>OY730196.1:15439218-16141718 GCA_963422505.1 Pseudognaphalium luteoalbum
CAACATCAACCACAACCACAACTCCCATCTATTCAACAGCTTCTGAGCCAAATGGAGCAATTGAGCAAACGCTTTGATGATCAGAACGCGATTATTGCAGCTCAGGCTTCTCAGATCAAGGAGTTAGAGCTTAAAGCTGCATAGGTGGATGAGTTAAAGCTACAGGTGTCAGAGTTAGATTCTAGATTGCTAGAGTTGGAGTCTGTTACTGTTGTTTCGAGGGAGGAAGGTCAATGTACCTTTGGAAACAAATGTAACGCCTCCCCCAGAATCTGAAAATGTAAATCTTGATTCAACAATCAATAAAAATATTGCTTTAGATTATTTCGTTGATGTTCCAGGACAACCGACTCCGATTGCAGCTGACTATTCAAATGTCAATCTGACATATTTGCAGAGTTTGGTTAATCAATTTGATGAAGTAGATAGATCAGTTGATACCGATGATGTTGAAATGGATACAGAGGTTCCAGGGTCGGATGAGGAATATATGGATAATCCAAATGACCGGCGCCTGAACGTGAACCGGAGCCAGTGTTACGACAACCTGCTCAAGCATACAATTTTGATGCTCTGGTTATTGAGACAGATTCTTCTGAAGATGAGGCAGAACCTGCAATGGAACAACCTGCTGATGAATCAGTTCCTGCGTCTACATCTTTAGGAAGTTCAAAACCACAAGTAGTGTACACACCAATTGCACCTGATTTGAAGATTTGCAAAACTTATCAAGTTAAAGGTGAATTGACCAGTTTAATCAGAAGTTGGAAATTCGATGTTGACAACTTTCTCATTCTGATCAAGAGAAGCGATGGCGTGCAATACTTCAAGCCTAGATTCAATCATATCAGTACATTGCCGAAGGTTGAACTTAATCGCCTTGCTCAGTTGAATATTGTAAATCATTCTGAAGATACTCGAGGAGTTCTCTTTCAGAAAATTCTGAGAAAAGAAATCTACAGCAAGAAATATATGTGGATTAGACCAGAGCTGGGAGTTCGGTATTCTTACAAGAAAAAGATTGATCTAAGAACTCAACAACCAATTGTGAAATATCATTATCCACCAGCTTCTAGTCTCAAGACTGTTCCCTTACAGGAGTTACCACTCGATTTCTTACGAGATTTAAAGTATTGGTGGTTTGATCATGTCACCCAAGAAGCTGTAATTGAATATTCTACCAAGACTGCTGTGGTACAGACACAGGGTAAATGGGGAGAATGGCCAAGTAAGGAATTTGTGGGAAAGTCTGTTCGAGTTTTTGATCCGATTAGCCTGATAAATCTGACAAAGAAAGATTTGAAAGCTCTCTACAAGAATAAACTTCAGTATAATCAAGCTGATTTAGAGGAAGCTTCAAAGTTTATGAGGGTGGTCGAGATTTGTTTGAAAGTGGGAATCCATGCAGGAGGAACATTCCCAGAAGGTTGGTGCTGATTAAAGTTTTGAAGTTTAAAGATTTCGAAGACCAAGCTGAAGACACGGGGGAGTTTATTGATGCATATCAGTTTGTCTGTCAGTTGGTCTATCGAGTTGTAAAGTGTCGATTAGTCATTTAATTGAAACATAGATTTTGTACCTAGCGACACTTAAGTTTTGGTTTAGGCGACACTTGCCTAAGTGACGCATAGCGACACTTAGGTAAGTGACGCATGAAGGCGGCCACATGCGACACTTGCCAAGTGACGCATGTCTACCGGTTTTGTTTTAGTATAAATATAAACCTACGGGTTTTTGGCTTGGGTTGACGAAACCCTAGCACCATTTGTCGACTAAACTCAATTGTAATCAGTTCCAATACGTTATTGAAGCTAATAAACTCATTTACTTTGTTTAATCAATCGTTTCAGTTTACGTTTATTAGTTATTTGTGTGATTGATTGTTTCCGCCACTCAATCGCTGTCGATCATCACTTAGATCCATCATAAGGGGCACTCACAAAAGTCAATGATGAGAAGTATATAAACTTTTCATCAGATTCTGAAAAAGAAGATAGTGTCCCTGAAAATAATTCTATCTCTACTTCAGATGTGAATAATTCAGGAACATCATTTTTGCCTAATCAAAATCAATCATTATCAACTCACTGTCCAAACCAAAACACACAAAATGAAAATACTCACTGTCCTAATGCTGATCGGTCTCCTGGACAAACAATGGATAAAACTGTCTCTGCTGAACCTCAGCGAATGACTAAATAGACAAAACACATTGATAATCAATTAATTATTGGTAATCCAAGATCCTGACTAGATCAGAAATTGATAACTTTTGTTTGTTTGTTAGCTTTGTTTCACTGATGGAACCAAAGAAAGAGGATGAAGCACTCACTTATCACAACTGGATATCAGCGATGCAAGAAGAACTTGCTCAGCTTGAAAGAAACAAAGTATGGAAGTTAGTGCCTCAGCCTGTTGGTAAATCAGTGATTGGAAAAAAATGGGTATTTAGAAACAAAATGGATGCTGATGGAGTTATTGTTAGAAATAAAGCTAAACTGGTTGCACAAGGTTATTGTCAGCAAGAAGGCATTGATTATGATGAAACCTTTGCACCAGCGGTTAGACTTGAAGCAATAAGGATATTTCTTGCCTATGCAGCTCATAAGAAATTCAAAGTGTATCAAATAGATGTGAAAAGTGCCTTTCAAAATGGCAAGCTGCAGGAAGAAATGTATGTCAAGCAGCCAACTGGATTCATTGATCCAAAGCATCCTAGTTATGCTTATAAACTAAATAAAGCCCTGTATGGACTAAAACAGGATCCCAGAGCTTGGTATGATACTCTCTCTATCTATCTAATAAAGTGTGGCTATGTCATAGGAAAAATTGACAGCACATTATTTATAAAGAGAGATAAAAAAAAGATATTATACTAGTCCAAATTTATGTTGATGATATCATTTTTAGGTCTTCTAACAGTGACATGTGCAAGGAATTTTCTGATCTCATGACTAAAAGTTATGAGATGAGCATGATGGGTGAATTAACATTTTTCCTTAGTCTTCAAATAAAACAAACCAAAACTGGAATATTTATAAGTCAAGGAAAATATGTCAAAGATTAGTTAACAAAATATAAATTTGTTAACTGCTCATCCCTTGCTACACCCATGTCACCTGTAGTAAAGTTACATGTTGATCCTAATGGTAAATCTTTAAATATCATTGCTTACAAATGTATGATCGGATCATTGTTGTATCTCATTGCAAGTAGATCAGACATTATGTTTGCTACATGTCTTTGTGCCAGGTATCAAGCTGATCCAAAGAAATCACATCTACTTGATGTTAAAAGAATATTCAACACCAAATCTTGGACTCTGGTACCCATCTGGTTCAGATTTCTCACTAAAAGGATATTCGGATTCTGATCATGCTGGATGCAAGCTGGATAGAAAGAGTACATCTGGTAGTTG
Organism: Pseudognaphalium luteoalbum; assembly: GCA_963422505.1. Classification (NCBI taxonomy): domain Eukaryota; kingdom Viridiplantae; phylum Streptophyta; class Magnoliopsida; order Asterales; family Asteraceae; genus Pseudognaphalium; species Pseudognaphalium luteoalbum. Next base: position 15,442,637 of record OY730196.1, read on the forward strand.
TCAGTTTCTGGAAGAAAAGCTTGTTAGCTGGTCCCGCAAGAAACAAAATTCAATTTTAGCTTCAACCGCTGAAACTGAATATGTCGCTGCCAGTGCCTGTACAACTCAAATTCTCTGGATGAAAAATCAACTCGTTGACTATGGTTTTGATTTCACAAAGATACTAATCTATTGTGATAGTCAAATTGCCATAGCCATTGCTAATAATCCAGTGATGCACTCAAGGACAAAGCACATTGATGTTAGATATCATTTCATCAGGGACCATGTGATGAAAGGTGATATTGAACTACATTTCATTCCAACTGACTACAAACTCGCTGGCTTGTTTACAAAACCTTTAGATGAGAAGAGATTAAACTTTCTCATCAGTGAGTTTGGTATGTTAAACCTAAATGAATAAATAAACTCTTTAAGTTTATTTATTTATTTGTTTTAATTTTTTTTAAATAAGCTTTAAATAAAATGACTATATAAATTATAATTTTTGATGAGCATACTCACTGATCAATTAACTTATATAGTCAGTTAGCTGCGCTCATCTAATTTTATATAACTTATGTAGTCACATGAATATCTTATTATGTTTTCAAATTAAGTCTATATCATTAATCTATGTTATTTCTAGCTGATTTAGTTAGTATTCTAAGTTGTAACTTACTCAGCGAAATTTTAATATAAATATATGCTATACATTTAATTTAAGACATACCATATATTCATTTTTTTTAATAAAACAATATAAAAGTCTATAACAAATAAGTTTAATCATTATTAAAGCTGTCTAATCTCAAAGATTTAATCAGTATCCTAAGTTGTGATTAAATCAGCGAGATAACCCTTCAGTTAGATAAAAGATTATATTTATTTCTTTATGATTTTTATATTTCTTTTTGGTGGATAATCAATAATTTGATTATATACATCAGGGACTCCCTGTTGTAGCATTTAATGGTGATAAATAAATCGACAAACATTCGTTATATTTAATACATTTTGTATTTAATTTAACGGATTTAAAAATAAATATTTTATGGTATAACGGAAAAGTCGCATGATTCTGACACTCTTTTTCTTAAGTCATTGCACTTTTCTGGCGCACCACTCCCATCACCATTAATGTCACCATGTTCCACCATCATCACCCCTATACCGCTACCACTTACCACCACCATCGAACATGACGTTCAACTTTCCACCACATGATCATCAAGTTGTGTATACTATAAAATCAGCGACTTAAACCATTTTAAGTTTACGCATACTTGATTTTCAAAATAATTAAAACTCTCTCAATCTTAAAAACCCTAAAACCTGCAAATCAAAACACTTAAATGGCAAAATCTAAGTTTTTAGTAAACTCATATACACCCACTGCAGAGATTAAAGCTGTAACACCCGGTCAAAAAGATCAACTTTCGCACCCAATTTTTACTTCAATTAATCGTACTTAGTACGCAATTATAACAAAATATTCGAAAATATGTAAAAGAATTTTATAAATTAAAAATATTACATTTTTATACAATCGGGCAAACAAACACGGGCTTTTAACACTGCAATTTGGGAAACAGTGTCCTCCCCACCCAAACATAAAGCCGGCCCCAAACACACCCATCCCCATTTCTTTCATTTTCACTTCACTTTAACACACACACATATCTATCTCATCTCTCTCGGATCACACCACCACTGCCGGAATAACCACCACCTCGTCGCCATCATCATCAAGAACCACAACAACAGCTTCACCATCATCTTCTTCATCAAGATCTTCACCATCTCGTCTCGTTTCGGCTCGGAATCGATATTTGGTAAGAACACCCGATTTTACACCTTCAAAACACTTGATTTATGTTTATTAACATGTTATTGAGTCCGCACAATAAGAATATATCCAAGAAATCGGTTAAAAACGTTTTAAAAATTGAAACCCACTTCAAAACTCGCATCAGTTCGTCCTGTGGACTGAGATCCCAGTTGTGGTTCATCTTGCGAAGCGAACCGAAACCTGCGAACCGAACCGACTTGCGAAGTCAATCTGCGAACCGAACTGACCTGCGAGTTGAGATGTGAGTTGACTTGCGAGCCGAACCTGGTGCTGCGAACCCAACTCGGTTCGCAGCCTAGTGGCTTGCGAAACCAAACTCAGTTCGCTCCGCGAACTCAGTTCGCAACACCATTTCAGTCCGCAGCCAGACTTGGTTAATTTTTTCTGAGTTTAAATTTTCAGATGCGTTTTTCACCAAAGCAACATAATAGAAATAAAAATTTTCCAAGCTGACCCCAGCCAGGGGCTCTACCCCTTGGACCCCGCTACCAGGGGCGCTGACCCCGGACCCCCGTACACAGTTTCCAAACCTGAACACCAAATGAATATTTACACAACTCGCTTAGACAAACTGATTTGTCTCTTATTTATATAACCTCACGTGTTTAGGACACTAGGAGGTTACCATTCGGACAACACACGTATCGTAGGATCGCTGACAACTCACAGGTGAGTTTCATAGCCCCACTATTTCAACTGTTTTACTGTTTTCGGGGTGAGTTGCATGCTCAACTACTGTTTTTGAATTATAATAATAACTTTTTATAATTCACACTTATCTATATTATTGCCATGTAATACGAAATGTGTAATACTTAGGAATTACACCCATCATATTATCTTGGAACAATATCAATACTTAGCCGAGATAGGTTATAACCGTACACTGTTAGATTGTTGGCAAATAAATATCACTACATAACTTGACTAAGTTATCAATTATACCCGGACAATATTATCACGGGACAATGCTATCAAACACACTAAGACTGTTTAGTCCTACCTACTCAAGGCAACAACTAGACTTTTACATGATTAGTCTTCCTCTTAGGAACTATAACTGCTCGTATATATTCCAGGATTTTTAAATTGGAATTGAACTCAAGTAAACAACACCCAAGGATCTCAATATACTTGCTAGGCTGAGGCTAGGAGTATACATTAGAAATATACGTTAGTATGGATTTCTTGTACTAATACCAAAACAACTAGGTGATGATTTGTCATACCTAGGCTTATTGCTGCACAACAAATAGTTAAGTACTGTATATACATACTTAGCTACAATAAATCAATTTCATGTGCTACATGATACCCTATCTGAGGTATTTATTGGTTCGACTTATATATATATATATATATAGACACACACACACATACATGCTTGTACTTCATCTCGAGCACTTGGTGCCACCTACAATTTAGTTATGTATATAGGTATACATACACGCATACAAACACAATCAAATTAGTCGGGCATGTCGTAGTACTGCCGGCTCGCATTTACACTAGTCGGACATGTCGTAGTACTGTCGGCTCTCAATTACTCAAGTCGGACATGTTGTTGTACTGCCGGCTCAATTACTCAAGTCGGGCATGTCGTTGTACTGCCGGCTCAATTACATACATTGCTTGCGAGCAATCCGGTCGATGCCAGATGGGCACAAAACGATGTCACGGTAAAGTGGGCACAAAACGATGCCACGGTATTGCAGTGGGCACAAGTACGATATCACTGTAAAGCGATACACTCGATGGATGGGCGAGCTTATGCTCATGATCCGTACAATTAACGGATCAGTGAACTTTCACGCGAGGCCGTCAACTCAGTATTTGGCTAAATACTCAATCATAGTCCGTGGGACTACAATTATGTTGTTGGATGTAACACGATATGCCAAGTGGCACACCAATTATTACACAACTTCATATGACATGGTCATACAATTACCCGATAGTCCTTAGGCATGTATTGCCTCACATTGATAGATTTACTTAATACCTGATAGGTATCCAGGCGTGGAATTCCTCAATGTTTGTGTACTTAGGTATACATCACGGTCACTTAGGTATGAGATACCTTGTAGGATGTATACACATTGGCACAAAATGTTTCAACTAACAATCCTATGAACTCACCAGCTTTATAGCTGACTCGTTTTAGCATGTGTTCTCAGGTGCCCAGCAGGACTAGGATTGCTACAAGATATGCTAGCTCGAGTCGCATGATTTCAAACACTTGAATTTTCCTTGCATAACTTTTGTACTACAACTTATGTATTTGGAATTATTTTGCGAACTCGCAACTTGTATATACTTTTATTTTGGAAATGTAACAACTATTTTTCAAATATCTCATTAAGAGGTCGTTTGCTATGTATCTTATGCTTTGATGATTGATTAGTCACGTCCCGACCTGACCGCTTTCGCAACCCGAATTTGAGGGTGTGACAAAAGCTCTTCGAGCCTCGGCAGTGAGTGAAGATTTGATTATCACTGTTCCCAAATCGAATTATTTGGAAAATTTCATGTGCCAAATCAGAGTATGGGGAGATACTCAATTTTATGAAAAACCATTTCAATCTCCCTGCCCTTACATTGTCACCTGGAGAGATGAATCTCGAATTGCTGAGTGAGTTTTGGTAAACCTGTACACATTCAGTTGTCGATGGTACATCTCAACTCCAGGGTTTTATTGACAATGGGGGTACAAAGATAATCATCACTGCTACCATCATCCGCACTATTTTACAACTCCCTGTACACGATGTTTATGATCCACTACCTGATGGAGATGTGGCCAAAGGAGGCCTAGTCAATCTCACTTGGATTGACTGCAAATATTCCGTCGAGAGCAGTGGTCATCATAAATATTCCACTGTACATAAAACAAAGATGGATGGTGTCTGGAATGCCCTGTTTTCTAATTTCATTCAGTGTTTGGGCACAAAAACATGAAGCTATGATCAATTCAGCTCCTAGAGGCACAAATCAGTTGGTCACTGGTCAACTCACTAAAAGTTGAGTATGCAAGTGTGATCTTTAACGAGATGGTTAATAGGATCGTTGAACCTACCATGGCAACATATGTGCCCTATCCTAGGTTTATTTCATTGATCTCAAAGATCAGCTTGATGCCTATGATAGAGTATCTTTCACTGGCTTTGAACCCAACCCTGGTAGGAAGTCAATTTTTTTCAAAACCAGCGACTGTGCTTCTTCCTGATTTCATGAAAACAAAGGGAGTACTTTTACCCCAGCCAATTACTTCTATACATCCGTCAGTTACTGCCCCTTTATCGACCATGTCACTGACCACACCCTCAGTGACTACTGTGGTCAAACCACCAGTCAAGAAATCCACCACTGCTCCCAAGAAAAAATACAAATTAGGGTTCATGACATTAATGGATCGAGGACATAACAAAAAGAAGATGTCTAAGGGCGCCAAGGGTGAAGCAGAGACTGAACGTTCAGTCCCTGCGGGCATCCTTGATAAACCCAAACCTATAGCTGTTTCATTGGACTCCCGAAAGTCCAGTGACTCTACAAAGGGAAACCTACAGACATCTACAATGGCTCAACCCATTGTCAGCAGTGATTCGGGTGTAACCCACACCCTCCCATCAAGTCAAACCCACTGCCACTTGTCATCCTCACAAAAGGATGACATTTCATCAAAAGGTCTAGTGGTATCAGTGCGTGATAACACATCCATCGCTGATGCCACACCACTGGATAAAGACCTGGGCCAACTCTCATCTACCACTGCACCAACCGTCAATGTCTCTCCACTGACACATGGAGACACACAGGTTGACATCTCTGCTTCCGATGATCCATCAGCTAAAACACAAGCTGGTGATGACGAGGAAGCCCAACCAATGTAACATCTGATGATGATGCACCACCACCACCACCATACATCATTGTTACTACTGCTGCCACTGAACCTACACCCACACCACTCATCACTGCTCCACCAACTACTACCCCCACTTCACAGATTCAGGAGTTAGATGAAATGTGTCTCTCCAGTGACAATATTTCTATGGTAGCTGGTACTGATCCCCTTGCTGATACTGCCATGGGTGCAGGGGATCAGGGAGCCCAATCATAACCACAATCTACACCACCAACATCACCACCAGAAAAACAATCACCACCACAACAATCATCACCACCAAAACAATTACCACCACATACATCTCCTAAAGCGGTTGATCAAGCCTCATCATCCACTCCCTCCTCTACAGATAAGTTGCTGATGGAGTATATTGCTTCCTCTCAACAACAAATCAAGCTTCTTGCTGAAGACGGAGAGGAACTCAAAGGCCAGGTTGTTGATCTCACAACTGCAGTGAAAGCTCTAGCAACTATATATGATCCTATTCCTCTCTAGAGATCAGTAACAAGGTAAAACTCTTAACTAATGATGGCCTGAATCATTCTCAACTTCTTCAGACTCAATCAAAAGCCCTCTGTGAGCTCGCTACCACAACACAGATGAATCTCATCACCCATGATGAATCTATTAAAGCCCTCTCTGATCAACACCAACAAATATCAGCTTCTGTTCTTAAATATATACAAGCAACTGATCAGGTGATCTACTCCATGACTGCACATCATCAAGCCACTAAAGCTGAAGTTGTTGCCCTCCGCATCGATAAAAAAACTATATCGGTGGATCAAGGAGTGCGTAGCATCTTTCTATGATGAAAAGGGGAGAAAATAGTCGCTGACAATGTTGATTTCATCAATGAAGCTGCTGATTATAGAAAAATTTAGTTGGAATCTTTCTCCCTTCGGTCTATTGCTAAGAAACCAGATTTAGAAGCCGATGTAGTGGCTGAATTGTCTTGGATTGATATGGATGCTGATGATGATGAGGATGTGTATGAGGAAATTGATTTCCCTGAGTTTCATCCAGATGAACTCAGGATGTATAATGAAAAAATTAACGAGTGGACAGTTGATGAGGCAGCACGGATTGAGGGGGAGACAGTAAGTTTTGAATTGGCTCGCTGGGAATGGATGAAAAGGGAGGAAAATGAAAATGATATTAATATGGATGATAGCGGTGATAATGGTGATGATTAAGGTAATGATGTTGATAAGAAAGAAGATGATACTGATGAAAACATGAAGGATCAGTTACCTATCTCTCCTCTTCTAACCAAAAGAAAAAGGACCAGCGAAATTGCTTCATCTGGATCAATCTCCTCCAAACATAAAAGATGAATAATCATTAAGGAGGATATATCATCTACCATCCATCAGCTATAGACAATTTTAGAAGAGCCTGAATCACCTCCAGCACCTCAATTGAATTATGTCACATCTGAGGTTAATTTTTCTTCTCTACAAATGATTGAAAGCACAGAGCCAGAAAGTTACATCATCAGTTTCTTTGCTGAAGAAACAGTCACAACACCAGTGACTACATCTATTTACCCACAACCAATCAAAATAACTACTTAACAACTCACAGTTCCACTTGCAGCATCAATAGCACAACCAACATAAGCAACAACAGTAACAACTATCTTATCCTCTTTACCTGCAGCAACTCCATCACTAGATATCACTATGCCAGAGACCTCTGCTCCAGCTCTTCTACTATCTTCTGACTCTACATCAGGAAGTCTCCATCCTGAAGAAACTAATGAACAACGTATAGCCAGAAAATCAGGGCTAGACAGGATAGGGAGCGAGAATTGATTCTAAAAATCAAAGCTGAGGCAGAGCTAAGAGAAGAAGCAGAAAGAAAGCAAAGGTTAAAAGAGATATCTCATAGTGATAAAGCATATCTGTTAAAGCTTAGCGGAGAGGAAGCTGAGCAGAGAGAACGAGAGATGCATCTATAAAGAAAGCAAGAAGAAAGTAACGTTGTGTTTGCTAAGGTGTTGCAAAATATTGAGAATTCTCAATCAGTTTCTGTTGCTGCTACAAAGAAAAAGGGAACAAGTACATCAGTGGACAAATTGTGGAATGAAATAGACTGAAAGAAGTATGCAACTAGAATGACTGGTAGATCAAACCCCGCTCCTATTACCAAGGTCTATTTGAAGAAACCAAAGAACAAGTCTCAAGCACAGCTACTAATCCACAGAGGCACAGAGACTCAGGCAATTGCTCTTGATCAAGTGTGCAAAATGCACAGAGAAGAATGGAATGAGATCAGACTTGCTGTGAGTCACTCATCAAGTGCAGCTAAAAGAGAAGTGATCAATGAGATTGACAGATTGTTTCAGAAGATGGTTGAATTACAGCTACTTAGGCCAGAAGATACTGTTATACATGGCGAGGAAATAGTTCAGCCACTTAGTCCAAGGTATAGGTCAGGTACCAGCAACATACACAGAATTCCAAATACTTCAAAGTTAAATCTTTCTATCCCTGATGGTGTTCCAAGAGTGGAAGAGGTTGAGACTACTGAAGGTGAGATAGGTTTGGTATACAGAGACTCAAATGGTGCTCTAAGGTTTCAGAGAGAAGCTGAGTTGGAAAAGATTGATCATGAGCATCTTGTTCATTTAATTCGTTCAGCCAGCATACTTGACAAAAGTTCATACATGAGGAAAGCAATTCTTGAAAAAGTCTTAGCTCGACAATTCAGATACATGCCTTCTACCGAGAAGTATGAACTAGCTGATGAGCTTGGATTGGTTAAAGAAGAAGACGTCTGGAGAGACTAATAGTTATTTTTGTAATAGATTAGATAAACTGTAACTGATCTCACTTGTAAATATCTTTCATTTACAGTTTAATGAAATCTGATTATTTGGAGAAAATCAAAGTGCAGAACTCAGATCATATCAAAAGAATCCAATAAGAGAAATGAATGGATCACAAGTACAAGTCACTGAATGTTTAATCCTTAAACATTGACTATAAAATCTCACAGTAACAAGTCTGTCTAGGGAGCTTTGATCACAATCATTTAGGGGGAGATTGTTAAGTCACTGGTCGCTGAGTAACTCAATGATAACAAGCTAAATGAAAGAAATGATTAAGTCAAAGCTTCTGTTGCTAAAGTATGTACTCACTGATCGTTGTTCATTCTACTCGAGAAATCTGATATGCTGAAGAAGATAAAAACTCAAGTTAGTGTGTCGCTGACCCCAAGACTTGCAGCGAGAATTTTACATCTTCAAATGAATAAAGGAAAAAGTCACTGCCTAAATAAAAGCCAGTTGCTGAAGATATTCAATTCAAGTCACTCTACAAGAGCACGATAGCTCGCAATGAGTGAGGAGGATTATTTCATCTTCAGTAACTACACTAATAAAATTTCTATTCAAGTGCAAGTCGCTCTTCAGTCTTACGTCAGTAAGTGTCTCCCATATCTTTATAAATATATGGGGGATTACATGGCAGCAAGTAATTGGTGTTAAGTAAGATGCGATATTCGAGGTAACAGAATTGGGACCACAGAATAATCAGTCTCAGAGATCAAGCCAATCAAACAGCGACACGTGTCCTTCCAAGATCATGATTTTAAGAAAAAGTTTACGGGACATTTACACTATAAATAGAGCAGTACTTTGCACTTAGAAACTTGCCGTTTGTACGTGTTAATCACTTATTTGTTCAGTGAGTAGTTTGTCTAAGCACGTAACAGCGACCAGGTAGTAAAACAGTTAGCGTGTTTGTCCACTACTGTTTTAACTCTTTGTAATAGTTTAGCTAGAGTGTATGATTTAGATTAGCTTTTGCTAGTCTATTCCGCAATCAACACTTTATAAGTTTTATGATCAATAATACAGTTCAGCTACTATTGCTTTTTTGTTATGATTACGATATGTTCTTGAGATACTGTATCGTTTTATTGTTGAGCAATTACGATTGAAACTTGAATAAATAACTTATATAATTTTGAAAAAGTTATTAATTGTATTCAACCCTCCTTCTACAATTAAACTTTACTTACTGATATTCCAAATCAGTTATCAATAGTGATTAAGGGACTATCAAAACAAACACTTGGACATTAACTAGTTGAGTGGACGACTAGCATAGATAGTCTATTTTGACATCTACTTACATTATAACCTTGCGCGTTTAGGACATCCGGCAGGTTATAGTCGTTGGACGACAAACATACTTTGTGACAACATCATTGGCTTATTGCTACATATTTATCAGACTCAGGTGAGTCTCATAGCCCCACGTTTACTGCTTTTTACTATTGGGGTGAGATTACATGCTCTTCTTTTGTGAACACAAATAATTGAAAATACTTATTGCATGAGTAAAACTACGATATCACTACGATTTGTCCTATAACAAATTTCATTGCTCCGTTAATACTAAGCGCGAACATTATGGATAGATCTATCGGGAAATGACCTTCCGCCGTCCGGGTTAGTCGCTCTAAACAATATACGGGCGCATAATTTTTTGTAATTGAGTGTAGAGGGATGCACTTACTAGGGGCACCAACTCGTTAAGCTTCCAATGAGCTCAGGGCAATAGTGTACTACTTTAGCAACTGTGCTACTACGATAACTCTGATACATTGTGTTCAAACTATGATTTCAACTATGCAAACCTATGAATTCACCAACATTATGTTGACCGTTTAGTATGTAATTCTCAGGTTTACAGGTGTTGTAGGCTGCTTTTGGAAGCACTAGCTCGAGTCACATATTTTACAAACAATGAAGATGTTCTCGCATCAATATTTTGTAATAGTGGTTATGTACTAGAATCTCTAGGCTTAGTTACGGACACGCAAACGATATTATGTAAACTTTATATTTTATGAAATGTATCTTCTAAACGTCTCATTTAGAGGTCGTTTGTTGTAACTTTGTGCAATGATTATTGATTAGTCACGTCCCGACCCGATTCGCTTCTGATGTACAAATTTGAGGGTGCGACACCTTGCCACAGGGGTACATGTTAGTAAAACCTTTTTATTAAAATAATTTTTGCGTTTAAGATTATAGTTTAAAACTTTGAGTGTTATCGGCAAAACCACCTCTTCATACGTGAATTTATCTTAAACATAGCTTTTAGTGCTATATATAGCAAAATTCAAATTCTAATTCGAGATTCTCTTTAAAAAGTTTAAACTCCCATCAAAGTTCATAAACTCCCGTAGATGCTCCCATAAATGTTCGAATTTGTAATTGTCAAATTGTTTTTTATTTTGTTTACTTAAGGAAATTGATAACGAAAATCCTAAGGGTTCTGTTAAGATGTTAGTATGCATAAAAATTTGTACTTTGAAAATAATATATTCTTTGTCTCTTTGAATTTTTGTTTGTCCCCCTGAATTTTAATCAATGTACAATTATTTTATACATGTCCAAATATCTTAATAAAAATTCTAAGAGTTTTCGTTAACAAAATTACTTAAAGTCTTTCTTAAACACCACTTTATAATTTAGATACAAAAATAACTTTTGCAGTAAAAGAAAAAAAAAATACCAATGATTGAAAAATGGTATCAAGTGTCATGTAAAAAGGTAAGTAAAGACAAGTTTCAACAACAATCATAACATGACACTTTAAAGAAAGTCATGTTCACAATTTCACATCAACATTTTGTTTTAATTATTTATTTATTTTCTACATTATACATATATGCTCTCATCTCTATGGATGCTACAAGAGATGAGGATATTGAAATTGGTAAAATAAAAAAAAAACAATTAACAATAACAAAGGGAAAAACCAAAATCATCACCTACTACTAATGACACTACCACTTAACAAACAAACAAAGAAAATTTCTTAATTTTGGATTGAAATATAATATCCTCTCTGATAATGGTCAAACTTCAGGTAATTTGTGGGGCAAAATTGTCAATTGACATAATTGCTAAGAGCTCCTCCTCAATAATTCATGATCAATCCATCCAAAACCATTTCTTGGCATCTACATTCTTCACTGCAAAAAGCTTTCTCACCCCTGTTACAATATTCCAATTTATTCAGGACCCAATGATCACATTCAAAACAATTCTTTAAAAAAAAAAAATACCTTAAAACAACCTGAGAATAAGATTTAGATAAATGACAAAATATATGTGATAAATTCAGGTAAATTGAAACTCATTCTTTATAAATAACCTTCAAGAAAAGCTATGATTGATATGGTTGAAATAAATAAGTTGTGACAAATGACAAAAGTTGATAAATATAAGAAGTAATAAAGTACTTCACTTAATACATTATGTTAAATAACGAAATGATGGTTTTAAGTTTAAACTAATTTATTACTACTATTACTCATATCAATTGTATTATCATGTGCAGTTTTTAATTTATTATTACTACTATTACTCATTTTGTAGGATAGTGTTTAATTAGGTATTTAACATATGTACTTTTCTAGCATAAAATTGTAATGACCACTTTTATTAGTGTTTGACTAGTTATTAAAAAAAAAAATTAGACATATAAATTGATTATGTGCCAAGTAAAAACTACTAACACCAAGAATCTATAAAGATTTGATATATGTTTATTTTTTCAATATAGAATAGAATAGAATTGATTAAAATTTAGTTATTAACCTGTACATGAAAATGTCACTCCCTTCACCAATATTCTTCTTGCAAGTCTGACAAAAGCTTACTATACTCTCCAATGGCGGTTCTGACCCGACCCGAATACCACTGCAGCTATTCACTACACAATTATCATAAATATGTGTGGTTTTCGGGTTAGGCCCATGAGAGATCACACGGGTATACTCTTCAGAGAGCTCCATCTCCCTCAAAGATAAGGGACCGGTACAAAATTTAGGAGATCCGAACCCGGTCGGAGTCGGACCACCCGAAATATGAGAATTCCGGGTCTTGATCCCAAAATCACCAGGTGAATCGGGTGACCCGTTTGGATATGGGTCAAGTAATGGGATTTGGATCTTTAAGTGTGATTTTGGTTTATTATAGATAATATTGTCATCATGGTTTTCTTGAACAAGAACAAGAGCAAGTGCAATTCCTTCAGAATCAAATTTCTCAGATTTGTATTTGAATTTATTAAGAATCTCTTTGGGTTTTTCTGGGTTTTTGCTGAATCGAAATGGGTTGCTGTTAAAATTAAAAATTTGTTTGTTGGTATCAAGAACTGAAGTTGGTGAGATGGTTTTAGGTGAGAAGAAGCCATTAAAGAACCTTGGAGAACCAAGAAAAGACGAAATGGATCGGGTCGGGTTTTGTGTAGTGCCGGGTGGAAGAGATGAAGGTTGATGATCCGCCATGATCGGTGATTGTTTCGTTACAGCTCTTGATCTGTTCCTCAGCATCACTACCAAAATCTTTAAACAAAAACTAAAAAAAAATAAAAAAAATGATACTTTTTGATGTTGAAAATGAGAATTAAAATGTTTTTCAAGAGAAACAAGAAGTGATTCTGATTAAAACCCAAGTGTTGGTAACAAAATTGAAATTAGATTTTTTAAGATTCAATCTTCCCATTTAATTTTGATCTCTTAATTGTTTAACATATAAAAAAGGAAGAAAGAAAGAGGGATTTTTTTTTTTTTGGGTTTGTGATGGTTTGGGGTTTTTAAAACAAGATAAGGAAGGGAGATAGAAAGAGATGCGTGTGCATGAGGAGTTCAGTGTCATATAATGTATCAAAATATTTCTTTAAATTAACTCCAAATTGATGACCATTTACCTTTTTAAGTGGTTCAAGAAAACAATATGTAGGACAAAACGACAAACAAATAGCAATATGTCCCATCATAAGTATTCACATTACTATTTTAATATTTCTTATATAATGTTCACTTTCATGTTTTAACCAATTACAAAGCTTTTAATGAGTAGATATATTATTTGATTAGTAAAAACTTTACGTAGTAAAAAATCTTAAAACTATGTGTAAAAGTCAAAATAAACATTTTAACTGGGATGGACTTAGGCCTGTAAGCGAACTAAACATTCAGCGAAATATTCGCGAACCGTTCGGCGGGAAGTTCGTCTATCTTTGTTCGTTTCATTATATGAACGAACATGAACAAACTTTAACGTTCATTAAAGTATATGAACGAACATGAACACATGTCTCGTTCGTTCATTTACGTTCGTGAACGTTCGATAACATGTTCCAGATCTGCTGCTCTTACCTACGATCGAACCAAGCAAATGAGTTTGATCGTTTTGTATGTAAAATATGCATTGCAAAGTTTCAAGTTCTTATATATACATGTGTATATATACGAATTTATGTTTGTTGATGTTCGTTTAAGGTATTAACGAAGAAATGCATTAACTTATGTGTTTGTTCGTGTACGTTCGTTTGTGTTTGTGAATAAATAAATTTCCTTAGTGAACGAACATGAACAACAAAATCCGTTTGCTTATCCGTTCGTGTTCGCTCGATTGTTTGTCAAAACCTTAATGAACGAACACGAATACACTCCGTTCGTGATTGTTCGGTTCGTTTGCAGACCTAGATGGACTACATTTTAGTCGGATATTTGTATTTGTATACAGCTCCTATAATATTGAGATATTTCATATGGAGTATATTAGTTTTGTTTGACCAACTATAGCTATGTTTAAAATAACAATTCAGTCGTTACAAAATAAATGTTTATATCTTCATGTTAGTTTGTGTTGAAATAAATTTTAGTAATTTATTCATAATTTAACTTTTCACCCAATTGATTAATATAATACGAATACGAAGTACTCTGTAAAAACTAAATGTAAGAGTGTCATTCTTCTGTTCAAAGTGTACTCCTTCCGTCCCAAAATAAGTGTCTCATGTAAAAATGCACACAGTTTAAGGAAAGTCACTATCTATCAATAACATCTCATCTTTACCCACTAAAGTCTTTTAAAGGAATCTAGACACTTATTATGAGACGTCCCAAAACAGTAAGTGAAACATTTATTATGGGACGGAGGGAGTATAATTTATGCATTTAAAATTGAGAACTGATAATGACAGCCCTAAGTGCTACCAATAACGAAAAATTGTGCATTTATTAAAGTAAAATTTTCTTATATAATAATCAAATTATAATTAATACATTAAAAATTTATATTTAATTAACTAAAGCTTTCCTTTTTATATGTGATGTACTAATTATGTTTTTTAATAATAAATACCCCGTAAAAGTAAGTTAAATAAATAAGCTCAAGGTCTTCTTATTATATCATTTTCCCTTTAATTTTGTCTAAATTGCGGACATTTATTATGTAATAAAGGAAAGTATATTTTTTTGGAAACGGCAAATATATTAGAATAATAAAATGCATCAACTTAGCAAGAAACTAAGCAAAGCACATGGTACAAGAAACAGTTTATACAGAATTAGAAAATGGACAAACATTCCAACTCGCCAACGAACATGAAAATTTACTCCTATGTTTGATCCAAGAAAAGGAAACGGATGTGATTTCCCCGGCAATAGTGGAGTGAGATTTAACCCTCCTATTGAAAACCATCTCGTTTCTCGCTGTCCATGTACACCAAAGCAAACCATAGATGATGATCATAAGCGTCTTTCGTTTTTTTGGACACTTCCCCCATTTCGCACCAAAGTCAAGAAGCTCAATAACCGAGTTAAATTGCGGCATATGAATTCCACACCAATCAAAGATCAATTTTCTAACCTCAATAGCCCGATGACAGTTGATAAGTGAATGATCAACATCCTCATCCAATAAGTTGCAAACTTTGCAGCAAATTGAAACAACATCCACCCCTCTATCTTTGAGAGTCTTTGCCACCGGAATTCTACCTAAACCCGCCCTCCAAACAAAGCAATTAACTTTGAGAGGCACCGGTTTTAACCACACCATATTATTTAAACCAACCGATGCTAATTTTTCATCAATACCCCTTCTGACTAGGCAAACCGCATAAATATCATCAGGTGCCAATTTACACACCAAAGAATCAGAACTATCATTTAAAGTAACAGAGAATATGAGATGAATTAACTCACACAATTCTGAGATAATCTGCGAACCACACGGATTGATCGACCAATCCCAATTGAATTCATTGCCCGAGATTCTTCTCCTGATCGAACAATTCTTCTGCGACTCAATGGAATATAATAATGGAAACTTTTGCATTAGAGTAGAGCCACCGATCCATACGTCCTTCCAAAATAAAACATTAGCCCCATTTCTGATCTTGATTTTAAAAATATCATTAAAGCTGAAGCCAAGCAATCCAAGATCAGAATTGATACTGGAAATATTCTGCCACACTCCCGAAAATCTTTTAGCAGACATGTTGCACCATGGCTTGGAACGAAGCTTGTGAATAGCAAAGATAACCTCCAAACGTAATATTTGTTGTCTCTAATCTTCCACCACCACTTTAGTAACAGAGCACAGTTTTGAGCTCTTAAAGATCCAACACCAAGTCCCCCTTTTCAATAAAGGAAAGTATATAGTTTATGGATTATATATAATGTATTTTTATATTTAATATTGAACATGTTATTCGTTGTAATCATCATTGACTACAACTATGTTCATAACTTCTTGTTAAGATAAAATATCGGTATTACATTTTTATGCGAGATACAACGCCTCATAAGCTTCAACATTATGGACCGTTTTAAACTTAAGTAGTATTAGGTTGCATTTGTTTCACGAAATTGACCAAAATCCCATTGAGTATAAATTTCATTTATGAATCTATTTGGTTGAGTAATTGATAAAGTTACAATAAATCAAAATCCTTCGGTTGGGGAACTAAAATTACTTCGATGAATTGCAATTCCTTCAAAATATCACAAACCAAACACACTCTTAGTGTGTTGATGTGTTTTAAAAAAGGGTAATTTGGAGAGTTTCTCTGACCCTTGTACTATTTTTTAATGGTACATGTATGTCTCACCCAAAAGGATCATCGTCAGGTTAATCACATGTTAAGAAATCATCTACATATGTTGAGGAACATATTCAAACTCCTGACGTGTTTATGTGCATATGAAACCTCAAAGTAGAAAGCGGTTCAGTGACGAAACTATAGCACTACAAGAGCATGGGATATGAGGGATGCAAACCACCACCCTACAAAACCTTCCGACGTACACTATGTTCGACCGACGTCCTCGATCGATATTTAACTTAGGCGTATACATAAATGGTTCGGAACCGCCAAAACCAGCAAATATAATTGGGACGGGACCAGAATCGAACTAACTCGAAGCGCAATTGTCTGATTCTCGGTTCTATCTTTTATCCTTCATGGTTTGCGGTCCGCTTCGGTTCTAGAAATAGTAAAAATGGTTCGCACCGTCAGAACTGGTTCTATAGAAAAATAGAAATATATACTAATATTGTGTATCTTTTAACATCGATATAAATTGTGTTGTATTATTATATTTATTAAAATTGTAATACGTATTAATTATAAGTATATAGGTTTTTTTAGGTTTTTATATTTTATACTCGATACACTCAAAAAATTCAACTTACAATTTTTGTCTCTCTTTCATCATCCACACACAAGTAACAATTGTTACTTCTGCACACTTCTATTACGATTTTGGTTCTTTTGTTAACGATTAATCCATTTAATAATTGCGTTTGACAACTTGATCTACGATATTCTTTTGTGTTCTACACACATACATGTTTTGTTTGAGAAAAACATAGATGTATATATCTTATGTTTGAATTGTAGCAACGTTTAATTTTTTATTATTAAACATTTGTGATTTTTTTTATGATTCTTTAAGTCTCATATTCAATCTGATAAGTACATATTTTTATACATTTTCTTCTTTATAACATATATATACGCGTATAATATTTGGTTCGAGGTTTTGAACCAAAGCCGCAAGAACTGAACTGGTGCCAGAGGGGACTAGAACCAAATTACATGGTTCTTGATTTTTGTTTGGTTCTAATTTGATTCGGTGCGGTTTTTTAAACCTCGTACACCCCTAGTTTAAATGCATCGTGTGCCGATTGACCGGTGCCCTCAACTGGGAGTGTGTTTATAAATTTTGTACAACATCGCGTAATTATTATTCTTTATCATGAATACTCCTCCGTCCCAATATTATATTCCATGTTTTTCATTCTCGAATGTCCCAAATAAATTGTCCACTTCCGAATATAGGTACTGAAATTTGGTTGTGATTACTATATCACCCTTAATTGAAGTTATTACACACTTTTCACAAAATAGTAATTAATTAGTTAAGGGTAAAACTATCATTCGATTATGTTTTTATTAAACTGTCTATTTTTATTGGGTGACAATAAATTTGGGACAGATGCAGTATAATTTAATTTCAATTTCAATTTATCTTAATATATAAAATAAATTATCCTTCAAAATATGCGAAAGTCCAAATCATTTATGACAAGTCATGTTTCGTTGTCTTGTTCACCAATTATATTTTTGTCTCGTGTACATGGCAGTTTATATTTAAACAACTACGGTATGTAAATATGAGTAGCTAATACGACTCGAATGTTGCAAAACAATTTTTAATATTTATAGTTGATTGATGAATTGTAATTATGTCTTTATATTTAAAAAAGTTTGATTGAAAAGTATTATTAGTTGGAGAGTTATTATAGTAGAGTATAAAGTTTAATGATTTTTATTAGTTTTAATTATTTATTTATTTATTATTATTATTATTAATTATTTTTTTTTGACAATTGTTTTATAATAGTTATAAATAAGAATGTGGATATTTTTTTTTACGGAAAGACTAGTTATTATTAGTATGGTTTATGATGTGAGTCCAATTAATATTAATTTATATTTATATTTAAATTAAAACTGAAATACACAGAGAATATCTTTGAACAAGTTTATCTTAACTCACCCCATCAAATTCTACTTGCAAGTTTAAAAAACCTCAAAATCTATACTCCATTTTAAAACATTTAGGTTTATTGTTTAATACCTTACAAAAGTAATATCGGAAATGAATTCCATACCCCTCATATATTTAATGCACATTCCATAGTCAATAACATTTTTAAGTATGTATAAAATCAATTTTCAACCAAATTACAACACATGAACACTATATGTAATTTTAGGTATTAGAAAGGGAAATGTCGTATTGATTGATTCATTTAAATAACAAATAACTTAAACTGGTAAACGTTCACCGCTTACAACATCCGTCGCTTTGCGCGGGTTATTTACTAATTTGTATTATGAATTCATATATTTTAGAGCAAAAAAATTGGCAAGTCCTTCAAACGTGAATAATATTGTACCAAATATTTTAGTTTAGTGTAAGACATTAAATATTGTTTCACATCCATCGATTTTTTTTATAACCAATAACAACAACAAGATCTAGTTAACATTTTTCGGTATCTCATACATAATCTCTTTCAAATTATAGACATGATCGTTGACTAATTTGAGACTTTCACAGAGTAACGTTGGATCGCCATGTTATCTTAGCATTTTTGTTGGTTTAGGATAAGATCAAGCCGAATGCCATAAACCATTTAAGATCCCCATGTTAACTAATATTATCATTATCATCTTTTAGGGTTACTCGGTCTATAATTAAAGATTTACGGGGAACTTTTATACGGATCAAATTTGTGTCAAAAACACGGTAAAAAGAGATAAATAAAATATTAACATTTTATGCAATTTATACAGCAAATAATAATAAGTTAATAATGCACACGCTACGCTTTAGTCTTTACAGTATTACAAATTTATAAAGTCCATTCCACAAGTTAAAAAAATCATTTTAGAAATTGGTCTTCAAAGTGACAAGAATTAAATATTCAAAGTTTCTATTTGGGAATATTCCTTTTACCTTTTTTTAAGTCGAAACTAATATAAAAGGGTTTTAGCCTTTTAATTTATGAGACTTTGGATGCCAATTCCCAAACAAATATTATAATGCATATCATCGATATGAATATGTTTTGGTGTGTGATTAGTGGAGGGTGTTTTAGAGATTAAAGGAGATGGGGAGAATCTCAAACTCTTAATATCTTTTTATGATAACCTGCATCTTACATTCTTACTCTTACAAATTTCATTTCATCTTAACTTTCTGCCCATCTGAAGCGAATCTTAAGCATCTTTAATTATATATTAGTATACATTTTATTTATTATGTAATTAAAATTTCATGGCATATTAAAAGACTTCGTATAAGGATTGTTATAATTACCAACTTTGTTTTAGCTTCAAGTACTTAATGTTTATTGTGTGTAACAATATTACATTTTTTTTAATTATTGTTAAATTATAATTAATTAACTAATTATTATCACAATTTAGTACACAACCCCGGGTCCATAATTCAAGAGACCTCACATTCAAGGGTCCCTATCAATTATTTTCTTGCCTACTTGTTTGCGTTGCTACTCCATGATCTTTGACACCTTTTGGCTATAAATCAATGATTATAGGTTAATTCCTTTTCATATTTATTAATTTTTGCTTTTCTATTAATTCAATGATAAATAAAATGGGTTATCATGGTTTATGAATGACATTATTAATAAAAAATTGTAGAGTAGTTGATATTAATCGTGAACATCTTATAGTGCGTTTGGTTATGAAAACTGAACGAACGTAACAACAAGTTCATTTTCATTAAAAGTGTTTTTTCGTATGATTTATTCACAAAATGTATTTTAAGCCTAAAATACATGGATTTACTCCAATCCTCCTTTGATTGAGCTTATGAATAAGTAACATTTACATTCCACCTTGTAAGGTCGTATACAAATTTACACTCATAAGAATTATCATTATATATATATATATATAATGATAACAATAATATGTAAATGTTTTAATTATTTAACATGTGAAAGTAACGGACGAAAAAAGTTTCAACCACCCTATAACGTTTTAAACCTAAATCCAAAAGACTCGTAGCTCTAGTATTAGTTCTAGGCCTGTAAACGAACCGAACGAACACGAACAAAGTCTGTTCGTGTTCGTTCATTAAGCTTTTGACGAACAAACGAACGAATACGAACGGATAAGCGAACGTATTTTGTTGTTCATGTTCGTTCACTAAGAAAATTTGTTTGTTCACGAACACAAACGAACGTACACGAACAAACACATAATTTAATGCATTTCTTGGTTAATACCTTAAACGAACCTCAACAAACATAAACGACCGTATATATACACATCTACATATATATATATATATATATATATTATAGAACTTGAAACATTGCAATGCATATTCAACATTACAAAACGATCACAATATGAAGATAAACTCGTTTGCTTGGTCTGATCGTATGTAAGAGCAACAGATCTGGAACTATTGAGAGGAGAGAGTGAAGGTGTTTGAGGTAAATGTGAGGTGAAAATATCTATATGTTTACTATTTAAAATGAAAATATTTAAATATTTAATAATATTATACTTAGAATTTAGCTTAAATCAAAATATGATATACAAATATGTATTAATTTAATTAAACTATTAGTTAATAAACAAACATGTAACCGAACGTTCACGAACATGTTATCGAACGTTCACGAACGTAAATGAACGAACGAGACTAGTGTTCATGTTCGTTCATATAATTAAACGAACGTAAAAATTTGTTCACGTTCGTTCATATAACGAAACGAACGAACATAAACGAACTTCCCACCGAACGGTTCGCGAATAGTTCGCCGAACGTTCAGTTCGCTTACAGGCCTAATTAGTTCTATCCTACCACATCGAGAAGTGTACTACATTTTTAATTTTTTATGTCTCAATTATACAAAAACAAAGAAAGACTATGGCTGTGTTTGGCAACCATATTTGAGGGGATTATGGGGATTCTAGGATATCGAGATTCTCATTTTAAGAATTTCAATCTCTTATAAATTGATAAGCCTTATTTGACATGAAAGTTAAAAGAAGGATTCTTTAAAAAAGAATCCCCTAAATTAGAAGCTAGTTAAACTAGTTTATTTAGAGAATCTTCATCCCCTATATATTAAATTACTATATTACCCTTTTTCTAATTATTACTATATGATGATGCTCTTTTATGTCATTTTACATCAATAAATTTCATCTTCAATTAGTTTGTCAAACACTTATTAAAAAATAAAAGCTCCATCTCCAGCTTCTAACTTTCAGCTCCATCTCCATCTCCAACTCCAACTCCATCTCCGACTAGTTTTGCCAAACACACCCTATATCGAATCATTTTTGTGCTTACGAAAAACGGATCGCTTTGAGCTAGGGGTAGTCATCGGTTCGGTTTTTTAATTTATGAAGTTTTTTGGAGTAAAACCAAAAGTCAAACCGAACATCGAAATCATATTCAAAACCAAATCGATACCAAATTCGAATTCAGTTCATTTTCGGTTAAATACCGAAAAACCAAAAAAAAAATTAATTTTTCAAAAACATCCCGCAGCATACAAAACTACAAAATATACATGATTACGATACAAATTTTATAAATCTAACTATTAATAATTGTTATTCATTAGCCAAATGCGAGTTTAAGAAGCATAAAACACTCAATGTACATGAATTCTTTATGTTCAAACAAAAAATTTATTTTTCAAATACATGTACTAGCTAAAAAGTTTAAGCTTTCAAAATATTAAACTCTTCAAGTTTCAATCGAATTCGAAAAATCACACACACATATATATATATATATATATATATATATATAATATTAATTAAATCAAATTAGGTTTTGAATTCAGTTTAATAGAATTCAAAAAATTCAAAAACGGAACCCGAAGTCAATTTTCAGTTTAACCAAATTCTAAAAATAAAAAACCGAAAACTAAATTGAAATTGCATTCAACATTCGGATTAAACAAATTCAAACCCATATGAAGAAAACGGTAAATGATGATGTGTTTGGTGGATAGATAGAAGAGATTATATTATTTTACGATAGACCACTATACTATGCATTCCATTGCCAAAACAATTCACATTATTTTACATTATAGGTGGGTTCAAATGAGAATAATAATTTGTATGAGAATGAAGGAATCAATGGTATCAAGTCATATGTACAAAGAGAATGTTTCACATGTACGAAACCCACTTAACCCTAACATCAATTATATCACAATCACAAACGACAAATCGAAAAATTATGAAAATTGCAACATTAAATTCAGCGTTTCATCTTCTTCGATTTGTCGTCCTTCAAGGCATACTTTTGACAACATTTTTTTCTCTTCATTTTTTGGGGGGTTTACAAATTAGTAACACATGCGTTAGTGTTGCGTTTAAGGTTTGGGGTCTAGGGGTTAGGGTTTAGGGTTTGAGGTTTAGGGTTTCTCCCCGAAACCCGAAACCTCAAACCCTAAACCCTAATCCCTAAACTCCAATCCTACTAAACCGTAAACCTTAACCCCTACTAAACCCTAACCTTAATCACAAATTAAATATAAAACTAATCACTAACACATGTGTTACTAATTTGTAAAACCCACCAAAAAATGAAAGAAAAAAAAGTTGTCAAAAGTATGCCTCGAGGGACGACAAATCGAAGAGAAGAAAACGTTGAATTTTATGGTGCAATTTTCATGATTTTTCAACTTACCGTTTGTGAGATATTTAATTTTAAAAAATGTGAAGGAGAGAGAATAAAGTGACACATGACAAAAATTTGTTGGTTCCCTCACTCTCACTAAAAGTTTATGTACTCATTTGAAGCTTACTCTTTAAACTACTCCCTCCGTCCCAAAATTATTGTCCACCAACAAAAAACACACAATTTAATAAAAGTGGAACCACAACAGTTTTCAACCACTCAAATAGAATCTGCACCCACTAAACTCTCTTCTTATTGGTTAAAATGGGAAGTGGACAATTATTTGGGGACGTCCCAAAAAGGAAAGATGGACAATAATTTTGAGACGGAGGTAGTATATATTTAGCCCTTATAAATATAAAGCTTTTGCAAGTCAGCCCTTACTAATTTTACTAATGTGTATATAAATCTCACAAATATAGCAATTAGTCAGGAACACAATCGTATAAGAACATGCGTATTAGGACTTATTATTGTCATTTCAAATAAACACACTCTTACTTTATAATTTAACATTAATTTCTTACTTAAGATATGTAGTACATAATTTCTTGTTAATAAGTGAAAAGTAAAGTTGGGTTCTACGCTATGATAAAGTTTATTAATATATAGACTAATGTGTATATAAATCTCATAAATATAGCAATTAGTCAGGAACACAGTCGTATAAGAACATGTGTATTAGGACTTATTATTGACATTTTAAATAAATACACTTTTACTTTAAAATTTAACATTTCTTACTTAAGATATGTAGTACATATTTTCTTGTTAATAAGAGAAAAGTAAAGTTGGGTTCTACGCTATGATGTTGTTTGTTAATACATAGACTAATGTGTATATAAATCTGACAAATATAGCAATTAGTCAGGAACACAATCGTATAAGAACATGCGTATTAGGACTTCTTATTGACATTTCAAATAAACACACTTTTACTTTAAAATTTAACATTTCTTACTTAAGATATGTAGTACATATTTTCTTGTTAATAAGAGAAAAGTAAAGTTAGGTTCTACGCTACGATGCTGTTTATTAATATATAGACTAATGTGTATATAAATCTCACAAATATAGCAATTAGTCAGGAACACAATCGTATAATAACATGCGTATTATGACTTATTATTGACATTTTAAATAAACACACTTTTACTTTAAAATTTAACATTTCTTACTTAAGATATGTAGTACATATTTTCTTGTTAATAAGAGAAAAGTAAAGTTGGGTTCTACGCTACGATGTTGTTTATTAATACATAGACTAATGTGTATATAAATCTCACAAATATAGCAATTAGTCAGGAACAGAACATGGGTATTAGGACTTATTATTGACATTTCAAATAAACACACTTTTACTTTAAATTTTGACATTTCTTACTTAAGATATGTAATACATATTTTCTTGTTAATATGAGAAAAGTAAAGTTGGGTTCTACGTATGATGTTGTTTATTAATATACTATCCCACTACCCGCGCGATGCGGCGGCGTAAAATATAATACTCGAAAAGTCGAAGTGATATTGTATTCTATGATCTGTAAACATCAAATAAACTTTTTCTAAAGCGCTGCTATTATACTATTTTTCTTACTTTATTTTATACGTTAAGAGTCGAATGATAATGTGTTCATATATGAGGTTGAGTTTGGGTTACGGTTTGGGTCAACATGCGACCCAAAACTCTAAACTTTTTTATTTTCAATGAAAATACAACAACTCAATCCATTAACTCTTTTGCCTAAATAAGTTATGTGGTTCGTGTCATATTAGTTAAGTTTGACATGTTAGCCCATTCACCATAGTTCGAGCTTAGGTTGTGAACTTTTGACCCGCAAAATCTGAACCCTTCATCCAAAAACCGTCAACCATTTTAATTTATTAGGCATGTTTTGCACGCATAAGTTGGAGTTAACCAGTTAAGCCACGAACTCAGAAATAATTATTTTAAAAGATTACAATCTGTTAACCTATCACAATTTTCACTGAAATCAGTTATGTAGGTCTTTTTGTGATCGGTTCTTTTGACATGTTATCATGTTAAATTGGGTTCATGATAAAAATATTTGACCCGCAAATCTAAAATCCCTAATATGATTCGACTTGATTTAACACACCAAAGTATAACAATTGAAACTTTAGAAACTAAATAAAAATATCTAATCTAGTTATTATTAAGCAAGGCGATTAAAGTAAGGCGATTAGATAGATAGTTATTATAATAATATAGGTGTTTGACTATTTACATTAGAAGTTGTATTAAGTGAAGATATAGAATAATAATTCTAGTTATTTATCTATACTAATATATAAATTGGTGAAACTCTTTATATAAAAATATTAAATAATCAAGATAGAAAATTTGTAATTTTTCGTTAATAATTAATATTTCTATCTTGATTATTTACATTAATGAATTAGTTATTGATTATATACATTAATAAATTAGCTACATTAAATATTGAGTTACATATTTCGTAACCGAAACTAATTATGATATATATTAACTTTATATTAAATTGTATTTAATATATGTATTTTAAACATGTGTGAGATATTTAGAAGGATAAAATAGTCTTTTACTATTACTTTTTTTAAGACTTTGTGCTAATCTCTTTATATATTAGTATAGATAGACATTTTACTAATGTTTTGACTATGTTTTATGTCACTTTTATAATCTATAATCTTTAGCTGATATTTTTTGACCCGTCAAGAAAAATTTCTAGATTTACCACTTGGTCAAAACCTTATTATTTTTAATATATGTGTTCTAACCAATGTTCCGTGACCGTTTATAAACCTCTAAGTTGAACATACAAAAAAAATTACTCACCGAGATTTGAATTTAAGGTATCGTATCATTTTTTATGCCATCTTGAAGATGTTAAAATTAAAAAGTAAATGGCAAATACTAGTAACGATTAAAAATCATAGCCAGGGTCCCTTCCTATGCATTATTGTGACCACGATTGACATCAACACTAGCTTATCCATGAATTTAGTTAGTCATTTAGTTCACTTTTAATATCCTTTTCTTAATTTTTATATTCTAAACGTTTTATGTACATGAATGAATCCCACACGTAAGAAACAATAGTTACGATTTACAGTCACAGAAAGACAAAATACGCAGGTCAACCCTTGGTGTCAATGCTTTTTGTCTATATCTACGAATTTATACGATTGTCTAGCAGAACTTAAACTCCAAACTTTATGATTGTAAAAGTTATCGCAATGGCGCTAGACCCTTTGGTAATTGGTATATACAAATAAATTTATCATTATTGATTTATTTCTCTTTTAACAATTTTCGATCTGTTTAGAATCCATCAACTTACGTTAAATATAATCGTACCCTACTTTTACTGTTCACAATCTGGACATAACAAAAGGTTCACAATATGTCAACATTAGTGAATTTCGCTTTTGATACAAATTATTGTTGAATACGAATACATATTCTAACTTATTCAATTAATGATAAATAATATATGTATACTTATACGTAAAAGGGATCACATAATACAAAACACCTTGCTTTGATTACTTGTATTAGTGGTTCACGTATAATGGTAGGTGTTTTAGATCATGTTAGTTCTTTAATAACATTAAAATTCACAAAGTCTTGGATAATTAGTAAAGTATGTTTTTTCTTCTAGGTTATTGTTGTATTTTTGTATACTTCTTACGAATTAATATTGTAACATGTATATTAGCCATATATTTTATTAACCACAGACAAGGATTATGTTTATGTAGTACGGTGAGGATTAGAATAATATTTCTAATTTACAATATTGGAGATGATATTATGACATTAACACGTGTTATTATGTACTACTTGTCATTTTTTACATTTTGTTGCATAAAAAGATAAGTGCATTAATTTGGAAATTAATTTGGAAAATGGTCAATAAGACCATTCCCAATGGTACTTCAGTTAGAGTACAGGGTGTGCTAATACGTGGCATCGACGTTCAGGGCTGAAAACACCGAGCATCGATGTTTTGCCAGACCGGGTCGGTGTTCTCACCGGCGTTCTCAGCCATTTTTGGTTCCTGCGTCCGAATCAAGACGGTGTATGCATTCGGTGTTCTCACTTTTTTATTGTTTTTTGTTTGGTCGTACTAGCATAAAATATGCGAGTATTAAATTTTCAGTTTTGGTGTTCCAGATTTGCTATAGTGGTTTGGATGTTTAAATGGAGAAGATGATATATATTTACCTTTTCTACCCTAGAATATTTTCATTTTTCTACCCTAGAATATTTTCACTTTAACATTTTAGGTGTTTAAATAAAGTGGAATGATTTACCACTTTGATATAAACAAATAAAAAAATAAGTTTAATTTTAAGATTTGTAATTTTTTAAAAATTTGTTTTAATGAATAAATGTTGTTTATTTAATTTATTTGTTTTTTATATATTAATTTATACAATTATCTTTATTAAGAAAATCAAATAAAATAAATAATAAAAAACTCCAGAACACTGGCCAGAACAGTGTGATTTCACTTTTACCACACCACATAATCATCACTTTCAACATTCTCCAGAATACTGTACAGAACATCGTTCCCCACACCCTATGCTCTTAGCCAAGTGAATAGTTTCACTTAACCAAAACCATTGGCGCCACCCCTTTAGTTGGTTGCGTTAGTTTTTACCTTGGTTTAGGTGACGAGCAAGTAAACGAGGGGTGGAGTCGGAAGCATTAAAAAAGTATATTATTTATTTTATTTCTGTTTAGTGTATAGAATTTAATGTTTGCTGTTAAACTTAGGTTCCATAAGATTGAAGTGATCAGTCATGGTTGACAGTATTTCACAAGTTATATATAAGTTTGAAAAGGTGTTGATGTGACGTTAAATTGATATCAATTGATCGGTCACTTTGAGTCGATAGTTGAAAATGGTCTAAAAGTATGAAAATTGATGAATCCACATGTGTTAGCGCAAGAATCCCGTTTTTAAATTTTCTTTGTTGTCCTTACCAACCAGATTGAGCAGATGATCGAACTAGTTGAACACCTATGTACTAAAGGAAATAACTTGGTTCTGAACCCAATATAAAATTGAGTTCTAACAAGGATCATAACTTCCAATTGAACTCGTGTTCAACCCTACAACTGCAAATTATTTAACGGTCTAATAGATTGGCTAATAGTTAACTGTTCGATCCAGTAAATTAATAAACAAGCAATTAAGTTGTATTCGACAGTAACAGACTTGATCCCGGAACAAGAAGTAACTGAAAAATCTGGCAACATAACCCAGTTTGAACACATAAAAAGTCATTTAGTTGATAACCATCTTTCTGGGTTTGACTTTTAATGTACTACAAAAGTCAGAATCTAACTACATTTGGATGCTGTGAGTTTTTTACTACGAAACAAAATGTCAGATAACAAGTACAAACCTATAGAAACGTGTCAGATGAATCCCAATCAACAGATTCCCCCTTGACAATAGCTTCTAGATGTCTTCGTTAATCTTCAAAATGTCATTATTTAACCTCTAGAATCGATTGTCACAGGAGATGTACCAACACATACCACATGGGTTCTAATAATGACACATAGAAACAAGAGGTAATATGAGCCGGTCAGGTAGGAAGTCAAAATTGGGTTAAAAAATGTCATTTGCTAGTGTGGGTCAAAATGGGCAGTAACAGCTTGAGTTGACCTGGAGCCATTATGATTCATCTATTATTATACATAAACAAAATGCTTTCACTATAATTACAAAAATGACAATATATATAACATATTCACCTTTTTATAGTAAAATCAGAGGTTGTAGACATTAAAATAGATCCATGGGTGACATCCAACCTGTTTGGCCCATTCAGCCCATCTAATCGAGTCAATATGAAGTAACCTTTTCACAAGGTGTGAGTTAAACTACAAATCAAACCAAATCATTTATACCTAAATGGGTCAAAACTAACTGCTGTAGTTAAGCCACTGGTTCACCCAAACTAACGTTGACTAGCTTGTTTCGGTTTTATCACTAGAACTTTCAAGATCTGTAAATGTTGGTCACAGAAACTATCGTTGTGTGCATTTGTGGCAATAGAAGAACATCATAAGATTTACTGTTATATATATTCAGCTACATTTTGATCAACGAAGATATACAGTGTAGTTACATACTGTTGAACCCGTAAAAAAACATGCTACCTTCAGTTATCGATGGTCATTACCATAAACATTGCTGTCCAAACCCAATAAAAAAAAACAAGAAAAAAGATGATGAAACTTAAAACTCGAAACACCTAATTTCTCAGCTGGCACACCCAAAAATCGTTCCCCTACACCGAGTCATTGAAGCAACATTCTGCCATTAGGGCCTTTCATTACCGAGTGTCAAAACATCAAAATCTGACATCCTTTTGTTATCCCAGTTCCATATTTCGGGTCCACACACACACACACACACATATAGATATCATCTTCAAAACCCACCATAGCAAACCCGACGATATCATTACTTTTCTTGAATCCCTATCCTATACACTGATATCATCTTCAAAATACACATACTATTTCATAATTAACTTTAATACTAACAAAAAAAAGTTCTACTAGAAACTCCATGATTTTATTCAATTCTTGACTGTGGGCTCAAAACTCGATATTAGAAATTAAACCCCAAAATGTTTGTCTATACATGATGGATCTAACTTGATACTGATTCAAAGTTAACCGGAACATAATCATAATTTTTCTGATGATTTAGAAGTAAAGTTTCCTTGTACGAGCTCACAAAGAATGAACCAAGTTGTCCATTAATTACATATTCCTTGATGTCTTCTATGCTTGTTGCGAAAAGTTCAAGTTGTTCTTTGCTACCATCCATCAATTTTCCAATTATGGGTTTGCCAGTCTTCCTAAACCCCAATATTGTCTTTAAAGATGAATGTGGTAGACTAACAATGAACAACTTAAGAAACGATTTTGTAACACCATTAGTAATCTTCCATATATCACAAACTCGTTTCTCGCCATCATTATAGTATTGAAGCAGAACAAGAGACTTCCATAGCTTAGAAAGGAACAAACTTACATCAGACCCGTAAGGCGCTAAACAATCAGGAAGGTTAATTTCTATAAATTCTTCGCTCCTCAAATTAAATGACATTATTAGATTATGAGAAAACAATATGCCAGCACACCCCGGGTTTATTGTATCAGTAGCATGCCAATAAATAAACCCATCCATAGCTACTTGTGACCCTTCAAAACGAATCGATTTACGAGGCTCATTGCTACGTGGACTTCTCCAAACACGTGAACTTAAAGTAAAAACCTCAACATAATACCTAGCATAATCAACAGCATTATTAACAAGCATAGGATCATTCGTGTCAGGATGAACCCCAAACGCTAAATTATTACACGAATATGTATATTTATCCTATAACACAGGCACCTCGATCTCAACATACTTTTCAATAGAAGGATTCCAAATAACAGCCAATTCAGCATACTCATAGCTCGGTGAGGATAGAAACTCACCGTGGAAACACAACAATCCGTTAGAGCAACCGACGAATCTTAAATGATAAAGAGATTTAAAGTTACATGGAGTTGGTGTAGTGAGATTATGTTGTGGGAAACAGTTGTCATCCGCGATCAAGAGGAACTGATAGTAGCTATCTTTACAATATAGTCGATCATGGTACCTTAATAACAGATGCATTGGCCGTGATTCACAGGCGTTGTAATCCGCAATAAAATGGGAACTATCGATCAGAGATTTGATCGAATTGTTTCGATAGAGATCTGGACTGCATTAATGATTTGACTGGAAGGCGTTTGATGATTTCCGATTGGATATCGAAAGGAATTTGGTATGACATTGTTGAAGTGGGAGTTAGGGTTTTTACGTATGCATGTAGAAGATATATTGAAGGGTTTTAAAATTGAGAATCGGAAGTTATATACATACACAAAAAAGTTGTGAGATTTGAGAGTTTTTTCTATTCCCGTTTTAAAATAAAGTTTGGGCCACTCTTTTTGGTGTTTGGGCTATTTTACGTAAGCACTTTTTTTTTTAAATGATGTATGAGAATTGAGAAGTAATTTACTTCATTGGACTCGATTATTACTAAAAGAGTTTCGGAATATACTTGGAATATATTGTTCATTCTTTTAAATTTTAGAACTAGAAAACAGAATGACAACTATGCACGAGAGCTATGTGTTCCTTTTCCAAAAGTTAAAACGAAAAGGACGTATAAAGTAAGAGTTTTGTACAAGAATTTGCACGGCTAATAGCCTAATATCCACTGTAAGCAACCATTATATCCGGGGTGTAAAGAATTCGATCAAACTCAACCCCACTCAAGTGTAGAAATATGCTTGATCATGTGAACTTGCTAAACTCATTAAACCTCCAACCCCTCATTTGTACTTTGATTAACTGAGCACCCGCGACAAATGGATTGTAATCTTCGATCACCTGTCTTCTTGTTGAACCTACTGTTTGATCTTTCCGACTCTTGCAAGGCCACAGTAAAATCCCAAAGACTCAGGCTGCTTTAACGTTACACGTTATTTTTAACAATCGGTTCCATAGTCTCTTCTTTCGGCCCATCTCCTCGTGGCCCGTACATATTTACCATCACAATCTCTTCCTCAAGTCCTGTCCAATTGCCTTTGACAGCGATAAAATCATCATCACCCGTCATCTTGTTGATCCTACTGTTTAATAAAACTAGAGATTGTGACTTTACTATGACTTTTAAGATTTGTACATGTAGGTTACACAAACTATCATTGGGTTGCACTTGTGACTATAAAAGAACATCATATGATTTATGGCTATATAATTTCAGGCACATTGTGATCATCGAAATTATACAGTATAGTTATATAACGTTGAAACCGTAAAATAACATGCTACTTTAAGTTTCTGATGGTCATTACCTTAAACACTACTGTCCAAGAAAAATAAGAACAGAAGATAAACCTTAAAAATCGAAAACCTAGATTCTCAGCTGGGCACATCCAAGAATCGTTCCCCTACACCGAGTCATTGAAGCAGCTTTCTGCCAAACGGGCCTTTCATTCCCGAGGGTCAAAACATCAACATCCGACATCCTTTTAATATCCCAATTCCAGCCTTCGGGCCCGATCACACCTCCAATCACATATATATCATCTTGAAAACCCATCATTGCAAAACCGATTCTCCTTTTGAATTCTGAAGCCGATATCACTACTTTCCTTGAATCCCTATCCTGTTTGTATATAAGCCCGTGGCTCATTACATATAACGAGCCGTTAACTACAGTCATTGGTCCCTGAACCCACGAATGTTCGTAAACCCGCCACCCGTCATTAGTCAGCACCTGAACATTGGTCAACCCCCTGTGAGCGACATGCACCTCACCCCCGATCACTAATGCGGAACACGCAGAGTTATGCGAATGATGAAGATCGGGAATTGAAACCCAAACGTCCTTTTCGGGATCGTAAATTTCCGCTTTTGAGATCGATCTCCGGCACGTCGTGAACCCACCTGCAACTAATATCTTCCCTTTTACCAGGCAACATGCAAACATGGCCCGCGGAACAATCATGCTGGTCCGCGGGGCCCACCGGCGGACAATTGGATCATAAGCCCAGACCTCGTTTGTTGCAAAGCTTCCATCTTGGTCACCGGTCAACGGGTCAACTGCATCGCTACCGCCACCTAGAACGAATAACTTACCTGCAGTTGAAACCACCCCAAAATGGGCCAAATTCCTAACTTTTGAAGGAAGTATCGGGAGAGTAATCCAAATGTCTCGATTTGGGTCGTAGAGTTGCCACACGTT
The DNA here is from genome assembly GCA_963422505.1 of Pseudognaphalium luteoalbum. NCBI lineage: Eukaryota > Viridiplantae > Streptophyta > Magnoliopsida > Asterales > Asteraceae > Pseudognaphalium > Pseudognaphalium luteoalbum. The sequence continues at coordinate 15,475,789 of OY730196.1, forward strand.
TTCGGGGTCAAATGCACATACACATAAAAGATTTTCACTCGAGTTGACTTCTTCACGTGCTATATATAGCTCAGTGCTGTGAACCGCATCCCGCCAGGATTTACAAATGATTTCCAGTTTCGGAAAAAGGTAGAATGGGACCCGAGCAAGACATCTGATAGCAACGGCATCAGGAAGACCTTCAATGAGAACCGACATTACTATTGCAACCTGCAAAGAACCAAAACGAAAACAATATTTTTCAACATATACTGGAGGTAATAACTGTTACATGAAGAAAGACACCAAAAAAGCATGCTTTTCATTATGTTCATGGCTAGTTTCATTTAAAGAGTTTCTAGACGAAACTGAAAACTAAAGCTTTTTCATACCCTTTATAACATCAGCAAGAAAAGCATTTGTAGAAGTTCTACGTCTTGATAAAAGCATTCCCCGTTCCCTTTAAACAGCCGTTTTCTTTATCATGTTGCATTCAAGAACATATAATCATCGATGTGTATTTTCAAAGTGATTACCTTTATCACGTTGCATTCAAGAACATATAATCATTGATGTGTATTTTCAAAGTGATAATCACAAAATGAAGAATCATAATCAGACGAGGTGGGTAATTATACATTTAGTTATCTCAATAATTTTATAATCTGATTGTTTTGATTGGAAACAGTCAGAAACTTAGATTCATGTAAATTGTCTAACTATGATTCTAATTGTAGAATCAAGATCACTCTGAAGAGACAGATCCAGATATCGTCACTTAACAATTACTTGCTCATTTAGTGCATCACTTACAAGAAGGACAGTAACATACCTTAAATTTGAAGCACGCAATGTTCTCAATAAGAGAAAGAACAATAATCTTGGTCTAGTGTAAAAATACAATAATATTCGAGAAAGCTAATATGAAGATAAATACATTTTTGTTACACATGCAAAATGTAAATACCATCAAAGAACAACTATCAACTCAGAAATTATGTTGCTGATAACTAGAAAGATCCTACTCACCTTTAAGTTTTTACAATTCCGAAATCGAAGCCCAATCGAAACACATAAAGACTATACATGTATGACATTCAAATTCAGTAATTCTAGGTAATCAAGAACAAACAATTGGGCCAAAACTTACAACATAAAGAGCAAATGAAAGTTCCTTCTAAAAGATATATAATAATAACGAACAGTGAATTCTAAAAGAAATAAAACCGAAAATTCGACAACAAACAAACTAGTTAACCAAAGTTTCAATCTTGCAAAACTTTAACAACAAAATCAGAAACACAATGTACAAGCTAATTCCCTGGCCTAATTATTTACAGGACTATCATCAAATTATACTAAAATCATAACAAAAACTTAACCAGATTTAAATTCACCACACCACTCATACCTCTATCTGTAATCATAAGTCCAGAAAATACAATTACAGTCACAAACCATCAAGATTTCAAGCACCCACAAAAATTAAACAAAAACTAACAAACCTAACAACATATTATATCCAAAAGAAACATTTTTAATATTCTTGAATCAATATCTGGAACCCATGTTCCCAAATTACATAAATGAATAAATTAAAAGATTGGGACTTAAGAAAAAAAGCAAAAATCTTGGTCAAACAAGTAATCATAATCAATAAATAAACAAAAAGCAGCAAAAATTACCTTAACAATCAAGAATTGATGCAAAGTTGTTCCCTAATTCATCAAGGAAATGGAGACGAAGTGGGTGTAAAGAAGAGGGCAAATTAATTTTGTCGGTTTTGTTTATTATATTTTGTATTTATTACAAATTTAAAAATAGTTTTATTAAGATGAAGAAAATGAGAAAATGGGTACGGAAACGCAAAGTTTTTAGCAGTGGATTCCAAACATATTTTTGGATGTGATAGAGAGAAATAGATTGCGTGTGAAATGTGAAAGATAGGTTTTATTATTATTATTAGAAGACTTTTTAATTAATTAACAAGATACATCATAGAAGCCCAAAAGTATATTCCACAAAATGTTCTATTTTCCCAAATTTTGATTTTTTCATTAGCAAGGTTATATGGTCACATACAAGAAGTATTGCAACTCTTTTGCTTCAATTAATTCTTAGATAAAAATGTTTGTTACGTGTTTAATGCGTCTTGTTGATATCATTGTAAGACACGCTACGATACCCGTGATTTCCTAATTTACGTAATTAGTGTTTAACCTTTTCAAACAACTGGAATGGCTTCGGAGTACAAAGAAGAATGTGAGATGATTGTGATGGTAGAGCGTATGCCATTGCCCATAAGATGAAGCAACCTTAGACATTTTATTCTTACTTCTGAGTGAAAGGAAGACAATAACAATACGACAAAGATGTTTAGACTCATTACCCTTTTTAAGTTTCGTTGAGACTCCCTTTTAAAAACGAGAAATAAACAAGAACTTCAATCATATATAGGTGGAAACGTGATTTCTATATCTTGTAAGCAATAGACCAGTTTAAAATGAGTTGATTGTAGACTATCTAAGCATTCACTCCTGAAAAATGCTTTGTATGTGTACTACTTCGATTTGAGTAATTTTTCTTCTTGTAAAATGTTGAAAATCGACCATACTATTTTCCCTATGGAAGGCAATTATGAATATGATTTTGAGTTAATGTGTAATGTGTCACCTGGTTTCACATGGAGTAGGTATAAGATGATAATTAGTAGGGACAATAAAAATTAAAAATACATATATTGTTAATGAGATTTGAACGTGCGTTGCAATCTTCCATACAAAGTTCAGCCCTCTTTATACAACTAATACTTAGCAGGGCGTCTTTGAATGGTCGCCAAAATGAAGTCTTATATTAAGCGGAGTGTATAATATCTTTATCATTTTTTTTATTTCACCTCAAATAACTTTGAAACAAATTACACATATTATTCTTCTTGCAATTAACAATTAAATTGTTAATTGCAAGGGGTTAATGTATATTCACAATCACACACTTTTTTGAGGCCCCTTTTATTCGAAGGTCCTAAGTGGTCGAGTGGTCGATCACCTCGCTCACTCTTGTAGATGTCGATGACACTTATACTCGTAGACTATAGTATTCCAATAATAATTTTAAGGGGTTATTGTCTAGAAATAATTTTAAGGGGTTATTGTCTATTGTGTTTACCAAATTTATGTTTGCTGTTTTTAATACATCAAATTTTCAAAAAGTATGTTTTAGTATATTTTGGTGGCATTTTGATGATGTGTCAAACTCTTCGGATGCCATATGGCATCTTTAACGAGTGACACATAAGCAAAAGACATTAAAACATTCTTTTTGAAATTTTAACTCATTAAATACAACAAACGTAAGTTGGATTACACACAATAAATACCGGTCACACGTTAGATGCATTCTCAGATACTAACCCTAATTTTAATTCAAATATTCTTGGAGTAATACCAATTCTAATATACGCGTATATAGTTAGTCAACTTTTGAAATTTCTACATATAATTAAGAATGTTTTGTTAAGCTAATGATACTAAAATTACTAATTAATTAAAACATATCAAACGCTTATATAACTTATAACTATGCAGTTATCCATTTATAAGTGCTGGTTTAATTATTTCGTAATTAGTGATATTTACAATGAGTTTTATTTATATCTTGCAAAGTAATACTATTTAGCAACATAAAACCAAATTAATCCAAATATCTTTTTTGAAAACGGCAAATAATATTATAAAACCGCAACTTAGCAAGAAACTAAGAGTGGCAAGAGTACAATAAGGTACAAGAAACGAACAAACAGAAATTTAAAAAGGATGACAATTCCAAACATCCCAATTACAAGAAGCCTTACTCCTATTCTTAATCCATAATAAAGAAGTGGACGTAATATCATTTACGATTGCCGAAGAAGATTTCCAAGAGTTGTTGAAAACCATGTCGTTTCTTGCTAACCAAATGCACCATATTGAACATTGCAATATGGCGATTAAGATCTTCCTTTTCTTTAAGGATCCTCCCCAATTAGAACCAAACTCGATTAAATCTGCTGCCGAAGATACATTAGGGAATGTAATCCCACACCAACAAAAAATCCCTTTTAACGATTCCGATGCTCTTGGGCACAAAATTAGCGCATGATTCGTACATTCCGCTTCCAACCCACAGACTCTGCATTGGTCCGAACCGATGTTAACGCCTCGATCTAGTAATCCTTTAGCTACTGGAATTTTTCCCATACAAGCCCGCCATACAAAACAATTTACTTTTAATGGAACCCAATTGAGCCACGGCATGTTTACGTAACCAGGAGATGTGAGAGATAAATCAATGAATCTTCTAACCTTGCATACATTATAGAAGCCATCTGTGGATAATTTACATGCCAACCTATCATACGAATGCTTTGGAACATGTGAGGATATGATGTGCAACAAAGCACAGAATTCATCCACAAGCGATTGATTATTGAAACTACAATCTTTGAACTTTTCAATCGCAAACAATGATGGAAATTTCTCTTGAAAAGACATGTCTTCAATCCATACGTATTTCCAAAATCGAATTCTATTACCATTGCCAACAACATACGAAAAGAAGACTGTAAAATTCAAACCAAGCCCATTTAATTCCTTTGAAATATTGCCGATGGTTTTTCATATACCCGATGAATTAACTTTGCACATTTAATGAAGAAACTTATTTTCTAAACCATGAATAGAGAAAATTACGTCTTTCCAGATGTAGCGATTGTCATCTCTTAACTTCCACCACCACTTCATCAATAGGGCATGATTGTGAGATTTAAGAGACCCGATTACAAGGCCTCCTCTATCTTTCGAAGCTAAAACAACATTCCATGCCACCCAACTTATCCTTTTCTCATTTGCATGGCCGCCCCAAAAAAACCGTCTTCGAATTTGTTCAAGCCGATTAATGATACAAGAAGGAGCCTTAAATAAAGAGAAGAAATAAAGAGGAAGGCTACTCAGAACTGACTTAACGAGAGTGAGCCTACCCCCAAACGAAAGATTCTACCATTCATTAATATCTAAAATCTAAAACCATTATAAAACATTTGCAACAAAGGGTTAAAATTTAGTCTTTGTCCTATTGGAAATGTCTATTCTATCATTCATTAATGATATGACAACTATAGAAAATTGATTACTCAATTAATGTTTATCTGAAAAGTATATAACATTCTACACAAAGTGTCTACTATCCACTAATTATAAGTCAAACATATCTATTTTCATTGACTATTAGACAACTCAATGATAATCAAGAAAAAAGAAATATCAAAGCAAATTAAATTAAGTAATATTAAGATAGATTGAATAAGGTATGATAAACAAAAATAAACATGATAGTTAAAAGAAATATTATGTAACAATCTATCTGGATGCTATGTTATAAAAATTAAATTTCTAAATTTTTTAGACAACTCAACGATATTCAAGAAAAAAGAAATATCAAAGAAAATTAAATTAAGTAATATTAAGATAGATCGATTAAATTAAACAAAATTAAATATGATAGTTAAAAGAAATACTATGTAACTATTTATCTGGATGTTATGTTATAAAAATTTGATGTTATGTTATAAAAATTAAATTTGTAAGTTTTTTTTATCTTAAAAACATTAATATAATATGAAAAGTTGTTAATGCGTTGCTTCTCTACCAGAGTCAAACGCCATGTACCAATTTCTAGGATCATCATCAATTTATCGAGATCGTTTACAAAAAAATGTATCATAGCATGCTGCATTGCGCGGGTAGTATGCTAGTAACGATTTTATTGGTCATTGACTCTTCCCAAAATATAACGTTAGTTCCTCCTTCACATTACAAGTGTTCTATTTTGACTTTTCAAAAAAAAAAAATCAACTTTGACCTTTAATATTTCTGTTTCTGTTATATAATACTTGATGAAAATTATAGCAATTCAAATTACATTTAAAACTCAATCCATTAATATAAATTGCATCAGATAATATGTAACACAAGCAAAAATTATTTAAGGTTAAAATTGAAGAGAAAAAAAAGACTTCAAATAGTCAAAACAAGATACTTATAATGGGACAGAGAAGTTATTTCACAAGTATATGATCATAATCAACGCTACACATACACACCACACTAAATAGATAAACAAAGCATTAATACATAATCGTATGAAACTTCAATAAAGTTATGCAACGGCATACGAAGAAAATATCGTAGCTACGAAGAGAAAGATGAAAGCAACATAAATGGGGCGCTTTTCCTTAGCGCCATCAGATGTTCCCGGTGTTGTCTTTGATCCGCTACCTATAAAATTCACACCCTTAAAACCATTAAAAAGTCACGCGAAAGCCACAAGAAAGTGCTTTCAATTACTTATAAAAAGAATTGATAAATGCAACATCAAAATGGTTCCATACACCACACTTTGTAGCACTTATAGCTTACTGTACAAGTATTCAAAAAATATATAATTTTGATGTATGAAACAAGCTTAATATTGTATTTATCAACTACCAATTTTTTTTTTGGGTTTATGTTGAATTTGATAACAAATAAATTTATATGAATACTTTACCTGAAGGCGCATTTGATGGTGCAGAACTTGCGGGACCATTAGCACCATCTGGTACAAAAAGTACAAGTTAGATATATTAGATTTTAAAATTACATTCGCTTAAAATTAGCTATAAGTTGTAAGCAAAACCATATTTCGAGATAATAAAAGTGAGAAGGTTTGACAAACCTGTACATCGGCTAACCGGGGGAGTTTGAATGTTGCAAGCATTGGGTAATGCCATAGCCAACGTTTGGTTGATATTCAAACCAGTCGGCGCACCACTACCATCACCCGTGAACACACAAAGGCATTGCGGTTGTGCTTGAACCACAATGGCTAGTTGTGAGCAACAAGTGGACGATGGGGTGGTTGTGTTTCCAGATACATAGCTAAGACAAGGGCTTAAACTCACTAGTGCTGTGGTGCACCCTGATTGAGCCATTGCAACACCCCATAGCATGACCAGGACTAGACCAAATACCTCAAATCGGTTTGAAGCCATTGTACTTGAGGTATTTAGCATATAATAATGTACTTGATTTTCAATTCTAAAAGTTCTATAAGTGAATTTATACTATATATTGGTAAAATGGAATAATATAAAAAATGTTGTCCATCAAGTACTTTGGTGACCTACTTTGCTTAATTTGCTAATAAACAAGTGTAGCTAAGCAATCTACAATAGTGAATCGATTATAAAAGCACTATTGTATGCATGCTCTAAAAATATAATAAAACTAAAAACCTCAAAAAAGTAGGCTAAGTGTGCAAGTAGATAATATTTGTTATTGTTGCTACACAAACGTACCAACAACATACATATGTATTTGGTAGCCTATATCCTAATCCTAATATTAAATTTTGATTTTTACCAAACAAAACAGAGAGTTCTTAACAAATGTAATATCATGTAAAAATACGTACATAATTTAATATACCTTCTATGAATAGTCTCCATAACATATAACCGTTCTAGTGGATTTAAATCATTAGTTTTGTGATCACCAAAATAAGTCCTACGAACAAAACCATAGAATCTTCCATGTATTTAGGGCTATCACAAGTTTCAAATAAACGAAATTATAAATACTAATCCAAACAATGGCATAAGATCACCTCCTAAAATCATAACAAGGAAAAGTCGGACTCAAAACATACTTAATTTTTCAAATTATTTCAATTTAAAACCTATTCTAATTGTCTTCTCAGAAAACATTAATGGCGACGTCTAGGAAAATCGTTGCAACGCTTCTTGTGTTCATTGTCATCTTGGTGGTAGCACCTATCAACGTCGACGCCCAAGATCAAGATCATAATTGCTACGCCGATTGTGAGAAGAATTGCGTCGATGAAGGCAATGCACGTTCCTTTTGCATGTTGAAGTGCGAGAAAGAATGCATCAAGGGAAATTCAGGTTTGCTAAGCTTCATTTTCTTTGGTTTAATTACTCGGATCGTCTATGTAGTGGTCAAATACTCAAGAATGACACGGATCATACTTATTTCGTTTTATTTCTGGCGGGTGTCCCCTGATTGTAAAACTTGAAACGAGCGTCCTTTTGTCTAATTTCGTTAGGTTTGTTCCGTTAAGTGGTTAACATGCTTAGCATGTGATAGAGGTGAGCAGAAAAACCGAAAAAATCGATATAACCTACCGAAAAAACAGAACCAATGGTTAAACAGAACTGTCGATAATCGAATCGTTGATAACCGATATAAAGATTGAATCGATACCCGAACCGTTATTTTTCAAACTAAAAAGTTTAAAACTGAAAATAGAAAATTTAAAACTGCCTTAAAAGTTTTATGTTGATCAAAATTTAGAATTCGAAGAAAATAACTGAATCGGAACCGGAAAATCTAAAAACCGAATCGTAGAAAAACCGAAACCGAACGATTTCGATTTTTGAAAAACCTAAATATTCGTTTCGATTCGATTTTTATCAAAAACCGAATCAAATTGAGCCGTGAACACCACCAGCATGTGAGGGTATTTTTATGGGTTTTTTTTAATTATTAATTCTGTTATTTTATGTAGATATAGATATTCGTTGAAATGTTTATTTATTTATGTGGTTATACATTTTAACATGTTGAACAAGTTTACTGATTCAATTTTCGTATTCTTTAATGCTTGCAGCTAGACGTTTAATGCAGGGACTTGAACCACAAACAAGTAGACGTTTAATGCAGGTAGATGTTGATGATAATTCAAAGCCAGCTTTTCCGCAGCCCGATCATGAACCAGATTCAGCTAAAGAGCAAGACACAGCTAAACCTTCGGTGTAAGGGTTTGAAGTAGACACAACTAGACGTTCAATGTATGGAGAATTAGTTGTTGTACCAGAGTAAAATAGAGGTTCAACGCTAACAGAAGTCATATATCCTCGATACAGAGAACTATATAAATTGTTAATATAAACTTTCAAGTAGTTTTTCATTACCTTCTTCTATCTTTGGTTATTTCTTCTAGCTATTTAAGATTCTTCGTACACTCTTCATTTGAAATTTCAAAAGTAGTAATGTTTGTATCTTGCTGATATGACTTATCGTTTTGTAACTCCTACGAAGCCTAATACATATAAGTATAATGAAGTTTCACTCTAGAATCAATTGATTATAAATAGAGTAACCAATTAGATAATTTTGGGATTTTTATATTCTTTCAAATTTGGGACTTGGGATTACGCTGAATGATCATTCCTAAAAACCAACAAACATATTCATCAGTTGCGTAATGAGCCTCTGATGGCACCTCCAAGTGAGATACAAGGAAAGAGAGAGTTAAGAGACAAGTTTGGAGCAATTTTCTCTATATTCCCAAAAATGCAAAACAACTTCAAATATAAACATGCAGAGAACGTGGGTTCATCACCCATATTCCTTATTTCATGCCACTACTCTAAACATGCGCTAACCTCCCTAAAATGCAGAAAGACTAATTCAACAAACAAATAACACTCATGCAAAAAGGAAAACGTGAAACATGCAGACTTGTGAATCAATCCCTATATCGCATGAGCTTCTTGACTTCCCTTACGGGCCTTGCTTGAATCTGGGTAGCCTCCTGTTGTGGCCCAAGAGACCGATCATATTGGCCCATATCATCCCCCTCCTCTTCAGAATTTACATTGTCCCCAATGTAATCAAGATCTGGAAATTGCAGCTTGAGTGAAGACAAAATTTCCCATGTAGCCTCTTCGAGATTATGCTTTTCCCACTTGACCAAAACCTCAAGATCACCATTTGATCCAACCCGTGAATCGATGATGGCTTCTGGTAAAAATGCTAAGTTGTCTTTTGGATCAAAGGTAGTCAGGTTGCCCTTCGAATCTGTGATGGGACCATAGGCCGGTTTCAATAATGAAACATGAAATACGGGGTGTATTTTCGAACCAGCAGGTAACTCAAGTTTATATGCAACTTCCCCAATCCGTTCGATGACCGGATAGGGTCCATAAAATAGTCTTGAAAGTTTCTGATTGGTACGGTCACGAACAAAATTTTGCCTGTACTTATGCAATCGAAGGTAAACAAAGTCACCAACATCGAAGTGCTTGTCAAGTCGATGTTTGTTGGCTTGGGAGACCATCTTTTGCTTTGACATCTCGATGGAATGCTTAAGAGAACTCATAATTTTCTGATGTTCAAGAAGAGAATCCTCGATAGATCCTGTGGCGGTTGACCCCGGTACATAGTTATGGATTGATGTAACATCCCGTCCATACAATGCTTTGAAAGGGGACATGTTGATTGACGAGTGGTGACTAGTGTTGTAGCAAAACTCAGCCAAATATAACAATCTTGCCCATGTCAGAGGCTCATCAAAGACAAAAGCACGTAAATACATTTCAAGGCAACGGTTAACGACTTCGGTTTGACCATCCGTTTGCGGATGGTAGGCGCTGGAGTGCAGTAGTTTAGTACCCATAAGTTTAAATAGCTCTTTCCAAAAGCGACCGAGAAATAAGGGGTCTCTGTCCGAGACGATAGTCTTTGGAAGGCCATGTAAACGATAAATCTCATGCATAAAGATTGAAGCTAAGCTTACAGCAGTGTAATTAGGAGACAAGGGAATGAAGTGTGCATACTTTGAAAGGCGGTCTACGATGACCCAAATGCAAGCTTTCCCTTTGGAAGGTGGTAACTGTGTGATAAAGTCCATTGAGATGTCATGCCAAGGCTGTGATGGTGTTGGAAGTGGTTGAAGAAGACCATATGGTTTATGATTGGGAGGTTTGACAGCTTGGCAAACAGTGCAGCGCTTGACAAACTGTGTGACATCCTTCTTCAAACCGAGCCAAGTGAATGTACTCAATAATCTCTTAATGGTTGCATTGATGCCCGCGTGACCACCGATGAAAGATGAATGAAATTCAGTAAGGAGCTGTTCACGAATAGTGGAAATAGGCGGAATGAACAATTTCCCCGAGATAAAAACTAATCCGTCCCGAAACACATGGTTTGGAAAGACAGTTGGGTCAGCTGTGATACTAGCTGCAAATGCTTTACCCTTTGGATCTGCGGCAAAGTATTGGCGAACATCATTAAGCCACGTAGCGGTGGGGTAGGAGATTGCTAACATGGAAGGAATATCGACCCGACTAAGCGCGTCAGCCACCGTATTTTCCCTACCCGGTTTGTATATGACTTCGAAATCATACCCCAGAAGTTTGGTGACCCATTTCTGTTGTTCTGGTGTTTGTATTGTTTGCGTGAGGATATGTTTCAGACTGTGGTGGTCCGTGAATATGCGAAACCGACGACCCACTAGATATTGACGCCATTTCTTCACAGCTTCAGTGATTGCGTAAAGCTCTCTTGTATACGTGGATTGACCCTGCATGGTGTGGCATAACTTTTTGCTAAAGAATACAATTGGTTTGTTTTCTTGTGACAGAACAGCACCAATAGCTACACCTGAAGCATCGGTCGTGACATCAAAGGGTTTTGTGAAGTCTGGAAGTGCCAAAGTGATGAGTTGTTGCATGTTGGTTTTTAATTCGGTGAAGGCAGCAGCAGCATCCGTCCATTTAAAGTCCTTCATCTTTAGAATGTCGGTTAGTGGGGCTGCGATTTGTGCATAATGTGGAACAAATCGTCGGTAATATCCGGTGAGACCCAAGAATGCCCGTATAGTGGTGAACGAAGTCGGTGTTGGCCATTGTTGGATGGCTGCGATCTTTTCGGCTTCCGGTGCTACTCCTTGATCTGAAATTCGATGACCCAAAAATGAGATATCCATTACCCCAAAAACACATTTCGATGACTTGGCATGAAATTGATTCTCAAATAGCTTTTGAAGGACATAACGGAGGTGTGTGTAATGGTCTTCGTGGTTACTGTTGTAGACCAATATATCATCAAAAAAAACTAGCACAAAGTGGCGAAGCACCGGGCGAAACAGGTCATTCATGGCAGATTGAAACATAGAGGGTGCGTTGGTGAGACCAAACGGCATCACGAGGAATTCATAATGGCCATCTGTGGTGCGAAATGCGGTTTTATGGATATCATCTTGAGCTACGCGGATTTGATGATATCCTGAGCGTAAATTGATCTTAGAGAATATCGTTGCACCATGTAGTTCGTCCAAGAGTTCGTCAATAGTTGGGATTGGAAATCTATCCTTGACTGTTACCATGTTCAAGGCACGGTAGTCTACGCAAAACCGCCAAGACCCATCTTTCTTTTTGACTAACAAAACCGGGGATGAAAAGGGGCTTTGGCTGGGGCGAATGATACCGTCCTGTAGCATTTCAGTGATGAGCTGCGTCATAATCTGTTTTTGGAAGTGAGGGTAGCGGTAGGGTCGAACGTTGACGGGCTCGGTGGTAAGTAAGGGGATGTGGTGGTCATGTTGCCTGGTTGGTGGAAGTGTGTGTGGTGTGTCAAAGACAGGTCAAAAGAGATCTAATAATGCTATGATTTTTGGGTCGGCAATAGTGTCGGGTGAGGTGGTGATGGGTGGTTTGGGTTCCACGGTAAGGGTATGAATAGATGCGACGAAATCATGTTTGAGCATAGTGGAGAACGAGCTCAAGGAGACTTGCTGGTGGCGTAGTTCACCGCGAAGAGTACATTGAGTGCCATTCTTGATGAATGAGATATGTGGTATTGAAAAATCAGCCGTGATGGTCCCTAGTGAACCCAACCACGAAATACCCAAGACAACATCGGCACCCTCAATTGGAAGCACGAAGAAGGGAATTATAAACTTAGTTTTCTGGAGTTGGAGAGTGACGTCTGAGCAATAATCTGAGCAATGGATAAATTGCCCGTTGCTAACCATAACTTTGAACGGATCCAGTGGCTTGGTAGGAAGGGTTAAGTGTTTCACTACGCGTGGTTGTATGATATTATGGGTGCTACCACAATCGATTAGCACCGTGACCGGGTATGAGTTGATGAATCCAGTGATTCGTAAGGTTTGGGAGGAAGACATGCCAAAATAAGCCGCTGCAGATAAAGACCACAATTGTGGTGTTTGTGTTTCGTCCTGTAGAGCGGTATCGTGTGGATCCGGCAGAGGTCGTTGATCGTCGTTATCAACGATGATGAGAAACTGTGGTGGTGAACACTTGTGTCCGGGAACAAATTTCTCTGGGCAACGAAAGCAAAGGCCTTCTTTTCGACGTTGTTGGAGGGCCTCTGGTGAGAGTTTTGTAAACGGTAATGGTTTTGGGGAAGTGGTAAGTGTGAGTGGTTCCGGTTTAGAATAGGGTTTGATAGTGGGGGTCGATGGAGGTACACTGGTGGATGGAGTGGACGTGGTGGTGGGAGAGAGTTGTTTGGGAATGTATGGGCTTTTAGGTTTAAGTTGGTGGGTTACCTTATCTTCCACAAGTTGGGCCAGACCACATGCATCAGGAAGTGTTGTAGGTTTAAGGATGGCTAGTTCGGATTGGATCTCCGGTTTAAGGCCCGAGATGAAGCAATTCATGAGGGTTTGTTGAGATAGCCCGGTGACTCGGTTACTCAGTTGTTCGAATTCCGTTTGATAGGCGCGAACCGACGTGGTTTGGTGCAATTTCATAAGGGTAGCTTCGTGGTTTTCATATGAGGAGGGACCGAAGTGGAGTTCAACCTGTCGTTTAAAAGTGTCCCAGGATGCAAGTAAGTGGTTGCTGTCTAAGTGTTGGTACCATGCGAGTGCATCGCCGGTAACATGGAATGCAACGAGTGCGATTCGTTCCTCCGGTGGAATGTTGTAGTAGGAAAAGAAACTTTCCGCCTGAAAAATCCAACCGAGTTGGTTCGTTCCATCGAATGATGAAAGAACGATTTTAGGTGCTCTAGGGTTATGTGTGTAGGACGAAGAAGGGTGTGGTTCCTTGGTTTTTGGAAAGATTATGGGTGGTGTCTTGCCGGAGTCAGTGTGTAGGTTGGTCGACAGGGTGGTTATGTGGGTGACTAAGTTGGCGGTGGTTGCTGTTTGGGAATCGATTTTGGTGGATAAGGAATTCGTGGCTTCAATTAGGGTGGTGAGTTGTGCTGTGTTGCGATCAGTGGTGGTGTTGGTGGCGGAAATGAGTTGGGCGAGTAGCTCATGAAGTGGTGGTTGGGTATCCTCACCGGTATTATCCCGGTGGGGTGGCATGGCGGCAGGTGAGTTGAGAATGAAAGCACCAAATGATGGCACCTCCAAGTGAGATACAAGGAAAGAGAGAGTTAAGAGACAAGTTTGGAGCAATTTTCTCTATATTCCCAAAAATGCAAAACAACTTCAAATATAAACATGCAGAGAACATGGGTTCATCACCCATATTCCTTATTTCATGCCACTACTCTAAACATGCGCTAACCTCCCTAAAATGCAGAAAGACTAATTCAACAAACAAATAACACTCATGCAAAAAGGAAAACGTGAAACATGCAGACTTGTGAATCAATCCCTATATCGCATGGGCTTCTTGACTTCCCTTACGGGCCTTGCTTGAATCTGGGTAGCCTCCTGTTGTGGCCCAAGAGACCGATCATATTGGCCCATATCAGCCTCCCTTTTCAGAGATATCGGGCGAGATCTAACCTTTTTTGCAACATAGATGAGAGAAGGCCCTTGATCCATCTTAATCGTTGAATAGAGGTAGACGATTGACCAATGATTCCTTTCACATTAACATCGAACTACACCAAAACTCTTATACCGCTTGTCTAGTACTCTTTACGGCCCAACTAGTAGAAAAGCCAAACATATATGTCCAACAAGGTTACACTTGAAATACCAGTTGATTTAAGTATGACTTATAATGTAAGTCCGTATGTATTAGGATCGATAACGAGGTTATCTTTAGGTATTAAGGTGCGGAATCCCTTAATACTATGTTTACGGATTGTAAACGGTTTGTTTCACAAGTATTAGTGAAATCAATAATCTAATATGTCCCGTATTGATTATAACAGTTGTTAATCGATCAATACCTAACCTTTAGACTATGTTAAAAGTTCTGGAAACACAAGTTCGTTCATGATTAGCAAATGGCAAAAGTTAATTAGGTTTCAAACATAATTTGTTTAAATACTCGTCTCAGTTCGCAGGTTTTGGGCTCTGCGAACCGACTCGGTTCGCAGCCCAACTTGGCCCAGCGAATCCAGTGGACTCGCTTCGCAGCCCTGCCCTGCGAACCCAACTCAGTTCGCATCGCAGGTCTTTGATCAAACGTGGTCAACATTTTTCAGCATTTAACATTTAACTCTAAAATGTTTACCAACCAATATATTCATCACAATTCAAAACCAATTTACAAACTTGATTACAATAATCTCTAATACTATTACAAGCTAGATCTGTTGTCACAATAACATGTCCCAACAGACTCCCCCTTGACAATAGCTCTAGCATCTATGTCTTCAAGTTGTCTTTGATCTTTACTTGTAAATTTTACTTCCAGCATACATCTTCAGTTTAATGCAAGTTTTAACCATCAACTGATAATCCCTTCCTAAATCTCCCCATCCTTCAGTAGCAGTGATCCTGTTCTTGTATAACATCAACAAATCACTCTTGAAAAGATTCACCAAGTGTCAATGATCATATATTCTCAAAAGTTCTCTCTCACCAGCTTCCACTTCATCATCAGCTTCAAAAATTACAGCTTCACCAGTTCCAGCTTCTACATGCCATCTCTTCATATTTCCCAGAATATCCTGAGGCATAAGCTTTAATGGTATCTGCTTTACGCATTTAACTGCTGGATAAATCTTTTTACGCAGTCGTCTTCCTGTTCTTTGACTTCTTTCATTTAACTTGATAGTCTTTCCGACTCTTGGCTTAATACGTTCAAATTTCATTGACCAACCCTCAGTCTTGATTATCCTTTCGACATATCTTCCATAAGGATCATTACTGGGGTTCTTCATTTCCATTCTAGCCAAGTCTCGAATTTTAAATCTTGGTAAAGAACTAAAGACTACAAGCTTTCTTTCAAAATATTGAACTCCGTCGTATCTTTTAATTGCAAAAGCTTCAAATCTGCGTCGTAATACCAACCAATTATACCTTTCTTAGGTACTCGTTTTCCAGTAATATCAATTTCTGATATCGAAGTCTTTACCTTTTTCTTCTTCTCCAAAGGCTTAAACATTGGATTATCCTTATGACAATCAGGAAGATCTTCTTCAGAATCAAAATTAGTCGAATCATTCAGATATTCATCCAAATCTATAACTCTTTCTCCTTCTTCATCCTGAATAATCACATTAGTCCTTGAAGAGTTTATGATATGTTCATCAATATCAGCATCAAGATCAACACCTTCAACTAACTCAATATCAACGACAGAAGTTCAATCTTTAGGAGGTACAAATTCACCTTCCTCTAGATCATAATCAATTTCTACTTCGACCTCATCGATAATCTCAATATCAGAATCACTTTTAACATTCTTTTCTGTAATCATTTTAAATAACACGAATTAGATAATATAATATAAATCCTTTCATTGATTTCCCTGAATCAAATGAAGAATTTCCTTTATTTATCTCAATCGTATAATCACATCTAATCATTAATCTTATATAATTTTAATTTGTTATAAAAACATCTCAAATTCAAATCTTATATAATTAATCTTATATAATTTTCACTTGTTATTTATAAAATCACAAGTCTAAATCTTATATCAACTTAACTTATATACTTACAAAACATTTATCTTTCAAAGATTATAAATAATGTTACAATCAATCTAAGATTACAAAAGTATATCAGTTTCAAATACAAAATATAACTACTTCTCACCAGCTCCACTTCCACTAGCACCAGCACCAGCACCAATACCAGCAGACTCAGACTCCCTCTGAAATGTAGCTTGCTCACTAGTCTTTGAAGGACCAGTCGGCTCACTATCTTTATATGCACTGGGATCATTATCTCTGTCATGTCTCCTCTTCAGCTTCAACTCATCTTCTTTGCACGTTGCCCTATAAACCCTAATCTCCCCTTGAGCTGACTGTTCCTGATGCAGACTCAAAATGAGTTCTTCTAAGTTGTCAAGCTTCAGTCGCTGGGCAGTGCAGTCATCAAGCAGTGTGTTATGAATCTTCATCAATGTTTGATAAGATTCACTAACAGTAACCAACTGCTGTGCTAAAGAAAGATTTTCAGCTAACAACCATGGAACCGATCCCGTCAGTTTCTCTAACTCCTTCACTCTAGAATCTAAGGATGTAATCCTTTCAGCATCAGTCATAGGAGTCACTGAAATAGTCTATGGTCCAGGCGGTGTCAACGAAGTAATATGAGATTCACGAGACAGTGGAGGAATGACTTGAGTCAAGGCAGTCGTGAGAAGGCCAGCTGCAAAGCGGCTTGCCTTAGTCGTTGGAAACTGTGTTGAACGCACTAATTCTACAACTCCTTCTTTGATAACCCGAGAAACCGATTCTGGTGTCGGTAACTCTGTCCTTGCCTCAGCCTATAAAGATAAACATAATTACATAAAGAAAAATAATTGTTACAGATAACTCTGTCTCAATTTCCAAGTAATTATATAACACTTGTAGTACTAAACGTTTATCTCATACCTCAGTTGGTACAGATACTGATTCAGTTTCTACCGGTGTCACAGACTCCACCTGCGGTGTATCTCGAGAAACCGTTACAGAATTAACTATCTCAGTTTAAACCCCGATAAACAACAAGTTAAGATTATCTAATTTTAAAGATTAAAAATAAGTACCATCTCGAATGGTCAAGGTCCTTGAACGCTTTCTGCGTTGACTAACCAGAGGGGTCTCAGCCACCTCAGGACCTTCATCAAAAATACTGAAGTCAGGATCGAATTCTTTAGCCTTACGCTTTTCTCGCACAGCTGGATCAGGCATCAATCGTGAGCCATAAAAGATCTGTCCAGCTGGACGTGAAATGGGTCTGACATCATCAGAATCTGTAGAAGAATCTGAGTCAATCGCACCATCTTTACCACTAGAAGTGCCAACAACAGTATCCTGAATAACAAATATATTAAACATTTATGATTAGCAAAAATGCTCTATTATACAAATTCAATATATATTTAAGATTAATTTGATATATTACCTTCAAAGGTAAAACCTCAGATCTATCACGCTGTCCCTGCTCACCCTCAGGTCTTACAACCTTTGGGTCTGCAGTCTCAGCTTCCTGTATTATATTAATATTTTATGATTAGTAAAGTAAATTAATCAACTAAATATCTATATCATTAACATTATATAATTATATTATACTTTTATGAATAATAATAGAATCTATCAACTAAGTATCTATATATTTATATAATATACCTCAGCAGGAGCAACATAATGCTCAATAGCCTGTAAAACAGGATCAGTAGCATCATCATGCTGTACAAGCACCTCCTGCACAACCTGTGCAGCAACCTCTGCATCAACCTATTGTCCCGGATGTTCTAAAACATCATCCAGAAGCTCCTGTGGATCGTCAGGAAGAACCACATCAGCAACAGGCTCAGGTACCGTGGCAGCAGGCTCAACATCTAGCCATCCATCATTGGCCGGAGCCACATAGTTTTCATCCAAAAGATATTCAAACAAGTCAACCGCTTCTGGCTTCACAACATCTGGACGTCTCGAAGAATTGAGAAAACATGCATTGTAAGTACGCAAGTTAACTCTATCCACAAATTGATCCGGAGCAACTGCTGGCATATCAGGAATGCAGTGGCGAATGATCATCATACAGAATCTAGGATAGATCAAGAACTTTGATGTAACTGCTCCAGTAATCTGACCGATGAATGAGCTAAAGATATAAGAAGAAAAACTATATGGTTTGTTATAAACCAATGATAGTAACCCAGAAAATAACTGAGGGCTAAGCTCATCGTATCCGCCCTTCTTGTTACCGAAGATAGTAACAATGATGTAGAATAGAAATCTCCACTGCCCTAGAATGAACGCCTTGATAAATTGACGTCCACGTCTGAAACCAGAATATCCCATTCTGCCCAAAGCTCCCTCAATAAAATCCGTTGAGTAAGCAGATGGACCAGCTTCCTGCTCGACAGTGCCTAAACGCAAAATCTGTCGTATATAATCAGCAGAGAAGACAACGGGATGTTGATTAACCCGCGTTCGGACAACCAGAGGGTTAGCCGCATCATCAAACTCAATATTGTCCCAAAACTGGGTCAATATGCTCTGAGATATAGGTGGTGACTCAGTAATGGCATATCTAATCCTTGATCGTGCCAGAAATGTCAATATCTCAGTGAATCGCTCAGCACCACGCTCACTGGTATCTAAACTCACCAAAATGTTGTGACCAGGTGCAAAAGCTCTATATGCCATATTTGTTAGTATAGATAACACAAATGGCAATTAGCGTTAACTAACAAACATTAGTTAATTTAAACTTTAACGTATTATGATCGAATGATCATCAAACATCTAAGTTTACTATTAACTAACAACTTAATCAACAAAACTTAATTGAACGATTAAACAAAGTTAACTTTTCAATTATATTTGTTAACTTATATGACGTTCGTTAGTTATAAGAGAAAATTTGAGTGAATATACAGCCGATTAATAATCGGGACACGCCGCTCGACTACACTATGAGTCGGAAGACTTTCGATATGAATTAACCCAAAAGTTCTAAGTCATTACACATATTTAACTTATTAACTAAAGTTCATAAGCCTAAACGTGTAATAAAAGTCTAACTTGTAAATTATTTGTAACCTTAAGGTTCTCAATTCGAAAACAAGTTATAACAATTATTATGTAAACTAAATATCGAATAAATCAAACGTTTAGTTCACAAATCACATATGAAAATCAAAAAGTTAATTTTATTTTCAAAGTTACAAAATTCAACTCGCTTCGCAGAAACCCTATGCGAAGTGAATCTCATGTCACTTTAGTCAACCAAGGTCAAATGGTTCAACTCGCTTCGCAAAAAGCAACTGTGAGTTGAGTTTCACCTCGTAGATCCAAGCTGCAATTCGAATTCAAAGTTGAATTTGCTTTGCAGAAGTAGTCTGCGATTCGAGTCTTCACTTCGCAGGAATGGTCTGCGATCCGAAGTCAATTATTGAGTTCGCTTCGCATAGCAAACTGCGATCCGAATTCAATTATTGAGTTCACTTCGCAGGAGCGGGTTGCGAACCGAGATAAAACTCGCTTCGCAGAACCAATTTCAAAAACAAAGTTGATGATTGAGTGATTTAAAATGCAATAAACCATTTGAACATTGTTCCTTATATAGCGAATAACAATTCTTATGAAATTCAAGGTGAATCATCCACTAAATCATTGCGAATCCGTGAATGATTATCCCGACAGATTCGAAAACATAAAACAAGCAATTAACCACTAAATACTCAATGAAAAAGTGTGAAACTTACTTCAATAGATGCGTAATCAAAATGTGTAAAAGAATCACGAAGCGAAAAGTCCTCCTCTGTCTTGAAAATCGAAAATCAACCAAAAATATGGTTCGGTTCGCTTCGCTAAATCTCAAGTCGCAGTGGTGTCTGGGTTCGCTAAATCTCACAACTTTGACTGGTCAACTTCTCAATTTTTGACCAAAAATGTGATTTTAGCTTTAAATATAAGTTGGACTTTTATTTATTTTTACGAGTCAAACTTTTTAACTTCCCATTGCGTTTTTGTCACATTTATTCAACACTGAACAATAAATTGCAGTTTAACTTAATTCCAAAGGATAACACAATAAATAAATCAATCCAAAACTTTATTTAATTGATAATAACATAGAGTTTTACAAAATCAAAATGTAAAGAAAAATACTAAGCAAAAATAAATTATATGCTTAAATGATTAAGATTTTATCTACTTAGGGATCATATTAGAAAGAATAAGCTAAACTTAATTGATTTTTAATAAGTGTAAGACGATTGTTAATATTCATACCTCATGAAATTCATATAAGCACAATAAAATTACAATTTTAACCAGTAATAAACTTATATTTATAAAAATTATATCTTCTTTACCTTTATCCACACGATATAACACATTATTGAAAAATAACTTATAATTTCTTTAGAACTTATTCACGAAGGTGAATGTTCAGTGGTCATAGACAGATCAAGACGATTACCGATATTATTATCCACATAAACAAATTATACGCAGATTTCTGAGCAAACCTTTTATTGTTAATGTGAACAATATCTAGTGTGTTCCACTATACAACATACTGAGGAACTCAAGCACAACTCATAACACTGTATCCTTTATTTATAAGGTAGGAGGTACTAAATGATGTCCTTTAGAAGCATATAACTTACACTTGACACTAGATACGTTGTATCTTTCATATGTAAGGTAGAGGTTACTAAATGATGCTCTTTAGAAACATATAACTCACCTTGTAATCTTTTGATACTTTGTATCTTTTTGTTTTTGTTTTAGATAACAGTGCATGGAAGTACTATCATTCAACAATTAAGACATAAGTCATACATCATATAGCAGTTTCACAAAAGATAAGACACATGAAATTAGAATATCTTAACCGCTCGTAAATCCTAGCATAATCTGCCTATCAATATATCGTATGATGAAGCTGACTAGACTAAAGTTATTCTTATCACTTATGAAGTAAGAGACAGGTTATTTTCAGTGGATATAGGTGTATAATAAGATAAATATAAGTCAAGTCCTAGTTAAAATAGTTATCTTTGGGTGACTTATAGGAATCTACTAACACATCATACTTAATACTTAAGGTAATTATTCTTAAGCTTATTCTCCTAATGTACTATCATCTTCCAAGTTTTTACAAATAAAAACTTAAATAATTTCTAAAAGAACTATTGTTGTTCTTTTATTGGAGGCGATTCCCCTAAGGTAACAAGCAAATGAATGTCATACGCCTCCCTTTTTTTTTTTTTTTTTTTGAATAGAAAGACTTAAACTATTACATTTTCTTTGGAAGACTAGTTATTCTGGATTTCTCATTCCGTTCAGTTGAACCAATGTCTCAAAACGATTCCTGTCAAAAGCTTTTGTGTACAAGTCTGCCAAGTTATCTAATGATGGAACCTTGACTAACTGAATAAGCTTCTTTTCAGCACAGTCTCTTATGAAATGATGACGAATATCAATGTGCTTTGTCTTGCTGTGCTTTACAGGATTATTGGTTATTGATATGGTGGATTCATTGTCAATCATCATCGGAGTGTTGGTTAAATTTAATCCATAATCTCTCATTTGCTGTTGAATCCACAGCACTTGAGAGCAGCAGCTGCCTGCAGCAACATACTCAGCTTCACATGTTGAAATGGCTACTGAGGTTTGCTTCTTGCACTGCCAAGACACTAATCTTCCTCCTAGAAACTGACATCCATCAGTTGTGGACTTTCTATTCTGATTGCATCCTCCATAATCAGAATCAGTGTAAGCAATAAAATCCAAGTCTCCTCTAGTCGGATACCAAAGTCCCAGCTTCGGTTTCCCTCTTAGGTAACGAAAGATTCTTTTAGCTGCTTGCATATGGGACTCTTTAGGAGAAGCTTGATATCTTGCGCAGATACATACCGCAAACATTATATCAGGCCTGGATGCAGTGAGATACATTAGTGACCCAATCATGGCCCTATAAAGAGTAGGATCCACATCTTTGTCACTTGATGTATCTGGTCCAAGTCCATGATTTTCTGGAATAGGAGTATGATATATGCGTGTTTCATCCATCTTAAATTGTTCTAACAGTTCATAGGTGTACTTTGTTTGATGAATGAACATACCATCTTCTTTTTGATCAACTTGTAATCCTAAGAAGAAATTTAACTCTCCCATAGCAGACATTTCAAACCTTTTTCGCATGACTTTCTCAAATTCTTGACATATCTTTTCATTAGAGGACCCAAAAATGATGTCATCAACATATACTTGAACAAGCAGAAAGTCATTCTTCTTCCATTTAACGAAAAGTGTACTATCAATTGAACCTCTTGTAAATCCATTCTCAAGAAGGTACTTTTATAGTGTCTCATACCATTCCCTGGGTGCTTGATGTAATCCATATAGAGCCTTATTCAAACGATATACTCTATCTGGATAATCTGGATCAACAAACCCTGGTGGTTGAGAGACATACACATATTCTTGTACTTTGCCATACAAAAAGGCACTCTTAACATCCAACTGATACACTTTAATTTCCTTGTAAGTTGCAAATGATAAGAATACTCGTATTGCTTCAAGCCTAGCAACAGGTGCAAACACTTCGTTATAATCTATTCCTTCTTCTTGATTGAATCCCTGAACCACTAAACAAGCTTTATTGCGAGTAACAATTCCCCGATCATCTCTTTTGCACTTAAAGACCCATTTAGTTCCAATAGGATACTCACCAGAAGGTAAGTCAACTAGCTCCCAAACATTCAGCTTTTTAAACTGAGTCAATTCTTCTTGCATAGCTTCTACCCACGAGTTTTCTTTTAATGCTAGTTGAACATTTTTAGGTTCATTTTGTGAGATAAAGCATGCATAAAGACATTTATTGGTGATCCCAGTTTCTTTAATTGAAACGTATAAGCTAGTGTATTCAGAAGTATTAGCTTTAGCTTGACTCCTGGTTAACATTGGAATGTTTTGATCACCAATGATATTTTCCACAGGATGATTCCTACTTGTTCTAGTTACAGTTACTGGCTTAACAAGTATCTCATCATCCAAATTGGTGCCAATCTTTTCCAATGGTGGCATATCCTCATCAGTATACATCTCATCAGAAGTTATTCTTTCCCTCAATTCCCTTGTAGGGGTAAAGATATTATCTAGTACCCTTTGAGTAACTTCCGATAACTTGTCTTGCTCTTGAGGTTTATCCACATATGGCTCTTTTGAAGCACTAGTAGAAGAATTATTTGCAGACGTCCCATATGAAGAAGCATTCGATGTATGTGTAGGGTCAGTGTCCTCGTCACCGTACAATAAATGTTCCGGGATTTCTTAATTAACCACATAGTCACTTATAGGGACTTTAAATGACTTAAACAGATCTGAATAATCGAATTGCCAATCTAATCCCTTGTGTTTGTCATGAGTATAACTGGTAACTTCAATGTAGAAGACAGTTTCCACACGTCTAGTGACTTTATTGAAAACCTTCTTGTTTGGTGAATTAGGAATATAACCTAGGAAATATCATTCTTCAGCCTTTTCCCCAAACTTAGGTTGATTGCTAGTCTTCAAAAGGGTGCAGGAGACACCAAAGGGCTCAAATCCCTTCAAATTAGGTTTCTTTTTGTTCAGAAGTTCATAATAAGTCTTGTTATGCTTCTTAACAGTTAGTACCCTATTCAAAACATGACATGCTGTATTCACTGCTTCTGCCCAAAAGATGACCGGAAGCCCTGAATCAGCAAGCATGGTTCTTGCTGCCTCAATAAGAGTTCTATTCTTCCTTTCAGCAACACCATTTTGCTGTGGTTCATATGGTGCACTGAATTGATGTTGAATTCCTTTACTTAAGCAATAAACATTCAACGTATAATTTTTGAACTCTGTACCATTATCACTACGAATTCTCTTAACTCTCGTATTATAGACATTCTTTACTAAATCTAAGAACTCCATAGGCATTCCTGGAGTTTCATCCTTAGATTTCAAAAAGAATACCCATGAGAATCTAGAGAAATCATCTGTAACAACCAGACAATACCATTTGCCACCTATGCTTCTCTTGCTTATTGGGCCAAAGAGATCCATATGTAGCAATTCAAATGGCGAGGATATTGTATTTTCTGTTTTAGACTTGTGTGGTTTCTTATGTTATTTTTCTTTCAAACAAGAAACACACCTGTCTTCAAACTCAAAATGTTTCTGTGGCACACCCAGAACTAAACCATTTTTGGTTATGTAATTCATTTTTCGAAAGTTCAAATGTGTCGTTCTCCTATGCCATAGAATAGAATAAGCTTCCGAAGCCTTGGATAAAAGACATGTAGACTCCATTGAAGTATTTGGAGCACCCATGTTAATAGCATAGATGTCCTTCTTCCTTGGTGCCCTCATTAATATCCAATCTTCGGGAATAACAAATCCCAGCTTCAGGACTAAGGCTTCATTTTCATTAAAATGAACTGGATGACCTTTATTGCAGACCTGGGAAACACTCACCAAGTTGTGAGTTAGTTCTTCAACATAATTCACATCTTCAAGAGTCAAAGTTCCATTTGAAACTTTTCCTTTTCCCGTAATCACTCCTCCTTTATCACCAGCGAAATTCACTCGCTGTTTCAAACCACCTTTGAAGTCTTTCAGTAGACTTCTTTCTCCTGTCATGTGTCTTGAGTATCCACTGTCTACATACCACCAGCTGTCTTTGTTCACAGTTTGCTCCTGCACATGACACGTTGTACACAGTTAGTTTTCAAGAGGGACCTAAGCCATTACGGTCTTGGGTTTTCCCTTATCATCCACAATCTGAACTTTCTTAAAGTAACCATAACTATTCCCATCGGTAGTCTTGGTGACATTTACTGGAGGTTGAGGTTGTTGATGATTTATAGTCTTATGCCTGTGAGGAGAGAGAGTAGAAAACCTTCTAGGCATTTGACTATGTTGTTGTGCACAAGAAGTAGAACCATTCTCATACTGACTATGGTTTCTACTTGGTGTTCTAAACCTCGAGGGTGTCTTATCTCTAGATTTAATGACAAAATTATCTCTAGATTTACTTTGAGAATAAGGTCTCTTAGGTTTAGGTGGAGAGACACTACTAGTATTGTCTCTTTTCAACATGTTCACAGGTTTGCTTCCCAAACCGGGTTTAGCACTAGACCTGTCTACAGGTTTTGGTTTCTCGTTATTCACTGGCTCATGAATAGGTTCCAACTTCTTATTAGGACAACAAGAAGCCACATGCCCCTTTTGATGGCATTTGAAGCAAGACATCTGCCTTCGTGACTTAAACGTCTTTTGCCTTAGTTTCAATCTGAGTCTTAGATACTAAAGGTATATCATTTTGTTCTTCAATAACTTTATCATCTACTTTGGCATCATTCAGCATTCCACCCGATACAAATTGTACATTGGTGAAACCTGATATCTTACCAATTTTAGATGATTGTTCTTTAAGAACAACCTTCTGTATCTTTGAGACTTCAGATTTTCGGGTACTTTAACATCAGAATTAGCAGTCGCATCAATCATCTCTAGGTCAATATTAGTAGTAGTGTAATTAGCATTAAAAGGCGGAGGTACATCACTATAGCCTAAGCCAGTCTTGTCCTTTACACTACGTTGAGCATCAATTATATTGTCCATAGTTAAAGAAGATGTTCTATAACTCTCAAACTTACGATTAAGCTCAACTAACTTGACCTTAGATTCAGCTAATTCTTTGTCCTTGTCAGCTATTCCCTCATTTAAGTCCTTTAGGTTTAAATAAAGACCATCTATTGTCACAGATTGTTCATTTATTGTATTCTTAAGTACAGTCTTATCAGATGTATAGGACTTAATCTGTTTCTTAAGGTCTAGCTTGTCCTCACTTAACCTACCTACATCAATTTTGGCCAATTCTAGTTCAGATGTTAAAGCCTTATGTGATTCAGCAAAGACATTAACCTGGGCTTGTAAACTAGTCACTAATTGACATACATCTATAAGTGTAGGAACATCAAGACATACCCGTTTCTTTTCAGTTGGAGTTCAGCCATTTGTGCAACAAAGTCTTCTGGACATAGATCTTCAGTTGATCCTAAGTCCAACACATCATCTTTAACTGCCAGCATCTTCAAATCAGGAATCTTCATTTGATAATCCTCAGCAGTAGGCATGCAAGATGGTGTCTCTTCAGTCTGAACTGGATTTTCAATTTTAGCCATTAGAGCTTCTTCAGTCAAAGCTCTCTAGTCATAAGAACCATCCAGTTGTTGAACGACCAAGGCTTTAGAAGACAGAGTAGCACTTGATTTTTCTGGATTTGCAGATTTCTCAGTTTTGGGTCTTTGACATTCCCTAGCTAAATGTCCATAACCTTGACAGTTAAAACATTTTACTTTGGATTTATCAAACCCAACTTTATTTCCTACCATCTTTCTTCTAGTACGCTTTAAGAAATTTTTAACTCTCCTTGACACCATAGAAAGTTGCCACTGGAGATCCATTTCTTCTAAGTCGTCTGGGTCTACATGATCATAATCCTCATCAAAAGTAGCTGGATCATTGATCTTACCCTGGATGTAGTTTTCATATGAAGCAACAAATGAAGCAAGAACTAAAAGTTGTTGTTCAGCGGATTTCACACTCATGGGCATTTTGTGATGCTCTTGAGTTGACTTCCCAGTTGTCTTGCTTTTTGCTTCACCACCAGATGAGCTTATAAAGCATAAATTTTCAGATATTATTTCACCAGTTACTCCAGTATCACCAATTAGTAAAGCAGTGGTCGAACTGGACGAACTATTAGAGATAGTAGTTTTTCCATGATAAAGCCCAGGATCCTGTACCTAATCAGAATCAGTATCTCTTGATTTCTTTGTGAAATCATATCTGCGGAGCTTATCAATTGCCTGCTCCAATGACATAGCTGCATAACGCTCATCGTTATCCTTAAGCATAACTCCATATATTTCCCATTTCGAAGGAAGACCCTCAATAAACTTGTCAGTCTTCTCCATATTAGAATAGGTAATGCCGTGGTCATCTAGCTCACTTAACAGATGGTAATATCGGGTGGTATATGCATCAAGATTTTCACCTTTCATAGCTTTGAAGACTATGAATTGTTTCTTTAACAGATTACACCTACCTGCCTCAACTTGAGGACTTCCGTCACACCTTTTCTCTAGAGCTTCCCATAGCTCTTTAGCAGTATGAAAAGACTTCAACTGATGGTTAATTTCTTTTGAAAGACTCATTTTAATTGATGAGTGAGCTTTATTTTCAATTTGATAGTCTTTCTTTTCTTCATCACTCATTTGAGTATAGGTAAGTGCCATAGTCTTACTACCAACTTTAGCAGAAGGTGCAGTATATCCATTCTTGATGCACATCCAAATAGACAAGTCATGGAACCGACGGTGTGATTCAAACCCGTCTTTCCATCCATAGTAGTCTTCAAGTCGGAGCAATTTAGGTGGAACATTAAATTTTCCAACCTCATGATCCATCTCAATCATCTTACTTATGTCAGACATTGTTGCAAATTCCAGAGATTAACAAATAAGCAGAATATTCAGTTCGCAGGAACTCAACTTTCAAAACAAGATCAGTTCGCAGACCAGAACTCAGTTCGCAGAATGAACTCAGTTCGCAGAGGAGAACTCAGTTCGCAGAGAAGAACTCAGTTCGCAGATCAAACTCAGTTCGCAGGACAGAACTCAGTTCGTAGATCAATCTCAATTCGAAGAACAGACTCAGTTCGCAGAATCTCAGTTCGCCAACTTAGTTTAGTTCGCAAGCTCAGTTCGCTTCGCAACTCAGTTCGCAGAATCGGCTAAAAACCCTAAAAATGAAAATTTTAGGTTTTTGAACGTCTAAACCCTAAGATTTCGAACGTAAACTAACCCAAAAGCTTCCAGAGACTGATTTTAATCGTTTTTACGCAACAAATCACGTACTAACAATCCCAAATCAACCGTTATTATCCAAATAACCTCGAACCTACGCGTATCTAGCCGTAGGCTCTGATACCAATTGTAAGTCCGTATGTATTAGGATCGATAACGAGGTTATCTTTAGGTATTAAGGTGCGGAATCCCTTAATACTATGTTTACGGATTGTAAACGGTTTGTTTCACAAGTATTAGTGAAATCAATAATCTAATATGTCTCGTATTGATTATAAGAGTTGTTAATCGATCAATACCTAACCTTTAGACTATGTTGAAAGTTCTGGAAACACAAGTTCGTTCGTGATTAGCAAATGGCAAAAGTTAATTAGGTTTCAAACCTAATTTGTTTAAATACTTGTCTCAGTTCGCAGGTTTTGGGCTTTGCGAACCGACTCGGTTCGCAGCCCAACTTGGCCCAGCGAATCCAGTGGACTCGCTTCGCAGCCCTGCCCTGCGAACCCAACTCAGTTCGCATCGCAAGTCTTTGGTCAAATGTGGTCAACATTTTTCAGCATTTAACATTTAACTCTAAAATGTTTACCAACCAATATATTCATCACAATTCAAAACCAATTTACAAACTTGATTACAATAATCTCTAATACTATTACAAGCTAGATCTGTTGTCACAATAACATGTCCCAACATATAAGAAACCTTTGAACACATTTATTAAACTTAAACTATAACACCCCTCTTTCTATATATGAATATTATATAATTTAACTCGGAAGCATATATATTTTATGGATAAAACATACTTTATTAATATACATTATAAAATGTTCATAACTTTTCAAACTTTAATACACTACAGTTTAATTACATAACTGTTTTAAAACCAGACACAATACAGTTCAGAATGTATTCAAAACCACAACCCTAATCGAGGTGTTATATAATACTACTTATTTAACTTTATTACAAAAGTTATATCAGAGTTCGCAGTTGTCAAACATTCCTTGCCAAAGACTTCTGCTTCCTGCCACCCACATATTAAATATAACCTGCAGGAAGTATAAATGTGGGGGATTAGCTCAACACTAAGTGAGTAAATCAATAAACAACTGCCCAACTTAGCATAACAAACTTGTGTACAACTAATAACCATATGCGCACAACACCTGTTTACAACTTATCACATCACAAACAACTGGTATCAAAGAGGACCGGTGATTCCTGAGCAACCTTCTCAAAGAACACTTTAAAACCAACTGCAGGCCCATACAGAGGTTTAACCGACTACTTGGTGCTATTAACCCAAACAACACAGGCTACGACAATAATGCTTGTACTAAGATCCTGTGTTATCCAAACAATAGCAAAACCAAACCCAACCCCATGCTGGCCTCTGAATCATCAATGCCCAAAGGCAATACATCAATGCACAACGGCAATATAATAAGTGATCACATATTTATATACTCATCATGTCATCATATCAAACTAATAGTCTATCCACAGTATTATTACTAATAAACCATAATAATCATGGCAACTAAAACAATAGTAATAATACAATTACCCATTGTAACAAACATGTTACAACTAAATCAAACTGAGGGTTATCGATCCACTCACCAATACCTCAGTCGTCCACTCAGCAGTCTAATGTCACTGAGTCTTCTGTTTATCTGAAACACAATAGAACAACACAAGTCAGTAACTTGTCTCATAATCATCATTCTAACATATTTATTCAATCAGGTAATCCCTGAAGTCTAAGCAAACAAAAGTTCAATCCGAAATGAAATCAGAAAATGCCAAAACGAGGTTTTAAAACTGAAAAATGTCATTTTCGACCCTTAGATGACCCCGAATGGCCAAAAACTGCCTAGGCTTTTAGAATAGAGCCTGGATCATTAGGCCGTTTCTGAGTGACCATGCGAATTTCAACCCAATCCGAGTTAATAAAAATTTGCAAAATAATATTTTAAAATTTCAGTTCTCAAAGATCTCAGTTCGCAGAGTCAACTCAGTTCGCAGAAACTCGGTTCGTACCGCAATATGTGGGTTCGCGAATCTCAGTTCGCTTCGCAAAACTCAGTTCACAAGAAGAAAACTCAACTCGCACCGCAGCACTCGGTTTGCACATCTCAGTTCGCATCGCAACATCTCATCTCGCTTCGCAACAAAAACTCAGTTCGCAAGACGAACTGAGACCTGCGAACTTCGCTGCTGTTACGAGTTTTTCGAATCAAAACTCACCAAAACTCTAAAAACTCGATTCCTATGGTTTCTAATACTTCAACTACCTCAAATAACATCTAATAACAACATATCAAGCTTCAATTTCATCTAAATCACTCAATACCTTTCAAACCCATTTTACAAACTCAAGAATCACTCACATCTTTGACGAAATTGAAGAGAAACAAGATGGATATAGAAATGATAATGAAACTGATGTGGAGAATCAAATCACAAGAATGAGTTTGCTTTTAATTTGGTTTTAGAATTATTACTTATGAGTTCTCAAAGGAGAATGAAATGAGAATTTGAGATAAACTCACAAATATAAGTCGGCCTTCAAACCAACTTCCAAAATAGGTAATGTAATTTTGTTCCCTTCTTTGACCTATTGTCTGGAACCTAAAAATCATTTACGAAAATAATTATTTTATTTTACCGTCAACTAGAGAAATTTAAAACAAATAGTATTTCACTATTCACAATAAGTCCTTTGACTCATTTATCTAAGTTTAACAATTTAAACAATTAATATCAAATAATTTCTAAAACAATTAAATAAATAATTTAAATAAGTGATTTACTAGACCCGTAGAGAGGGTGTTACATAAACTTTCCTATATAAACATAAATCTAAATTAATCTAATTCAAACTTTGAGTGTATAGTTAAAATTTTGATTAAATAAGGAAACTTTAACTTCAATTAATATACAATTTTCTCTTACGCTGTCGCTATCAATTATCATATGGCTATATGAGTAATTGGTATAGCTGCTTGCAGTACATCAAACACGAGCCACAAATGGTCGAGATTTAAGACTCGTGACGAGATTGGGTCCGGCGAATGAGCCCTAGACGCAAATATCGATAATCGAGTTACAAATTTTAGTCATTTGTGGCTCCAGATCAAGACTTGCGTATGGTGTTCTGCTACAAAATTCATTCACCGTGACCAAATGACCGAGCTAGCGGCTTTTTTCCTTTCCAAACCAACCAAATGGTTCCTAACAATAATATTAATAACATCAATAAATCATAAGTTATTAATGGTTCCCAACAATAAAACTACCCAATACATGACTATTGGTCATTTTGTGTTTCAAAATACCTTTAATTATGACTTAATCAGATTGAATTGGTGGTTTGAGGTTGTGGTTCAGTGGTTGTACCTAGGGTGGGGTTTGGGTGGGGTTCAGGTGGTGATTGGGTGGTCGTTGTGCCGGTTTGTGGTGGGTGGTGGTCGGTTTGTGAAGGCGGGGTTCGGTTTGTGGTGGTTTCAAGGTGGTAGGGGGAGTGTTTGGTTTAAAATGGTGGGTTTCTAGTTTGCTTGTTCACGTTGCTTTTGTTGCACTTGGACCCGGGCATCATATCAGTGACAGAACTTAACCACTTTTATTAGGGGGTCAACGTTCCATCATATTTCATAGCGAGATACAAAAAAATGTTCTATCGTATAGCAAAGATCTCTATCAACATCTAAAAAACTAGTACCATACACATTTTAGTTTTACATAACCTAAAGCAGAATTCACGAATATATGTTGCCGATTGGGACTAATGAATCAAATTAAATTTAACTAATCAACAAGGAAGAACAATAACATGGGATTATATTAATAAGATCCATTTAAACTGTACAATCTAAGTGTACAATAATTTTTAAAAGATCTAATTTCTACTCTCAAAAATCTTGTAAGCTCTACGACATGTCTAGATAACAGATCGAGTCAACCGTATATTATATTATATTAAAGAGCATCGAGCCAACAATGTATCTCGATGGATATTTTACAAGCTTTAGTTTTCGAGAAGAAGAAAACAGACAACAAGAGTCCATGGTTAACATTTTAAAGCTTCTTGGAGGGGCAAAAGTGTAACATACGTTTAATTCCAAACCAATACAATGTAAAATTAATAGTTACAACTTAAATTGTTGGGGGGACAAGAGCCCCTTCCTGCCTCTACCATCCTCCGCCTTTGGCATCATTGCATCGATCTCGGTATTTCGATAACCTATCTGGTCATGCAAACGGCAAATGGGTGGTCGCAAATCGCCAATTTACGGCTGGAGTGTGATGGGTACACGTTTTATATAAGTTTATCTATATATTGTATTTCAGACATTAAAGTGAATATCCCTTATCTATATTTTGTATTAAGGACATTAAAGTGAATATCCCTAACATATTTGTAGTGATATTTTTATTCACGGGCATGTAAACCTTGAATGAAATTTGTACCTTTTAGTTACCATTATACCATATTAGCTAGTTTTAACCTATTAGCCTATTCACCATAGTTCATGTTTAGGTTGAGAACTTTTAACCCGCAAATTTGAATCCGTTAACTTAAAAACCGTCAACGATTTACTTTATTGGGCATGTTTCATGCATAAACTCTTTATAATGTTTATGTTACTTACATGGAAAATACAACTAAATATTGGGTTACATATTTTGTAAACGAGATTAATTATGAAATATTAAATTTTTAATGAATTGCAATTAATATATATATATATATATTTCAAAGTTGATAGTTAAAAGGGTAAAATGATAATTTAATACCCTCTTTTTAAGACTTTGTATCAAACAATTTATATATTAGTATGGAAGTATAGATATATGATGTATTGACTCTAAGTTTAAGTCTATTTTAGATTTATTAGTTACTTTAGTAATTTCATCGTCATCCGATATGCATACCATTTGCTTTCATGGTTTTATGAATACCCCGTTAAATATGCTTAATGTGCGGCAATGCCTATGGGTAACTTCCCGCGACGTCCATGGAAACACAAACAGAGAAACACCATAAGAACAACAACATCTTCCGTTTGTGCATTTGCGTTTCGTGCTAGCGGAGACGAGAGAATCGAGGAAGTGGTGGGGTCCTCGAGGAGTTTTAATGTTTCTATTTATTTTACCGGTTTTAGAGCATTCTCAAAGGCATATGTCACTTCTCGTCAGGTGGAACTGACGCGATGCTATGGTCTGTCGGTTTGGTTCTGTCAGTTCAACCCGTCGGATTTCCGACACTCGATCGACTTTTTGCGGCATAATATTTAGTTGTTTTTCTGTTTTTGTTTAGTGTAGAAATAAATGTAAATTGGTAAATGTGGGGCTCAAAAATTAATATGGCACTGTCACTGATGATAGAGGTCTGCTATTTTTCATCAGTTTTGAAAAAAGTTAATGTGACGTAGACATGAAACATAAGTTACAGTTTTCTACTAAGAATGATATGAGTTAAACGAACAAAAGCTGTTTCATTTTAATATGGGCCAAAGTAAAGATAATTTGTAAAGGTTATGTTACTCTCCTTTTCAACTTTCATGATAAGCCCAATTATATAATCTCCTCTCACCTGACCTTACAGATCCGAAATTCCGAAGGAGGAAAAAGCCAAAATCCAACTCCCAACACACTTTTCACACTATTTGCTGCATATATACATACATTTGTCTTTTTCCTTAATTTCTTGCCGTACAGCCACGTGATCACCTTCTTGATCTCACGTGGACACCATTCATCGCCAGCTGCATACATATGACTACAAGATCACTTTCCATTCTAGTCCTTGTTGGCATTGTCATTTGACACGTATGACTCCACTTCAACACTTGTCATCACGCATGAACCATGCATGCACCAACTCCACTTCTCAACTCGCCACTTCATCTCACGATCCCTTACACGTATTTACATATTCCCTAATCTTCGTAATATATATAGGCGTTGGTTGTTGTAGAATCGAACAGTAAGTTGAATTAAACTTAATAAACAAATTCGAAAAAAATGGGAGTTAAAAAGATCTGCGTAGTCCTTTTGTTGTTTGTTGCGGTGGTTCTTGTTTCGACTAATGTGAGTGTTGGAAAGAATGAAAGGGAACCGGAAATTCAGATCTGTAAGGTCAGGTGCGAGGATATTCGAAGCGTAGAAGAAGCTGAAAAACAAGGATGTACCCAAAAATGCGAAAAATACTTCCAAGAGAAGCAAAGAAAGGAAAGACAAGGTGGACCAGGAACACATGGCGGTGACAGTGGTGGCGGTGGATACAACATCATCTTTGCGGAACAAGAACAAGATTTGCAAAAGATGGTGCAAGACTGCCACCAAAAATGTCAGGTAATGTGAAAATTTTATGAAAAGAAAGTGTCTTTTAAAGTATTAACATGTGCTATGGTGCGTGAAGGTTTACATATATTTTTGATGAAACATATCTTCAAAACTGAATAGCATTCGTTTTTTTTAGTGTATGTAAAAATTTCAAATGTGATGTATTGTGTCTCGAGTAAGATAATTAATGTTACGTTTTTTATTTATTCGACACATGTTTGGAAACGTATCTAACTGTTATAAAAAAAACTTATTTATATGAAACTTCAATTTGATCTATCACGAATATCAAACTATATGTATTCAAGTTGTTATTACTTGTATCACCTAACGTGACATAGATTTTTGATAATGTGGCTGTGACGTGACAACTAATACGGAATAGGACTGTTTGATTTTATCAAATTGACTAAAACTAAAGAAAAAATACGGAGTATATCATATAGTATATTACGATTATAATATTGTTTTCGAAGTAGATGATTCAGTTGTGTTTTAAATTTGAGTAAACAGGGTAGCCAAGGAGAACAGCAACGACCAGAATGCTTCCAACAATGCATGGAAACAAAATTCAAAGAACAAGGAAAACAACAACGTAAAGGTAGTGGCGACCACAACAACCACCATAAACAAAAAACCAAGAAAACCGATAAACAACAATCAAACAATCCTTACGTTTTCCAAGATCAACATTTCACGGCACGACTAGAAACCGAACTCGGTAACGTTAGGGTGCTTCAAAAGTTCACTGATCGATCAAAAGACCTTTTCAAAGGTATCGAAAAATACCGTGTGGCGTTCCTTGAAGCCGAACCTCAAACGTTCGTCGTACCAAACCATTGGGATGCAGATGCTCTTCTCTTTGTCGCAAATGGTACAAAATCCTTTTTTCCAATATTTGTAGTTGCCATGAAATCATTTCATTTGCAGCTAACAACACCTTATGTCGTATTTCGCTTAGAAAGAAATTTTAGTGTAATCATAAACTCTAACGGAGACGGATCCACATTAGTGGCACGTGACACTAGTCAATTAAGTCGATTTAATGTAAATTTAGTTAAAAAATTATTAATTTTTTAAGAATGTCACTACTCATATTTAGGGTACACCTCATATTTAAATAAACTTAATAAACTACCCAGTCGATGAGCTTCAAAAATTTTGTGACATCGGTTATTAAATTTTCTAGGTCCGCCTATGAACTCTAAGGACTTAAAAGTTTAAATAATTTGTCGTTTATAATTCGCGGGGGTTAACTTGATGGATGTTATATCTTTCAAAATTGTTTAATGGTTTTTTTTGGTGAATTTGACAGGAGAGGGAACTATTACTTTGATCAACCCGAATTCGAGACAAAGCCATAACATAAGACGTGGAGATATTTTCCGAGTGCCCGCAGGTTTCAGTGCGTATCTGATCAACAGGCACAACACTGAAAGACTAGTTTTGGCCAAAATTCTCCACTCTGTCTCCGTTCCTGGTGAACTTCAGGTAAAATACTAAGGGAATTACAAGTTTCAGTACTAGGATAAAACAATTTATTACATAAAACAGAACACTAGTGAAAATTCAATAATTAGATGTACGTTGTTATTAAATTAGCAAATAAATAAATGATGAGCTAATTAAACTAGATCTATGGTTTCAGACGTTTTTCAGTGTTGCGGTTGACAACCCGGAATCATCGTTCTTCAACGCATTTAGTACTGAAGTCCTTGAAGCCGCATTTAATGTAAGTCTCGGATTTTTATTTTTTTCATATTCACACACACTAATCGGGAATATGTTAATTTTTCTCAAACGGAATTCGAATGCTTGTAGGTTGATAGAGAATCGCTGGAGAGGTTGTTCAGTGGACAACAGCAACAAGGACAAGGGATATTCAAGAAAGCTACTGAAGACCAGATCAGATCATTAAGTGGTAGAGATGAGAGTCGAACGTGGCCGTTTGGAGAAAGAAAGCAGGGTCCGTATAATATCTACAAGAATAGACCGTCGGTTGCGAACGAAAACGGAGTGCTCCACGAGGTTGATTCCAATGATTTACCCGATCTTCGAGAAATGAATGTTGGATTTTCTCTCTTTAACATAACTCAGGTAAATCGTTTACTTCCGTTTTTTATTCTAGTTGGCGCGTTTGGGAGTATGATCTTAAAAACTGTAACATTTCATTTTGGATTACTAGGGATCAATGGCGGGGCCGATTTACAACACGAAGGCAACTGTGGCTCTCGTGGTTGTAAACGGTGAAGGCCAATTCGAAATGGCGTGTCCTCATTTAATGGAGCAAAGTAGCAGCAGCGATAGCGGAATTACGCAAGGATACGAAAAAGTAACCTCGGAGCTGCAACGTGGGACCGTGGTTGTAATCCCGGCGGGTCATCCAATTGTAATTGAAGCCTCCAACAACCAAGATTTGGAGGTGATCAGTTTCGGGCTAAACACGGATGTAAACGAGTGGTTCCCACTTGCAGGAAGGGATAATGTGATGAGTCAATGGGAGGACGCGGCGATGGAGTTGACTTTTGGCATTCCGGCTAGGCAAGTGCAACAGGTGATACAGAGACAGAACCAGAGGTTTTTCTTTAAGGGTCCGATGAGAAGCGGTCGTGCTTTTGCTTAACTGATCGGTGGCGGTATGAGGTGGTGGTGGTTGTTATAAGAGTGTTAACGATGTAATTACTAAGATGCTAACAATGTTTATATAAATAAAACAGCTGTTTTGTTTGGTTTTGTTAACCATCATGTATGCAATGAGATTTTGCTTTTTCTTTTCTTTAGTGAAATAATTCCTTCTTTGACTTTCATTATGTTATGACAATTACTATGTTTTAGCGATTTATTACGGATGAACCAAGACATAAATACGTTACCTAAAGGGGTTTCTGTGTCTATTGCCAGAGAAATGTTCATTCACACTTGTAATTCACAAGTTCTGTACAAATAGTGTAAAAACAAAGGAACAATTGCATTCAAACAATGAAAATGTCAAAGGGTTTCGGGCCTTGCAGGAACTGTGCTTAATGGTCATTGGGCGGGTTTAACGGTGAACGAGTTACCAGATAAGGATTGTCAATCATAGATTTGGCAGATGGGATGTCGACCGGTTGGTTAACGGGAGTTTGAAACTCGTCAAGTTTAATGTAGGTCGAAACGGGAGTTTGAAACTCGTCAAGTTTAATGTAGGTCGAAATAGTTGAATCGGGCCGAGCTAGGTTGTAACCATATACGAATGCACTTTGAATTTCCTAAAATAACTAATGTGTTGGAGTACTTTGCAGGTTGTGACCATATAAGAATGCACTTTGGATGACTGTTTGACATGTTTCTTGTAAGTTACATCTAACTTAACCCATTTGAACCGTTAAGAGATATATCATAACAGCATAACTCAAATGATAGTGTAGTCAGTGGGAATTAAGATCTTTGTATCTGCGCGAAAATGGCAACAATTCTTCCACCTCGATCCTTGATGAATAACTTATGTTTTTCTTGAATCTGGTACGCTTAATAGATTCAACTTCTGCTAAAAAAACGCTGTACACGGGTCTATGATCTGAAAATCTAGACTCTCCTCGAACATACGATATTTGATGAAGTCCGTTACCATACCACAAGATACGATCGCACCTTTAAAACAAAATCAGTCATATGAAGTATATGAAAACTAAAACCATGAAATTGATTCAAAATGATGGTTGTAAATTAAGTTTACCATGCGGGAGTTCTTCGTTTTTCTCTACGATGCATATCGTATCCTGCATATCGATTTGAATTATTCGAGTACTTATAAGTTGGAGGGAAATAAATGTTCCCTTCATTCCATCCCTCGAATACTCGTCCCTGTGTATACTCTATCCGAAGCTGTAACCATAACAGATTAAACATTCCTTACATTAGATGCTAAAAGATTGTATAGTTTGAAACTTTATCGAAATTTATTCAAAAGGGGTTGTGTAACTTGAGATATCAAGACTTACCTGGTCATTTTCCAACAAAGCTCTCCAGTTTCGCATCTCAACCAAGGCCTTGGCAGACCGATACGAAAGGGAAATTCGATAATTTAAGTCACCAAGCCATATGATTCGACTAGAGTCAGGCAAAAGGGAACCATGTAATCATAAGAACGTGAGATGTCATATATTAATAGAATATGGAGGTGACAAGATAGGAAAGTTAAATAGTTGCGTAACAGGTCAAAACGGGTCAAGCTGTTAAGGAAACACTTTTATCCATTAACTTTTTTATTAATAAAGCAGTGATGTAAATCTAGTTATAAACACCATATAAGCTATAAATGGGATAAACTAATTTAGGAATTTGTATGCATTAAAAATACACTTGGGGACACTGTCACCCATTTGACCCATTCAAGTTAGGGACATAATGAAAATCTGGTTAGAAACATGAGTAATAGGCTAACAATGAAAGATCATAAAAAATACACTATTTCCAATTTGACCCGTTTGAGAGTAAACTAAACCAAAACCACCCATACATAAGTATATGTCAAAAAGATATAGACTTGAGTGTCTTACTCATGGTCAAGTATCGTTTGAGGTGAGTTCTCATCTGTTTTTTCTTCAGCCCGTGGAAACCGAGTTTTCTTCATGATTTCCATCACATCACAGTTTCTTCTAATCTCATCACCTTCCTTTTGTCCAGACGTCAAGTGACTGCATATAAAGCAAAAGCTCGTTTGGTGCAACGTCATGCTAATCGATATAGAACCCTGAAACGATTTGATAATTAACGGGTCAATCTTCAATGACTGAAATTTAAAACCCGGACATTTTAACCAAAGTAGGAAACAGTAACTGTACCTTGTTTCCAAGATAACCCATTAATCCTCTACCCACACACGACACTTTCATGTTATGAACATTGTCTCTAAGATCGCTCTTCACCCAAACAGTAAGATATATTCCCACCATTTGCTTACTAGCAACCAAACAGTACTTAGAATTCTCAACGTGTTTATCTCTTTCTTCCACTGAGAAAGATCCGCAATATGGTATTTGATGAAAGTTTGGCGAATCATCTAGCCCATCGTCTTCATCAGAAGACCCGCAACCTTGATCAAAGTCGCTGGGTCGGGTCCCAAACATTGCCCCATCACATACACTATATCTATAGTCAAGTCCAGGGTGAGGTATTTTCAGCTCACTCTCAGTCAACCTCATGCTTTGACTTAGTGACTGGAAGGGCAGACGGCGGAAAAAAGATGACAATTTTCGGTTTACTGATTTTTCAGAATCTAAATTCAGTTCAATGATGGGATCGAGACTGGTTGATGGGGCTTGGAATCCATCACATGTTCCCGGAAGACTATTAAGTGTTTTTCGAATGAGAGCTAGCCATTTTTTGGCTGGACCGTTGTCTTCTGTTCCGAGTACATTTCCGGCATTTAAAGGGACAATTTCTTGAAACCTAATTTTCAAAAGAGATTAGAAGGTAAAAATCAAGAGCCTGGATCTTGTTCTACAGATAACTAGTTAGGTATGTTTTAGGATCAAAATGGGTCAGGTCATGTTGGGTCAACCTGGAAACACTTTTATTCTATTTTTTATGTGTTAATTATGACAAAATAATTAT
The DNA here is from genome assembly GCA_963422505.1 of Pseudognaphalium luteoalbum. NCBI lineage: Eukaryota > Viridiplantae > Streptophyta > Magnoliopsida > Asterales > Asteraceae > Pseudognaphalium > Pseudognaphalium luteoalbum. The sequence continues at coordinate 15,516,284 of OY730196.1, forward strand.
CTTTATGTTAATAGTCTAAATCTTTAACTAAACTTATTTTGGAGATTGTACACATTAAAACTAGAACCCGGGCGATTTTAAACAAGTTTGACCCGTATCAGAGCAATTTTATTATTAATTATTTGACGAGTTTGAGTAGAAGAACCTAACCCAGATCCAGTCAAATAGTCGATAATAAGTAAATGACTCAGAGAGTGAAACTTCTGTACATTTTAAGTTATCTAATTTTTAACTAATACTCACCCAAGAACATAAATGTCAGCAGGAGGTGAAGTGTGCAACCAATCTTCTAGATTCAAACTCTTTGTTGGAGATTTTCCACCAACATTCCAGGTAGCAACAAATATCCTATCCAATTTTCATAGCGATGATACATATATCAAACCATAAATAGTCTTGGAATCAAATTCGGTTCGAACAAACCTGTAGTTATTTACGTCCCTAGCTTGGGCAAGATCAGTATCTATCTTTCTTGTCCGAAGACAATCAACAGTTCTCTTGCTTGATCTTTCTGTTTAATCCAAATCCAAAAGAGAGTTAAGCATGATAATATCTGTATGGGTCAAAATGGTCGAGTTGACCCAAAACTCTTTCTTTTTAAAAAAATGGAAATATATAGTGCGGTAAATATGGTTATAAGCTCATATTATTATCATAGTAATTGTAGTTATTTATATAGTTTAGGTGGTTACGTGCATTCTAAAAGTACACTGCCGGTGACCTTTGACCCGTTTCAGTTGCTTTACCCGTTTCCCTTTAACTAATATTTCCATCTTACTGGTTTTAGCACGTGACTAAATGGGTCGAGATTGTTACAAATTTCTTCTGTATGCCTGAAAACATTCTTACATGCAGTGTTTGCCCTCTAAAACTTGTCTTTCTGTTTGATGTTCGTTCATTGACATCCTTTTCAATTCACTAGTAGGATACCCGCACGATGTGGCGATACCGAATTCATAAATTGATGTTATTTTATGACAGCAATACTAGTAGCCATCATATCAAATCGAAAAGCCATATACAATGTAATTTACATAGATAGTGTTGTCGTCATAAAGATATACTATTATAAAACACTTACAATTGAAAGTCGTTAAGCGTACAAACTTCATGACATAATAGAAAACAAATGCATAAAACAGAAAATCAAAGTCATACATAGTATATCTTTGAAAAACATGTTGCTTGCTCTTGTATATTATAATGAAGTTATTAATTATTAATAGGGGTTGTTGCTAACTGTTATTAATAGCAGGTAGTTTTGGCAATTTGTTTTTTTTAAGAGTCCCGTAAGATTCAATACCAAAGATGTTTTACAAGTAGTTATAGATTATAGATAATCATGTAAAACTGAAAGGGGTCGTAAGTTGATCAGTGGTCCAAATGTACAAAAGCAATAAATACTTAAATAGCCTGAAACTGCACCTTTTTTCCTGCTTTTCTTGATGATGAATCCTTCTTTATCAGATAATTTGTTACACCATCCTTCATAACTTCCTGAAAAGGAGTGGACCGTGGACGGAGGAAAGAAAGTAAGTTACAGTTAAGGCACCATTAGGCCAAGAGTTATTTTAAGTTATGGTAGTTGCCACTGTACATTTAGTTTCACCACCACTTCAAGTTTTCAACAACCCAAACAAATAAAATAAATGAATGAACCAATTTTTTATCAGACATAGTAATAATAACAATAATAATATACAATGATTAAACCTTAAGATAAGGTGCAAAGAAACAAGAAAACAAAGAGCAGATTTTGAGCATTAAAAAGGCAAAGTGAATAATGCAACTGAGATTCCAATATTCAGAGGCTACAGTGATTGATGCAATAAAAAGCAAATAGCAAGTCATTGATTCCCACATGATAAATTATAAAACTAAAAACAAAATTTTCTACAAATAATTGGACCCCAAGTTAGACTTGTTAAAGAAACTTACCTCCATGATTGAAATCATCTGCCTGAAAGTCTTGAGCTTTGTTCTGAACATTAAACCATTTCTTCAGTGTTTTAGGCCATGAAACCTTCACCATCATCAACATAAAGTCAAACACTTTGAATTTCACACCTTCAGTTAATAAAATTACAATCTTGATGAAAAATAAACAATAAAAACCTTGCTTTTCTTGCAGATTTCATCCTTCATTGTACCGAAATTTCATAAATATGAAGACCCACTAGTTAGTTAAAGAGTAAGATGTTAAATAAAAGGTAAACATTCATAAAAAAATGAATCTTTTTAAATTTGATTAATGGGGTCCTAATGATCTCAAAGGTAATGAACTAAAAAAAGATGAAGGAGATGAAAAGATTGGACTTTTATGAAAGCCCACGAATGCAAAATGATGGTATGGTTTTGTGTTGAGTTGAAGTTATAAATAGCAGAAGAAAGTGGCAGTTTTTCTGCAATTTGGTTGGTAAAATGCAAACAGAGAGTCAAATCATAGAGAAGCCAATTGGGTTTTCTTGAGTATTGCAGCCTCTTTTTATGTAACTTTGTTTTTTTTACACCTAGTAGTTGTGGTTGCAGGGAACAGAGGGAAAATGGTGGCAAAGAAACTAAAGGAGAAAGTTTAAGTGAATGTTGTTATACCATCATGGGCAGATACAAAAGGGAACAGAGAATCAATTTTGTATGGGCAAGATGGACAATGTAGAGAAAGAGAGACTTTATCCATCTTTTTTTTATATATATATATATATTAGATAAATGAGATTTTACTCACCTAATTCATATGAGCTGCTTTTACTATGTGATTGATTTTACATTTTTTGGACCATTAATTAGTTATAAAACTATAACTGTACGTATAAATGTATAATACTACATAGTACGCGTATAAATGTCAGCAAGGGTAAAGTTAAAGTTTATATGTTAGAAGGTACTGTAATTAGATTGGTTCCCAACTACATATGTAAAGGCTTTACTGCTGTGAGTCTGTGACATAATATTTGGACTCTATATTATTATTAGTTTCATAATACAGAACATTTTCTTTGTTTACAGAGATTAAATGAGTGATTTAATAGATTCACAGTTTCAAGATTATGCTTTTGAGATGGATGCATGTGGACTTGCATTAGTTATTGGGAAGTTAAGTGTGCAACATCAAGTGGATTCTATTGGGTTGTGAGCATTGCCATGCCATACTTAAAGGGTCCAATTTATAGAAACTTGATTTCATGATAAAGTTCATGCAAGAAGAATGAGTTTTAATGTTTTGGGAGAATTTATGGGTACAATGTCCTTAAAGCTCACTTTCTAATTGAAGAATGCAATAGTTAATGCATTTGCATACTCCTCACCATTTGTTCAAGAAATTTGTCTGTATAGAACCAAAACCAATGCATGGTCCCAACTCAACATGATAACTTGTGTTCAATACATGCAAGTTCTTGCTTCTTTTCAAGGGTTAAAATAGTTGGCCTCAATGTAATATATAAAATTAGGGAAAATGATCCGTAATGTTAACATTACGCAAGCTTACGTAATGTTAGTGAGAATGAGGGATCATTTATGTACATTTGAGAAAGTTAATGATCAAACTGTAAATAATCTTCTTCCTTTTAGCCTTAACATTACCTAAGTTAGGTAATGTTAACATTACGTATGCTTTCCCCACATAATTAATCCATAAGTACCAATACTACATTTTATCAAAGCAATATTGGGTTTGATTTGAAAGTTCTCAGCTCTTGAAAGAGTATTTTTGGGTTAACTTATAGAATGTTGCTACGATATGGGGTTCGTAGTCGACCCACAAGCACAAAAGTTTGTATTGTTGATCAATGTTTGTGTTGTACTGTCCTTTTGTTTAACTAAGCTAGCTAGGTAAGATCAAAGTTAAGATTTGGATTAAGCTAATGGATGGTTTTGAAAAGTGTAATCATGGTGCATGTGGCGGAATGTGTTTTGTCCCCCTAAAAGTCTTTTAAGTATATCTTTTAAAGTACAAAAGTTGCCTAAATCTGTCTAAAATACATAAACTTAATATTTTATAGTAATGATTATTTGATTTCCTCTGCTTTTTAAAACACATGTGGCTTGTTATTCTTTCTCTAAATAAATGGGAATCCTCTAACAAATCCTCTCATGCATCCCACTCCTCCTCTACTACCCAAGTGAATGTTGCACTAACATTACAAAGAATGTTAATTTAGTCTTGTTTATGTGTTCTTTGATGAATGTTCTTATTATATCTTAGTTGTCCCAAGAACAAATCAACTAATGCAATCATTTTTTCTATTTCCAATTTGGCATTTTGTGACTTAAACCTTATATGTATTTGTGGAGTATTCTTTTTCCCAAAGATACATGTCATTCTTCATTAAATGTAGCACAGATTCCTTTTTTGTATAATATATACATCGGGGATGTGTTATATTTAATGATACAATGTGTGTGACCGACGTGATCCCAGGGAATTATATATAATTGAATAAGTATAGTTAAAATTAGTACATCAATTTTGAGTGAGAATAGAAGAATCAATTTCAATCATTCATTTTCATCAAATACTCATTTTCCCCCACATATTTGAAACTTAAATATCTCACAAACGGTAAGTCAAAAAATCATGAAAATTGCACCATAAAAATTTAATGTTTTATCTTCTTTGATTTGCCGTCCCTCAATGCATATTTTTGACAAAAAAATTTTTTTTTTATTTTTTGGTGTGTTTTACAAATTAGTAACACGTGTGTTAGTGATTGGTTGTACATTTGATTTGTGGTTAGGGTTAGGGTTTAGGACTACGATTTAGGGTTTAGGATTTACGGTTAGGGTTTAGCAGGGCTTAGGTTTTAGTATGAGTTGAGATTTAGAATTTTGTAAAGGGTTAGGGTTTAGGGGTTAGAGTTTAGGGTTGGGGGTTTCAGGATAAAGTATTATAAATAATAAAATGAAATGAATAACTCATACAATTTGCCAAAAAAATTAGAAATAAGGAAAAAATAATATCTTTTCGTATAGTAATAAAGATGATTTCATAATATAACTAGTCACAACATGTTCAATGTTCATACATGATAAGTAGTAAGTGGTAACCAGATGTAATAATTCGATTTAATATACTAACATATATAACATTAAAGAGTATAATATCAACAACTGCTTTCACTTTAACAACTAATACATATAAGTTTAACACACAACTTAAACAGATTATGCACAGAATTATGAATATAAACATGTATATTCAATTCTTTTCACATGCGCATATATAACATGCGTTTCAACTACTTTCACCTGCGCACATACACTGTACACACCCTTAATCCATTTGGGTCAACTGGCCACTTACGTGGGTTATTGATAATTAACCCCTTAAACACCTTGAAACACATATAATCACTTAAAACAACTTTTTCCATGGGAATCTAGCATTTACAAATGCATCATCATCGGGTTTATCCAGGTGGATCTGTTTCTTCTTACCCCCTACACAAAGGAAACAGTGCATACAGTCATATCTACATTGAAGCAAGTATTAGGTATACTGAATTTTGGAAGAATAACAATATATAGCACCTAAAAGGAATGATATCTACACCATCACAGTGAGAAGGGGCACTTCTAAACACGTATATTTACGTTTAGGGCATTTAGGTTATGTTTACTTCTAATGGTCAAACAGGTAAATGAATTTTAGTCAATCTGTTGGACCTAGAATGTAACTTCCAAAGAGTTGCTGATGGAAAACTACGGGTTAACTTAGCTAAAGACCCATAAAACTGGAATAGATGACATAGTCACTAAAAGTAAAAGTACTGTAAGTTACATACAATCAGGGGCGGAGCTATGCAGAATGTAGGGGTAGCAGATGTTACGGGTCCATTCTCAATACGCAGTGTAATTTCTATTGAAAAATAGCATTTTAAGTTGCATTTTTTGTTTGTGCTACTAGTTCAGAAAAATTGGGATACCATTGCTACGGGTTACTTGAAATTCTTGGATTCCATAGCATACAATAATAAATTTATTATACGTATGACAGGACCTTTTCAAAAAAATTCGCAATGGACCTCCCTTTTAATGTAGTACCATGAGTTACATACAATATCAAGAAATAATAAGTTAATTATACATATGTTGGGACCTTTTCAGAAAAATCCGCATTAAGCCCTAAATTTTACACTTAAATGTTATTTCTTTAGAAATGATGATTGGTCAACAGCACAATTAAATGGTGCAGACAATTGTACACTTTATTTGCCCTAAATTGTATTGTACAATTGCCATAATTCTTAAACTACGAAGATATCATGAGTTTGCCACAATTTATGTAGAAGTCACAAATAAAATAAACTTGCATTAACGTAGGACTTTCGATATCAATCGATCATGGACACAGACGATACAAGATACATAATATCTCGATTTTAACAATCTTGTCATAACTTTGAACTTTAAAGTGTTTCATTGGCAATTATTGGACCCTTAGGAATCGGTAGGTACAACTACAGTTAGTTATTGATTGGCTATTTTGAATGTTGTCCAATATAATAGAAGATAGGGAACATAAAGACTCCTTAATTTATAGTAATCTTGATTTTATTGTATTAAATTATGATAAATAAATGATAATTTATAATAATAATAATATGATTACAGATAATTTATTTTAGTTAACACTTGAAAACAAGTGTTAATTAGTAGTTCACGTTAATTGCAATATATAATTCGAGAACAACATTTTATAAGTTCGTTTGGTGAAGAAAAAATGGATGTGTACGTGTTCCAATTACAATACATATCAATTACAGAGCAATATATATTACTCCGTACAACATTAGTCTCAAATTTGTTGTTCACGGACACAAATCCCGTTGTTAAAGAAAATATCATTACACTCTACATTTCCATTTGATAACAGTTCTAGCTTTATTTTTTGCATGCCTTATGACCACCATAAAAAATAAGAGTATAAGAACTTTAGATTATTATGCCCATCTATTTCCCAAAGTAGATTATTAATTTTGTATGTTCAAAAAAGAAAATATGTGAACTATAAAAATAAGATGAAGGGAATATAACCTCTTTTATATATGTTGCATCGAAAGTTTTCGGATAAAGATTTATACATCACCTTTTTCATCTGTATACTACTTACTTTAAAGTATATTTCCTAGTGTACGACCACTTGCATAAATGGCCTAGTGGTAAGGCCATGAGTAAACATTTATCATGTTAGGTACCCACACCCGTAAAACACAGGCACACAGGACCAGAGTATTCCCGCCAAATTACACTTTTTTCCGATATTTCGTACTGTACGGATAATACGTGAGTGCCAATTTTCTTGGGCGTGAGCATTAATTTAGTTTTGCAATAAGTATTTAATGCAAATAGTAGTCAAAATATATTATCATGGTTTTATGATTGACATTAAAACTTGGTAAAAGTTTTAGTTGGGTCAAATTTAATAGACATCATCTACTGATCCACCATCCGTATCAATACTAGTTGTCTAGTTCATCTTTTATTAATTCTCATTTATAGATTCTAATTCTATCTCTTACTACTTCCATTCCAAAACAATTATAAAGTTTTAACTTTTTAAAATCTCTTTTTTTCAACTTTGACCTTAAATGTTTTTATCTGTATTATATAATACTTGATGTAAAATATATGAATGAATTGAGTTTTAAATATATTTTTCATTGATATAAATTTCATCAAATATTATATTACAAACAAAAATATTTAAGATTAAAGTTGAAAAAGAAAGACTTCAAAAAGTAAAAAATGAACTAACTATTTTGGGAAAGCAAAAGTAACATCCTAAAATTAAACACGTCAATTCATTTTTTTATATAAATGAATGAATGAAGTAATTAATAACCAGAATATAAAAAAAAAAACAGAGTTATATTATTTAATTATATGGTTTTCTTTAATCAATTTAGGTCATATTTCATTTATATTAATGTAATGTAATGCTTTAATGCATTTGAAGTTCGATGCATCTTTATGGTGGTATCATTAGTTTGTCAACAAGTAATCCTCAAAGAATTATTGTCGGTATTAACTATCATTAACCACAAGTTTCATTGATATGTCTATCTTTGGGACGTTTTAAACGTTTGTAATAATAAGCAAAACAAATTAATTTGTTGATCATAATTAAAGTTAAGGTTTTGCTAATGCGTGCCCTAGGGGCACACATTAAGCTGCATTTAATGAACCCTTAATTTCCTTAAATAATAGAATTTACATTTAATACTTATTAATTCAATCTAATAATTACCTTTTATATACATATATTAATTACAAATTCTGTTATTTAAGAAAATTATGGGTTCATTTAATACTTCTTAACGTATGCCACGGAGACATACGTTACCAAAACCCTTAAAGTTATACTACACCCAAAATATATAGCCACAAAAACCAAATTTGTTACTCCTATAGTCTTAATGTTATTGTTAATGTGTCATTAGTTATATTTGTTGTTTGTTTTTGAAGTGTTAGATCATTACTTAGCCAATGATAATGTCCAACATATAAGCTTATTCGAGTTTCACTCTAAAAATGAAATATATAAGTCCATTATATCCACTCTATTAACGAGTTGAGCACTAAGACGGCTTCCAGCGGGAACGTCAATTTACCGTCGATTTGATGGAACCGACGCCGATGGCACTGGCCGTCGGTTGTTGATTGTTGGTTGATTCCGTCGGCTTTTCGACGTCCGTCTATTTGTGTGGCATGGGTCCGAGTGGGCCCGGGTTTAATGGTTGAAAGAGCCGTTGATTTTATTTTTAGTATTTTTTTAAACCCACCTTTTACTCTATACATATCTATTATTTACAAACAATTCACACTTCAAAACACACAATTTATATAAATACAATTCCTAAAAATCATACACTTCAAAATGTTTTCTTCCGATTCGGATCTTGAAGACGTGCTTGCGATCAATGCATGTTTCGATCCAATGCAAGCTATCACTATGATTAATGCGATAAGCTCTGATTCATCTAACGAAGATGATATTCCGATCCCCATACCACGAGCACCCCGAAGATACTTTCTTAGAGATCATGTTGCAGCAGCACAACGTTTGTAGCAAGACTATTTTGTCAAGCAACCAACATTTTGAAAGAAAAGTGACGGACCACCATTGGCAGGGGTTATCAGTTTCTGTCAGTTCCAGTCAGTTTTATGAAAAAGCTGACATGGCGCTGACGTGACACATCGGTTTCAATCAGTTTCTGTCACCCATCGGGAGTGGTCTAATAGAGGAAGAATACAAATTATATAGAATCAACATAATAAAAAAAATCTTAGCTGCTAATGTTATTAAGATATGAATTTGCACTCAACATTACTACTAGACACTTCAAACACTCACCTTTTTGCAAAAGTGCGTTCTTTGATAAACATAGTCAAGGGTGGAGTCAAGAAATCCGGATGGTGTGGGTGAAAAAAATTATTTTTTATTTCTTTAATTGTTTCGTGGAGGTGAATTTTTTTTATTTTATTTTAGTTTAGTGGGACGAAATTTTTATGATAATAAAATTTCTTTTTTTTTTCGTAATTTAAAAATTCTTGTGAGACCAACCGTCTACGTTGCCCTCGCCCTATCTCCGCCCCTGCAAATAGCCATTGCTCTAAACCTTGAACTGGTACCTAATAATTTCTCTAATCAAGCGTTAGCCTTCAATCACATTTTCAAGTCAACAACCATGCATTATGAGCCAAGTGAGATATTCATTGCTATAAACCTTGAACTTGCTTCGGTGGAAATAATAAATATGAGCCAAGTGATCAGATGGTCCATAAACCTAATAATCCACCCAAAACCATCAAGTGAAGGACCATTGGCCAACACAATTCAGTAACACATCAATGGAATTCATGGCTTCTTAATTAATTCACCATCCACCAAAGGGTAAAAGGTAATATAATAAGAAACTGTAATAAAGATTTACCATCAATTTTTCTCAAGTACATGTAACAACAACATTTATTATAAATTTTATAAATAGTACTAACAAAACTCTAAAGTTGATTTTATACTCTTTTTAGAGTCATAAGACCCAGTTTGCTGCTTTTACAATATGGTAGTAGTAATAATAATAATCATCCTTAAATGATTGTCCTTTTATGGAAAACATATGTCTGTACGTTCTCATTAAAAACTTGACCAATAAATGTACGTTACATGAATTTTGGTTCTATGGATCAAAAGTTGCATTAATAGGATTATTCCCCAAAACATGAATAATCAGACCAATCATCAAAATAGTGGCTAACATTTGACTAATATTTGGGGAATCAAATGCACCAGAATAAGCACATACAAGTTGGTTTTCATTAACAACTCAATTTATAAAGTGATGACATTGAATAGTTGGCTGAGTGTCTAGGAATGCACTAAATTTGTGTTCGATGTCAATTGTGTGTATCATATTTATACTCATCATTTTTAATGCATCAAATTTTCAAAAATGGCGTTTTAGTGTATTTTGGTGACTGTGGCTCTGTTGTTAATATGTGCATAGGGAAATTAAAAAAATGCCCCATATTTGAAGTGTATATGGTTTTGCCCTTTCGGAAAAAAATTGACGATATGCCCCAAGAAATCGCAAAAGCAAATTTTATTTTGTGATCCCGTGTTTACGTTTTGCGATCCCGTTCACGTTTTCGAGTCGTTATCGATGTTGGTGTGCAATGGCAAATCGCAAAAAAAAATAAAATTGCCATTTGCGATTCGCAAATAGCTCATATTTTTTGCGATTGCTTGCAAACAATATAATTAGGTTGTCATCGTTATTCCGTGAACGGGATCGCAAAAGATGGTCGGGTTTTGTGATTTGCCACCGCCCAAAAAAATTGAAATATAACCCCTGATTGTAAATCGCACCCGACACATTCATCCCTAACGCCCTTTTGATCGTCCCTTTCCTTACACAACCCGATCCATCCAACCACGATCGTAAATCGCAAGATTTATGATTTACGATCCCCGTCCACCATCGTAGGTCGGGCCACCACCATCTTCCCGACCAAAACCCCACCACCATCACTTGTTTGTAGCCGGAAAACGTAAGATTGCACACCATCAGTCGACATCCGTCGCACCACCACCACCCTACCACCCTCCGTCGCGATCACTACCACCACACCACCACCATAATAAACGGCTCACCACCGCCACGGGTTTCACCACCATTTGTTGTTCGGCCACGGGTTTCACCACCGCCACGGCTCACCTCTTCGGGTTTCGACATAAATGATGGATGATTCTCAAATATTATGTTGTTTTTGTATAATATCTGTTAAAGTTACCGCGTGTTTTTGAATTTAATAGGTTTAAACCCGAATTTTCATTGTGGCATTTCGTCGAACACTTGGTGTGCAACATATATTTTCGATTGTTCATGAATTTGATTGGTTTATAAGCAATGTTTAACAAAGATTTAATTAGTAATATCTTAATATCTTAATTGATTAGTACATTATTGAAATTAACAATTAGTAATGAGTATTTGGACCTACACTATAAAGGCTTAACAAAGATTTACGATCTCATTTATCGATTTGCAACCGCCCTTATCCAGTTGATACGATTTTGGCTAAGATTTTCTGACATTTCGTGGATTTTTAGAGATTTTTCAGGATAACCTTATCTAGAATAAAATTTACCTTTAAATTGACCTCATAAGATCTTTCTGCATTCACATCTCATCACAGTTAGGCTAGTATTTCATAATCAAATTGACCTCATCAATTATATTTTTGGTAACAGAATGCAACTGATTGATCTTAATGTTTTTTTGGGGGGGAACTTCGTTATGATAATAAGTCGTACGAAAACAGGGTGAAACAAACAATCAAAAATTTTGATGTTACTGAGTTTGATCTCAGTAAATTGTTTTCCTATCTTAAGGAAAATATAAATTTCACCTTTAGTGACGTATACTATTGTGAAGCCGACAATATTGAAAATGTCGGTGCTCGTATGCTTATGTCGGATGAAGCATGGAGTACAGTAGTAAAACATGCAAAAGAATATTTTCAATGTATTGAGTTATATCTTGTATACATGGATGAAGAACCCGAATTGAATTTCGGTGAGTATGAGAGTGATGACAGCAACACACATTACTACCGATGAACGTTACGAGAAGGGAAACACAAGACACCCAAATAACTTTGAGACGTAATGCAAATCTCACTTATCTATCATATGTTGTTATGTAGGATTTAAATTGTTGCGTGGTGTCTTTTTAAATCCAAATTACTGTTATTGCTTTAACAATCATTTGTCTGTTCATTTGTAACATAACCTCTCTTGAAGGTTGATTTGTGTTATGTTTAGGATTAAAATTCTAGTGTATTGTCTTTTTAATTTCAGTTGTATGTTAATGCTTCAACGATCTTTTGTCATTTCCGTTGACTAAAATGTTGTGATGTGCTGTATTAAATTCCTAAGTTTAATAAAAATTGTGGCAAATCACGGAAAATCCAGATAATCACAGGAAATCTTATCCAGAAATTTTTAATTGTGATAAGAATGTTGTGTTGTATTGTATGAAATTACCAATGCTATTTCAAATGATTGATTTGCGATTTGCGACTAGCGACTTGCGATTTGTGACGTGCGATTTGCGACTAGCGCCCTAGCTTATCCATTACGGATAAGATTCTCGTTTAGATTTTCTGACATCTCTTTAGATTTTTCCGTTGGGCCTTATCCATTGTGGATAACGTTTTGGCTAGGGTTTGCTGACATTTTTTTAGATTTTCTAGATTGTTTCGGATAACTTTAGCTTTATTAAATTTTACCTTTAAATACATATCATAACAGCAGTTTTTTTTTCACAACATAACAAAAAAAAATATTATCCATTTGTCCTTGAACAACATTCAGGTGGACGTTCCAAAAAATTAAAAGGTACAACTTTTGATCCATCGTGGTTTTATTTACTTTGATTATGGAGAAGTTCAAGATTTATATTTGTTATGGATGCCGTTTTGAATACATTAACAACATGCTGATGTATTTGCCAATAGAATGTACTAGGGTGCCATTAAAACTTCCAGTGGCACCAGAAAAGCCAATGACAGCCAAAGTTTTGTTGAAAAACATTTTAAAGAAAATTGGTCTACCTCTTGATACACGAGTATCTCTAAAATATAAGGTAGATCAGTATGTGATTGATATAAATGATGATGCTGATGATTTTGGAGATTTTTTGTTCCATGCAATAAACAACGTTCCGATAGAAGTTTACATAGTTGATATTGTCCAAAATGTTTCGGGTAAGGGTATCAATCAACCTAGCAGTAGTAGTTCCGGTTTTCAACAACTACACACCAATGAATACAATCAACAACACCAATATCAGTCATTTCAACAACCCTTTCAAAAATTTCCATATCCTTTTCAATCACTATATCAATTTCATTATCATGTTGCTCCTCACAACACATCAAATCACGCATATCCAACACATCAGACCCAACACACATCTTTTAAGGTAGATAAAGAACCCCAACATGATTCTAAATATCATGAGGATGTTCAATATGATCACACTAACTCAGAATACTATGTGGAGGATCCGAATCCACATCCTCTTGATTTTGATCATTATGATGAAGAAAATGTCAATCCACCTAAGAATCCTGACCATCCATTTTGTAATCACATTGTTACTGATGATGAGGATGATGATGAGCCAAGAGATACGTACTACATACAAATACCACAAAAACTAGCAGAAAAGGATATATTCTGGAATATGCCTTCACCACTTGGAAACGAAGAAGAAGAAGTTAAACAACGACCAGTTACCATGTATGAGGCATCTTGTCGGATTCGAGAGGGCCAAACATTTGAAACTAAAGAGGAATTTCTTCTTCAGTTGCATACAAAGTGCCTCGAAGAAGGTTTTCAGATTAAGCTGAAGAAGTCAGACAAGAAAAGGTACACAACAAAATGTATATTGCCTAATTGTGATTGGAAGATAAGTGCAACGTGTATCAAAGATTGTAACAACTTCCAGGTTAGGAAGTTACGTGATGCTCACACTTGTTCTCGTACTCAAATCTTGGCCAACGGCCGTTCTGCGAGCAAGAAAGTGCTTGGTAACATCTTAAAAGAGGCAATGAGTTTGGAAGGACGTGTATACAGAGGTAAGGAGATCAAACTTGATATGACCGAACGCTTTAAAATCTGCCTTACATACAACCAAGCATGGAGGGCAAAATGTTATGCTATAGAGTTGTTGCAAGGTAATCCAGCTGAATCATTTACGAAACTTCCTATTTACCTCCACAACCTAAAGCTACATAACCCGGGGAGCATTACAAATCTCTGTACAGACGAAGAAAATAAATTTGTAATGTGCTACATGTCCATTGGTGCAACTGTAAGTTATGATTGTTGGTTTACATCTTATGTTCGTATACGTACATTCATATATAATTTATATAATTTTTAATACGACCTTGTAGATACGTTCTTTTGTCAACTATACACGCTCAATTATCATCGTTGATGGTTCCCATTTGAAGGGGGGTTACTTGGGTACCAACTTGATTGCCGTGGCGATGGACGCTAACAACGGCATTTTTACGCTAGCCTATGGAATTGGGGCGGGAGAGACGTCCGACGTTTGGACGTGGTTCTTAGGGAACTTATGTGACACCATAGAATCTGCTGGTGGGATTGATAACCTGACATTCATCTTTGATAGGGCTCCAGCTATTGCATCCGGCATCTCTGCTGTGTTTCCAGATGCATTTCATGCACTGTGTTGTCGTCATCTGTCGGGAAACTTGAAAAGCAAATCTTCAAAAGTCAAGAACTTCGAATGGCATTATTGAAAAATGTGTAAGGCGTACCGTAAGTCAGATTTCGATCTCCATTATGGTGCCATTTATAGACATTTACCAGCTTCAGCTAAGGTTCTTACGGACGTGGGGAAACAAAGATGGTCAAGGCACCATTCAACAAAGACACGATATGCTTACCTCACAACTAACAGTGCGGAGTCCATTAACGCCATGACCAAGCATGCAAGGAAACTCCCAGTCACAATGCTTTTGGAGTTTTTTAGATCTTCAATACAACAATGGTATTTCAATCATCGAAACACTACCGTGGGTGTTACAACACCTGTGACACCATATGCGGAGCACAAAATTGGTAAGAGGGTTGGCAAGTCGCTACGCTGGAAGGTCAAGCCATCGACAAATATGATATGTGAGGTGCTTGATGGGAACAAAAATGGGACAGTTAACTTGAAAGCAAGAACATGCACTTGCATGCAATGGCAATTGTCTGGTTTACCTTGCGGACACGTATCGGCAGTGACCCGCAACTTTAAAATAGACAGCGTGACCTGCTATGCAGAGAGGTATTGTAACACCCGGTTTCTGGACCTGGAAATAAATGGTTATTTAAATAACGGGAAATAGTTATTTGATTTATTTGAAAATAAATGAGTAAAGGAGTTACAAGAGTTATTGTGACTAATAAAATGATATTTGTTTTAAACTAATAGACATGACGGTAAAGTAAAATAATTTATCTCGCGGGTATTTTCGGGTTCCAGACAATAAGATTAGAAGGGGATAAAATTTATACTATATTTAAAATGGGAGGTGGTGGAGCTACTATAGCACCCCTAGTTCTATATAAGAATATTATATTAATAAACTCGGAAGCATGTATTTAAAATACATTTTATTTGACTATACAAGATATATATACTGTTTACATAATTGGTACTAAACTTTCAAGTTATTAAAAACATTACAAAGGTACTCAAAACGGGGTATTATAAAATTCTCAAAAGAAGGTTTATTACAAAAACCATATTAGAGTCTTTAAGCGCAGTCAAACATTCCTTGAACAACTATTCACCTCCTGCACCCACTAGTAATCAAAACATATCCTGCAGGAAGTAATTGGAGGGATTAGCACTAAGCTAAGTGAATAGATTTATTACACACAATTCAATTTAGCTTAACTATGAGTTTACACCAAATAATCGTAAACACACATATTTCAATGAGGATCGGTGGCTCTTAGGATATCATAATACCTGGGGATTCCCAAGAAGACTTATCGTACATATCCGTATGGTCATAACGGACGAGACCGATAGCTAATGGTTATTATAATCAAACACAGGTTCTACACACAACGAATGAATCAAGACCCTGTGTAATTCAGACAATAACCAATAAGCCCAACTAACACGTTGACCTCAATAACATTGATACACATTGGTTCACATATAACGTAGATTAATAATCAATAATCAAGACTAAACAGTCTAACACACATCTACGTTTACTTTTTATAACCAAATAGTTACAACTAAATTAAATGGTGAGGACCAAATGCGACTCAAGTATCCTCAGTTATTTGCTGATGCTACTTCAAACACGACTTCAAGTTAAATTTCGGGATGAAATTCTCCTAACAGGGGGAGAATGTGACACCCGCCAAATTAGGACTAGGGATTAGTGCCTAATCAATTGTTAATACATGTAACTAGTTTTGTATTAGGCTAATTAATGTATCGAAATATATATTGATGAATATATACAATTATGCGATTTGATTAAATTGTACGAGTTTCAAATCGAATGCAATTCGATTCAATTAATACGGACGTTGGTGAACAATTTTATTGAATAATATGACATTATTTAATAACCCTATTTTATCCAAAATATTATTTAGATAATATTTCAACTCAAATTCGTATCGTACAAACAAGGATTTCGCGATTAAAATAATAAACGCGCGAACCATCGAAACAAGAATAAGTTATATTTTATAACTCAAGTAAAGGTATTTGATGAAATACTTCAACAAAAACATTAATAAATATTCGTATATTAAAATAATTATTTAAATGATTAAACGATCGGGGAAACGAACACCGCACGGAAGGCAAACGCGGGGATTAAAAATTGGGAGATTTCCCTCCCCCATTCCCCCCAAAAATCTTCCATACACCCCCACCCCCCTCCCTTTTTCCCTCATTTTTCATCCACCCACTCTCTCTCTCTTCCATCTTCTTTCTCTCTTTTCTCTCTAAAATAACCACCACCCTACCACCTTCTAATTCCATCAAAAAGCACCATAAAACGACATCAAATTACAAGACTCATTTGGGAAAAAGAACCGCGACAACACGATCTACATTTCCCTCTTTTCGGATTCCTCCGACGTTAAGTTTGTAAGTTTCCGACAAAACTCGAAACACTCCGATTTTACTCATTTTCACTTGTTTATGGGTAATTTTAGCTTAAAATGTCCAAATATGGGTTGGGTAAAAGAATCGGACCAAACAATCGCCGGAAAACATGTTTTTGGCTCAAATTCCGGCCAACAGCTCGTTGTGTCGCAGAGGCTCCAGGCCACCTGCGACACAAGCCCTTATGTCGCAAAACCCCCACTTATGTCGCATATAGCGACACAAGTGACTATGTCGCAAACCCTTCAGATGTCGCATTTAGCGACACAAAACACTATGTCGCAAAACCTATTTCCGTCGCATATAGCGACACAATATTTTATGTCGCATAAATTGCGGATGTCGCAGTTAGCGACACAAGCCCTTATGTCGCATATATGATCTGCGACACAATAGACTATGTCGCACCTAGCGACACAATTCTTATGTCGCACGTAGTGTCGCATGAAACAGAACCAAGAAAACACAGATTTTACTAAGTGTCGAGACCAAAAATTTTATCACTTGATTTCACCCAAATTCAAGTCCAGGTGCGTTTTTCACCAAAGCAATATAGTAGAAATAAAAAATTTTCGAACTGACTTGGCATCTCGACCCCAACCAGGGGCCAGCCCCTTGGACCCCACCAGGGGTTGCCACCCCTGGGACCCCGCTAACCAGGGGCATTGCCCCCGGACCCCCGTCACCTAAAGTTTATAAATACTTTTAAGTATAACACCTTTCGAAAAGCAAAATAATAATGTGGGATTATTATTACAAACAAATCACCAACGGGTCGTACACATTTTCAAAACTCAAGATTAATCAACCAAATCGTAGTCATTTGGACATTCTAGTTGAAAGAACAACTACAAAGGTAGTCTTTATAGATACCTTCTCACATTTATAACCATCGCGTGTCATGGACACCCTCAGGTTACAAGTCTTCAGACATCGATTCTCGGCTAATCAACTCAAGTTTAATTAGTTAAACTCTCCAGACTCAGGTGAGTCTCATAGCCCCTATTTTACTGTTTTACTCAGGGGTGTGATATCATTGCTCGTTTTATTTTAACTATATGAACGCAAGTACGAAAACAAATAATTACTACATGAGTTATCTCACTAATCTTTAAAGCCCTCCTCAGCGTAGTTTGGTAATACGTTGTAGCGTGAATATTAGTATATGGTACCATATAGGATTGACCCTCCTCGTCCGGGTTAGCATGCACTAACTGGGTAAACGGATGTACTAATATTTGTTCAGACAAGTGTAGATTAGGCACTCGCGGGAGGCACCTCGATCAGGATTTCTTAAATATGGACCTGACACCTCGAGTTAAGCTCAGACTATGTGCTCATGGTTGTAAAACTTTTATTTTGCTTAATTGCATTTTAAATTCAACTAAATCTTGCGGTTCATACGATATATGTGTTGACATACAAACCTGTGAGCTCACCAGCGTTTCGCTGACCCATTTTAGCATGTATCACAGGTACTCAGCAGTAGCTTGGACTGCCATTCAGTATATCATTAGCTCGAGTCATCATGCAAAACAGTCAGAGATTTAGATGCATTATTATATTTTGTATAGATTAATTATGTATGTAAATCTCTCAATCCAGGAACTGAGCTAATGTAAACTATATTTCGATGTAAACTTTGATTTTATTAATACAAGTTGAAAAACAACGCATATAGAGTCGTTCATTATATCTTTGTGCTGTGATTATTGATTAGTCGCGCCCCGACCCGATTCGCTTCTGCAACCTGAATTTGGGGGTGCGACACATACCAATACTGGAATGATAGGAATTGTTATAAGCAAACTCCACCAACGGCAGGTGAGAATCCCAAGAACCTCCATATTCCATGATACAAGCTCTCAACATATCCTCTAACGTATGCGTTGTACGTTCTGACTGACCGTCTGTCTAAGGATGATAGGCTGTACTAAGATTTACACGTGTACCCAATTCTTGTTGCAAACTTTGCCAGAAAGGAGAAATAAAACGAGAATCCCTATCTGATACAATCGATAATGGAATACCATGTCTCGAGACAATTTCATTAATGTACAATTGAGCAAGTTTAGTCAAAGATGCTATTTCACTCGTAGCAAGAAAATGAGCACTTTTTGTTAACCGATCAACGATAACCCAAATCATATCATTACCTCGGGATGTACGTGGAAGTTTAGTTACAAAATCCATAGTTAGGTGTTCCCATTTCCATTCTGAAATCTCTAATTATTTTAACGACCCATATGGCTTTTGGTGTTCGGCTTTAACTTGAGCACATATGTGACAATTACCAACAAACCGAGCTATATCAGTTTTCATTGTGGGCCACCAGTATAAAGGTTTCAAGTCATTATACATCCGCGTACTACCAGGGTGGGCAGACAATCGAGACTTGTGAGCTTCAGTCAAAAGCATATCCCGAATACCACCAATGAGAGGAATCCAAACACGAGACCGAAAAGTCTTTAATTCTCTAGAATCGTTAATCAATAAGTCTTTTCTAACTGTGCAGTTTTAATTTGCTCCACCAAGTCAGAAGAAACATCAACTCGCAGAAAATAAACTTGGTCAGAAATACATGTTCTACTCAAAGCGTCTGCAACTACATTTGCCTTTCCTGGATGGTAACGTATTTCACACTCATAGTTTTTGATTAATTCTAACCATCGTCTTTGACGCATATTCAGTTCTTTCTGTGAAAACACATACTGAAGACTTTTATGATCAGTGCAAATAATACATTTAGTACCATATAAATAGTGTCTCCAGATTTTCAAAGCAAACACAACAGCTACCAACTCTGTGTGTTGGATAATTCTTTTCGTGTGGTTTTAACTGGCGAGAGCATAAGCAATGACTCTGTCTCTTTGCATATGGACACAACCCAAACCAGAGTAAGATGCATCACAATATACAATAAAATCTTCAGACCCATTCGGTAATGCTAACACTGGGGCTTGACACAACAATTGTCTCAGAGTCTGAAAGGCATGTTCTTGTTGATGATTCCACTCAAACTTTTCATTTTTACGGGTTAATTTAGTCAACGGACCGGCTATTTTAGAAAAAACTTTAATGAACTTCCGATAATATCTTGCTAAACCCAGAAAACTTTTAATCTCAGAAGCATTCTTTGGAACTTTCCAATTCATTACGGCTTCTACTTTAGAAGGATCAACTTTAACCCCATCATGACAGATAATATGACCCAAAAACTGTACTTCCCGAATCCAGAATTCACATTTGGAAAACTTTGCATATAGGTGTTCTCTTTTCAAAGTTTCTAACACCAACCTCAAATGCATAGCAGGTTCTGATTCGGACTTAGAATATACAAGAATATCATCAATGAAGACGATTACAAATTTATGAAGAAATGGTCGACATACCCTGTTCATTAAATCCATGAAGACTGCCGGAGCATTTGTTAATCCAAAAGGCATCACCAGGAATTCATAATGACCATACCTGGTACGAAAAGCAGTCTTTGAGATGCCCTGTTCACGAACACGGACCTGATGGTAACCCGACCTCAAATCAATTTTAGAATATACAGAAGATCCTTGCAACTGATCAAACAAATCATCTAATTGAGGCAGAAGATATTTATTCTTTACTGTTCTTTTGTTTAATTCCCGATAATCAATGCACATTCTGAAAGACCCATCTTTCTTTTTAACAAATAATACTGGTGCACCCCACGGGGAAGAACTAGGTCTAATAAACCCTTTATCCAGTAATTCCTGAATCTGATTCATCATTTCACGCATCTCAGACGGAGCTAATCTATAAGGAGCTTTAGCTACTGGAGAGGAGCCAGGAATAAGATCAATCTGATATTCAACTTCCCTAACTGGTGGTAGACCAGGTAAATCATCGGGAAACACCTCCGGATATTCAGAGACAACCGGAACATCAAAAATGGACTTCTTTTCTAATTTGGCATCAATGACATAAGCTAGGTAGGACTCACAACCCTTGGACAACGACTTCCTAGCTTTCATCATAGAGATCAAAGGTATACACCCACTATCCCGTTCTCCTCGAGCCACTACATATGACTCTTCAGAAATTGGGATTCTAATCAACTTATGGTGGCAATCTATACTTGCTTTATGCTGATTTCGAAATGTATCAAAGCTTCAGGTAGTAAAAAAAATGGGGATCCTGTATTTCCAGGGTTGGATTTCATATTCCAATAAACCCCGCAATCGTAAATAAGTGGGTTTTTTATCTATGGGCCTAGCAAAATAAAAATTGGGATAGGATCTCCCCCCCCCCCCCCCCCCTCAAAATCGGACGTGAAAGTTTCCTTTCATCCGGCTCAAGTAGGTCAAATAAAGAAAAAGTAAAGGAGTTCTCGCTTTCAAATTATAGAAAAAACTCCAACTCCAAAAAGATCTACTCCTTACTCAAGTTTCCAGTGAAGACCAAGCAAAACTTCATTGATTCCGTCTTCCTTAATTCTTTTTATTTAGATTTTATGATATGAATTCTTTATTCAATTCAATTATGACATAAAAGAAATGGCCAATAATTACATCAAAACTGGGAATTGGCATTAATAGAAATGAAATTGGGAAAGTCTGGTCATCAATCACAATACTAGCTCCAATTACCGAGGTGGTAACAGGAATCATTTTGCCACTAACAATCACTACTTCTACAGGTCTTGTAATCACAATAGGGTTCAAATTCAATTTATCACAGAAGCATACAGAGATAAAGGAACAGTTCGCTCCAGAATCAAATAAAACACGAGCTGGTACAGAGTTTATAAGAAAAGTACCAGTTATCACATCATCTGTGTGAACAGCCTCGTCGACTGTCATCTGGAATGCCCTACTCATAGCTGGCGGAGGATTCTTCCGCTTTTGACCGGAAGATGACGAACTCCCGACCGAAACCGAACCATGTTTCTTTGCCTCTGGACATTCTCCAACTCTGTGACCTTCCTTCTTACAATTCCAACAAACATAGTTCGGATACTTGCAGTTCTTAAATTCATGACCAAGCTCACCGCATTTAACACATTTATTTGTCTGAATAGTACATGGCCCAGTATGTTTAGATCTACAAGAACTACACCAATTCGAATTCCCAGATGAACTACTTTTACTACTAAACTTTTTATTTTGTTTGTTACCATGCCATCTAGACTTGCCTTTTCCTGAATAATCAGTTTTAAAACCTGGAGAAGAAGTATCTTTTATTTGAAAACCCAAAGCTCTCATATCACTATCAACATAACGTGCCAAAGTGAAAGCCTGAGATAAAGAACCAGCTAACCTCACTTTATTATGATAACTTGGAGGTATAGCACCAACAAACTGTTCAACTCTGGTTTTCTCATCTGGAACCCATTGCTGAACAAACCTCAATTTTTTTGAAAATTGTGAAATCAATTCATCAATTGTCATTTTGTCTGTTAGCTGCAAATTTGTAAACTCTTGTCTAATTCGCGCCATATCAAAATCTGAACAATATTGATTACAAACAGCTTGATGGAAATCAGACCATCGAATGGCTTCTTTCTGCTGTTGAGTCAAGAGACCAGTAATCGAGTCGCACCAAACCATGGCTTCATCTTTTAAACACTGAATAGCATAGAACACTTTGGATTCTTCTTCACAACGAGTAACATCAAATTTCCGCTCCATATCTCTTAACCAATTTAAAGTTACAGATCGATTTGTACTACCCCTAAACTCCGGTGGTTTACTTGCCATGAACGTTTTGAATGAACACATTTTATTTGACTGAAAGGGAGGAATAGAACCAAACACAGGTATTTGTTGCTGAGAACGTTGTTGAGATGATGCAGTTTCAGTCTGTCTTTTAAATTCTCTAAGATTAATCACCTCATCTTCTAATTGAAAAAGATAATCATCTCTATTCGATTCTTCATGAGCAGGAATAGAAGTACCCTCATGATCATGTCTCTCATTATGGATATCTAAAGGAGGTTTATTAGGGTTGGTGGTCGGTTGCTCGTTATCTGCCATATCTGTATTCAACACAACACTTGAAACTTGTTAATCGTTAGTACCTATCTACTAATAGATTCACGATCAATGCTAAATCCCATACCCAAAAATGTTTGACATGACACAACTTAGAATCGGGATTGAACACTTTAAAATGCTCAATTAACCCAAAACTATGCTCTGATACCAACTTATAACACCCCTCGTTCTATATAAGAATATTATATTAATAAACTCGGAAGCATGTATTTAAAATACATTTTATTTGACTATACAAGATATATATATTGTTTACATAATTGGTACTAAACTTTCAAGTTATTAAAAACATTACAAAGGTACTCAAAACGGGGTATTATAAAATTCTCAAAACAAGGTTTATTACAAAAACCATATCAGAGTCTTTAAGCGCAGTCAAACATTCCTTGAACAACTATTCACCTCCTGCACCCTCTAGTAATCAAAACATCTCCTGCAGGAAGTAATTGGAGGGATTAGCACTAAGCTAAGTGAATAGATTTATCACACACAATTCAACTTAGCTTAACTATGAGTTTACACCAAATAATCGTAAACACACATATTTCAATGAGGATCAGTGGCTCTTGGGATATCATAATACCCGGGGATTCCCAAGAACACTTATCGTACATATCCGTATGGCCATAACGGACGAGACCGATAGCTAATAGTTATTATAATCAAACACAGGTTTTACACACAACGAATAAATCAAGACCTTGTGTAATTCACACAATAACCAATAAGCCCAACTAACACGTTGACCTCAATAACATTGATACACATTGGTTCACATATAACGTAGATTAATAATCAATAATCAAGACTAAATAGTCTAACACACATCTACGTTTACTTTTTGTAACCAAATAGTTACAACTAAATTAAATGGTGAGTTCTAAATCCACTCACCGATACCTTTGTCTTCACAAGCTCAGAATCCATACGTCACTTAGTCTTTGTAGGATCTGAGAATCAACAATCAAATATAAGTTAGTAATCAGGATCTTTAATACATAACTTATATTAATCCATAACAATAAGAATTTAGTACAAATGACATCAAAGTTACAAGTTCTTAATCATGTATTAGTAATCTCATCATAGTTATTATCATATACTAATACTGATCTATCCATGTTATATCATATAACAATACAATTAACATTTACATTCAACAAATAAAAATTTGCTGGAATGGCTCATGACCAGCCGGCTGGAGTCTGGGACCCTCCAGGTTCAACATCAAGCAGCCGGGTCATCACCCTGGGCAGCCGGGTGAATTAAGTTTTGGTGTAACATAACCAAATTGTGTTTTAAAGCCTCTAGCAGCAGCCGGTTAAGGTAATTAACCCACCGGTCTAGGGTCACAAGCCGCCGGCTTGGGTCTTTGACCCGCCGGTTTCCCAACCCAAACAAGTACCCGTCGGCTTGGTTCATCAAGTCGCCGGCTTGTTCATCAGATTCACAACAACAACAGCAGCAAAACAGCATAACCCAAAAACGAATCCTAACTCTAATATCACCATTTCAGCTCAACTTACAGCATCACAACACATCACTCATCACTAAAGAACTTCAACTATGATCATATAACATCAATTGGTCATTTTACATGTTCAATTCCATGAAACCCATTTAACCTAATTGATCAAGTTTATAATCACAACTCACCATCATCATGACTTAGTATTTTCAGAAATTACTTACATCATAAGCACTAAAGTAGTGTCATTTAACTACACAATCATCAATCAAACCTTCAATTTATGCAATTCAATAGTTTCAACACTTTCAACTTAATGTTAAATGAAGAACATGAAATACTTACATAGTCAAACAAGATGAACAAGCTAAAGAAGGTTATGATGATGAAGACAAGCTTATGCAGAGATCACAATTTCAGTTTCATATATTAGGGCTTATGAATTTGGTTTTTAGTGTTTAAGAGAGTAGAGTTCAACAAGTAAGAATTGGAAATGGGGAAAATAGAATAAAAGGAGGTTGGCTCTCCTTTAAACCAACTTCACTATTTGGGTATTTTATACCCTTCTTAAATCTATTGTCTGGAACCTAAATATCAATTGCGAGAAACTTATTTTATTGTACCGTCGCCTATAGTAAATTAAAACAAGTAACAATTTACTATTCACAATAAGTCTTGAGACCTATTTACTTAAGTTTCTCAATAAACAAATAATGCCAAGTAATTCCTAAAATAATTAAATATTCGATTAAAATAGAGAATTACCAGACCGATAGGGAGGATGTTACATTTGCCGACTCATTTGATCTACCTAACTTACTACACTTTCTGTATTCTTGATCTTTCTCATTTCATAACGCAAAAACCAATTTAAGAAATCAAAAAAGAAGATTAAGTAAATCAAGTGTGTTTGGATTCAACATTTTCATCATCATCACTTGTATATCTTGTAATTGTAAGTTTAAGTTTCTTGACTTCATTTATTAAAATGATAATTGTGATGAAATCTTAGGGTTTATGAAATTGATGTTTGTATGATGATTATTTACTGTTATAACATGATAATAGATACATTAGAAATTAGTTTGGATATTGAGATGTTGTTTGATGGTTTGAGTTCGGAATCAGCTTGTTATTTGAACCGTAAATCGCTGATAGGGGTGAATGATCCGGTGGATCATGTGACGATCTGGCGGATCATGTGGGAATTTTGATGATCCGGTCTTGATCCGGATAGGTGCCGGTGGATCACTCAGGGTCGGTTCTACATAGTTAAGAATCCGGCGGATCAGGATGATGATCCGGCGGATCATAATACTGATCATGCGGATCTGAGCCTGGAGCCGGCGGATCATGGTGTCTGGACAGGAAATGTAACTTGAGATTTATAAATGGTTAATTATTATAACTTGTTGTGATTATAGTTGTAAATTATATATTAAATATGTTATATGATTAGAATATGAAGTATTGTTTCGGAATAAGTACTGACTTATATTATTTGTGTAATTAATGATAAGCAAAGGGAAACTCAGTAATATAAGACCACTGAGTTGAAGAACTGAGAATATCGGTGAGTGGTAATTGTATTCTTCGGTTCAATTCTGTTGTAACAGGTTTGGGTTACAACGGGTGAACATTTAGTATTTGGTATTGATTGTTTAATCAATTGAGTTATTGCTATGTTTGTTGATATTTTTGAACTGGGTTAAATAGTTATTATTATTCGGTATTGGCATGATGATTATGCAGTATGTGGTATTTGGGGCCAATGGGCATATGTGATTATTCAGAGGTCAACGCTGGTTGGGTTTGTTGCTATGGTTTGGCTGGCGAGGTTTCCGATACACATAGTTGATGGATGAACCCTAGTCAGTGAAGATAGCTTCAAACTATCGGTAAATCACTGTCATGGCCGACAGTGATTTAAGGGTTCTTTGATTGGCTAATCAGGAACCGCCGGTCCTATTTGACTCTATGTGTTTATATGTTTGCGACGCTTTATTTTGTAAACATATCTTGTTGTGTTTATTTGTTGTAAGGCTTGTTATTTATGAATTGAACTGTCGGATACAGTTCCATTTACTTAGCAGTTGAGCTAATCCCACCGTGTTTAACATTTTGCAGGTTTGGGTAAGTATGGATCGGGATTATGAACGAGATGGAATGTTTGATTTTGACCGCGCACACTCTGATCCTTTTTGGGAAATTAGAATCATGTTTTGTTAGTTAATATAACACTCGATATTTACTAAATGGTTTGTAATTATATATTTATAAGTGTGATATTTTGAAATTTGCTACATATTAGTATATGTAATATCGGTAAATATGTTTTGGGACACGCTTCTGAAGTATAATAATATAATATATGTTTGTTAAACTCGGGGTGTTATAATTTGGTATCAGAGCATAGGTTTGAGTGAATTGGGCATTGGCAAATTTTCAATCCCAAATCTATTTGGTGTTAGTCAAACATTCCAGTATGTGGGATTAGCTATTAGTGGGATTGATTAGTTAGTATAGTTGGTACTAACGATTAACGAGTTGTGAGTTATTGTTGTTTTGAGTACAGGAATGGCAGATCACGAGAACCCGACTCCCAATGATGTATCTAGAAACGAGGTTCCACCTCCAGAAACTCATGATGGTAATCATGGACAGGCTGGTACTTCAAATATTAATCAGGAAGAAACTACTCAAGAGGATTATCAGTTGCAATTAGAGGATGAGGTGATAAGACTCAGAAAAATAGAACAGATGTACTTGGATCAGCAAGCTAGATTGACACAACAGAGAGATTATGGTTATCAGTTTCCACAATCTCAGCAGCAGAAAAAGTTTGTTTCTTTCAAAACTTTCATGTCCACTAATCCTTCAGTATTCAGGGAAGTACTAACCCTACAGTGACTTTGGACTGGTTGAGAGACGTTGAGAGAAAATTTGAGGTTTGCCAATGCGAGGAAGAGATAAAAGTTCCTTATGTTGTGCAATTGTTGAAAGGACCGGCTATGACTTGGTGGGATTCCATTACTGCTCATTTGACACCACAGCAGAAAGCCTCTATTCGATGGATTGATTTTCATAACGAGGTATATAGACAGTTCTGTTCAGAGTTTGACATGGTAAGGATTAGACAGGAATTTTTGGATTTGGAGTTAACTGATCGGATGTCCATGGATGAGCTTATTACTCAATTTTCTGAAAAAATGCAATTTGTTCAACAATGGGTACCAAATGAAAGAACAAGGATTGATCATTTTGTTAAAACATTACCACCCCATTACCGAACCAGTGTGAGATTAGGATGTACCCTTACACATGCTTTTACATTAGCCAGATCGGCGGATAGTGACATTCGGGCCAGGGATAAATTGATCAAGGATAAGAGTTTGCAATAGTCTAAGGGTAGTTCATCTGGAAACAAAGCAAATCAACAAAACAGGAGGTTGAGTTTTAGTGATGATACAATTGATAGAGTTTCTTGGTGTGTTAGTTGCAAATCGAGACATCCTGGACCATGTACACCCGAGACTGCAAGGTGTGTGAAATGTGGATTGTTCGGGCATAATATTAGAGATTGTATCTACCCTCGAAATGTGTGTTGGAACTGTCAAAAAGAGGGCCATAGAGCGGGGCAATGTCCAGAGAAGACAAAGCAAGGTTCGGGTTTAGCTGGGAGTTCAGGCACGGGTTCCTCGTCATCTGTGGGACAAAAGAGAAAGAATATACCACCGGCGACTGGTAGAGCTTTGCAGATGACTGTAGGTGAAGCTCTTGGAATTGATGATGTTGAAACATGTATATTCGTATTAACTATGTTTTAGTATGTATTTTGTACATGATTGAATTATAGAGTTATTGGTTATGTGGTAGATATAAAATTGTTAAGATTAAGAATTAGGTTAATTGGATATAATTAGATTTCGGGGACGAAATCTCTTAAAGGGGGGAAGATTTGTAACACCCGGTTTCTGGGCCTGGAAATAAATGATTATTTAAATAACGGGAAATAGTTATTTGATTTATTTGAAAATAAATGAGTAAAAGAGTCACAGGAGTTATTGTGACTAACAAAATGATATTTGTTTTAAACTAATAGACATGACGGTAAAGTAAAATAATTTGTCTCGCGGGTATTTTCAGGTTCCAGACAATAGGAGTAGAAGGGGATAAAATTTATACTATATTTAAAATTGTAGGCGGTGGAGCTACCGACTCATTTGATCTACCTAACTTACTACATTTTCTCTATTCTTAATCTTTCTCATTTCATAACACAAAAATCAATTTAAGAAATCAAAAAGAAGATTAAGTAAATCAAGTATGTTTGGATTCAACATCTTCATCATCATCACTTGTATATCTTGTAAAATTGTAAGTTTAAGTTTCTTGACTTCATTTATTAAAATGATAATTGTGATGAAATCTTAGGGTTTATGAAATTGATGCTTGTATGATGATTATTTACAGTTATAACATGATAATAGATGCATTAGAAATTAGTTTGGATATTGAGATGTTGTTTGATGGTTTGAGTTCGGAATCAGCTTGTTATTTGAACCGTAAATCGCTGATAGGGGTGAATGATCCGGCGGATCATGTAACAATCCGGCGGATCGTGTGGGAATTTTGATGTTCCGGTCTTAATCCGGATAGGTGCCGGCGGATCACTCAGGGTCGGTTCTACATAGTTAAGGATCCGGCGGATCGGGATGATGATTCGGCGGATCATAATACTGATCCGGCGGATCTGAGCCTGGAACCGGCGGATCATGGTGTCTGGACAGGAAATATAACTTGAGATTTATAAATGGTTAATTATTATAACTTGTTGTGATTATAGTTGTAAATTATATATTAAATATGTTATATGATTAGAATATGAAGTATTGTTTCAGAATAAGTACTGACTTATATTATTTGTGTAATTCCAGATAAGCAAAGGGAAACTCAGTAATATAAGACCACTGAGTTGAAGAACTGGGAATATTGGTGAGTGGTAATTGTATTCTTCGATTCAATTCTGTTGTAACAGGTTTGGGTTACAACGGGTGAACATTTAGTATTTGGTATTGATTGTTTAATCAATTGAGTTATTGCTATGTTTGTTGATATTGTTGAACTGGGTTAAATAGTTATTATTATTCGGTATTGGCATGATGATTATGCAGTATGTGGTATTTGGGGCCAATGGGCATATGTGATTATTCAGAGGTCAACGCTGGTTGGGTTTGTTGCTATGGTTTGGCTGGTGAGGTTTCCGATACACATAGTTGATGGATGAACCCTAGTCAGTGAAGATAGCTTCAAACTATCGGTAAATCACTTTCATGGCCGGCAGTGGTTTAAGGGTTCTTTGATTGGCTAATCAGGAACCATCGGTCCTCTTTGACGCTATGTGTTTATATGTTTGCGACGCTTTATGCTGTAAACATATCTTGTTGTGTTTATTTGTTGTAAGGCTTGTTATTTATGAATTGAACTGTCGGATACAGTTCCATTCACTTAGCAGTTGAGCTAATCCCACCGTGTTTAACATTTTGCAGGTTTGGGTAAGTATGGATCGGGATTATGAACGAGATGGAATGTTTGATTTTGACCGCGCACACTCTGATCCTTTTTGGGAAATTAGAATTATGTTTTGTTAGTTAATATAACACCCGATCTTTAGTAAATGGTTTGTAATTATATATTTATAAGTGTGATGTTTTGAAATTTGCTACATATTAGTATATGTAATATCGGTAAATATGTTTTGGGACACGCTTCTGAAGTATAATAGTATAATATGTGTTTGTTAATCTCGGGGTGTTATAGGTATTTCACCACAGAAATATATCGATCGGCCTACAGTGAGGCTATAAATCCTTTGCCTCATCCTTCAGAATGGGCCGATCCAGGTAATCTACAAATTTGCTTACCGCCGATACTTGTGAAGCGGCAATCTGGTCATCCACCTGGGCGTGTACGTATTCCTTCTAAAGGAGAGGAGAAAGTAAAATACACAAAACAATGTAGACGTTGCAAGGAACACGGCCATAGTCGAATTACTTGTATGGCTTCTTACGATAGAACATATGAGCAAAGCCGATCAACAACCACAACAAGATCCAAATCAAGGTCCAAATCAAGATCCAAATCAAGATCGCAAAAGGTAAGTTCTTACCTATATGAATATAAAAACTAAGATATTACATTATATTATTAATATCGTGGTTAAATTTTTCCTTGCAGCAAACGTCCACAAAATAAATAAAAAAGCCATTTCGAGGACGATGCAGAAACGCCGTCTCAACCAACTCAGAGTTATCCAAGTGTTCATTTGAGTCACCCTTAAGTTTTTTATAAGGACTAAACCTATATGATGTACTGCTTTGCAATGCTATTCCTATTTTTTACTAGGGACTTTTAATTATCGTGGTTAATTTAGGTCAATAAATTTGGAAGATGTTCACTTTTACTTGTCAACACAATGGTAAAACATCTCATTACAAAAGGATTAATGCTACATTACAAGTAAATGGATACTAAATAAGCAACATAACGATTAACAAATTACATAATTTGGCAACCATCCAATTGATTGAAACATGCATACGAATTGCAAGATTTGACTGATCACTAATCGAATAACTGTCTTGCACTTGAAGAACCAGTCATAATCTTAGAAATTGCTACTGGCATCATTGTCTCAGAATTCGAGGGATGTGACAGATCGTTACGTGTAACATACACCTCAATTTCTCTATGTATTTTTGCGTAGTCAGTATTCTGCTTCAGTTGGTCGACATCATCAGTTATCAATTGTAAACCATCATCTAGGTCTTTATCATGCTCTTTAAAGTAACAAAACCACCTCTCTGGAGCCCAATAACCTAGCTCTGACAAAGCGTAATCCAGAAATTTGGTGTCAAATTCATCGACATCTACGCAATCAATAAACGTCAACAAACCTTGCGTGTACATTCTTTGTGCGCCCTGAAAATGTCCACCGTGATGAAAAGCAATTGAAAACAACTCAAGAACTTCTGCGTATAGTTCTTCAGTAGATGGTTCTTCATTTGGAGATCGAAATTGTCAAAAGTGAGCTGATTGAACCATTTTATAAATTTAATTTTGTATTTTCTAAGAATTTATGAAAAAATTGACAATGTGTTCCTGCTTAAAGTCCCAGTATTTATAAATGGCAAAATATAAGGAAGATCACGAAAAATCTTATTCAAAATCTTAAATCCCTCAAATCACTAAAAATCTTATCCAAATATCTTAAATCCTGAAAATCACGGAAAATCTAATCCAAATATCCAGTTATCCAGAAAAATTGATAAAAAATCTTTAATATGTATAGTAATTAATGTGTGTGTGTGTGTGTGTGTATATATATATATTGTATTTATGATAAATAATATATATCAAAATATTTTGGATAATATATGTATGATAAGTACATATATAATATTTTGGATAATATATTTATGATAAAAACATATATATTTAGACAATAATGGTTCTTCATTTTGGATAATATATAATATGATATATAGACAATAATTTGATATATATAAATCTTATAAGAATATATACATATATATATATATATATATATATAATTGTACATGCATAAAAATAAGGTATACATAAATTAAATAATGTAAAATGCGACTCGCAAATTGTTCCCGGGCAAAGGCAAATCGCAAATCGCAAAACTAGGATTTGCGATTTGCCATGGGTTGTTTTGCTCGACCACGGATCACATTCACAGCCGATCGCAAAATTCATCGGGCGAGGGTAAATCGCAAATCGCAAAAGTCACTTTTTGCGATTTGCGATCTCGATAATGATAGGTTTAGTGCCATTTTGTGTTATCGGGGTCGCAAATGGCAAAATCTGGATCGCAAAAGTAAATTTGCTTTTGCGATTTCTAGGGGTATATCGTCAATATTTTTTTCTGGAGGGCAAAACCATATACACTTCAAAAATTTGGGGCGTTTTTTTTAATTTCCCATGTGCATATGGGTCATCTTTACAGGAGAAAATGCTCAAAGTTGACAAGCTCTAATATAATATAATCATGATCGGGTAAATGTCGGGGATGTGCCTAAAAGAAAATTTACAAGTCTTTTTCCTATAAGGGCACTTTGTTTCATACATGCTCATGGATCCTACAAGAAAAATTACAGAGAAGAGTGCACTTTAAGGATATATGGGATGTGCCATGATCTCCAGTTATGAAAAATTAGTAGTTAGAAAAGGTTTGTTGCTGTTATACCATAAACTATAGGGTCAATAATGGTTTAATCCTCGAACTCTTAATTTTTTTTCGTTTTAACCACTCAACTTTTTTTAAAATGTTTTAACTACTCAACTTAGGGTCAATAATGGTTTAATCCATGAACTTTCAATTTATTTTCGTTTTAACCACTCAACTTTGTTTTAAATGTTTTAACCACTCAACTTATGAGTTGACCATACTTTAACCACTAAAGTTCATTTGCCAATTTAAAAAAACCATTTCGTTAACTTGAAATGAAAGTTTAGATCGGGATATATAAACTTTGAATTGATTTTTTTTATCGACCAAGGTTGTCAAAATAGAGGTCTTACCTAGGATCGTTTTTGTCTTCATAAGATCGAAATCGTAAGATCAAATCGGAATTGTAAGATCTTACGATTCGATTATGATCTCATAAATGTGTATTATAATGCATATAAAAGATAAATTGCATGACAATTTAATTAAACTTTTATAGTTTATACATCATAGCATCAATTCATACTTATCATAGCGTCTTAGATTTCGATCTTGTGAAGACAAAAACGATCTTAGGTAATATCTCTATCTTGACAACCTTGGTCGATAAAAAATAAGTTTAAAGTTTATATGATGTAAACTTTCATTAAAAGTTAACGAATGGGTTTTTTTAAATGGGCAAATGAACTTTAGTGGTTAAAGAATGTTCAACTCATAAGTTGAGTGGTTAAAACGTTTAAAACAAAGTTGAGTGGTTAAAACGAAAATAAATTGAAAGTTGAGGGATTAAATCATTATTGGCCCTAAGTTGAGTGGTTAAAACATTTAAAAAAAAGTTAAGTGGTTAAACAA
The DNA here is from genome assembly GCA_963422505.1 of Pseudognaphalium luteoalbum. Classification (NCBI taxonomy): domain Eukaryota; kingdom Viridiplantae; phylum Streptophyta; class Magnoliopsida; order Asterales; family Asteraceae; genus Pseudognaphalium; species Pseudognaphalium luteoalbum. The sequence continues at coordinate 15,550,118 of OY730196.1, forward strand.
AAAAAATGAAAGTTCGGGGATTAATACATTATTAACCCTAAACTATATGACATTTATATACTACTTCAATTATATTGCAACATCATATGTAGCCGGAAACATGACCAGTTGCCTAGCCTAAACTACATAAATTGAAACATTATATGTAGCAGGAAACATGACCATATATAAAACTATAATGTCTCAAAAGATGTAATACAAAAGGACCATATTCCAAGTTCTGCTAAAGTAATTCCCAACGGGAATCACTTTGGCAAACCACTTCCAAACCGGTTGGTGCATTTGCTTTCAATGGTAACTGGTTTCTAACGACTTGAGAATCACTTGTGGTTAAAACCGGATAACCGGTTAGAATCACTTGATAATCACTTGTATTTGTGGGCTCCGCATGCTTTTTTGTGAGGGTGTTTTATATATTAAATAATTAAAATGAAAATAAAGTAGTTTGAAAGTGGTTAAATTGTTAGTAGTGACGAAATAGGTTTGAATCATTTTTGAATCAGTTGGTGAAAATATGATGTGACGGAAGTGGTTAAGAAGTGGTTCAACCACTGTTGGGAATGCTCTTAGTAGTTTTACATGGGACCAAATAATTTTACTTTTACATATGACCAAACTCCTAATACATTAAAGAAACGAAATGCACTCTCTTTTGTTATTAAACCCTTTTAAAGCGTATACAAATACCTGATAAAGACTTAGAAAAAAAAACATTGAATTTTATGGACTTGAACGGCTGGTGCAATCATACTTTTTTTCATTTTTGAATAAAACTTTTATGGACCATATTAGTTTGACTATTAGATTTGCCACTGATATTGATAGATACCCAAATTTTTCTTAAATAGAATATAACTTTTGAATTAAATTTATATGGTACCTCAGGAATTCGCGGGTTATGATTTAGTTTGACTAATATTTGGGGAATCAAATGCACCAGAATAAGCACATACAAGTTGGTTTTCATTAACAACTCAATTCATAAAGTGATGACATTGAATGATTGGCTAAGTGTCTAGGAATGCATTAAACTTGTGCTCGATGTCAATTGTGTGTATCATATTTACACTCATCATTTTTAATGCATCAAATTTTCAAAAAGGGCGTTTTAGTGTATTTTGGTGATGTGTGACTCATTTAAGGTGCCGCATAGTATCGTGAGAGTTTGACACGTCATCAAAACATCACAAAAATATATTAAAATACCATACATAATAACTAGTGTAAGTATGATAAACACAATTGATATCAGACACACATTTAGTGCATTCACAGACATTAACCCCTTCAATAAACATACAACATTGTGTTGTCTGATTCTTTTATAAGTAAATTATAAAACAAATTTTATGAGTTTTGTTACTGAAGCATTATCGTCATGTTAGTTCCTTGTCTTTTTTACTTCTCAACTAGTTTCTTACCACGTTTACCTCACTATAGTGTCTGCAACCACTTTCTCGCAATCTCACCACTTATAACTTTTCGATTCCTATTTAATTTGTTTTATTAAATGTACTAATACCACTAAATTAAATAAAAATTTCGTGTCATCTAAAATTTGCATAGAATACAAAAATTCAATTGCTAAAGTTGAAAATTTTACAGTATAAATAATAAATAATCATAATAATAATAATGATAATGATGTAAGTGTTAATTGAATAACGGGTGTTAGAAACTTAAAGAGCAGGTTGGCGTTGCACACTTGCACCTGACTTTCTGTCTGATATCAGGGTAAATCCTGCATATATGATAATCTCAAGGGACCACCATTATAAAATCGACCTTTAAATAGATAAATTCGTCTCACTTAAAATGTCCACTTTGACTTTAAAATGTCCACTTTGATTTTGCATGTAATTTTAGGATTCTCCACAAACTAAACTTTTCAACAATCAAATATCAAATCTACTCATTAAAATCTTTTTTAATTGATTAAATATCAAAGTGAACACTTATAATAATAAGACATCCAAGAATAGTAATGTGAACATGTTATAAGGGATGGAAGAAATATAGAATAGAATATAATTAGTATGGGAAACTAGCCTTTAACCCGTATATACACATGAGCCATTGATTTTTAATACAAAATTTTCTACTTATTATTTTTATCATAATAATAAATTGTGTAAACTAATATGTATATTAAACATTAAATTGGGTTCATGATAATATTACTTTACGTAAATTAATTTATATAAGTAGAGATTAAAAAAATAAAAGATTTTGAAACCAAGTTAGTGAATTTTTTTAATTATTTTAAGTCTATATTAACCTTTTTAATTAATATTATTTATACTCGATGAATTAAAAATATAAACATTATTAACAGTTTCGGATAATGTTTTAATTAAAGAGTTTTATTTATTTTTACATGTATGTGGGTAGTTATTAGTTAATCAAAAAAATATTTTGATAAGGTGGGAATCTTATTTTATAAATTTACTAAAAATAAATAACTTAATTGATAAATTTAAACTTAAATAGAATGAAGATATCACAGTGATATCTATCTTATATATTAAAAGAAAAATCTTGAGAGAATAATGATCATTAGATGGATATCAACAATTAAGATCTAACCTTTAATTTATTTCATGACATCATTAATCCCATTATTATGTGACTAAAAGACTAATCTACCCTTCTATATTAATAATATACATCATTCAATATTTACAATATAAAACCTATCTTTTTCCTTTTATTGCAGATAATCCTTCAAATATTTTATAATTTATTATTTCTTCTATAATTCAAACCTTTTCAACAAACTTATTTATTTTATTTTTTTCTAAAAAAAACCCCAATAAGTTATTTTAAATTTCAAAAAATTCATAACTTCATTCCATCGCCCAGTGATTTAAATTCTCATACGACCTACTATTTTGAATCATTTTATCAATTTATAATTTATAATTTTTGGATCATGGATGCAACGAGTCAGGTTCCGACGGATTTTAGTGTATTTGTACACATACTACCGCCCTTTTTAAATTTTTTTATCAATTTTTAATTTACAATGCTTGGATTATGGATGTCAATGGGTCGGTTTTCGGCGGATACCAGTTTAGAATATGCGAACTGATACCCAACCCAATACCCGTTGAGTACCCAATTAGTATTAACCATCGGTTTTTCATATTTATTCGCGGGTTTCGGTTATTATCATGTATGTAACTTTGACGAAACAAAAAAAATTTAGTTACTGAAAATTCGATGCAAATTTAGTTACTGAAAATACCGAATTACAAGATTTGAAATCTTAAAGCTAACAATTTTACTTTTTAATTAACTAATGCAAAGTTTCGGTACATAATATAGTATTATATTTAAAAAAATAATACAAATACAAAAAGGAAGTGGTATCATATATAATATTATCAATAATAATTTATTAATCGATTTACTCTTTTACCACTAATTTCTCTATATCTCGATTTACATCCCTAAATCTATTTACCATTTAACTTTCTAAGGTCGTGTTAACGTCATTCGGGTCGGTAGAATCTGCATTTGAGTTGTCATGTTTTATTATCTTTCATCAAAGTTAAAAAGACAAAGTAATGCATTATAGATTATTGATTTAAATTACAGAGAGTAACTTAGATGGACGAAAACCACCAATGCACTGCAAAGAGCGTTACTTTTTAACTATAAAATAGTATTTACCTGCTGAACCGGTAAATTTGCTTATTTGGTAAAACATATCCGTACGATTTTAAATAAAATAGTATTATTAAATATCAATACAAATAACAAAGTGACATCATAAACGATATTATCCCTATTAATTAATTTATTTATTTGGACTCATCAATTCAAAATCTATCACAATTGAAATCCTTAATACATTTTTTCATTTAAAATTAAACCAATATAAACCGATGTACCGTACACAAACACCAAAACACTTATTAAATCCATATAACACATTCATATAAGACATATCATAAAGTCAATCCGTAAATTTTGCGGGTCTTAAACCAGTTATATTTATAAGATTAGATTACATAGATATATAGATCATGTAATCATGAGGTAAAAACTAAAAACCGTAAAATAGATTGGTTCAGTAAAGGACAGTGACTCAGTGTTGCAAGTATATGTTTCAGAATTCAGATCATATTTGTAAAGAAGAGGACAAAATTAGCTTGTCATCATGTTCTTTAATGGATTGGATACTTTTGGTTCCATCTATAAATAAAATACTGTAAATTTGTAAAGCAAATCTTAATCAAACCTTTTAACCCTTATAACCTATACCCTGAATGATATGTAATAGTTAGACTCATAAATTCACGTAAAGTTAGTTTTAACCATACTTTGTTTTTTATGCTCGTTGCGTGATTACCACTATTCTTTATGTTCTTCATATTTGATAGCAGTTGTTGATTATGTTCGCTGCTACTTGAAGGAATGTGTTCATACTTAAAAGTTGCATTGTGAGTGGTTGAAAAAAGTCCGATTATATCTATAAAAATGATGTGTTAAAGCGCTACACGTGAAGTGAGAACATACGTTGTTGAAATCCTATATGAAAATCGATAAAAGATTAACTAGTCGGTAACCGCGCAATGCGGCGGTAGTGACATAAAATATAATGGTGGTTGGCAATAATAGTCGACGTAATAATAATAATTAAATCATCATAAGTTACTACTCTATTTTTCTTTCTTTTAACCTATATTTCAATTTATACCTTGTAAAATAATAAGATTTATTATATGAATATTATTCACAATAATAGTGATAGAAAATAATTTTGATTTTTTAAATTAAGTTCTTACTAAATGTACAAATAATTCAAATTATATTATACATCGAAATCTGATTGAACACATTTAATCAAATGGCTGACTTTATTTTATTAAGTGAAGAAAGTATGTGTAAATTAATTTAATTATGTTAGCTTCTATATTGATCCAATTAGTTAGAGGGTATAAATGTAATTTCTAATATCCCCATTTTAAACATTAAGCCAAAATGATTAAATGCATAATAAGGATTTAAGATTTAAGATACTATACATCGAAATCTGATTGAACACATATAATCAAATTGTTGACTTTATTTTATTAAGTGAAGAAAGTAGGTATAAATTGATTTAATTATGTTAACTTCTATATTTATCCAATTAGTTAGAAGGTATAAATGTAATTTTTCGATATCCCCATTTTAAACATTAAGCCAAAATGACTAAATGCATAATAAGGGTTTAAGATATATTTTCAATTCGCTTGCCACGTTAGATAAGTACGGTATCACTTATCCCATGATAGTAAAATTTTATATTCCGCTACATAGGACGGATAATATAGTATTTTAATCCAATCTGAGATTGGTTACTAACTTAATAAAGCCATCGAATTCTAAAGTTTGCAAATAGAGTAATGCTAAAGAGGTTTACTTAAGTAGATCTAAAATCAGGCATAACTTTTTTATTGGTTACCTTTTTTCTCTTTCTTAATCTCATCCAAATAATTTTTCAAACCCACCAATCACATCTTTAGCTCTAAAATTAGTCATATAGATTCAGACCTATCAATCATTTTCCTTGCAAATAATAGACGTAGTAAATGTGATTAACAGAACTAATGTTTCAGATAACATACCCTAACATGTTATAATTACTTGAGTATTCCATGAACATTTATTTACTTGTTAGCCCCGGTTTAAATCATTGGTAATTTCCCTTTTAATCAACCATTCTTAATGTGTTACCTTTAAGCTCTATACCGACTTGACCCATTTTCTTAATTAGTATCATTCACAAATCCAAAGATAAGACGTCTGCAAACTCAATTAGATAAAGTGACAAACAATTAACTTACTCTTTACCGGCCTGTGCATTCAATGTAGGACCGATTTGAGGTTTCGTCCCAACTTGTTGGGCAAAGCTTTACACATTTTGCTCAGCTGTAGCGGCATACCAACATGATGGTATCGAAACCATGGCTAGAAAAAATAAAAGTCTTATTACTCGATTGTAGTCTTATTGTTCACTTTTTAGTAGGCTAAATGTCTTCCCCAACTTGACAGCTATTGACAATGGTGTAGTTAAATGTTCAGCATTATCATTCACTAAATCTGGATCTTTTTTGTTGTCTTCACATATAATATTTACGCAAGAAATATAGAGGTACCAATGGGAAGCCTTATCCTAGCAAATCCATTAATAAAAACCTGAAGTTTTGGGCAGCCAATGGGGCCTTAAGGAAAACAGAATTCAGCCCTACACTGAAACAGTTTCATCAAAGTGCATGTGACCAACAAGATATCAGTATGGGAGAGGGATTGATGTATATTGTTAAATTTTGTAGGGTAAGTTTGTGAAAGTGCAGTTGTACCAATCCAATCCCTTTCGGTTTAAATCGACTGCAATCGTGACTGCAAGTTGTGATCAATATAGCTCACCATTAGTGAACTTTAACAGAAAAGACTGCTGTGATCATTTATGCCATATGTCATACAAGCTGGCAAGATAATTGTGTCAATTTGTCTATTTCAAGATCAACCTTTTTGCCACAAAAATTTGTCTATTTCAAGATCAACAAACGAAGATAATACGATTTCTTGAAACACCACAACACAAACGACGCTCATAACCTACAAATTTTATAGATTTGATAGCTTAAACAAACGAAGAATCTATCAATGGTACATTGACATGAAATTTTAAAAATTTGTAAAGGCCTACTGAACCAGTTGCAATGCTATACAAAACTAGGATGATTACCGCAATAACATTGCAAAATATGATCAGTATATATAATACTTCCCTCCTCGAGACATATATCTCGAATATCCAAATCGTTATATGTAACCTCGACGCAGTCGACAGAAGCAAATTATATATAGTGAACCACATATATTAGAGAATAATGTTATATATCAGAATAATCTCTGGGCATACAACAATGCTCTACCTATGACAAGTATGGCCTGAATATAAAAATCCAGAATTATGCCTAAATAACTGAAATTTCAACCTAAGATAGCCGATCATCAACATAAATCCCGATCGCACGTGACTTACATTAAGCATAACATTATACAGTGAAATTGGAAAACTCTTCAGAACTGCAGAAATTCATAATGGATGCCCCAAGTGATGGAATCCGGGTCAACAGCTAGTCACCTAACTGCAGGCAGGTTGGAAGGCCGTAACTCTATTCGGATCAAAATATAATACTAAATCCTCAATCTCGATGCCAAACTCATCTTTATAGACAATCATTGGGCTTTCCTCAACAAACTCTACTAATAATATGATCAAATAACCATATAAGATATAACCATCACCATCTGAGAAACAACCACACCAAAAAGCATTCCTATACCATCAATTAAAGTAATTATGCCATTCATAACCTATTCAAATTCACTGAGATATAGTATATCATTCATCATTCACACGTATAAACTTATATAATTTGTCGAGCATATTGACCACATTGCAACCAATGGAAATCTCAGAACTAGGTATTCTTTTAGTAATCACATTAGAAACGATAAGATGAATTCAAACTCTAAATATATTAGCTTTCCCTCTTATTCAAGCGGAAACCTTGATTTGAATCAGTGTTCCAATTTTTCGGGGCCAGTTTGGCAAGTGATCGCATATTTGGTGGTCATCTGCAAGTACAATAAGGGTAAGTGAGTTGGTGGTACCTGCATAATTTGCAAACAGGACCACTGAGGAAATCAATATTCTATTTAAGATCATTAATTCCAGAAATGGTCCTAAGTAGGTTTGTACCTGGGCCATGAGCTTATAATGCTGACAATACACATGATCGTTTTATCCATACACTTATGGCAAATATTACGCACCTGCTTCTTTGCGCATCCAAAATCTATAGAATATAATTTCCTTAGATGATCCTATGTGTATTATACAAGACACAAAATTTGTAAGCTATAATATGTAGCGGTGTAGCCCCAAGGGAAAGAATGTGAGTCAACAATCAGGTCGAATATCCACCAATTGGACCAATAGATTCGTTCCGCCTAACTATACAACCATCAATCTTGAAAACAGAATAGGAATCAATCATCGGACTATTATGTATACATGATCATAAAATGCTAATGTACTACTACCATTAATAACATGATAATCAAATGTCACTCAACCATAGCATCGCTTTCATCATTCACACGTACAACATCATAACACTTTCGGGCCAATCTTACACATTGCAACCAATGCAAAATCTCAGCATTAGGATCTCTTTCAATAAACACATCAGAAACGGTAACTTGAATTCTATCTCTAAAAAAGACAACTTTCCCTCTAACTCGAGCCATGACCGCAATCTGAACCATGGTTCCAAAGTTTCGAGCCTGTTGGGCAATTAATCGAACATCTGGTGGGCATCTACGAGAAAAATAGGGGGAAGTGAGTTGATTAAGCCAAAGAACACAGGGAATGCATCCAGTACCATCATCGATTGTGAATTTGATGTATCTATCGGGTTTGTGTTCGCGGCTGGTGATAATGCCTAGGGTTTCGATACGAGAAATGATGTGGGTGTGTTTACGTATGATGGCGTTTGGGTTTGAGGATGATGGTGACGGTGTTAGTGATAAGAAGTCGAAAGCTAATAGCTTTACGTGCGTACCGTGCAAAGATTCCATTTTAGGAAGGTGGCCGGAAAGCTAGGTCCACCGGTCGCCGACGAACGTTGAAAAGAGTTTGGAAGTATTCCTGATTTTATTGGCACCAAGTGACGAAAGGAGTGGGCCGGAAAGTTGTCAACTCTAACGAGAGAACCATCCGATCGTACAAATGAGCTCATTTCTACTATAAAATTAGAGCACACCTTAAGTTTCCCACTGTAAGTTTCCTATTTATCATATTAATAATTTTCGTTTGTAAACTGGTATACTCTAAAAATTATTACGAGAGTGGTGCAATTGTATTATGCTATGTAGCTACTATCATTTGTTTTAGTAAGGTTATTATCCCACTAAAATATGTTGACAAATTGGATTAATTATGTAATATAAAAGTACGAATGTCACATTAGCTTCTCTAAGTGTTAGTTTTCTACATGAATTTGGATAACTTTAAATAAACAATAATATTTTGATAGGATTTTACGATCGCGATCTGATCTTATGATCCTGATGTTTCAAAGGCGAAAACGATACCACTTACGATCTCGATCCTGACAGGTAGGAAGCATTAAAAAATTAGTTGTATTTTTGCTTTTGTTTTTGTGTATATGTATTGTTAATCGCTGCCGCCGGATTCCAGCGATTTTTTTCAAAAAACAATTTTAGATTTTTTTTTCAAATTTTTTTTAACATTTTTATTTTTGTTAATTACATTTTTTATAAAAATTTATTGCATGTTGTTTTTACTGCAGTTTGTATATATATAACTTTTAGTACACATGTTGTTTTAGACTTGATCTTGTATTATACATATTACCGTTTTTATGCTGCATTTTATAATAATTATACTGCATATTATTTATTTGACTGCATTTTGTAACACATGTTGTTTATTTTGTACTACATTTTGTATTATACATATTATCTTTTTTTACTGCATTTTGAATAAAATTATAATGCATATTATTATGTTTATTGCATTTTGTATATATATTTAAGAATATATATTGTTTACTGCATTTTGTATTACATGTATTATCTTTTTATTGAATTTTATATATAATATACTGCATATTGTTCTTTTTACTGCATTTTGTGTATATAATTTTAGTAGATATCGTTTGCTTTTGTACTGTATTTTATATTATATGTATTATATTTTTACTGCATTTTTGAGTAAAATTATAATGTATATTTTTCTTTTTACTGCAGTTTGTATACATAATTTCTAGTACATATTGTTTGTTTTTGTACCGCATTTTGTATAAAATTATACTACATATAGTTATTTTTACCGCATTTTAATTATATGATTTTAGTACATATTATTCATTTATATTGCATTTTGTATCATACATATTATACTATTTTGTAACGCATTTTGGTGACGGCGTATATATAATATATAAGATGCAATACATAAAATACAAAATGTAATAAAAAAGACTAACATGTATACAAAAAGAATGATGCAATAAATACATATACAAAATGCAGTTTGTGATATCAAGTATTGAAAAATAAGTAATAATAAATATATAAACATACACGATGCAACACATAACTACAATATGTAGTAGTATATATATACAAAAAAAATTAAATAACCACAAGATGCAACAAAATATTTTTTTTTTCTGTTTTAAATCAATATGTAGTGTTTTTAATGATAAAAAAGTTAGTTACAAAAATTTTGAAAAAAAAAAGTTTATAAAAAAATTTAGACAAAAAATGAAAAAAAAGGCCGGAATCCGGCGGCGGCCGACGGCGACGAGCGGTGGCTGTTGGCAGCAGCGGGCGGTGGCTGTTGGCAGCAGTGAGCGGCAGGTGATGGCAGAGGGTGGGAGTGGGTGGTTGGTGGTAGTGGGGGTGAGGGAGTGTTATTAAAGAAGTTGAGGGAAGGTAAACATAATACAAATATAGATGAGGGGTTAAAATGAAATTTGTGTTGGACATGTGACATGTTGTGATTGGTTACTCTCCTTGCTCTCCATTTGACACTTGCTCTCCTGATCCTTACTGCTAGTCGCATGCCATAAAAAGAATTTAAGTCTCCACTCATTTTTATTTAATTAATAACTAGCTGCTAACTCGCACGATATGACAAGAATAAATTTGAAATCGATAAAAAATATATGATTAACTATTGAAATATTGATTCGAGTGATATGTCTTAGATAAAATAAACAATAATAATATGAATGGTGCACCTTGCAAAAAATGAAATTGGACATAAAATTGACTACAAAGTTAGAGGGGTTTATTGTTTCGTGATGTATTAAACTTTACACTTTATACTATTGTATGCGACATACTTTCATTTGCTTTGTATGTAGTGAACTTGTAAATATGGTCTACATGTGTATTATTTCCTTTTTGGGTAAGACCAAAAATGGAAAATTTAAGTTTTCAAAGTTCGACTCATACAATAGTAAAAAGTGTAAAGTTTAATACATAACGATACAATAAACCTAAGTTAGAAAGTCAAATAAACAACCATACATTTTACGTATGTATTGTCCATGAGCTTTGTGAGTTGTACATTTTACATATATAGTGTTTTAAGTATTCAAGAGGGAGAATGTCATATTTTCTATAAGAAGTATATATTGGCTCTGTGTTCGACTAGAAATTAAATAAATGAGTGTCTTGATTTAAGTTTATCTAATTTCATATTACAAGTTCGAATGGACGTGTGTGTGTTATTTCGAAGTATTTTTAATGAATTATATTTCTAGCATAGGTTGTTATTTACGAACTCGTGCTCAATAAACCTTTTTCATATCTTGATGTCCAGAAGGTCTTTCATTTACTAGGCTCCGCTGGCTGCGTACAAGTAAGATTATTTATATATGAGTTATTAGGTTTAAATCATACTAGTTACCCAGAAGGTAATAAAAGCATAAATGTATGGGTAAGGTTACGGGGAATACTTGTGGTGCATTTTACGACAGATTTGTAGAGGTAAAATTCAGTATTGTCAAAATACAGTCAAATTTTATAGGTGTGAAATGTAGTGGTGTTAAAATGTTGTTGGTAAAATTCAATGAAACTAAACGAAGATCACAAACAAATTAGTTCTAAAACGAAGTAGATCAGGTATGCCCCTCCATTCCATGTGATCCTAAAGATATATATATATATATATATATATATATATATAAACCAAACTCGTTCAACTCCTTAAATTCAATTGACTCAAAACTAAACGAATTTTCAAACTAGTAGAATTTAAAATTAATTTTTAAGATTGACTTGTGAAACCGACTAGTAACTTCTATTCTTGATCGACTCTATCTTGGGCAGAAAAATGTCCTCCAGTTTATTTTATGATATGTTGATTAAATAGTTTTGCCCTTATATTCAAGGTAGGTTGTCCTCGTCCCTCGCAGAAGTAACCTAGTGACGGGTGATATGTAGTATAAGAGCGAAGGTTACAAGTTCAATCCTCGTCGCCTTGTGTTCTTTAACCACAGGTTACGCGATTTATCTCCCTCATGTTGGCTGTTGAACCGGTTGATGAGGGCCGTCAGAGGGTCAATTTTACCCCTTCAAGGTAGATTTAATAGAATTTATCTAACATAATAAGGGTAAGGTTATGAGAAGATGTCTCAAATGATGAAAAAGAGTGGAAAGTTGAATTCACAACATCTTATGCAAAATTTTCGTTTAAATTCAATGCATCTTACCAACGGAACATTGCATTTTAATGACACTATATTTTACATCTAACAAATTTTTCTAAATTTTAACATCACTATATTTTATACTTACGAATTTGTTTATGAAATACAATGAATTTGTAAATGATTAATAGTAATAAATGAAGGTAATGGGAGTTTAGTCTTTTAATTTTATTTTTATAAGTAAACAATTAGTTTATGACATACAAATGTGTATATTATTTTTGACGAGGTAGTTTATTATGTGTTTGACTCATTAACATCTCTTAAAACAAGAGATTTAGGTTATACAAGTTTAGATTCACCTTATAACCTTGCTGGCAAGATAAGCTCATTTAGTTAATTTTGGGCGATATTGGACTTTAAGATTGTCTTATGAATAACTTTGGGCTCCATTCATTTTCTTATTGGGCTATTATGGACTTGACCAATAGACACGTTGGGCTTATATGGATATTTTAGAAAAACTGATGGGTAGATTGGGTAATCGTTGTTCTTCGTTCCAAAACTAAACACCCTATTTCAAATGAGAAATACTTTGTTCAAACAAATTTTACAAAATTTTTTTTACAAAATGATGTGTCAAAATATTATTAAGTGAGAGAAAGATGAAAGAGAAAAAAGTGATTAATGTGATTGGATGATGGTACATGCCACGTCATTTTGTAAAAGTTTGTTTGTAAAAATTATGTGAGTGTAAAATTTCTCTTTTCGAATATATACAGATATACTTCTCACAACTTGAAATTTGAAATCCATCACTCGCTTGCTATTTCGACCGCCCTCCTCCAGTCACTGTATTCGGTTACCGTCCCCCGTTCGTCGTATGTTCCTGTCCTTTGTTTATAACAAAGGAATGAACCAAGTAAGCATGCATATACGCATATACTACTTGATCCAATTGATTATGAGTAATGCTACGGAGACCTACTTACATAGACCTAAATCTAGGCCTAATTTTCTGATTGGTTAATTTTAATCTCTCTCCTAATTTCATCCAATCAACTTTTAATACCTACCAATCATATCTTTAGACATATATGTAGTCATATATATTTAGGTCTCCAAAAATAATTTTTGATTGAGTATTTCACTTTATTTGCATATAAGAAATCGATTCCAAGTGTCTCGTCACCAGCTACCTCCAGTTTTCCAATGTCTTCAACATCTCACTTTTTGATATTCACATAAAGACAAAAAGTAACAGAACTCTTTCACACCCAATTTACCTTTAATCATATGAAAAGTAATTAATTCTTAACTTGAATTCGTTTATTTTTAACAGAACTTCGATTTATGCATGTGAAACTGGAATAATATGTTCTATCTTTCGTTAGCAACATGTAAATGAACTTGAATAACAAATAAGTTGTGGACAAAACGTTAATATGATCCAAAATTAATGGTTGTTTTATATATACCTTAAAATTGTCATATCATGAAATTCATTTTTCGCAAATGATTTCATGCAATTTCTAGTTTGAAATGAAGGACCAATAAGTTGTTGGCTATGTATATTACAAGTATCAAACAAGATATAATTTCTCTAATATATCGAGTACATTTTGTTGGCTTAAAATTGATTACTGTTAGCATGTCACCAGCGAGCGTAATTAAAAAATATATGTGTCGCATATATATTAATCTAGTACTATATTCGGGTATTGCCCGGTTATACCGACAACCATAAAACAAATGTTAATGTTGAAGGGATTGGAAAAATGAAGTTAATGTTGAAAGGACTGAAAAATGAAGGAAACAAAGAGCATGTGGTAGGAAGATATGCAATATAAAGTGAAGGATAGACAAGGGCAGGAAGGCAGAATGCACACAAGGAGACAATATAATTGTGAATGATAGACAAGGCAGGAAGACAGAATGCACACAAGGAGATAATACCACATTTATAACAAAATTATTTTTTAACGTTTCTAAGACTATGGAAAGGTTAAATGAGTTAATTATGAATAAAACACTTACAATATATTTTTATATTTTTAAAGAACAATTATTATTAAGAGTATCTGTTAATATATCTAACACTATTAATTAATAATTGTTGTAAGGTCATTTATTTAAGAACAATTCTATGGAGCACATCACTCATATTAGTTTAATATTTTTAAAACATATACATAAAGTTAAAAATATAAAAAACATAACAGAATAAAGTAATTTTTTTTATGTGAATTATTAGTTACATATGTATAGTAACCGATAAATAAACATGTAGACAGAATATAAAGTATAGTAAACAAAAGATATAAAAGCAAACTTTTTGATTAAATAAAAAAGAAATAGATATACAAGAATTGTTGAAAAACAAACAAACAATGTACATCACCGTGACAACGTACAAGTTCCTAACAATAAAAGCCCTAGAAAAACAAAAGCCATAGTTTAACTAATAATTAGAAGGCGGCTTTAAAATGCTAACACATAAAATAAGAAGTTAAATGTTCACATTTGACTTAAGACTTGTAGGTAATTGGACTTGGAATTAATAGCCGCTTCAAAGTTTCTGATCAACCTCACAAGAACTTTCACCTGTTTAACATCTCTATCCAACTCCTCTTTCATTAAACGGATTGAGTAATCTCTAAAAGGAGAGGAATCCAGATTACCAAGCATGAAGAATAAACGAATCTTGGAGTTAATCCAGGAGTAAATCCAAGAGACTTGGTATCCTAAATCAGAACACCTGTGTAAATCACACATGATTTCAAAAATAACACGATCAGCAATGACTTGTTTGATGAGTGGTGGATTCTGATTTACAATGAAAGCGAAGAATTGGTTAAAAGGGTCATGTGAAAAGTTGTTGGAAGCTGCCATAAATAATAAGTATATGCTTCAAGATATAAATGTTGACAATGAGGACACAAAAGTGATAGCAAGATGCCAAGATAGTATACACAATGGCCATAAACAACAAATAAATAGCCTAAATTTTTGACAGTTACACACCCACGTAGCACGTACATGTATGACCGAGTCTGCAACAAAGTTGGTCCCAAATAATACGGGAAGTTACACCATGATCATTGCAAAATTAATAGCTAAAGTGGAGATAGGGTTAGAAGGGCGATTTTTTTTTTGTTTTTATTTTTTTTAGTATTCATATTTTTTAGAAACGAGAAGGGACAGTGGATAAAACTTTTTAATATTTTTATTGGTGTCCTTTTATTTTAGGTCAAATATTTGTTTGGGTCAACATGGATAATGGGACATGTAATTTAATACCCTAAGTTAGAATATGAGTTAGGAAATTAATAAATTTGTACATACCTTTTATAACCATATGAATATTTTTAAAAAGTAAAAATATTTACGAATATGATTTGGGTAAAGGAATGGAGGAAAAGGAAATGTAATCGTGAAGGGAAAAGGTAAAAAGGTTAAAAATAAAAAAAAGATATAAGAAAGAAGGAATGAGATAAATTAGGGACGTAAGTCAATGTAGTAGGAAGGCAAGGTTGTAGGATTGTAAATGTTATTGCCAGGATGGTAAATGCTTGTAGGATGACAGGATGTAGATATTAGGATGGCATGGAGGATGGTAGGCACGTGATGGTAGATGGATGTAGGATGGCATGGAGTATGGTAGAAATATGGGTAGGCATAAGATTAAAAGTATTAATAAAGAAAGTTGAAATATTCAAAAACCAAGAAATATTAATATAGATAAGATGTAGTTAAATGCAAGGGATTTAGTTACCTTAAATTCAAAGATGAATCTAAAATCTAAATTTAAACTGTTGATTGATATAAATATATAAAGATAAATGAAGAGTTTAAAAGTCCTACAATAAAGTCAATTTAGGTAACAACAATTCTTTGTTGTATGAGAAATTTATATAAATGATGTGCATCAAAAATGTAAAACTATAAGCAACTTATGTATATTTAATGTTATTTGCTTAATAAAACATACAATCTCATAAGTAAATTACATTTACAAACTGTCACATAAAACGGGTAATATGAAAAATGTGATTACGGCAAATGGTGGTAACTCATGGAAAGTAACTTCCATTTACAAAACAGTAACCACCTAAGTTCATATCTATATAAATAAATACTAAATGACTAAAATATAACACAACACAATACATAAAATGAGTTCCTTCAGTAACATAACTGAAAACTCAGACAATGAATCAACGGAGGCTCGTGATACAATGTGCACGCAAGTTATGAAGAAGAGAATTGATGACTTTATTAATTATGAAGTCACCAGGAATAGAAGGATGCATCTTAAAATATTAAGACATGAAAATAGCCTTTCGCAAGCTATACCAGAAAAATCAACTTTACTTACTGATCTGAAAAAACTGCCACCATCAGAGTTCAAAAGAGTTTCTGTTGCCATAATGGAACACCAGTTGAATAATGATATGAAAAATTTACAATCACTGGTCGACATGAAAAAAGCATATGAAGGTAAAATGATCGTAAAAGATACTTTTGGAGATGAAATATCCAATATGTAATAAAGATGAGACTTTACAGATTAGAAATTACAGGTTAACATAAGATAGTCACATCTTCCTAATGAGAAACTTGTTTGTAATAGTTAGATGTAAGGTTAGTTTTACTAATCCGTTAAATGCAAGATGCATATGTTTTAGATTGAAATATGATGCAGTTTATTATTATTAGTATAAGTGCTTGTTGTTGAGCCAATTGTCAACTTTATTGATAAATTAAAATTTTTTTGACAAATTTAAAAATGTAATATATAGGATTCTCATTTTTTTGATGTTCGAGATGAGCCTCCAACTCCAAACTTAGAAAATAAAACACCAAACATTTATTTAGTAAGTGAAAAAAGAAATGGGATGTAATTAATGGAAAAAAAGGAGTTGTAATAATATAAGGTTATGGTGTACCTCATCATTAGATATATCAACAACTTAATTTCAGTTAGAGTTACTCAGCTTTTTGATTAACTTATTCTTCTTATATATGGTCATCAACATACAAAGTTACTAGTATTGAAGTCTATATAAGGTAGTATGGATAGTGAAGAAAATGAAGTTTATAAAAGGTAGTATATTGGGTAATTTGTTTGGGCTCATCATCAATACTTATATAATATTATACCCTAATTTAGTATAACATACATACATGTTATGCTTATATATAACATGCAATATTAATTAACAAATTATTGAAAGGTCGGTAGAAGATATCTTTTAACAAACGAAGGTATCATAAAAATTACAGTTAATTTGAGAATGTAAAACAACATTTGGTTGTTAGACATAAGTTTTGGTTTTCGTAATCTGTTAAGTGCAAGATTGAATATCTTTTAGATTATAATATGATGCAATTTATTTTATTAGTATAAGTATTGGTTATTGAGGCAGTTGTCAGCTTATTTGATGAAATAAAGACTATTGATGAACATAAATGAATGACCTTTATTATTATATATATTAATAATATGTGCTGTTTTTTAGTTCAGTTATCCTATTAAGTAATATACGAAATAAACCGCTTTTAAATTTAGTTGCACTATAACAGTTATAAAAGAAATTTTAGAAATTCGATAATTCCAAGGGGGCATATTTTTAAACTCCAAAGGGTATAGAAGTTATATTGTATTTACAAAACAGAAAAAAAAACAAATATGAGTTCTGAAAGTGATCTCAGGAGCACATCTAATGATGAACCGAGCAAGGACATGGAAAAAAGATTGGTATACAGAGATCAAAAGAGACTGAGAAGGCATCTTAAACGTGAAATCAAGCAATATGATTACCAAAGAATAATGGGAATAAAAAATGTCAACCTTGTAGTAGAAGCAAGCAGGGAAAAGGCTAGTATGCCCCTTGAACTGGATGAGTGTCCACCATCTAACTTCAAAGAAATATCTATTCAATTAGTGGAAGAGGAAGATGAAAGGGATATGAGACATCTAAATACACTCTGCAACATGATAATAGAATATACACATTCGATAGAGATCTATCAAAAATTGTAAACATCATCTAAATAATGTAACGAACTTATATGTTTATATGCGTTAAACCTACCATATCAAATTTTTGTTATTTTGGAACGCCCCAAAACTCAGAATTTTTTTTATTGCATACACTGAAAACACAGCCTATTAGGTCCCATTCATATTTCATATCAATACCATAATCTAACGACTCCTTTTATAACACTTAAAACAAAAACACTCAAAACATGTCACTACCCACCGGGTTCCCCAAGTACCCGTCGGGTACTCCTAGAAACAGCCGGCTCATTTGACTTCCAGCCGGGTGAATTAACATTTGCACTAATAGAATCAAGTCTTGGTTTGAAACGTAAAGAAATAGCCGGTTTCACCCATTACCATCCGGGTAGTATGTCTACCCGTCGGGTACATATAAAGCAGCCGGGTTCTCACCCCTACAGCAGAACTACATACTCAACATTTTATTACCAAAACATAAAATTCAAAACCGCATATCTTTTTTACTCGTAAACACTTAGACTCTGAAATTTTGCACGCGCGTGTACTATGACAAAATGAACTTTTTTTTGACACTTTTTCAAAATTCACGATAATGATAAATCTGGACGTGTCACCAATTTAGTACCATTTCGCCTACTTTGGTGAACATATCAAATCCCAAACCGTATGGTCTCTAACATAACCCTTTGGCACCCTCACTTGACAATTGAAAACAAACTTAAAGAACACATTATACCATTGATTCACTTTCATTTAAGATCTAAACAATTCTTTTCACACACAATTACATATTTGACCCATTTCACTAATTAGCTACATTTGAATACAATTTCACCCAATACCAATCTAGTTTGACTACATTGACTCTCTTGACCATGCTTCGACTTCCAATTAACCAATCACATATAATTTTGACCATTCAATATAATCCTTTCATTTAAACCATAACACTATTTACGTACATATATATATTCGATTCTACATCAGGCTTGACCTTCAAAGTCAATCATCCAACAAACGACATATATTAAGTTTGTTAACCAATAACATTGACTCATGGACGTATTACACAAGTCGTATTCAAAACAATGAGTCAAAGAAGAAGTACTTGCCACTTACTATCACAAGTTATCCCAAGCTATTCCTTTAAAACCCCCTTCCCTCTTTCTTGACCCGAACTTCCTAAAAGCATCAGACATAAATAGGGTAAGCAACCACCGCTTAGTGAATATATAAGAACTAATTAAGTCTTCACATATAATATAATAAACACTTTAATTAAATATTCAACAACACTTAATCTTACTCGACACCATCATAATACCACATAAGAAACAAGCACTTTGCGGATCCAGACCCTAAGAAATAAGGCATCTTGAGAAACAAGGCTTTATGATTCCAAATCACATCAAAATGGAAATCATATTAAGAAACAAGGCTCCATGGCACCAAATCACATTGAAATGGATACCATGATTAAGAAACAAGGCTAAAAATAAGTTATCTTCCACTTGATTGTATGATCCTCTTGCTCGGAAGCAATCTGAAAACCCATACAATCATTCATATACTTCATCATTAGCAATAACCATATAATTCTCACATCACTCATTAACAATTTAGAACACATAATTACAAATAACAATCACATTGTTGTATGATCCTCTTGCTCGGAAGCAATTCGGAAATGCATACAACCATTACTCAATTAGTCCCTACATACTCACTTTGGTCTTCAACCAATGATTTACCACACGTATTCAAAGTCGATATATCCAACCCTTTAGCACCTATTACATAGCACATAATCATATACAATACATTTAGAATCTACTAATCATCATATTTGAACACTTTTAACTCGATTAGTCCCTCACTTAGAATTATTCTTGATTCTTTTTAACTAACTCATCACTAATCAAACAAAATTATTCTTTTAATAATCATAAACACTTACTCTATCATCATACTCATGGTCATAATTATCTTTTATTAACATACTTACTTTTGAATACTTGATTACATAAAATCTTTAATAAAACATCATAATAATATTTTTATAACATCACTAACCACATCTCTACTCAATTTACTTCAATCCATGAACTTTTATTAAACCCTCTCATGAACCCTAACAATAAATTTATCATTTTTAGGTTGTTTTATAATTACATATATCTTCATAACACTACACTAGAACAAAATTGTGATTTCGTTACACCAAAAAAATGTGACGATATGCATATAGTCACACTTGGTTTTTTAACGTAGGTGTGACGAAAAGTCGAGCGACCATAGGGTACATACGGTGACATTAGCAAGTTAGTGGTCGTATCCATTTAAAATCAGTAACCAAAACCATAAAATGTGTGACTAATTGGGTGGAACTTTATTTTGGTTTAATAAGTTTTAGTGACCGTAAACACTTTATAGTCACACGAGCGATTTTTGAGAGTAGCTATTGTTCGTCCTTTGGCTACATGAATATATAATAGATGTGGCATTTGCGATTATTTAGTCACACAACAAATGTATTTTTAGGGAATTAGTCACATACAATTAAGCAAAAAGTGGCCAAAACTGTTAATGAGTGTGACCATATGATTCGTAAAATCAAGTAAGTGTGTATTTTGTGTAACTATTGTCCGTCCATTGGCCACATGAATATATAATATATGTGGCCTTTGCGATGATTTAGTCACATAACGATTGTTTTTTTGGTGATTTAGTCACATACAATTAATCATAAAGTGGTAAAAAGTTTTAATAAGTGTGACCATATACTTTTTAAGACGAGTAAATATGTTTATTGTGTGACTATTGTTTATCCAATGGCCACATGAATTTTATGTTTCCGTGGCATTTTGTCATATTTAGTCACACAACGCAATTTTTTTTTGAGATTTAGTCACATACAATTAAGCAAAAAATGGCCAAAAGTGATATTAAATGTGGCCATATGCTTTTTAAAGTAAAGTAAATGTGTATTTTGTGTGACAATTGTTCATTCAATGGCCACATGAATTTTATGTTTGTATAGCGTTTTGTAATATTTAGTCACACAAGGCGTGTTTTTTATGAGGATCTAGTCACATACAATTAAGCAATAAGTGGCCAAAAGTTTTATTAAGTATGACCATATGCTTTTTAAAGACAAGTAAATGTGTTTTTTTGTGACTATTGTGTATCCAATGGCCACATAAATTTTATCTTTCTGTGGCTTTTTGTCATATTTAGTCATACAAGGCATTTTTTTTTTTGAGATGTAGTCACATACAATTAAGCAAAAAATGACCAAAAGTGATAATAAGTGTGGCCATATGCTTTTTAATGTAAAGTAAATGTGTATTTTGTGTGACAATTGGTCATTCAATGGCCACATGAATTTATATTTGTGTAGCGTTTTGTAATATTTAGTCACACAAGACATGTTTTTTATGGGGATCTAGTCACATACAATTAAACAATAAGTGACCAAAAGTTTTAATAAGTGTGATCATATGCTTTTTTAAAGACCCGTAAATGTGTTTTTTGAGTGACTATTGTGCATCAAATGGCCAAATGAATTTGTTGTTTGTGTGGACTTTTGTAATATTTAGTCACACAACAAATTAAGCAAACAGTGGCCAAAAGTGTTAATAGTGTGACCATATTATGTAAGTAAATCTTTTAGCCACATTTAAGAAATAAATAATTTGTGTCACAATATATATATATATATATATATGTATATATATATATATATATGTAGTTGCAATATATAACAAAACAAATTCAAACAAAATAAAATTGGAATGTCATAACTAAACCAAATATATAGTTGAATGTCAACCAAATATATAGTTGAATGTCATACATAAAAAAAGCTAAAATAACCATGATGTATAAATTAAAAAATCACAAATTTAAAGACTTTTGACTCTTCAAGTTGGGTCTCGCTTGCTTTTGCACGCTATCACGTGATATAAATTTGCGCTTTTTTGGCATTTAGGTGCAACTTTGTTCTCACCAACCTTTGGTATGGAAGCTGGTGGTGTTACCTGTACGAAACAAAAACCAAATGTATCAAACAATAAATTAAATATGAAGAATAGGTTTATAAAACAAATGTATTTACCTTTTCATCAAAAACCACTTGATTCTTAGGCCAAGCAATAAAACTACCTACAACATCAATAATTCTTTTGAAACCATTATTTCCTACGTCCGGTATGCATGCTGCATCCACTAACGATTCTTCAATTGACATTTTGTAGCAATCAATTGGGAGTTTTTTGCTATGAAGCATTTGTTTTCCATCTGACTGGTATACGGTACCCAAAGCAATAATACTTGATTTCTTTAAGTGCCACAGTCTACACTTAAATTCCTAAAAAAATTGATTTTTGGCTTATATGCATCAAAAAGTAATTGAAGTAAAAAAATTATGAACATGTTGAAATACATACTTGTGGTAGTAGTAGTGGTGGATACACATTTTCGTTTGATCTGGACTCTGGACGTGGAGATGCGTTTTGCTGTGATTATGGCATTTTGTAAGATCCAACGGAGCTATGCAGTTCCTATATATATAAAATACTGTAAATAAGACATGTATGTAAAATTCAAAAATTACAAGGGGTACTTGATTAAGCTATAGGTACTTAAACATGAAGAGGAAACTTAAACGAAAATCACAGGAAACTTAAGCTACAGGTACTCGAAAATCACAAGGGGTACTTGATTAAGGTAACTAATATATAATGTAACAGAAACTTAAACAGGAACAGGAAATACAGGAACAGGTCTGGGTCAAATCGATAAGGGCAGGAAAAATCGATACTTATATCTCGAACAGGAACAAGACATTAGTCAGGAACATGTTCCGGTAACAGAACTAGATCAGGTAGGAACAGGTCTGGGTCAAATCATAAATGGGTTTGGGATCATGTCAGAAATGGGTCTGTGTCAAATCACCTAAATGGGTATGGGTCAAATCACATAAATAATATAAATAATAATCCCTAATCTCTAACACTTACCATTGTTTCCATTTTATTTTTCGAAGTCACAAGGTTTAAAGCTGTGACAGTTGTAGCAAAGGTTTAGCAAAGGTCAGGAATAGCAAAGGTTTAAAGCTGTGATAGGAACAGGTCTGGCTCAAATCAGAAATGGGCATGGGATCAGGTCAGGAATAGCAAAGGTTTAAAGCTGTGACAATTGTAGAGGGAATAAGACAGTTAGCAAATCACATAAATAATATAAATAATAATACCTAATCTCTAACACTTACCATTATTTCCATTTCATTTTCTGAAGTTACAAGTCGTGTAGAATTCTGAATGCTAGCATCCTTCTCACATCCAACAACACTTAACCGTGATCCGCCCTCTTGATCAGTACTGCATTGTTTAGGATTAGTGTCCACCGGAGACATCTGTAATATAAATTAATAAATGCATTTGTAATTAGCAATATCAAATGAAAATGTTGGCAAAATTACAATAACTACCGACAAAATCTGCTAATAAAATCAAGACATGAAACCCGTTTTAACTCGAGCCCGTTCAAACCCGCGCCCATTCAGCCCCGTGCCCGTTCATACCCGAACCCATTTAGACCCAATTCCGTTTATACCCTACCCATTTAGACCCAGCTGCCCGAACCCGCCCACCTTCCCACCCATTTTTCACCGCCTGATATAATGGTACAAATAAGTTAGAACCTTTTTTGCAGAAACATTAACTTCTTTAGAGATGTCCTCAA
Source organism: Pseudognaphalium luteoalbum (assembly GCA_963422505.1). NCBI lineage: Eukaryota > Viridiplantae > Streptophyta > Magnoliopsida > Asterales > Asteraceae > Pseudognaphalium > Pseudognaphalium luteoalbum. Next base: position 15,574,145 of record OY730196.1, read on the forward strand.
GGTGTTCAGAAATGGGTGCACGGTCAACATATTTCTTCGCTTTTTTATTAGTTCTATCTTTTTCGATGAGAGGTCCCTACCTCTTTCTAATATGTTGTGCATTGCCATCCTGTTATCCATGGAATCATCAGTGTGTCAGTTTCAGTCCCATACAATTTCTTGTATTTTTAATAGAACATATAAGAATATTATAAACATGTCATTATGTCATGGGCTATGTGATAGGGGTGTCGACACGAACTAAAATCCAACCCGAAATGGACAGAATTTAATGGGTTATGGTTAGGATTCTCAATCCACCAACCTGTTTAATTTCAACCCGCGTTTGGGTCAACAGTTTGACCTGCCAACCCCGCAAGATCAACCCTTCAACCCGAAGCTAACCCATTTGACACAACCAGAGCCAACCCGAGTCACCATCCATACTTTCGCTAACCTATTTTCCCCTTTGGTTAAGTTTTTATACTTCAAGTGTTGGCAGTATTATTTAAGTCCACACACTAGGCAGAGTCACATAGAGTTACAGTTAGTTTAAACTAGTGTGAAAAAACCGGAGACAGTAAAACAGATTGATGACCAGTGTGAAAACAGATTGCAATCTGAACAACAGTGTTAAACTATGAAAATGACTATAATAACTTGAAAAATCAAGATTAACATCATATAACCAGTTAGTTTGAATCCAATGATAGAAAGATAATGTTAAAGTATTAATTTCCCCAAACACTTCCAATATTAGAAAGAAGATAAATACAATAAATGTTTTACATTTGATGCTGGAAATTGAGTTGACAATGACTGTAACTGCTCCCCTTGTGCAGCCAACTGACTCATCAGTTGAGTAACCATTCCCTTTGTTTGTGCCATATCGTCGGACAAATTCTTCATTACTATTTCTTTTTCCTTACGCTCACGTCTCTCATTATCAAGTTCCCTTTGAATTAACGCAACTCTTTCATCGGATGCTTGTCTATTTTGAGGAAGATCAAAATACCTCTTGTATGTCACTCCACTTCCCACTCCTCGTGCATAGCCTCCCTTTTCCTTAAATACAACTGTAATGGCATCGGTTCCCTGTCCAGCCTTCAAGGTTCCTTTATTGATCTTATCATCAGTTTCTTTCATCACAAATAATATGGAAATAAGTTTATATACGAACATAAACATAAAGTAATTATAAAATTTGTAGTCAAATGATATCGCGTAAAAAGTCATGTTTTTACTACCGATATCTCTCTCATTCTAGAACGATTCTTGGCATTTTAAACTCAAAAACAATACAAATCAATGATATTATGCCAAAATGGTCAAAATAAGGTTGCATGATAAAAATCAAGCAAAACGGATGAAAAACGAAGATTCCACGCACGTTGGAAGATTCAAGGCATCAAAATGAGATTTCAAGACAAAAGTGCCCATCATCAACATCCATCTCATCCAAGATGTTCGTTTTCAAATTACAAATCCAACAGAAGAAAAATCAACAAAAACGGACAAAGAATGAGGATTCTACGCCAGTCGGAAGATTCAAATGATTCGTACGAGACATCCAAAGATGGGAGACAAATTTTTGGGATATCTTTACATCAAAATCTTCTTTTTTGAATTACAAATCCAACGCAAAAAGAATCAACGCAAACAGACGCATAACAAAGAAGATACGCGCGATTTAAGCAACGCAGCGAAAGAAAGCGAACCGGGGAGGCAGCACGGCGTACTAGGCCATCCACCAGGACCCCACCGTCGGCCACCAGGCCCCCGGCGCTGGCCAACCACCCCCCGTCCCATTTCCGATTTTTGATCCTTGCGCGTACCTGGTGCACCACCTTTCCATGCTTTTTCGTACCTGGTGCACCACCTTTCCATGCTTTTTCGTACCCGGTGCGCCACCTTTCCATGCTTTTTCGTACCTGGTGCACCACCTTTCACTCTTTTTCTAATGTGAGCCTTGGAATGCTAATATGAGCCACATTTCACCTATAAATACCAGCTTTAAGGCTTCATTTTCACACACACCTTCCACACCTTTCATATATTTCTTATTTCTTTCTAGCTTTTATTTTCTTTTTATCTCTGCTTTCTCTCTCTATGCTAATTTAATTAATTTAGTGAGAGATAAGTAGGAGATTAATTATGTAGTAGTTAGTAGTAGCAAGCTTAGCAATGTAATGCTTTGGATTATTCGGAAGTAATATAAGCATAATTTTTCTCGCAATAATTACGGGTAATATCTATCATTTCTTTTATTAATTATTTGTAATGTTCTTGTTTGATGTTTACAATTTATTAACATTAGAAATGTCTATTGCCATGATATGCGAGTAGTTGCTTATATGTTTGCCATGATTTAGATAGTTATAATGGGATGATATTAAATATTGTAAAGTAATATGATGACCCCTATTCGACTGTTCCCGGATATAGTGCTGGAAACGCTTTATGCAGAGTACAAACGTATGGATGTCTGGGACGACCGAAGGTAGTTATATTACGGATCAATATTTCTGTTTATAGTTTAATTATAATATTACGAACGAATGATGACATGTTTGGCCAACCGCTTATGGCCAGACTGCCCCAACTTATTCCGGTAGGGTAAAACCTGTTTATGCGACTATTTATTCAATAGACCATGCCATGATACGGACATCTCTGACGACCGAGATTGGGGAATAGGATTCGAGGGTAGTCGTTGGCCAATGTGTTCAGTACATTTGGGAGAACTTCCGGCGTATTGTAATTGTTTGTGTTTATCCATGTGACATATCTTCTATCTGATTGCGGACAACTCTACGTTAGTTAGTTGATAGGATCGTAAAAACAACTCATTCCAACATAGTTTAAATTTATAAAAAGAAACTTATATGAATGAGAATTATTATACTTTGTTATTGTTTAAATATATGACACTAGACCTAATTTATGGAGCATCCTTTCTAGTTATCCACGTGACTACAACTTAGATATTAGGGATTCATGAACCTTAATTGTGGTAAGTAGTTATCTGTGCCCATGACATGCAATAAGTAAGACATAGTGAAACCACTCGTTGTATATATTAGGTTTACATTTCTACACTGCTTTACATTTAGTTAGTTTAGAGTGTCACTTTCACTATCAATTACTCTTGATCGCATGTTCGATGTAAGAAGTTGTGGAACTACCATGTAAAGTACACTGTTTATTACTGAAAGGTATGGTCTGCATATGAAACACGTTTTGACAAACTGCGAATAATCCAGGGATGTATAACTGTTTGAAAAGGAGAGGTCTAGATCATAAATCAAAGTAATTAGAGCTTAAGAAAAGTATTAACAAGCTCTAGAAAGGAAAGTCTTAGTGACTTAGATACATGAACCCCCTAGATCTTACATATTTGGTTCTTTAAACATAGCAAGTTAATAATTAGATACACATTTAGAAGAACGAGAGATAAGCTTAGGTGTTAAGAACGGTTGGACCTATGAAACAATACGCTGCTTTATTCATGTACCTCAATTTTTCACAAAGATAGGTTGCTTATCTTTCAACTAGGTAAGTATTGGGAGTTTAGCGTATTGCTCCGATCAGAATCACGATAACCTAGTTCCTAGTGACATGCCAATGGGAATTTAATTGGTAGGGTTCTAGTGTTTACACCAAAGTCTGTTAGTCTATTAATCTGAAAGTGTCCCCATCATAAACACCATCCCTGTATTATACTATCCCAAGTCATGGTGAACCACGTCTTCCCTACCCTTGGTTGTTCCATACGTGCTAGCTAGCTTATTTTTAATTTCATTGTTAGTAGTTTAAATTAGATAAAAACAAAACAAAACCAACTATCTGAACCCCATCTTAAAGACTTAATTATCCAAACAAGCTCTGTTTCAAATTCGACCGTCTGGAGACGACCTTGATCATCCTTACCACGTACTAGTATTAGGTACTTGTACCCAGTACCAATAGGTAGTTCGGAGGTTTAGGCCCTGAGTAAAATAAATTTTAAAACACCCTGATTGCCCCCTCAGTCATTACAACAACACCAATGACACTGATGGCTGGGAGCGCATCAAGTTTTTGACGCCGCTGCCGGGGACGGTAGTACGATTTGGAGCCTGTTTAGATAAGTTAGTTTTTAAGAGATCCTTTTGATTGGGACTCACCATTCTTATCAAAAGTTACATTTTGCACTTAGTTTAAGCGTAGTTAGGATTACCTTAGCATAATTTAGTTTAGATTAAGTTCCCTTCTCACCCACAACGTCAATTCTTAAACCTTCTCCCTATGCCATCTATTATGGACCCTTGGGAAATGTTAAATCAATGGGAACGATTAGATCAAATGAAAAGTTTTGTTAATTCAATCCAAATTAGATGTAGCATGTGCGATAATACCCATGTAGATGGAGAATGCCAAATCCATAGTATGATGTATTCGGATAACCTAGGATACTTAGATCCTCAAACACTGTATCAATGTGACCCCAGAACTTTCCAACCACATCCATGCCAACCTTTTCATCCCCAACCACTCAAAATCTACCCACACTCACCTCACCCTGTAAGTATACCACAACCCTATGAGAATCCTGACTTGAGAGATACACCCTTAGCCTGTCTAAGGAGTAATGCTGTTTTCTCACCTCCTTCCGACCCACTTGAAGAAATGATTAAAGAACAAGAAGACATACTTAGGAGTTTTACTTATAATGTGTCTAAAATCTTTACTAAACTATCAATACACGCCCAAGAGAGTAGTGAGGAGAGTAGGAATCAAGCTAGATCCAACTCTAGGATACAGAAAGTTGAGAGACGCACACACTCCATATCTATTACACCCGACACAGACTTACATTTTCATGAGTTCGGTTGCAATATTTCTTCAACTCCCACACCGACCCAATCTTCTAAACCTTCAATTTCACCTATTCCTGACCTATCAACGTCAAAGATCGACGGAGGGTTTGTTCTAGAAGAACTTTCTGAACCACTGCAACTCGAAACTTCCGGCCGGAGTGACGAGGATGATGAAGTAGATGAAGAGATCGAGATGGAAAGCCCGAATTTGAAGATTTACATAGAAGACTCAGATTCACATGGAATGGAGGAATACATACCGACTCTGAGTAGTGAACTCATTCAAACTAATATGGTTGAACACGTCCCACAACCAGTTGTGGTTGACTCTATCTCAAAAATCCCTTTGATTGATTCACTTCCTGATCTAATTGACTTTACTAGTGCCTTAGAGGAGACAGACACCCAAGTATTTGATGATAATGTTGCTATGAGATTGGAGACGCTAATGGACATTGTCCCATCTCCATGCCCAGAGTACAACTTTCTCATCGAACCAAAGACTTTAGGAAGCAAGGTGGGTTTTGTGTCAAGAGCACCTTACAAACCATCTCTCCATTACATAATGACGTACACTTCGTGGAGTGATGAGGACCTCTTTGACCAACCCGAACAACCTAAAACTCAAGAGGTAGAAAAAGTGGAGAGCTTTGTTTTACCTCAAGTAAAACAAATCACTCACTTTATCATGCCTCTTCCACTGATTGGACATACCTTGACCATAATCTGCTTTAATCTCTTAGGTATGTACCAATACTTCCGCTTATGTCTACCGATGGATGCAAAGGAGCCCCCTAGATTTCCCAAGAAATAGGTTTGGAGTCAAGCTAGTGGCTCGAACAAAAACAAGCGCTTCTCGGGAGGCAACCCGTGTCTAACATAGGATTATCAGTAGTAGTTAAAGTAGTTTAAGTAGTGAACTAACCCAATAAGTAGAAATGAAACCCTAAAATGAATGTTCCAAGTTTTCTATCTTTATGAACAAAAATGGATGGTTTGCGAAATTACTTCGTTAAAAGTCAAATTTTTGTCAAACCTTAATACTTCCTACTCCCAGTCATTTGGAATTTATTGCAACATCTATTTTCACCATTTTCTAAAGTTCTTGTTATCTCTTTAACTCACAAAAATGGAAACTTACTAGGAATTAAGAGCCTTAGTCATTCTAAACACCCACTGACATGTTTCGAGCATTTGAGGTACTTACATATATTATTGTGAACATACATAAGATATTAATGCTTAATCTGATTTGTGTGTCAATATGTGTATTATGCTCGAACTCGTTTAAAAATATGTGCTTTGGATATCTTTATACTTGGCTACCTGATTCAACTGATAATACTGGTATTTTCATGTTTGCTATTTGTGATGCGGTGAAATTATAGGCAACTAACACTTTTTGTGTGAGATTAAACTCAAAGTCGTACACTTGTTTGTTTCATCTACAAAGCACTCACTTTGATAGGTTCTTCGCAAACCAGTGAATCTATGATTTGGAGAATAATCACTTGTTTGTTAGATCATGTTTATTTGATCTACTTGTAATAGACAGGGACTGACGCCTATGGATAAAGAATCTTTAAGGATAATGGAAAGATGACAAGAGGAGATTACAGTTCATTGAGTATGGGAATATTTAGAGCATTGCTTTGCAGGGGACAAGAGATGACACTTCTGCATACGAAGATGATTTCTAGTTGTCTATGACTAGTTCATCAAGTTGATCAGCTCAATACTCATCATATGTGCCCACAAATTCCAAGTCCTATAGCTAAACCTTGCCACATAATGGAACCCTATACCATCATCACCATATCCACCCACATTCACCCATCCATCCACCCCTTCACACATACAACCATCACCCTCAGGGACTATTCATACAAAGGAATAGATACGGGAACAATTTGAAAACTGGAGATATCAGTCGATAAAAGAACAACATCAGATTCATTACATCAGTTGTCAGCAAAAGATCTCGGGTAATAAAGATTCATGGTCATTGGATTCAACACTTTCAGATCATTAGGAGCAGTTGAGTTACAGCAGCGGCTCTTGAAGATTAGGATCTTTGTCCATTAATCTCTATCCAACATTTGGGGATTATTGGTCAATTATGCTTGTATCCGAAGGGCGACATCACTTCATTTTCTGCAATCTATCCTTTAGCTCTTAGTTATTTTCGTGAGGAAACTGGTTGAGTGATTGAAGAAAGGTTATACTGCTGGAGCTCAAGTTCAATAAATAAAGGCTGATGCCAACCAAGTTCAGAATCCATTGGAGATGACATAGTCAACCACTCAGATCCTCAGCTCATAGTCGTATAGACGATAAGGGAGTTCTGCGTTCCTTTCTCTAGTTTATTTATCCGTTTTTGCAAGATTATATCGACCTATATCCCATTCCAAACACTAAGTGTGGGATCCTTTGACTCCACAAAATACTAAGAGATATTTTCCATAATTAGTAGAAATTCTAAGTGTGGGGTACTTCGACAAGAGGTACTCAATGCATAGATTCGAACATTAGGGACAATGTTCCTCTAAGTGTGGGATATACGGTATGCAACCGCAAGTTTAACCTCTTGTCCGTAAGTCAAACAATATTTTCATTAAAAGGCTAGAAATAGAGAAATTTTAAATTTTTTTGAGATTCAAAAGCAATACTTTAGAACCTCTATTTTCCAAAAATATAAATTACAACAAGAAACGAGTTTTAACAAAGAAACAAAACTGTTTACTTAGAATAAGATACGGACGAAAAGGGCAACACATGGCTAGGCATTGACCAAAACATTCTATTCGTGAGGTTTGAGCCCGTGACTAGCATTCATCATTTAAAATGCTTCACTTTTTGTTTCATGTGTGTGCCGATGTATGCATTTGAATTAGAACTTGCTCTTGCAATACATTTCGAGATCACACCAATGAGTGTCATACGTGGAATAGGTACAATCTATCTTGATAACTTCTAAGGAATCTCAACACCCTCTCACCACCAAACATCCACTCACTCAACATCCACTTCGCACCCAATCAAAACCTCCTTTTATTCATTCTGAACCCACAGAAGTAACATCTTCCAAAAATTTTCAGAGACACTCTCAATTTCCCAAGACTTTTGCAAGAAAAGCCATCACAACCCAATACCATAAGAAACCTTTCGGGCCATAAAATATATATATATCCATCGGTGAGATCGGCATGATAAAAAGAAAAGAAAAATAGAAAAGGAAGAAAACAAGAACCATATATGCCGGCACTACCAAGAAAAGGTCCAGAAGAGGAAATTAAAAATCCAAAAAGGGTTACGCTACCAAGTCTTTTCAAAATCTGAGAAATTTCAAAAGAGACTCTCTCAAGAAAAGCACCCAAGTTTCGAGAAAATACAAGGAAAACCCATCACACCCCTCATCACACACCTTCTTCAAAACCAAACACTCGATTCCTTTCTAAGATGTCTTGAAAGATTAGTACCGTTTTCATCAAAAGTGATGGAGATTTGATTCTTGATCAAACTTATGACGAGAATGCTGCATGACTGGATATCTGAGTGATTGACACTAGCAAGTAGGAAACCCTAAACACCTGAGTGATTTGAGTGACCCACTGTGAGGATTGCCTAGTCATGATTATCATCTAAGTTGCTCGAAGAAGGTATAAAATTCTATAAACCCTTAGTTTCCCGTAAGAACTCTTTCATAACTGTAACTTTATATTCTTTAGAGATAGTCTTTCTAAAAATAAGTGCAATTAGAATCATTCCAAAAGCCCTTCATGAATGAGTTTGCTTGAGGACAAGCAAAGTTCTAAGTGTGGGATACTTGATATCGCGTAAAAAGTCATGTTTTTACTACCGATATCTCTCTCATTCTAGAACGATTCTTGACATTTTAAACTCAAAAACAATACAAATCAATGATATTATGCCAAGATGGTCAAAACAAGGTTACATGATAAAAATCAAGCAAAACGGATGAAAAACGAAGATTCCACGCACGTTTGAAGATTCAAGGTATCAAAATGAGATTTCAAGAAAATAGTGCCCATCATCAACATCCATCTCATCCAAGATGTTCGTTTTCAAATTACAAATCCAACAGAAGAAAAATCAACAAAAACGGACAAAGAATGAGGATTCTACGCACGCCAGAAGATTCAAATGATTCGTACGATACATCCAAAGATGGGAGACATATTTTTGGGATATCTTTACATCAAAATCTTCGTTTTTGAATTACAAATCCAACGCAAAAAGAATCAACGCAAACAGACGCATAACGAAGAAGATACGCGCAATTTAAGCAACGCAGCGAAAGAAAGCGAACCGGGGCGGCAGCATGGCGTACTAGGCCATCCACCAGGCCCCCGTCGCCGGCCAACAGGCCCCCAGTGCTGGCCAACCACCCCCCATCCCATTGCCGCTTTTTAGTCCTTGCGCGTACCTGGTGCACCACCTTTCCATGCTTTTTCGTACCTAGTGCACCACCTTTCCATGCTTTTTCGTACCCGATGCGCCACCTTTCCATGCTTTTTCGTACCCGGTGCACCACCTTTCACTCTTTTTCTAATGTGAGCCTTGGAATGCTAATATGAGCCACATTTCACCTATAAATACCAGCCCTAAGGCTTCATTTTCACACACACCTTCCACACCTTTCATATATTTCTTATTTATTTCTAGCTTTTATTTTCTTTTTCTTTCTAGCTTTTATTTTCTTTTTCTCTCTGCTTTCTCTCTCTATGCTAATTTAATTAATTTAGTGAGAGATAAGTAGGAGATTAATTATGTAGTAGTTTGTAGTAGCTAGCTTAGCAATGTAATGCTTTGGATTATTTGGAAGTAATATAAGCATAATTTTTCTCGCAATAATTACGGGTAATATCTATCCTTTCTTTTATTAATTATTTGTAATGTTCTTGTTTGATGTGTACAATTTATTAACATTAGAAATGTCTATTGCCATGATATGCGAGTAGTTGCTTATATGTTTGCCATGATTTAGATAGTTATAATGGGATGATATTAAATATTGTAAAGTAATATGACGGCCCCTATTCGACTGTTCCCGGATATAGTGCTGGAAACGCTTTATGCGGAGTACAAACGTATGGAAGTCTGGGACGACCGAAGGTAGTTATATTACAGATCAATATTTCTGTTTATAGTTTAATTATAATATTATGAATGAATGATGGCATGTTTGGCCAACCGCTTATGGCCAGACTGCCCCAACTTATTCCGGTAGGGTAAAACCTGTTTATGCGACTATTTATTCAATAGACCATGCCATGATACGGACATCTCTGACGACCGAGATTTGGGAATAGGATTCGAGGGTAGTCGTTGGCCGATGTGTTCAGTACATTTGGGAGAACTTCTGGCGTATTGTAATTGTTTGTGTTTATCCATGTGACATATCTTCTATCTGATTGCGGACAACTCTACGTTAGTTAGTTGATAGGATCGTAAAAACTACTCATTCCAACATAGTTTATAATTTATAAAAAGAAACTTATATGAATGAGAATTATTATACTTTGTTATTATTTAAATATATGACACTAGACCTAATTTATGGAGCATCCTTTCTAGTTATCCACGTGACTACAACTTAGATATTAGGGATTCATGAACCTTAATTGTGGTAAGTAGTTATCTGTGCCCATGACATGCAATAAGTAAGACATAGTGAAACCACTCGTTGTATATATTAGGTTTACATTTCTACACTGCTTTACATTTAGTTAGTTTAGAGTGTCACTTTCACTATCAATTACTCTTGACCGCATGTTGAATGTAAGAAGCCGTGGAACTACCATGTAAAGTACACTGTTTATTACTGAAAGGTATGGTCTGCATATGAAACACGTTTTGACAAACTGCAAATAATCCAGGGATGTATAACTGTTTGAAAAGGAGAGGTCTAGGTCATAAATCAAAGTAATTAGAGCTTAAGAAAAGTATTAACAAGGTCTAGAAAGGAAAGTCTTAGTGACTTAGCTACATGAACCCCCTAGATCTTACATATTTGGTTCTTTAAACTTAGCAAGTTAATAATTAGATACACATTTAGAAGAACGAGAGATAAGCTTAGGTGTTAAGAACGGTTGGACCTATGAGACAATACGCTGCTTCATTCATGTATCTCGGTTTTTCACCAAGATAGGTTGCTTATCTTTCAACTAGGTAAGTATTGGGAGTTTAGCGTATTGCTCCGATCAGAATCACGATAACCTAGTTCCTAGTGACATGCCAATGGGAATTTAATTGGTAGGGTTCTAGTGTTTACACCAAAGTCTGTTAGTCTATTAATCTGAAAGTGTCCCCATCATAAACACCATCCCGGTATTATACTATCCCAAGTCATGGTGAACCACGTCTTCCCTACCCTTGGTTGTTCCATACGTGCTAGCTAGCTTATTTTTAATTTCATTGTTAGTAGTTTAAATTAGATAAAAACAAAACAAAACCAACTATCTGAACCCCGTCTTAAAGACTTTATTATCCAAACAAGCTCTGTTTCAAATTCGACCGTCTGGAGATGACCTTGATCATCCTTACCACGTACTAGTATTAGGTACTTGTACCCAGTACCAATAGGTAGTTCGGAGGTTTAGGCCCCGAGCAAAATAAATTTTAAAACACCCTGATTGCCCCCTCAGTCGTTACAACAACACCAACGACACTGACGGCTGGGAGCGCATCATCAAACTTACTAGTTTTTCTCCAACTGATTTAATCTCCTCATTTGGATATTCTCCGACTTTGTTTATCCTTCCTTTCACCCACATTAAAGCACGCGGGGGTTCTTGATCTGCTTCAATTTCTTTATCTTTGATCTGTTGAACATCAAATACATACACATGTATAGTTAAAGCAAGATAAATGAAAGTATGATGCTATTAAGTACAACTATGCAATAGAAGCAGCTGAAAAACGAGATGCAGCCTGCAAACGAAAACCGGCCATTGATATTTGCAGTTAATCAGTTTCATGATACTTTAAGCTTTAAAATGTGGCAAAAATGGCAATGTACTGTAGACCTGGCTCATGGGTCGGGTCCATAGTCACATAGATCGCGGTACGCTCCGGTACGGGAACGAGGATCGAGAACGTGATTCGCTAATTTCTAAAAGTCGGTACGGAGAGGGGTAGGCTCATTCCAGATCGCTTCGGTACGATGTACCATATAACATGGTATGGTGTACCCAATAAGTAATAATTTTAATTTGCTATATTTTAGTCACAACCAATTTACCAAACTTCATACCATATTATTATCAATACTTTCAAAACCGTGGTTAACACTTAACACTTATTACTCAAAATTGAAGATAAATAGATAACACAGTTCTAATTTACGGGGTTAGAATGTAAAATTTGGTAAGATAATGCTTTGAAAAGGAAAAAAGTAGGTGTATATCTGCAGTCTGTTCCACCGCCTCTTTATCCATCTTTTCTTCTTCCTGCACCATCTCATCCCAACTTAAATAATAGAGAATAATACTCAAACATTAATTTTACATCCCAGACACAAACACAGATCTTGATTTCTAGAGAAACACTCAAACACCCACCATCACCATCACCTCATCCTACGATCAAAAACAAATATTTCTACTAATCTTCTTTATAACTTAGTTTGTATCTATTCTTTCTCTCTCACTCTCACAGAACCATGATAATGTGATAAATCTTTCAATTGCACGTTCCAAATACCAAATTGAAGACCGATTGGATTGATTTGACCATCGATTTGGACCGCCGTTGACCACCATTTCGAATGCGATCGGGATAGCGATTGGAACGCGATCGTACCGCGATTGGGAACATGCGATCTAGATCGCAGATCGTGGGTACTGTAGCGATTTATGTGACTATGGTTGGGTCAATTCGGGTTTGGGTTGGGTTAGGATGGGTTTGGTTTGAAATGGGTTCGGGTTGAAACGGGTTAGATTTTTCAAACGGGTCGAACAGGTTGGGTTAAATCCAGGTTGGGTTAGATTTTTCTAACGGGTCGAACGGGTTGGGTCAATGAGTTACTTTGCAGGCTGCATCTATACATCATGTATTCCACATTTCACAGCTTAAAAAAATAACTAGAAAACAGGAAACAAACCATGAGCTGCTGACTAGATTGACTGCTGACCCAATACACATTTGTGTTATCACTGTAATGAACTGACTTTCAGACAAAATGAATATGTGCACTCTATGTAATGTATATGTGCATTGTATGCATACCTGGACCAGTCTCTGAACAAAACATGAGACATACCAATTACATTGGTAGTTTAATAATAACAATTAGTATAAATGTACAAATTCCAATATCACATCATACATGAATGTTACTTTCCACTATTTAAGCATTATGCAGAGGACTAAACGTTATTACGTTATCTAAAACACTACACAACAATTATTGATGGGGACTAGACATCAGAACAATACTCAATCAAAACTACCACACATTTGCGTTACAGAGTAAACTATGGTTAAGAAGCAAATAAAGGAATAAAAAAACAAACATTATGTAATCTTACCATTTTCTCTTTCACATATATGTATCCACCTTGTCCCATTGTATGCTGATAAACCGACTTGGAACGCGCTATTTTTGTTGCAGCTGACTTCCCCTTACAACACAAAAGCATAAGGTGTGACAATCCTCCAATTAGGGTACTAATCCTTACCTAACTACATGCATTACCTAGAGTTATTCCCTGATTAGTGAATTCTAAACTGTTTTATGTGTTAAGTTTTGTGAAACTTACTGTTATAGTAGGTGTCATATTTAGTTCAATAGTAGTTATTATATAATTACTGTACTAAATGAACATATCAAACTCGTCTAATAAACGAATACGATAGTTGGTGATACAAAATAATTAATAATATGAAATTATTAATTATAAATATTATTAACTTATATTATTGAGATAATATAATATTTTATACGTTTTATATTAAACGTATCAAACGCGAACAAAACTCACAAACTGTACGTATACACATTTGTGACACCCGACGATTTAGGGTTACTGATTTACCCTCTAGAAACCCTAATTACGTGTGTTTAGTTTTGTTTTAGGCTAAATACTTGTAATTACTTGAAACTACTTGTATATTTTATGTGAATATACACCTCCGTAATTGATTAATATTACGCTACGTAATAAATTGTAATTACGCCTACGCAATTTGGTAAAATTGTGCAAAACAACCGGACGGAGTCCGACACAAAATACAACGTTGGTGAAAACATTTCTATAATAACTTAAATCTATTTTTAGAAGTTATTTATCATATATTATTATTATTTTATAATAATACCGGAGAAACCCAGACGTTTCGATTAAAACGTCTCAAACGTAACGAAAACGTGCAGAACGCGCCCGACAATCGATCGAAAGTCAAAATACACTTTTGAATCTAAAATATATTAATTAGTGAAAATTTATCAATTAATATATCGTGTCTTTAAACGATAACGAAAAACGTCCAAATAAAACGTCACGCGATTTAGAATCCGTACAACGAACGCGCAAATCAAGATCACTAAATTAACGAATCATTTTTATAAATGTTTTTCAAGTATTTAGAATAAATACTTCAAATAAAAATATTGAAATTTCAAATCGTTACTTAAAAACGCGTATTAAACGTTAAACACCAAACCGAGCGAATAAACGAACGTAAAACGCAACAAATTAAGCTAGGAATGAAAAAGACCAAAATACCCTTGAGTGGGCCCCCCCCTTGGCCGGCCCCCTCTCCCCCTCATGGCTGCCCATTCCACTTTCCCCCCCTCTAATCACACATGCAAAATAATGATTCCTTTATTTTCCCTAACACCACTCAAAAAGCATGCAAGTATTTCATTCTTACACATACACTACTACACTCAACACTTCTTTTCTCTCTAGACATCCTCACCCTCTCTCCACAACTGAAAGTAATCAGCCACTCCCACCACCATATCACCACCATAAACCACCAACAACCACCACCTCCATCTTCATCATTTTACAAAAGTTCTTCAAGAAGATTCAAGCTCACAAGTTCCTCATCATCATCTTAGCCTCCTTTCTTCAAACCACCATTGTAAGGACACATCTCTACTCTCATTTATGTTTATTTACCTATTATAAAGCTCATCTAACAAGATTATGTCCAAATATAAGCTTAAAATACGTTTTTATGAATTTATACACAAAGGTATACAATCTGTCCAGAAAAACACAGGTTACTAAAAACATCATATCTTGAGTTCTAGGAAGAGTTAGAAGATGCATTTTTTTTAAAATTTGCGTAATGAAAATATCTACAACTTTCGTGTTTTACACTTCTTCCAGAAACGTACACGTTTTTCTCCATTGGACGATTTGTGTGACTGACCTGGGTAAAATCAGAATCTAGACTATGCATGACTAATTATTTTGCTTCTCTATGAATATGGGACTTAAATCTCTTGAAAAACATAAGTTAGACACTACACACATAGTAGATCAGTTGATAAAAATTTTGAGACTTGACTTGGACCAGAAATTGGTAAAACACTTGGTGAAATAAACCGACAAAAAGTCGAAAATGAGAAATCTTGAAGAATTAGGAATTTTATAAAAACCGACACCTTTGGTGAACTCCGGCATGAACCGACAACATATTTAGACCCTATAAACTGATATTTGGGTTGGGTGAAAGTTTCGGGTCAAACCGAGTAAGTTTGACCAAGTCAACAAAAGTGGCTCGATTTCGAAAAACTTACTATATTTGGAAAGTGATAACAAAAATGGGTTTGGGTGACTTAATTAGTAACTTGGACTAAAAACTAAATTTAGAAAGTTTACCGAATGAAAAACCGACACTTAGAACACTTGGATTAAAAATCGAAAATCGGATCAGGCACAAGTGCCGCCCTACCAGCGACACTTACCCAAGTGACGCCTATAGCGTCACTTACCCTTAGTGCCGCCTGAGCCCAAGTGCCGCATATAGCGTCACTACCCCAAGTGACGCTGCCAATTTAAAAATCACATTTAACGTCACTTGACCTAGTGCCGCTAACCAATCGAGTGTCGCATATAGCGACACTTACTTGAGTGACGCCCCTAAGTGACGCCCTGAGTGACGCCTAAACAGAAACTTTAAAACTAGATTTCACACTAAGTGTTGAACTTTATGTAACATTTAAACTTATACGATATAACTCAGTAACACATAAAACATGCTTTGTAAGCACACGATACAACATCATAATGATAATGTCTTAAAGAATTATTATTACAAACTTTCACCAACGGGCCGTACACGCTTTTGATAAACGAACTCAAATTACTTATTTGGACATACTAGTTGATGAACTAGCTATAGGTGGACATTGACCCTCCACCTATACTATCGGTTTAAGTGGACATTAACCCTCCACTTACATAGATGGTCTGTAAAGACATCTACTCATACATACACAACCTTATACGTTTAGGACGTTCAAAGGTTGCACACCGGCTTGCTTGCTTATTTGACTACTTGCTAGCTACTTGCTAAACTCAGGTGAGTTTCATAGCCCCTTTTTACTGTTTTTCACTGGGGTGAGAATACATACAACTGTTTTATAAACTGCTTTATGATCACAAGTACTGGAAACAACTTTTTGTACGGATTGCATGAGACCTGAATAATCCACTAAAGTCCTCTACTTATCATAGTCATTAAAATTTGTGCGTGAGTATTATTGGGTGGTACCATCAGGGTTTGACAAACCTCGTCCGGGCTAGTCGCGCTAGCCAACCCACGGGCGCAGTATTACTTGTGATTTAGAAGTGTATCGGATTAGTACACTTACCGGAGGCAAACAACGTTAAGCTTGACTATGAGACTCATGCAAATGGTATACTTATATTGCTGTATGCAATACTTTTACTTGTCGTTGGATAACGATACTTTTACTTATCATTGACGAATGATGCAAAACTTGGAAATCTTGTGGATCATTTTAGCAACTGATTACTTAACAAACCTATGAACTCACCAACTTTATGTTGACCTTTTAGTATGTATTTCTCAGGTAACCCGCCGCAGTAGGAAGCTTTTGGAAAGCTTAGCTCGAGTCGCATTGTTTTCAAACATCAAGAGATTAGATTGCATGTAGCTGTATTTTGTAAATTTAGTAATGTATTAAAAATCTCTAAACGGTTTATGCGAACTCCAGAATTATTTTGTAAACATTTAAATTATGGTAAATGTAATATTTTCAAATGTCTCATATAGAGGTCGTTTGCTTTAATTTTTGTGTTGTGATATTTGATTTGGTCGGCGCCCCCATGACACCTCCTATTTCCGCTGTCACGTGTTTTGGAGGTGCGACAGATTGGTATCAGAGCCAAAGGTTATAGCGAACTAGGATTGCATTAGTGACCTAGACTATAACCATTAGGTTAGTATTCTTGTTTACTATGACTGGTTCAGCGATTGCATCATTTGAATTTAATTTAACATAGCCTGATCAACTATGTACAATTAAAGGAGAATTGATGCAAGACCTAAAATGGTTATAGTGAATGGGAATGCATTAGAAGACTTTGACCGAGGATAGAAACGGGACCAACCCTATACGTGCTTATGTGCTAGGTTATTATATTTCTATATATGACCTTAACCTCTCGTATACTAAACTCCTTGCCACAGAAATAGCAGACTCCTCTAACGTATCGTCAACCGGCTTGAACAACGAAACTGAAACGCTGTCCACTACTAGGGGTACCACTCCCTTACCTATCCCTACGACACCAAACTCTTTCGAACCTCTTTACTACATGACCGGAGAAGCCCGGGTAGTACGAAGACGCCGAGGGAATGCCGGATCATCCCGAGCAAACCCTTACTCAAACTCTATTGCTAACGCCACAACTAATACCCGCCTTCCGGCATACGCCCCTACGTGGGACTGGCTACCCACAACCTTAAACACTTGGAGGTCTGAGGAAGCAATACAGATTTCTGCTGACTCCATGGACATCTCCCCGTACACACAAGAACCGATACACCATACTGTACCGGTGTTAGCAGCCCGACTTCATCGTCATGAAGAAAGGCTCGAAACCCTAGAACGAGATCATTATATAGTAGAAAACTACCTGTTATACCGAACCGATGATCGCATAACATAACTTCTTCAAGAACAGGAAGGCATGAACCGCACTCTGGAAATGATTCATCAACAAGTCATAGACGACAGGAGCGCTACCGACATCCTACAAGCAAGGTTGGAAGAAAGTGAACAACGTTCACGGGAGGCTGAGGAGTATGCTCGTGCACTCGAGCAGCGACTAACCTTAGCTGAAGAAGGTGCCAGGCAAACAAGCAGACTTGCAGATACTATAAATCGTCTCGTCACTCTAATGTCACGAGTAAACCTGTGTCAGGACTAGATCTACTTCTCCTATTGTAACCTATTGAGGCAGGATGTGCTCAACTTATTATCCTTTATTTTGTTCTGTAAACTTTTAAATTCAGACCGGATGTAACATTCCCGGTATCTTCTGTAATCCTTGTGATTGTTGTCTTTTGAAACTCGTACTCTGTATTCAACTTTTCTGTTTAATGAAATATGGTTATCATTCTGAGTTGTTGTATATTATCCCATTATATATATACATATCTGATATATCATAACCTCGCGCAAACCTCTTATATGTCTCATTTCATTGTTGTTCAGCATCATGCCTCCAAGACGACATAGTTACACCAACACCGAAATCGCTCAAGTCATTGCACAGAGCGTAGCTCAAGTCCTTGCTGCCCAACAAAATCCGGGCGGCGGAGGCGCACCTGCTAACACATCTACTCCAAAACCATGTACCTACAAGGACTTCTTGAACTGTAAACCCTTGTACTTCAAGGGATCTGAAGGAGCTATCGGTCTGATACGTTGGATCGAAAAGACAGAATCTGTTTTCCGAATCTGCAATTGCGCTGAGGAAGACAAGATTAAATTCTCTGCGTGCACCCTTTCTGACGGAACTCTCACCTGGTGGAATTCTTATGCCCAAACTGTGGGTATTGATACCGCATACCAACTTCCATGGGAAGACTTCAAGACAATGCTCAGGGAAGAGTACTGTCCCCGTGAGCAACTACAACAACTGGAGGAAGAATTCTGGAAACTCTCTGTTCAGGGAAACGACATCACCACCTACACCACTCGATTCCACCAGCTATCTGTCTTATGCCCATCTATGGTGGACCCCGAGTACAAATGTATCGAGAGATACATTTGGGGGCTACCAGAATCAATCCAGGGGAACGTCATCTCCTCAAGACCCGGGACCATCCAAAGTGATGTCCGCATGGCACATGAACTCATGGCCCAGATTGTCCGCCGAGGGACAACCACTGAGAAAGCCATCGGGGACAACAAAAGGAAATGGTCTGGCAACAACCACAACCAACATCAGCAACAGCCAAACAAAAAGGCCGAGACTGTTAAGGCCTACACCTCTGGTTTAGGGTTGGGGGACATGAAAGGGTATGTTGGGAACAAACCTTACTGTTCCAAGTGTACGCGACACCATGATGGTCCTTGTACCTTTACCAAGTGCAAACGACAGGGACATCTAGCCAAAGATTGCAGAACCCCCAACCCAAACACCAACCCTAACGCACCAAAGGCTTGTTTTGAGTGCGGCGACACTAGCCACTTTAGAAACAACTGCCCGAAACGTAACAACAACAATAACAACAGGAACAACAATAACAACAACAACCCTCACGGTCGAGCTTTTGTACTCAATGCTGGAGAAGCTCGTCAAGACCCCAACGTTGTCACTGGTATGTTCCTCCTCAATGATTTAACCACTTCTGTTTTATTCGATACCGGAGCTGATAAAAGTTTCATATCCGATAAATTCTGTCCATTACTAAAGATCACACCCCTTGCCTTAGATGCTAAGTACACTGTAGAATTAGCGAATGGCAAACTGATCGAGGCCAATAGTGTAATACCAAATTGCACTTTAAACCTTTCCAACGCACTATTCCCTATAGACCTCATCCCCGTGGAAATCGGAAGCTTCGATATCATCGTAGGCATGGACTGGTTGTCCAAACACCGTGCCGAAATCGTCTGTTTCGAGAAGATCGTGCGTATACCTCTCACTACCGGTGGAACCTTGATCATACAGGGGGAGACTGGTAGGAGAAACCTGAACATCATATCTTGTATGAAAACTCAAAAGTACCTGAGGAAAGGGTACTCGGCAATCCTCGCACATGTAACCGAAAAGAAGTCTACTGAAAAGCGACTTGAGGATGTGCCCATCGTCCGAGACTATCCAGAAGTCTTTCCCGAAGACTTGTCAGGCCTACCCCCGCCTAGACAAGTCGAATTCCAAATTGACCTTGTGCCCGGAGCTGCACCCGTGGCACGAGCCCCGTATAGGTTAGCCCCATCCGAGTTGCAGGAGTTATCCACCCAATTACAGGAGCTCCTGGACAAGGGATTCATTCGACCGAGTTCTTCACCCTGGGGAGCTCCGGTCCTATTCGTTAAAAAGAAGGACGGATCCTTCAGAATGTGCATTGACTACCGCGAACTGAACAAACTTACCATCAAAAACCGATACCCACTTCCAAGAATTGATGACCTGTTTGACCAACTTCAAGGTTCGAGCTTTTACTCGAAAATCGACCTACGGTCGGGTTATCATCAACTTCGAGTTCGAGACTCCGACATCCCAAAAACAGCTTTCAGAACCCGCTATGGACATTACGAATTTCAAGTGATGCCTTTTGGCTTAACCAACGCACCGGCTGTATTCATGGACCTTATGAATCGGGTGTGCAAACCCTACCTAGATAAGTTTGTCATCGTGTTTATTGACGACATCTTGATCTACTCTCGCAACGAAACCGAACATGGCCAACACCTGAAAACCATCTTGGAATTACTCAGACACGAGGAGTTATACGCCAAGTTCTCCAAGTGTGAGTTCTGGATGCGAACAGTACAATTCCTAGGGCATGTCGTTGACAGTCAAGGGATACGTGTTGATCCAGCCAAGATCGAGGCCATTAAGTGTTGGGAAGCGCCAACCACACCGACTGAGGTACGACAATTCTTAGGTCTCGCCGGATATTATCGACGATTCATTGAGAATTTCTCCAAAATAGCCTTACCCTTAACCTCACTGACTCAGAAAGACAAGAAATTTGACTGGACCGATAAGCAGGAGTCCGCCTTCCAACTTCTGAAACAGAAACTCTGCAGTGCACCAATCCTGTCCTTACCCGAAGGCACCGATGATTTCGTAGTTTACTGCGATGCCTCACGCCAGGGACTAGGTTGTGTGTTAATGCAACGTGAAAAAGTCATTGCTTATGCCTCTCGACAGCTCAAAATCCACGAAAAGAATTATACCACTCATGACCTTGAACTCGGAGCTGTCGTATTTGCTCTCAAAATCTGGAGACACTACCTTTATGGCACTAAGTGCACCATCTTTACCGATCACAAAAGTCTCCAACACATATTCGATCAAAAAGATCTCAACATGAGGCAACGTCGCTGGGTCGAGTTGCTTACCGATTATGACTGCGAAATTAAATACCATCCTGGCAAAGCAAACGTTGTTGCTGATGCCCTCAGCCGGAAAGAACGTTCAAAACCCCTTCGTGTTCGAGCCCTTGGTTTAACCATTCACAATGATCTCATCACTCAAATCCACACCGCTCAACTCGAAGCGCTCAAAAACGAAAACATCGAAAATGAAGCCTTGCGAGGCATGGAAAAACAATTAGAAATCAAACCCAATGGAACCCAATACTTCTCCAACCGAATTTGGTTACCAAACTTTGGAAACCTACGAAATTTGGTGATGGATGAAGCTCACAAATCTCGATACTCTATACATCCTGGTTCCGACAAGATGTATCACGACATTAAACAAAGGTATTGGTGGCCCAATATGAAAGCTGACATCGCCACCTATGTTAGCAAATGTTTAACCTGCGCTAAGGTTAAGGCCGAATACCAGAAACCCTCCGGATTGCTACAACAACCCAAGATACCCCAATGGAAATGGGAAAACATAACCATGGACTTCATCACGAAACTACCGAAAACACCGAGCGGTTGCGATACCGTTTGGGTAATCGTTGATCGTCTCACGAAATCTGCCCATTTCCTAGCTATCAAAGAAAATGACAAGATGGAGCGTCTGGCTCGCATCTACATCAAAGAGGTTGTGGCACGACATGGTATTCCAATTTCAATCATCTCAGATAGAGATAGCCGCTTCACCTCTCGATTCTGGCAAACACTTCAACGAGCCCTCGGTACTCGCCTCGATTTAAGTACTGCTTATCATCCGTAAACTGATGGTCAGAGTGAACGGACCATTCAAACCTTAGAAGACATGCTACGAGCTTGCGTAGTTGACTTCAGAAACACTTGGGAAAAACACCTACCTTTGTGTGAATTTTCCTACAACAACAGTTACCACACCAGCATTAATGCTGCACCATTTGAGGCACTTTATGGGCGAAAGTGCCGATCACCCATTTGTTGGACCGAAATCGGCGATAGCCAACTCACTGGTCCTGAAATCATCCATGAAACAACCGAGAAAATCGTGACTATTCAAAACCGGCTGAAAGCCGCACGTGATCGTCGGAAAAGCTATGCTGACGTGAGACGCAAACCACTCGAGTTCCAGGTTGGGGATCGAGTACTCTTAAAAGTGTCACCTTGGAAAGGTGTTATCCGTTTTGGCAAACACGGCAAACTAAACCCCAGGTACATCAGACCTTTTGAGATTCTTGAAAGAATTGGTCCGGTGGCATATCGACTGCAGCTACCACCACAACTAAGTAGCGTGCATAACACGTTCCACATTTCTAACCTAAAGAAATGTCTGTCTGATGAGACACTTATAATCCCGCTCGACGAAATCCACATTGATGACAAACTCCATTTCGTCGAGGAACCTATTGAAATCATGGACCGTGAGGTCAAACGCTTGAAACAGAGTCGTATTCCCATCGTTAAAGTCCGGTGGAATTCTAGGCGCGGTCCTGTATTCACTTGGGAACGGGAAGACCAAATGCGACAGAAATATCCACATCTATCCTTAGACACCTCACAGACCACAACAGCAAGCTAATTTCGGGACGAAATTCTCCTAACAGGGGGAGAATGTGACACCCGACGATTTAGGGTTACTGATTTACCCTCTAGAAACCCTAATTACGTGTGTTTAGTTTTGTTTTAGGCTAAATACTTGTAATTACTTGAAACTACTTGTATATTTTATGTGAATATACACCTCCGTAATTGATTTATATTACGCTACGTAATTAATTGTAATTACGCCTACGCAATTTGGTAAAATTGTGCAAAACAACCGGACGGAGTCCGACACAAAATACGACGTTGGTGAAAACATTTCTATAATAACTTAAATCTATTTTTAGAAGTTATTTATCATATATTATTATTATTTTATAATAATACCGGAAAAACCTAGACGTTTCGATTAAAACGTCTCAAACGTAATGACAACGCGAAGAACGCGCCCGACAATCGATCGAAAGTCACAATACACTTTTGAATCTAAAAGATATTAATTGGTGAAAAGTTATCAATTAATATATCGTGTCTTTAAACGATAACGAAAAACGTCCAAATAAAACGTCACGCGATTTAGAATCCGTACAACGAACGCGCAAATCAAGATCACTAAATTAACGAATCATTTTTATAAATGTTTTTCAAGTATTTAGAATAAATACTTCAAATAAAAATATTGAAATTTCAAATCGTTACTTAAAAACGCGTATTAAACGTTAAACACCAAACCGAGCGAATAAACGAACGTAAAACGCAACAAATTAAGCTAGGAATGAAAAAGACCAAAATACCCTTGAGTGGGCCCCCCCTTGGCCGGCCCCCTCTCCCCCTCATGGCTGCCCATTCCACTTTCCCCCCCTCTAATCACACATGCAAAATAATGATTCCTTTATTTTCCCTAACACCACTCAAAAAGCATGCAAGTATTTCATTCTTACACATACACTACTACACTCAACACTTCTTTTCTCTCTAGACATCCTCACCCTCTCTCCACAACTGAAAGTAATCAGCCACTCCCACCACCATATCACCACCATAAACCACCAACAACCACCACCTCCATCTTCATCATTTTACAAAAGTTCTTCAAGAAGATTCAAGCTCACAAGTTCCTCATCATCATCTTAGCCTCCTTTCTTCAAACCACCATTGTAAGGACACATCTCTACTCTCATTTATGTTTATTTACCTATTATAAAGCTCATCTAACAAGATTATGTCCAAATATAAGCTTAAAATACGTTTTTATGAATTTATACACAAAGGTATACAATCTGTCCAGAAAAACACAGGTTACTAAAAACATCATATCTTGAGTTCTAGGAAGAGTTAGAAGATGCATTTTTTTTAAAATTTGCGTAATGAAAATATCTACAACTTTCGTGTTTTACACTTCTTCCAGAAACGTACACGTTTTTCTCCATTGGACGATTTGTGTGACTGACCTGGGTAAAATCAGAATCTAGACTATGCATGACTAATTATTTTGCTTCTCTATGAATATGGGACTTAAATCTCTTGAAAAACATAAGTTAGACACTACACACATAGTAGATCAGTTGATAAAAATTTTGAGACTTGACTTGGACCAGAAATTGGTAAAACACTTGGTGAAATAAACCGACAAAAAGTCGAAAATGAGAAATCTTGAAGAATTAGGAATTTTATAAAAACCGACACCTTTGGTGAACTCCGGCATGAACCGACAACATATTTAGACCCTATAAACTGATATTTGGGTTGGGTGAAAGTTTCGGGTCAAACCGAGTAAGTTTGACCAAGTCAACAAAAGTGGCTCGATTTCGAAAAACTTACTATATTTGGAAAGTGATAACAAAAATGGGTTTGGGTGACTTAATTAGTAACTTGGACTAAAAACTAAATTTAGAAAGTTTACCGAATGAAAAACCGACACTTAGAACACTTGGATTAAAAATCGAAAATCGGATCAGGCACAAGTGCCGCCCTACCAGCGACACTTACCCAAGTGACGCCTATAGCGTCACTTACCCTTAGTGCCGCCTGAGCCCAAGTGCCGCATATAGCGTCACTACCCCAAGTGACGCTGCCAATTTAAAAATCACATTTAACGTCACTTGACCTAGTGCCGCTAACCAATCGAGTGTCGCATATAGCGACACTTACTTGAGTGACGCCCCTAAGTGACGCCCTGAGTGACGCCTAAACAGAAACTTTAAAACTAGATTTCACACTAAGTGTTGAACTTTATGTAACATTTAAACTTATACGATATAACTCAGTAACACATAAAACATGCTTTGTAAGCACACGATACAACATCATAATGATAATGTCTTAAAGAATTATTATTACAAACTTTCACCAACGGGCCGTACACGCTTTTGATAAACGAACTCAAATTACTTATTTGGACATACTAGTTGATGAACTAGCTATAGGTGGACATTGACCCTCCACCTATACTATCGGTTTAAGTGGACATTAACCCTCCACTTACATAGATGGTCTGTAAAGACATCTACTCATACATACACAACTTTATACGTTTAGGATGTTAGAAGGTTGCACACCGGCTCGCTTGCTTATTTGACTACTTGCTAGCTACTTGCTAAACTCAGGTGAGTTTCATAGCCCCTTTTTACTGTTTTTCACTGGGGTGAGAATACATACAACTGTTTTATAAACTGCTTTATGATCACAAGTACTGGAGACAACTTTTTGTACGGATTGCATGAGACCTGAATAATCCACTAAAGTCCTCTACTTATCATAGTCATTAAAATTTGTGCGTGAGTATTATTGGGTGGTACCATCAGGGTTTGACAAACCTCGTCCGGGCTAGTCGCGCTAGCCAACCCACGGGCGCAGTATTACTTGTGATTTAGAAGTGTATCGGATTAGTACACTTACCGGAGGCAAACAACGTTAAGCTTGACTATGAGACTCATGCAAATGGTATACTTATATTGCTGTATGCAATACTTTTACTTGTCGTTGGATAACGATACTTTTACTTATCATTGACGAATGATGCAAAACTTGGAAATCTTGTGGATCATTTAGCAACTGATTACTTAACAAACCTATGAACTCACCAACTTTATGTTGACCTTTTAGTATGTATTTCTCAGGTAACCCGCCGCAGTAGGAAGCTTTTGGAAAGCTTAGCTCAAGTCGCATTGTTTTCAAACATCAAGAGATTAGATTGCATGTAGCTGTATTTTGTAAATTCAGTAATGTATTAGAAATCTCTAAACGGTTTATGCGAACTCCAGAATTATTTTGTAAACATTTGAATTATGGTAAATGTAATATTTTCAAACGTCTCATATAGAGGTCGTTTGCTTTAACTTTTGTGTTGTGATATTTGATTTGGTCGGCGCCCCCATGACACCACCTATTTCCGCTGCCACGTGTTTTGGGGGTGCGACAACATTTCAAATAATTTTAATAAAATATTTCAACTTCATTTTATCAATTATAATGTTTAAAATAAAATTTAAACAAACGAATAATTGAGTGGGACACGGAGTACAAATAATTAGACCCGTACACGGAATTAACGGGTTAAAAATCCAAACAATTAACACAAGAATAAAAAAATATATGTCGATCATATACTCTAACCACTACCCCTCGGTTGAATTTTTTTAGTTATAAAACTCCCACCTTTCCTTACTCTAATCAAACTTCAATAAACATCAATAATGCAACACACCTAATTTTCTTTCTCTCTTTGAACTGATCGACTGGAAATAGAAGAGAAGAAACAACGGTGGTAGTAGAAAAACAAGCAAGAACATCAAGCCTTCATCTCTTCATCACGTTCAACCATTCAAACACCTTAACAAACAAAAATGATAACATAAAAATAATCATCATCTCCTTCCTCATAAACATCATCACTCTCGTCATCATTATCATCCACCGAAATCATCACTGTAATCTTTGTAAGGAAACTTTCCTTATCTAATTTCTTACACAAGTACTTACATATATGTAGTGTAATTACAACAAAAATCATGTATATTCTTGATGATTATAAAATGGAAATAGAAACTAACAATCTAACAATCTGTACACATAAAATGGATACACGTATGAGTGATCAAATATTCATAATGTATCAAAATATGATACATATAAATGAGTCATAAGATGGGAAATCGAGAAATTTAAAACTAGTGAAAAACATCTCATGATAGTATTGTATATGAAGATATAACTCAAATTATAGCAAAAACCAGTTTCGATTTCGGATTAAAATGAAGAACCAAAACAGAGTCAACTGGGCTGAAGTCATTACGTTTATTAAATGGGCCGAAACTATATGGGCTGGGTACTTGGGCCGAGCTGCCTGAACCAAAAACAAAGAGACCCGAACGGGTCACATGATCAACCCGTACGGGTTGGGTCATGGGCCCGGACGGGTGGGTTAAACAGGTTTGGGCCGGGCCGGTTTGGTTTGCACATTCGATCGGTTACGAATATAAGTATAACCACACAGATGATATATTTTGTAGTACAAAAATATTAATGAGTATAAGATATAAATTTTGTCAAGCTATAATTTTTACAAAACTTTGCGACACTAAATTTGGTACTAAAATTTTACACGACCGCATAACAATATTTTCACACAAATAATTAAACGATATAACTTTTGGGCCAAACGAGTCAAATATATAATGAGCCAAAAATTATTATGTTGTTAATGGGCTAAAATAATTTGGTTAGTGTATTTGGGCCATATCAATTGGGTGGCATCTATAGGGCCTCATTATTAGGTCAAACTATTTGGGCTTTGTTATTGGGCCGAACGAGTTGGGCCAAAGCCCAATGGGTTGTGTGATTATAAAACGCAAATTTAAAACCGGTTTATATAGATATAAAATGACTATTTTGATGTATATATATACGAACGACAAAAATTTTTGTATATGCTTATATATATACGCGCGACAACAACAAACAATAGATATATATAGATGTATATAACGATGACGACTTTTATATATACGAATATATATATTCAACTAATAAGTATATAATTGTATATACTTATACACAACGTATTGTTTAACGTAATTATCACCAACAACAAATATTGTACAAATACTTAAACGTACGAATAGTTCAAGTACTTATATAAGGTATATTTATTTGCGTCTAGGTATTTGAGGGACGCATCTGGACTACTATATTACTAGCTGTTATTCGCTGAAGACTTGCTACCAGTGAGTTCACAGCCCCTACCTTTTACTTGTTTTAAATGTTTTTAAAACCAGGGGTGGAAAACATAAAACTATGTGCTATTATATGTGATATCGCGTAAAAAGTCATGTTTTTACTACCGATATCTCTCTCATTCTAGAACGATTCTTGGCATTTTAAACTCAAAACCAATACAAATCAGTGATATTATGCCTAGATTGTCAAAACAAGGTTGCACAATAAAAATCAAGCAAAACGGGTGAAAAACGAAGATTCCACACACGTTTGAAGATTCAAGGCATCAAAACGAGATTTCAAGACAAAAGTGCCCATCACCAACATCCATCTCACCCAAAATGTTCGTTTTCAAATTACAAATCCAACAGAAGAAGAATCAACAAAAACGGATAAAGAATGAAGATTCTACGCCCGCCGGAAGATCCAAATGATTCGTACACAACATCTGGAGATAAGAGACATATTTTGGGGATATCTTTACATCAAAGTCTTCATTTTTGAATTACGAATCCAACGCAAAAATAATCGATGCAAACGGATGCATAACGACGAAGATACGAGAGAATTAAGCAACGCAACAAATGACGACGGACCGGGACGGGTGGCTGCCGGCCGCCGCCAGCCAGCAGCCAGCCGCCACCGGCCAGCAGCCAGGCAGCACCGGCCTCCACCCTCCCGTATTTTTTGCACTTTTTCGTCCTTGCTCGTACCTGGTGCACCTCCTTTCGCTACTTTTTCGTACCTGGTGCACCACCTTTTGCTACTTTTGCTAATGTGAGCCTAGGGGTGCTAATGTGAGCTATATTTTGCCTATAAATAGCAGCCCATAAGTCTCATTTTAACACACACTCAAGAATACACTTCTACATTCTAATACTTCCACACACTCCTTTTCCATTTCCACTTTCTCACTCTAGAAATTCTCTTATAGTCTAGGATTATTGTAATTAATCTTTGAATTAGTATAGAGGATAGAACGAACGTTAGGAGGTTTGAAGATTCATCTTTGTACGTGTAAACGAGTTATCAATCATAATAACACGCTGCTGCGCATTTAATTCCGGGTGATATCTAAACCTTTATCATACTTATTTTATTCCATATTTTAAATATGTGTTATTGCTTGGTATGTGATATATTTATTGCCATGAATTGCGAGTAGTTTATTATTGTGGTTGTTGATGATGTAGATAATTATAAATAAGGATGACATTATATGATTAATGCACGACAATCGTAAAGAGATATGACGGCCCCTATTCGGCTGTTTACCCGATATAGTACTGGAAACGCTTTAAGGCGGAGTACAAATGTATAGAAGTCGGTAAACGACCGAATGTAGTTATATCTATGGAATCAGCTCTGGTTTAATAGTTGGAATCCCGAATGGGTAATACAACTCCACAACTAACTGGTATATCCTACGAAAGTCAAAACACTATAAAATGATGTTCGTGAAATACGTTCAGATAAAGTAGGAATTAGTAACCTTTGTAGCGTCAAGACTTCATGAATTCAAGTTTAATTTATGGATCACCCTTTCTGGTTATCCACGTGACTGCAACCTAGTAATTAGGACCTGATCAACCTTAATTATGGTAAGTAGTTATCTGTGCCCATGACATGCAATAAGTAAGACACATTGAAACCACTCGTTGTATATATTAGGTTTACATTTCTGCACTGCTTTACATTTAGTTATATAGAGTGTCAATTTCACTGTCAATTACTCTTGACCGCATGTTGATATGAGAAACCGTGGAATTACTGTGTAAAGTACACTGTCTATCATTGAAAGGCATGGTCCGCATATGAAACACGTTTTAACAAACTGCGAATAATCCGGGGATGTATAACTGTTTGAAAAGGAGAGATTTGAATCATAAGTCGAAGTAATTAGAGCTTAAATGAATGATAACAGGACTTCGGAATTAGATCAAAGTCATAATGACCTAGAATCCTTAAAACACCAAGTCTTATAAAATCGACGGTCTAAACATACAAAGTTATTAATCTGCATGCTAATAGAACAGTAAACTATTTTAGGAGTTAAGAACGGTCGGACCTATGAGACGATACGCTACTGATTCATGAACCTCGGTATAAAACCAAGATAGGTTGCTTATTTTTCAACTAGATAAGTATTGGAAGTTTGCGTATTGCTCCGATCAGAATCATGATAACCTAGTTCCTAGTGACATACCAATGGGAAATTGAGTTGGTAGTGTTCTAGAGTTTACGCCTAGTAGTTTGGTTGCCACATTAGTATCATCCCTATTTATTCTGTCATCCCGAAACATTAATTATCGAAATCTCAACAATCACATATTTATCTTTATCTACTTTCCTGTACTTTAATTTCCTGCATTTTAATTACTTGTCTTTAACCCCCAAATCTACCTACTTTGTTCCATCCTAGATATTTCCCTACCGAAAGTGCCGACTTTAATTTACCCACACATTTGGATTTATAGAACGATCTTAGGTTATACTTACCGCTTGCTAACCAGAGTAGGTAATACATATAATTTAATCCCCGCTAATTATAAATTTTAAAACCCCTGATGGCGCCCGATTAAGTTGCAATCAATGACACCGACGCTTTTCGGGTACCATCAATATGAAACTTGTTTTATATAATTGATTGACATGCTTTTATACTAAACTAATTTATATAAATGCTTTATGATTTATACATAACTATTAATTATATGAAATGTTTTTCATAACTATTTGGGAATAAGACAACGAATCTTGGTACGAACCTAGGTTTACGCGAGGTAGTTGTAGTGCACATAAGTCCAGTGCTTGCAACCTATAACCATTAGCTAGGTGACTCTAGCTACTGAGTATACAGATAGTACTATCAATTTGACAAACCTCCCAGGATATAACTCGTTGGTCATTCCAACCCCATCGACGGTAGTCGTAACGAGGAGTGTATACTTACCATGTTACTGAGGTAATAACAAAACACTAGTCATGGATTGGTTATAGCACTAGGTGTCATTACTTTAACTTTAAAGGTGTCGCTCACCTTAGAGGGATCATAGTCTATATTTCTCACATAAACTAACCAACTAAACTACAACTTTATTTGGGAAGGGTATTCTCTGTGATAACTAATAGGATATGTGTTCCTACACGATTGCTTTTGTGGAAATGTTTACTTAATTGTTAAACTTGTATTTCCTGCAAACTATATATGGAAATGTTTACTTGATTGTTAAACCCGTGTTTCCTGCAAATATTTATTAGGAAATGTTTATGATTAAACTTGTGTTTCCTACACAATGAATACTTGGAGTAAGAATGATATTCTTACATAAAATAGGAAATGTTTTCTTTAAATAGAATAATTGTGTTTCCTACTATACATATAAACATTATGTTTGTGTACATGAATGATTTATACAAAACTTGGTTTAACTACATATATACTAAACCTGTGAATTCACTCAATATTCAATGTTGATGGTTTACTATGTTTTTCAGGGAATTAGGACTCAGGTACTACACATGCATAAAGGACGTAAGCTACCCAGACTGTTTAGGATGCCACTTTTGGGACACTTGGATTTCTTCTGTATTATCAATCTCATTGGTTATACTTACGAAATCCCACTTTTATAAACTAGTATTTATTAAAACTTATATTGTTCTACAACACTACTACATGTACGACTTTATAAGTCGTACCCTTTTGTAATAACTATAACTTTGGCATCTTAAATATATATGTTCTGTATGATCATATGCTCTGATACAGTGAATGCACTATTGTAACGTCAGCACCCCCGCTGTTAAACTGTATACTTAAATTGCTTCCGCTAATAATCAAATGCTTCCGCTAAGTATTTAATAAACGCAATTACCGATTTTGGGGGTGTGACAGACTTGTTATCAGAGCCATTGGTTATAGCGAACTAGAAGTCTTTAGGTGACTAAAAGCCTTAGAGACCTAAACTATAGCCTTGGCTAACACACTCAAGCATTCATACCATTGCATACGTCTAACACAACACACACAATTGCTTTTGTCACAGCAATGTCTAGGCAGTTTCCGATCTACAACTCTGAGTCAGAGAAGAGCCTGACTATGCTAGTGATGATGTTTCTGAGGAGGAGCATCCACCCACATTTGCTAGAGCTACTTCTGATGGCACTATAGATATTCCACCACCACCACCCACTGATCCCACTACACGTATGCTAGGATCCATTTTCATGACTACTCGTCATCTTGCTGGAGAGTCTTCACGTGGGCCCGGACTGTGTAGGACAACTAGGATGAGTGTTCGAGCCCCACCTGTAGGACCCTTGGCACCTCGTGACAAGGAGCCGATGACTGAGAAGAGAGAGATACCTTGTGATCAGCAGTCATTGCAGAGGACTAGAGTTCCGCATCTTGATTGGATGTCGCGTATACTTCGCCACTGGAGGAAACTTGAGAGGATTCCTTCCACTTTCGAGTCTGGAGAGTCATCTCACTCATCGACACCTTTTCATCTGACTGGAGAGCCTCTGGAGCTCACTGTCCCTACTGTAGTTGCAGTTATCCGTACCCTTCTTGGATTTCATTATGGTACACAGGATTCTATCCGAGAGCTGCGCAGTGACGCCTCTCAACTGGATGGTGATGTGCTTACTATTTATGGACATCTTGCCACTTTTGAGATGCACCGAGAGTCAGCAGATGCGACTAGAGCACGTCTGATTAGGCTAGAGAAACGTTTGGGGGTAGTAGGTTCTGCAGTTGGAGTTTGTATGCTGTTGGCAGTTGTTAGGATGGTTGTAGGGATGTTCTTAGCTTATTTCAGTTAGATGTGTATGGCAGGTTGTGCCTACACTATATTAGATTACTACTTTTGACTAGATGGATGTATAGGTTAAATTCGTCACATTTTGGGGTATTACTTTTGACTGATGGGTATATTATTATATGGTAAATCCCATCCTTATACAAAACTTATGTAACAACTTTTAACCTATGGTATAATATATATTATGTTTGGTTTACATTACCGTGTTTATTACATTCAGTACTATTATGAGTGATGATTGATTAGGGTATCTTACGAGTATTTATCATGTGTGTTTAGGACTAAATCATGCCGCCTAAGCGTAGAAACATCAGGAACAACCGACGAAATGCCATACCACCTCCTGCTGTTGAGGAGACAACGGAACAAATGGTCAACCGAAGGATAGCGGAAGCCCTTGCTCAGTATGATACAAATCAAAACCGCAGCGACATGGTTAGTAGTCCACCAAGACGAAGCATTACTAACTTTCTAACTGTCTCGCCAACATCAAAATATCGCTGCAAAAAGTAACACAATGTCATTAATTTGTTGCACATAATGTAAATACAGAAGGATAGAGTTATGTAGTAATGGCTTCAAAATAGTATATGTGTACCGTGATTTCATCCCATAATTTATCTCTTGCTTCTGAATCCACCTTCTTCCAGGATAGAATCTTCAAACCTATATGCTCACGAACCAGGTCTCCTAAAAAACTAGAAAATAATGCTCTGTTTGGCCCTGTTATCCTATACATCACATCGAAGGTTACACTGAGCTTTATTCCACCGGCTTTGCCATAATTTTTGCGAAACTTATATAACCTGGTTATGCCCCTCTTATCTACATTCTGATTTGAAGTGTTGTTTCCATCCGCCTCATCATCAGTATACTCCTTTGATTCATATTCAATAACCTCGTCGTTATTATCATAATTAACCAAATGATCCTGATCATCGACTTCATTTTCCATGATTCTTCACTAGGATTTCTATCACGTAACAGATTATAAGTCAACAAAAGTAATGAATATGTTACGAGGCAACATTAGTGAAGACGATACAAGACGATACAAGGTTATAAGGCAACATAAGTAATGAATATGTGGCAACACAAGTAACAGATTATGCATTATGTGTAACAATTTTTCTCACTTATTAATGTACTGACTTCGTATACGTTTATAATTGCAAACTTATCGACTGAAATTTTATGTATTTCTTAATATTCTGTAAAAGAAGTTGCTTAGAAATGAGATCTTTGTTGTGGTGGACATCATCATTTTTTACATGAATCAAACTACTTTCTTGTAATCTGCCTACTTGTGGTCTGTATAAGCACAAATTGTCGCTATATATCGGTCACTATATCAGAATCTATGAGGTAATTTCTTGTTTACCATATGTTCACATAATATCATATTTCTAACACTTTTTCTTCTACCAACTAGCTGCAGGAATATATTCTCAAGATATCCATAGCAGCCTCAGTGATACTTTAGATTTAAAGTTTACATTTTCGATTTTCTTGATTTAGATGTCTTAAATCTAAAAAGATTCAAACTTTATTACTCTTTATTTTCAGATGTGCGAGCCTTTTTGTTGTCTGATTCTAGTTTTGTAGGTGGTTTCAGGTAGTGCCTAACTGGTGTAGATATAGTTGATTCAGATCATGCATTGGCAACACATTTTCTTTACAAAAAGACACACAAATAGCCTTCAATCGCAGGGAGCTTTTTTGATTTGTTTAATATTAATCATCTAGGGCATAATTAGTTACAAAGAGTTTAAGACAATGAGTTACAACACCTCTAACCATGATTCAGGTTAGTACTTTTTTGTACACCATACCACCCCATCCTTTTTGCTGTCAAAATATAAATTATTTAAAGATTAGTCATTCTTACACTTAGTTCTTTTATTTTTCTTTCTCTCCAACTCTACCATATACCATGATAATAAAAAAGTATGCATAAATGATGCTTAATAAAGGTAGAGGTGACAAAATGGGCTGGCCGGTCAGGAGATGGGTCAAAACAGATCTCCGATTCCTGGCCAGCTCACATTGAGCCTCCTATGCACAGTTATGACTAATGCATCCGTAAAATATTCTGAATCATTTTTACATGATACGTACAAGCTAAAAGCAAAATTAACAAAGTATTTTAAGACACCTACCAAGAATTACAGAGATACATATGACGAAGTTGATGAGGAATTTAGTACCGTGATTCATCCGCAAAATGATAATATATTGCAACGTCTGGATCGACGTGACTTGGGCAATGAATCACGAAATGATTACTATCGAACCGACTGTGGAGGTATTGTTATACGGAAATCCAAGTGAACCATGTCATGCTCAAGTTGTCACACTCTATAATTCATTGTATTTTTTGGTAACTTCTGGTTGATGCTGAAGTTGCAAACCATCTGTGTTCACATCTACTTCCTCTTCATTGTTCTAGGTAATATCCATTACCTCATTCCTGTTTTCGAGATAACTAAGTTCTAAATATTCTTTAGTTGCTTATGTGAGATGGAATTATACTCAATGTTGGATAAATGACTGGAAACTTGTTAGCACATAAATGTAAATGACATATTCCAATTTTTGCAGATATGGGTTTTCAACCATTATGATTGGTTCTATTGTGTAGCTGGTTGTTTGCATTTTCAGAACTTTCATCCTGTTTCTTTTCTTTAAAGGTGGAAAATAAGTGGGTTGGGTAATGGATCAAAATGGGCAGTTTTTGTATGTTTCAGGTTGGCTTAACACATAACACTTCTTTTCGTTGTTGAAAACTCAAAACTTTTAGTTATTATTATTTTTTCCAATAAATCAGTGTACTAACTGCAACTACAGATTTTTTTTTCCTTTTAATAATGATATAGTTATTAGAATTAAATGACTTTGGAGGTTTTATAAATATCAAGCGACAAAGCTTTGGATGACTTCGACCCATTATGCCCAATTTTTTGAATTTATTTCACCTGTTTGTGATAAAACATAAATCAAGTCAACCCATTTTAAGATTCTTAAAATATATTTATTTAATATTATCTGCTTAACTGGTATTTTTAGGGTCTCATTTAACCCACTAAAGGTGAAAACATAACCCAAATAGAGTTCAACAGTTAACGATGTGTACAAAGATTGCAAGTGATCTGCTTGATAGGAAGGCACCTGTGTACAGAGATGATACAACTATTTTTGTTAGTCAATCGGGTGAAACAGCTGATACTTTGAATGCCCTTGAATATGCATTGGAGAATGGTGCTTTATGTGTCGGCATTACTAACACTGTTGGTAGTGCTATTGCCCGGAATACACACTGCGGTGTTCATATTAATGCTGGTAGTGAGATTGGTGTTGCAAGCACAAAGGTAGGTAAATTGCTTTTTAATCGATATGGCAATGTTGACCCTGTCATATACAGATGGGTATGGCTATGGTGGCTCTAGCAATCGGGGCTGACACAAGTTCTACTAAACAACAAAGAGAGGGAATTATAGAAAGTCTTCTAAACTTACCAGGTATCGATCTTTTTAATATCAAAAATGTTAAACAAGTGAATTGTATTGTTAATGTTTACGACTTTCTAATTCTTTTTGCTAACTAGGATGTTGTAAGTGTAACCATCCTATTTTTGGAATCACAGTTAATGCATCAAATTTGTATTTATTATTCATAAAAATGGACAAAAGTATTTGTGGGCCAATCTGACTTGACACCCTCTTAAACTTATAATTTTGAATTGTACGTATGGCGATGACCCGTTTTCAAACAAAAGGGTCGGTTTGGGTCATGCAAATGGGCTAAGTTAAAATATTTAGCTTAGGAGGAAGCAGGTCCAATGGTTTATATATCATCTGAGTTGTATTCAAACTGTAAAACTGAGCCCAACCCGACCCGACCTGACTTGACTTTTTTAACCTGCTCTAGTTACCAACGTTGATCTGAACCCTGTTTGGCATGTTCTGCAATCCCTTTGACCTGCCCATCTAATTGAGGTAGTTGACTTGCAAGTTACTTTGCTTTATTGAGTATTATTTTCCTATCAGCAAACAGCAGTCGGTTATTCAACAACTCAAGGCGCGAAAGGGTCGGCTGATTGTAATGTGTACAGAAGGTGATGCAGCAGCTATATGTGGTGGATCTTGCAGGGTAATTGAGTTTCCTCTAGTTGTCGATTGCTTACAGTCTATTGTCAACATAGTTCTATTTCGCTGAGATACGATTTACACACGTATTTGGTAAATATATGAATGTTATAGTCGCATTAGTAAGACTGAAAGACGTAAGGAGAAATTTGAAATGTTCGTAACGAGTACTAAACGCATTCTTTGGTATGTATGATTCTTTTTTTTGAAAAATGATGATAACCAAAACGAAAAATGATTTTTTTGAAAACCACTGAACACCTAGAAGTTGATCTAACAGATCATCCATCCTTGGAAGAGGACATTGATTCTTGACCATAAATTTGTTAAGTTCACAATAGTTAATGCATAAATGAAAAGAACCATCTTTCTTTTTGACAAACAAACCAGGTGCTCCCAACGGAAAAAGACTAGGGCAAATAAAACCCTTGTCTCGGAGCATCTTAAAGTGAATTAAATAATTCTTGCATTCCAATAGTGTTACGTGATATGGAGCGTTTGCAACTGGGGTTGCTCCAAGAATAGAAATGTTACAAAATTTTACGAGTAAAGAGAAAAATAATCCTTCTAAATCTTCCGAGAAGACCTCGAGGAAATTGTTGATAATAGAATGTTTTGAAATTTTAACTTATTAGCCTTTATGCTCATGAGATGTTTCTTTTCTTCTTTGAAGTGTTCTATGAAAATCTCAGGTACTACACCACCATTTAAGTGGTATACGAACTACTTTCTCAAACATACAATTTCTACCTAAATTTCGTCAACTAATCCATTCCCACAACTACACCAAAACTTCCATGTCTGAAGGGTAACAAGTCAATGCTAAAAGAGAAATCTTCTAGCACTAGAGTATACCCTTATGCAACATCTTTTAGTCTCTATGCGCACTCATTAATAAAATTATTTCAAAGTCTCCCACTCAAAACAAGCCATCGAATTTTCTACTCTGTTGATTGGTGCCACTTAACGAGCTGTCATCCAACATTTAATTGTAAAGCGACCTCCTAAGCTGCAGTTTGAATAAATATAACATGATGCAAATGTGTGATGATAGTAGTTACATCTTACTCACAGAAGATGTGAACCAATGTAAGCCTCTCTTCATGCGTTAGTATCAACGGATTTCCTGAGTACCCTCTCGTTCTTGGTACTATTTCTACCTTCCTTGCCTTATTGATCTCATTGATTAACAATCCACCCATCAGTATTGAACCTTGGATGGTAGGAGGCTCAGTCACTTCTACCGTCCCGCGAGTTTCCAGAACAAAGCTGTTGGTGTACTTCTCAATTCTCTTAGCTTCGAGTTCCACGCGATGAGATCTAAGCCTTGCCAACTCATGAAATTGTCTGATATATGTTGCATCATTAACTCCCATTGTAGAGAAATTTCAAAACTTGTTCACTAAGTTCTTCATTTCGTTATTGAAAGAATATTCCTCCTATAATAGTGCCTTTATTATTATTTTATTTTTTTAATTTATCTATTTTTTACTTATTATTATTATTATTATTATTATTTGAATTCTCGACTATTAGTTCTGTTTTTCTCCTTCAGTGCCGCTAGCTCCACCACGATTCAATATGCTGTTACAAACCTTGCATGATAATTTTTTTTTGAATATTAAGGCCCACCACTGTTGTGCAATGGTCGCAACAATCTTTAGAGTTCTTGCCTTCAATACCACAAATTCCTCCAGTTCAACCATCAGTTCAATCGCCACCTTTACTTGTATGACCACCATGTCTTCCACCACCGAGTGTTTCTCCTCCACGAGTGAAATTTACGAGTAACGCGACTTAAAAATATGCTCACTATAAGTTCGAATTCATATGAGTTTAGAATAGATGAATATTTTGGAGTTTATCAAGGCATAAATGCACAAGACTCACAACCATAAGAATAATTCGGTAAGAAATATGATTGGGATTTTATTACGATACGACACGAGGATAGTAATGAGTAGGGGTGTTCAAATGGATGGATTGGTTCAAAACCGATCCGTATATATGAATCCAAATGGATTATGGTTTCGAAAATATTAATCTGATCCGTCCAAACAAATTCAAAAATCAAACCAATCCGTCCAAATTACTATTTGGATGGATCGGTTTGGTTTTTGAATATCCATACACATATATAGATATTTATTATATCTACTAAAAATATGTTGCATATTATAATAAACTTATACATAATGGATGATTCCCATTTGAACCTCACAGTACATATACATGTGCGTGTAATATAATAGTAAAACGCAAAATGAAACTATAAATTAATTACATATATAAGTAAACAATTACGTAAACTATAAATTAACTATTATATTTGAATATTTATAAAATATTAATAAGTTAGTAAACTATTTTGTATGTGCATGTATACATATAATGAATGAAAAATAAGTATTTATTTGTTATTTGGTTTTTATGGATAATCCGGTTTGTAATTTACTAACCAAAACCAATCCGTGATCCAAAATAATAAGTTCGGTTTTGATCCAAACCGATCCAAAAATCCAAATATCCAAACCATATGGTCCAATCCGAATAATCCAATTGGATAATCCGGTTTTATCCAAACTGTGAACAGCCCTGGTAATGAGACACACAAATATGGTCAGATAAGCACACATATGTAAGAACACCTTTGTCAATTACGTCTGCAACCATAATTGTGAAAGTATTCTTTCATATATATTCTTATCACCCCAAATCCTTATATCACAATGAACTTTGGATTTACGAAAAAAGATCAGATAGTTATAGAATCATAAGCAACATGTAGACGAATCACATGGAGAGTTGTAAGATGATGAAGAAACGTTAAAAACGCCCTTCTTATTTGAAATGACTAAGATTGATGATCGACATTAGCTACAACTAGTTTCGCAGAATTGTATGCACATATAACTTCCTAACTCATGTTCTATATGTGGGTTCCTTATTTATAGTCTAGGCCAATCCACCTAGATCTCTATAAACAATGGCTCTGATACCAATCTGTCACACCCCGTCTAAAGCGGAAACAACGGGGTACGACTATGATAGGATCATAACACATCATTATAAAGAATACTATATGAAATCAAATATCCAATGTGTCATGATGCCAATAACATGAATAACGGTTCATGTTATGCATACATTTCAACAATGAATTCAACATCTTACAAACAAATGTACACTATAATGTTAAGGTGAAACGTGCCTTCACAAATAACTATGATGTGCCACAAGTCTTGAACATTTCTTAATACAACCCTAAAGGTCCACTAAGCTCTCTTGTCCTCTGCTTTAAATCCACTAGTATTACCTGAAAAGATATGCTCAAAAATGTCAACAAGAATGTTGATGAGTTTTGTAGGTTTGAAACCAAACACCACAAGATAAAACATTTTACTGTGATAATAATAGTTTAGGACAATGTATATAGAAAAGGTACACAAGTGAAATAAAATAACCAAACATCTCCACAACAATGTCATCACCCCAAGAGGAAAATGACCCAAAACACATCTCAATAACAAAATGGCAGTAGCTACTCCAGCAAATAAATGTAATGCGAACACCAAAAGTGAGCATTAACTACAAAACTTTAATGCAAACACCAAAAGTAAGCATTAACCAAGAAACCTTAATGCAAACACCAAAAGTAAGCATTAGTCAACAAATCTTAATCACATAGTGTCACACAATTCAGCATATGTCCAAAATAAAAGTAAACAAGTTCACAACATGAAAAATAGTCGATAAAATATGTGAGCATACTTTTCCCCCAATTCAAAAATATGTAAAGGAAAATGGGGCCACGAAAACTCATCTTGAATACTTAAGTAGATATCACCCTTAAATGAATCCACCAAACACCCTTTGCCAATCTACAAATGAATATATATGTATACGGGTTACAACCTAGACATATCTATGTCCTTCTATTGTATCCCAATTCCAAACCACCTCTACTAAGTTTCCTCACAACCAAACCTCATGTGTTTTTACAAAAATCAACCCCATTGTGAAATTCAGATTCTGTCCACAAACTTCGTACTACTTAACCGATTTTTAAACATGGCCAAATGAAATCATTTGACTCCAAAAATTTAACCAGTGACAATTAAATGTGTTTAGAATAATCTTTAATTTTTCCAGAATTAAATATTATATGTTACTATTTTTAAAAATTCACTCAAACAACCTGCCCAAAAATAACAACACTTTCTGAGTACTAAAAAGTCCCAATTTATTAAAAATACTTTAAGACTTTAAATGATTTTAATATTTTTACATAAAATAGTTGACACTTTAAAATTACTTCAGTAAAAATTTCAAGAATCAGTTCTTTATTTAACCTACGTTTCAAAAATCTAGAAGTTAACTAAAATCAAGAACTGAAAAACTCAGATTTGACATTTGATCTTGTAAAATCGTTCTGACCAGCTTAAACTCAAAATTTTGATACGAAACCAATGCCATTTGAAAGTAGACTCAAAATACTTATGTTTAGACTCTTGTTTCACCAAAATTCATCATAAATTGACCAAGTTACAAGCTTTCCAAACCGAAAACACAATATGTCCAGATTAGGGTTTATAGGAACTCAACCCTAATCACATATATGAACAATCCAAAACGTCAACACAATCATATTTTCTCGATTCTACCAACTTATACTGATTTTATTTATGTCCTAATGATTTTAATCGCTAGGATCACAATGGAATTGAACCGAACATAACCAACAACATTGAAACAATCGAAATATGTATAAATGAACGAAATCGGATAGAGATTATACCAAGTACCGATGATCCGCACAATAATCGTTGTTAGAATCTGTAATATGAACATTTTATAAGAATCAAAACGTTCCTTGCAATAAGAAAATGAAGGAAATGAAGATTTAGAACACAAAAACTTACCGAAAACACGAATACGCGAGTTCTCGATCAATAGAATGGATTAGAGGATAATTATTTGAGTTCTTAGGGTTTGGATTCTGAATATAGACTAATATTTTCGTTCTTGGACATCTAGAGTCGGATAATAGGGTTTAGAAATCGTTTTTAGGGTTAACCACGTTTATATACTAATAACTAAAAGTTTCAGAAAATTCATGATACACTGCAGCAGTTTACAAAACAATTTTTATAAAATAATCTGCTTTGTTTCAGAGGCCGAAACTAGAAAAACATATGTAAAACATAGATATCTACAACTTTTTAGTTTTAGCCGAATCCTGAAAACGACTCTAAGTAGGTCAAAACGGCCTTTGAAGTCGACTACGAAAATAAATTAACATAAACTAAAAAAATTCAGTTTAGGTTTTTGTTTATAGTTTTAGGGTTACTCGAGTTTGAATGGGTTGGGCCGGTCAGATCCTCCAAGGAGGAATTTGGGACGATTTTCTTTGGGCCAAACAAAAATACATAGAAAGTTGGGTCACACGGTTCAAAAATAATTGATACTATTTGTTTATTTTACCTTTTGCTTTGTATGTCCTTCGTTACACGTCGGATTGAGATGATTCTTTTTGCGTTGGATTCACTTTTTAAAAATGAAAACTTTGATGTAAAGAAATAATTGAAATCGGTACTTTCACAAAATGATTTTTTTACGGCTTGAACTACGATAACGGTTTGGTGACGGTTGTCACACTCTAGTTTCATTTTGACATTAAAGACACCATAGTCTTGCTGATTACTCGTTATATGGGTAACTTATAAAACCATAGCTAAACATGAAATGGGTCAAAATTTGTCTATTGTGTGCCAACACTTGAAAGTTGAAATTTGTAAGTACTTTTGCATTGCTGACTACACACTTAGCTTTGTGTAGCATATATTATAATGAAACTTGAACCCTCAACTTCTTGGTTGATGAGTTACCTGTTCACTTTTAGGCCAAAGGCCCTTTGGAAAACTTGATGATCTTGGCGAAGCAATCGCAACCTTTTCTGTTTCTATATAAATTTTCATTTCAAATCTTTTTAGTATATGTAGAATGAGTGACAGATGTATTTATTTCTGGATTAGTAAATGGTTGCAGGGAATTGGTAATTCAAATACTGTTGGGAGTAATAACCATTGTTGCTGGTCATGTACAAGTATGCTCCCATGGTTTGACTTTTAGCAATTTGCTTGGAAAGTCAAATTATGATTTGACTTTCTGGATTAGTAAAAGGTTGCAAGGAACATGGGTCGGCCTGGACACTGTTATTGATATGATTTATAAAATGGGTCAATTTGATTTTTATCAGATTGATCAATGGTGTTGTTATGGTATTTGTGGTAAGTCAACTTGGCAATTGGATAAAATGGTAACAAGTGTTGGCAGATTATGGGTTATTGGTTTGAAATGTATATTTGGGCTTAAGAGTTGGTTATGGAATCAATATAAGCTGGTTGAATCTGTACAGTGTTTGTGTGGGCCTAAGAACTGGTTATGGATTCAAGGTTGGTTTTGGATATTTAACATGTGGGCTATGGGCTGCACTGTGATGGCAGTAAGTATAACGAATTGAATGGGTATGAGAAGCTGGATTGGGGACTCGGTGGGTTGGAAAGATAAAGATATAAGACATGAAGGAAAGAAGACTGCGGATTGAAGACTTGAAGACTGTTTTGTTTTTATTTCATAGGATGAATTGTAAAAATGGTCATATTTGTGACCATTTTAGTATGTCTTTTTATTTTTCTAGTGTTCCATTTTAGATTTCATCGGTATTTTTGTAAAAATGGCCGACATAGGAAATGGGTTAGATTACGGTTAGTGATAGGTTTTTTGTAAGTGTTTTAGACGTTCACTAAAAACGTCTCCTCGGGTATACTCGTTGTAAACATGTAATTTTTTTTTTGTGTTTTAATAAAATTTTGTCGGAGTACCGTCCCCTTTACCCAAAATAAATAAATAATCTTTTTAGTGTTGCTTATTTTGTCACTTTCATTGGGGTCTGTAAACAATAAATATTGTAAAGAGGCGCGATATATGAGTTTGTAACTTTGTATTGTCATGTTCCATTACTACTAGCTTAACCTAAATTGTGTATCATCACTTGCAGTTGGAGGTCTAAATAAATTTATTTTCGAGCCTATGCCAGATCGTTAGATCATCATCACTTGCCTTACTATCCTTCTACTATGATATATATGATAATGGTTCTTTTCGACAATATATTTGTTATATATAATCACCTAAATTGTGGTCATAGACATCATTTAGATACACATTTGTGATATGGTGTGCCTATCATAACTCCATATAGTCACATGGTCATGCTAAAAATAAATGTGACTATACACATTAGCTTTTGGCAAGCTAACACATTAGCTTTTGGCAAGCTAACACACGCTAAAGTTTAGACACACATAATAGTTATGTAACAACATGTACCGGATTTTGGCTACATTGAAATCATGTGTGACAAACTCAACTCTATGATTTAGACACATAAACAATGACCTCATGTGACCATATAAAGTCTCATGAATTAG
Source organism: Pseudognaphalium luteoalbum (assembly GCA_963422505.1). Classification (NCBI taxonomy): domain Eukaryota; kingdom Viridiplantae; phylum Streptophyta; class Magnoliopsida; order Asterales; family Asteraceae; genus Pseudognaphalium; species Pseudognaphalium luteoalbum. The sequence continues at coordinate 15,618,797 of OY730196.1, forward strand.
ACACACAAACACTCAATGTGACTAGTATCAAATTTAATCACCTAAAGTGTGGCCATAAACATCATTTAGATACACATTTGTGATATGGTGTGGCTATTATAAATGCATACAGTCACATGATCGTGCTAGAAATAAATGTGACTATATACATTAGCTTTTGGCAAGCTAACACACATTAAAGTTTAGACACACATAATACTTATGTGACCATATGTACCGGATTTTGGATACACTAAAATCATGTGTGACAAACTCGACTCTATGATTTAGACACATACACAATTACCTCATGTGACAATATAAAGTCTCATGAATTAGACACACAAAAACTCAATGTGACTAATATCAAATTTAATCATAATCGTTTTTGTCCATTTTTGCCCTAAATAATAGCCACATGAATATTTAATGACGTGACTGTTATAAATATATTGGTCACATATAATCACCTAAAGTGTGGCCATAAACATCATTTAGATACACATTTGTGATATGGTGTGGCTATTATAAATCCATATAGTCACATAATCGTGCTAGAAATAAATGTGACTATACATATTAGCTTTTGGCAAGCTAACACACGCTAAAGTTTAGACACACATAATAGTTATGTGACCATATGTACCAGATTTTGGCTACACTAAAATCATGTGTGACAAACTCGACTCTATGATTTGGACACATAAACAATTACCTCATGTGACCATATATGGCATTTGGTCACAGTGTTTCAAGTATGTGACATTGGTTTGTCACGTTTTATATGTATATTGTGACCAATGCTTCAAACTTACTCTTCATTCGTCACGCGTTCCAATTCATATGTGGCTAAATAATGAGTCAAAAAATAGTTGTGACCGTTAGCCACATAAATATTTGAAGGTGTGGCAATACATTCCCGAATGGTCACACGATCGGAGTTCATATGAGGCTAACTAATAACTTGAATTTTATTCTGGTAACTTTAGCCACATATATATTCGAATGTGTAACCGTTTAATTTTGGTTATGTGTGACCAAATCTCATTTTTGTACTAGTGCTAGTAAACAACAATTATATCACTTTTAAACCCTAATTTCGAATTCAATTTCTCCAATTTGTATAAACCCATGAAAACCCCAAATACTAGGTTAAAAATGGAGAAATCAATACTTACAATGGTTAGAGGAAGGAAGAAGATGATGAAAGGAGATAATGATTCAAGAATTTGAGCTTAGATTAAGGATTTAATTGAGTTTAAATGATGGTGTTCCTCCCCTGCGATTCCTTCAGTGTTTAGAAAACTTTTGGAATATTTGAGAACAAATGAGACTAATCTCAGACTCTCCACGTATGTATCTGTGTTTTAATTTTTAATCCCTTTAATTCTTATAGTCTGGAACTGCTAATTCGTTTACGTTTTCTTTTATATCTCATTATTTATATCATATTACTTTAAAATAATTATACATTCACGTACGAAATTAATTTCCTGAAATTCGGGGTGTTACATATTTCATCTTATAACTTCATGTAGTAGCGATGTAATTTGTATGATATATTCAGTTTTCACATGCATACTTGATAAATTTATTATAATTAGAGATTTCATACTAACGTTGTTATCTTCCTACATTTGTTGTTCCACCGAGGGTTTGTTACATTGTGTTCGTGTATATTCACTAATTATCAACATGTTAATTACAATAATAATTCAGTTAATATGTGACCTAATTTTTCTAGGTAATTAGTAGTAGAATATATGATTAAAGCTGTACCATGAAAAAGGAAAGAAAACTACAATGGAAGAAACAAAAAATAATAATCATAATAAAATAATAGAAAAAAATACACAAACAAATGTCAACATTTGCCTGATTATTATTGTTCGTGCTAAGGAAAAAAATAGGATAAACTCTAAATTAAAGACATTTCTTCAAGTCTGCATCCTTCATTTTCCTGATATTGTTAATGGTTTTCATTCTTGATCGAAGAACGCGCATCAAACCTAACTCAGTATCCACTTCATCACCGGGATCGGAAGAAAGCAAAAACAAAACACGCTGGACATTCTGAAGCTCATCTTGTATCATTGTCATTAGGTTATTACCAACTTCAGTTGGTTGGTCACCAGGAGTGTATTCAATTCCACAGGATGACCCACTGTATGAAGGACATTCTGAAAAGTGAACAAACACATGATATACACCTTTGTGATTTACATTAAACTAATATAAAACAAATAATAAAGTGAACAAAACCAAAGACTGAAGATGTATAACCTTGTGGGGCGGATTCCATAATTTTAGTCAGCTAAGTAAGATAAAAATAAACACCAGAAAAGATAATTTTATGAGGTATTCATACATACAAGCAGCATGCGTTATATAATTATTAGTGTGGAATAATTAGCTGAAGGAGGTTATACAAAAGTTCAACTCATTTGAACTTTTCTAAAAACATGCTAATTTGACCTTTTCAAAAGAATATGCCAGTTAACCACCCCCACTACATAAACGTGGAACAACAGTTACAACTTGAACATCTATATATATTAAAGCAAATGCATATACATTGTATAATACTACATTTATATACTCCATTAATCATAGTAATTTCCTATACACACCTCATTATCCAAAAGATATTGTCCAGCCTGCAAAGTCACCCACCAAAAAAGTTGAACCCGAAAATAATATGCTCTTGCGAAGAAAAATTCAAGACTCACTCCTCAGAGAAATACAGAGACAAAAGAGGTAGAATGCAAAAATACTAAGGCAACTAAATTGCGTAATGAAGGGCATGAATGCAAAATGTAAATTAAAGGAGATTTCAACATTGAATCAACGCACAGTAAGTTTAGCGGATGACAAAACAAAAGGGGAAATCAAGAAAGCAAATACACTCATTAATCCGTGGAAGCAAAATGCGTGCTCAATTTACGAGAAATAATTGTTTATCCGTTCTTTTTCTAGAGCATGTTATGTGTAATGAAATGCATATGAATTTACTTACTATATGTGTAACAACATTTAGTTTTACTTAGTATATGTGAAACAATATTTATTTTAATGTAAAATCAGATGTTACTGCTTGGCATTCAACCATACATAATGTATGACAATTACTAAAAATTAAGATAAAGCTTAAAATATGTAAGTTTAGCAAAAAAAGTATAGAGTTGTGTTTGTATTATATTATATATTATGTACATACACATAAGTTGTCATAACGAGTTCATAGTAAATGAGGGCCAACATTAGGTGTAATGTTTATGTATTCGATAGTTAATATATATATATATATATATATATATATATATATATATATATATATATATATGGGTCGTTTTTTGTGAAATAGTTGTTAAGATAGAATAAATAAGATAAAATATTGACCATTAGATCAAAATATTACCACGTCACTTTTTAACCAAGCCAACAGTTCACTATATACCGTGAAGGGTAAAAGGGACATTATACATCTTGGTTTGTGATTCACATCTTTAATTTAGTTTTATCTCTTCGATGCACATAATGGTAATGACAATCTGAAAGAATCGTATAGTCCACACCAATAAATATTATAAATCATTACACTTTATAGAATAATTCATTTTACAAAAACTAACATAAAACTAGTATACATGTTTGATGCCCACTTCATACAAACGAAAATGAAAAAACTGTACCCACACCAACAAAAGTGTTGCACGCCGGAAAAACTGATGCACGATTAACCATGGGCACTCTGATGCACGTTGGAAAAGCCGCTGCACATCGTAAACACTTGATGCACACCGTAAACACTTGATGCACACCGGAGAATTGATTCACAATGAAAGTGAATAACATAATACCATATACTTTAGCAAACTGTTAGTCACATTATCAGAATTAAGTATAGACATGAGGAATCTGTCAGAATTTAAGATATTCGATAATAGTATAGTGGTTGTTGGTCGACAGTTGCTATGGTCGGCTTGTTGGCCGGTGCTTATGCTCCAAGGGATGGTCGACCGCCGCCGGTGGAAAAGTTGTTGTAAACACGATGGTCTTTAATTTTGGTCGACTGGAGATATATAGCAAGAAGAAACAACATGGAGATGTTTGAGGGAGAGTGGATTATATTTTGGGTTTCGAGGATGAACATGGCGGCTGAATATTGGGAGAGGAGGTTTTAGTAGGGTTATTAAATGTAACATCCTCTCCAGTGGTCTGGTAATTTCTTAAATTAAAATGTTTATTTAATTGTTTTAGAAATTTCTTGATATTATTTGTTTTATTATGAAACTTAGATAAATAGGTCCTAAGACTTATTGTGATTAGTAAAATATTACCTGTTTTAAATTATTATAGGTGACAGTAAAATAAAGTAATAGTTCTCGTAAATGGTTTCTAGGTTCCAGACTATAGATTAAGAAGGGAACTAATTAAATGGGTCGGGTTTGGAACTAGCCGACTATATGTTTTAACTTTCCCAAAATTGGGAAGTTACTTCCTTTCTTTGAATTCGAAGAAACCTAAACCTAGAAATCTTTAAATCCAAAACAAGTTATGATAACATCAAGGCTGTAAATTTGGAGAATTACATAAGATTCATTACCATCATCTTCTCCATTAAAGGTAAGTGTTCTTGTTTCATGTTGACCCTAAATTGTTAAGTAGGTCAGTTAGGAAATGGATGAATTAATTAGTTGTTTGAACATATATGATGATGGAATAATGATATTGATGTTCATAGACTGAATTAGTGTAGTTCTAGTGGTGAATTCCAGTTTTTAAATTTGTGATTTTGAGTTTAAGTGAGTGAACCAAGAGGGTTTTATGAAATTGACATGAAAATGGAATTTCTTGTGGTTACTTGATGTTACTTAAGGTTATAGGACATTTATGGTTGTTATTGTTGATAAATTTGTGCACCAATCCGTTATAATACCTGAGTTTGAATGAAATTTTAGTTTGGTTCGAGCTATATGTGTGCAGATATGTTCTTGAGCTGAAAAACAACTCATCGTGATCCCCGTAATAGGTCTGGATCGCGTTCATCAGTTATAAAGGGAGTCAAACGTGTTTTGTTCTTGGGAACGCGATCCCAAGACTTCATCCGGATCGCGTTCATCAGTGAAATTCGTTAATAGAAAGTTTTCTTAAAAAGAACGTGATCCTGGATTTGTTTCTGGATCGCGTTGCTAAGTGATAATTCGTGACAGAAGGTTTTCTAAAGGAGAACGCGATCCCACCCTTGTTTTCGGATCGCGTTGCTCAGTGTATTTTGGTAACAAAATGTTTTTCAAAGGGGAACGCGATCCAGCTCCTCTAGTCAGGATCGCATTTGTCAGTATAATTTTGATAATTCTGATAACTTGTGAACTTATGTAATTACCTTATTTGTATAGTATTGTTATTAATACTACTTGAATTGATTGATGATTAGCTTAAAGTATAGTTGTGGTTCAACTATGAATTTCGTTACTAACTTCTATTGATTTTATTCTCAGATCATCCGAAGACTCAGTGAGACAATTTAACTGAGTAAGTGAACTGAGATTGACAGGTGAGTGAATCTGGAACTCACTGTTTGATTTAGTTGTGACTGTTTGATTTCAACAAGTAAACGTAGATGTGTTTATTATACTTGTCAGTTGAATTGTGATTAAGAATCTACGTGCTAATTGGCCTACGGGCATCAATGTTATTGAGGTCAACGTGTTAGTTGGGCTAGTTGGTTATTATGTGAATTACACAGGGTCTTGTTTCATTTGTTATGTGTATAGAACCTGTGTTTGAGTATAATAACATTAGTTATCGGTCTATTCTGTATTGGCCTTACAGATTGACGGTAAGTGTTCTTGGAGAACCGCTCGGGTATTATAGTATCTCAAGAACCACCGATCCTCATTGATTAATGTGTGTTTGCGATTATTTGGTGTAAACAAATGATTATGCTAAGTTGAATTATGTGTGACACTTTCACTCACTTAGCTTCGTGCTAATTCCTCATTTTACTTCCTGCAGGTTATGTTTTGGGTTATGGGTAGCAGTAAGTGGATGCCATGATAGCAAGGAATGTTTGAAGCTGTAAAACTCTGATATGATTTCGATAAAATATCTTTGGATTTATATAATACCCCGTTTTGTGTATGAAATGTAATATTTGTGTAATTACGATAAACAATTATGTGTTTATAATATATGAACACTTTATGTTCAGTTTATATAATGAAATATATTTTTATAATATACGCTTCTGATTAAAATAATGAGTAATATTGATCTACATGAAAGAGGGGTGTTATATTAAATATTTGGGTAAAATGTCTAAAGCACCCTTTGACCCATATTAAAATTGTCAAACTTAACTTTTATTCTATTTATTCTATGATAATTTTTATTCTATTTGATATGGACCCTATATATATATATATATATATATATATATATATATATATATATATAAAGATAATATGAAGAAGCTGATTAAGTAAGTTTGATAACACACAAAAAATCAAGTTTTTATGTCACCTTTTTAGCTCGATTATTGATGAAAATGGTTGAAATATGCAATTCTATACTAAATTTTATCATGAAGGCTAAATATGCTTTAAGAATCAATTAAAACGGCTTAAAATGGGTAAAATAGAGCACAAACGATCATTGAATCTCTCGTTCACGCATTTCAATGCTTTTTGAGCTATACTTAGAATTATGACCTCTAACTTATGTCATTTTCTTCGTTAGGAAATTCTGAAATCGTGAGCACAAGAATCACTCAAAATGGATAAATGACGAAGAAGTTACGCTTAAACGAAGAAATGAAGAACCGAAGGACCGAATACGGCTGAACTAGACCGTATACGGCTGGCCCAGACCGTATACGGCTGGCCCAGACCGTATACGGCTGGAGACAGACCGTATACGGCCTACATAAACCGTATACATCATGTGTTCAGCCGTATACGGCTGAAACCATCGGTATATGGTTGATGTTCACCCGTATTTGCTCCAGCTTGCCCGTATACGGCCAAAACCACCCGTAACTCGTGTTCAGGCATACAAAATGTGATTTTTATACGGCTATGCGATACGGTTGTGCATTCGAAGGTTGGAATACGGTTGTGCATTCTCTATAAATACAAGGCTTCTCCATCTATTTTCTAGACATCTCACATCTCACACTTCAACACAATTCTACTCAACACACACTCTCTCATTACTCTCTCTCTAGATTTAGGTTTTCATTTTTAGTTTTCGTAGTTAGCGGCTAGTTAGTCTCGGTTGATACTTAACCGAACTAATAGAGGGGTAATTTTGTAATATCGCTTGGAGGATACTCGAAGTTCTGCTTGTATACTTTCAAGTTTTATTCAGCTACACTCTTATTTCGGTTATATCTATCATATATCTATTTTCATTATGATGATTGTTATTACTATTATCATGCTAGAATTAGGATAGTTTTCCATGATTAGTGAGTAGTTTTATTGCATGTTTGCTATGATGTAGTTAGCCGTTTTATATGGGATGATGTCATTATGAAACAACGGAAGTAACGTTATACGGATTTCATTTGTATAGCGCTGGAAACACCAATGTGTGTAATACAGAACGTGGAAGCTATGAAATTCGTGGGCATAATCTGTTATGGATTAATTTTATTATAAAAACTCTATGATTTTAAACCTCATTCAAACTAAACACCTTTCAACCAGTCGACGTGATTACGGCCTTAATGATAAGACGTCACAAACCCTATCCAAAGGTACTTAGTTATCAGTGTCTAAACATGGTCTGATTTATAAATAGCGTAAACATTGCTTTCTAAAATGAACACAAAGTACATCGTCGTTTTGGAAATAATACTTTATGAATCGAACGCAATGTACACTGCGACTATGAAAAAATGTTTTATGAATTGAACGCAAGTACACCTGGACCGTGGAAATACTGCTTTCTTATATGAATGCAAAGTACACAATGACTGTGGAAATACTGTTTTCTAAAACGAACGCAAACATTACACTGTGAATAAATTAGGGATTTATTAGGACTTTAAAGTAAGAGCTGGTTTATATCATAGATGGATAAGTCATGTGCTTAAATACAAACTTAGTTAAACAAGTCTAGGGCAACCTTTATGAAGCAATGTAAGTACCATCGGCTAAGTACTTGGTATAGAGTTGGAAACACCACTGGTGGAGTACTACGTGGAAGCCACGGAAATGCCATCGTTACTTCACTGTGTGGATTAACGGGGTTACTATAAAAACAAAGTGAGTACCGTAAATCGGCTAAGTACTTGGTATAGCAATGGAAACACAACTAGTGGAGTACATCGTGGAAGCCACGGAAGAAACCGTCGTTACTTATTTTGTACATTATCAGTGATCAAATTCTCCTAGACTTTACAAACCCATCGATAGAAAGTAATCAAAGCGCACAAAATCTTGTCTTGAACTTGATTGTTTATTTTAGATTAAGTATTCTTGTGGGGTTAAGAAAGGTCGGAAATCGAGTTGGTTTGTCTCCTTATTCATACACCCAGGATATCAATCCATATAAGGGTCAATATACCTTCACAAGTTAGTGTTGTGGGCTGGATAAACTACTCCAATCAGAATCATGATAGCCTAGTTACTCAATGACATACTGATCGAGAACTCTATCAGCGGGGAACTAGTGCTTACTCCAATAATACTTGAAATAAGTGAAACACAAAAGTGCTAAGACAATTTCATAACTCATACACCATCCCAGTTATAGGCTACCGAAATCAAAGCAAACACCTCCTCTAGATAATCTGCTAAATACCTTTATTTTATTTTGCTTTATTTAAAATTCTGCCTAAGTATAACAAAAACCAAATAAACCCCCAAACTATCTTTTAAAACCATTGCTAGTTAGATAGACCGTCTTCTACGTCCACGATCCACAATACACTGATTTATTGAACGACCTAGGTCATCCTCATCACTGTACACCCACAGTTTTAAGTATACTTATGCCTCACATTTACAAATTTAAAATCCTCTTATCAGTGCGCCTGGAGGAAGGCCCGCAATGACGCGAGTGAAATCTCAACCGACCTCTAGCCGCCCATCAAAGTTATCAACAAATTTTAGCTATATGTGTATATTTGACTGAGTTTATGTATATAACATTTTGATTTAATGCTTATGAATATGTTTTAATTATATTACCATATATATTATATGAAAAGTTACACGTTCTTAATCTTTATACTTTGTTTTATGTGAATATTCACCTTGCCATTATTTAGGTATTTTAGCCCATTAATTTTCATTCCTGCATTTTGTTTGGCTTTGTTTACGTATTGGGCCTAGATAAAGTTTAGCCCATTAATTTCATTTGCATTCCTCGTTCCTGCATTCTGTGTTCCTGCCTGCACTCTTCATTCCTGCGTTTCTGCTCCTAAGTTAATCGGATAAAATTTAGCCCATTAATTTCATTGGCCTTCCTGCGTTCATACCTTCTGCATTCCTGCCAGCACTCTGCCTTCCTGCGTTCCTGCCCTGAGTTAATCGGATAAAATTTAGCTCATAAATTTCCATTAGCCTTTCTGCGGTTCCTGCCTTCTGCGTTCCCATTACTCATATATACATAGAATCATAGGTATTTTTATTTAATCTTTAATAAAGCCACTTAATATCTTTATTTTTATATATTAACTATTTATATGATACATACTGCCATTTGATACTAAACCCTAACCCCAAATTGAGATCACCGACACTGAACTTCAGCTGGAAACTTCCCACCCTAGTTTGAAGGTTCCACAACAAAGCTACAGGACGATCTCACGGAGAATTTTATCACCTGCATCAATCAGGTCACTTAATAGTTGTGATTGTAACAGTTAAGTAAGTAAACGATGGTTACAGAAGTTAAGGATCGACCCAGCATAATGACAATTAACGAATTTAATCAATTTGTTATGAAATTCCCCTGCATAAAAAAATATAACCCTACACTTCCAAAATCAACTGATAGCTAATACACCACCATCAGGAAAAATAGCAATTTACACTAAATGGTTTTCAGCGGCAAAGTTTAGACTACAAGCAACACCATTTTTTCCTGTGTTCTGGAACACTATAACATAGGATTCTCTCAAATGCATCCCGTAGGCGTTCTAAAAATAATTACTTTTGAAATGCTTTGCTTTGCCTTGAAGAAGATACCTTGTGTAGGACAGTTCAGACTATTTTTTTAGTATGAAGTCGTATGGTAGTTGGTTCACAATTGGAAGCAGAGAACTGGTCACCCTTTTTACAGATGGACCTAAAGAACTTAAAGACTAGCGGGACCAGTTTATATACATAGACACAATATTTATTCCAAAGAGTAACACCGATGTAGTTGGATGGTGGGAGAAACTAAGCTCGGAAGTGAACAAACTTCCAAATGCAAGGCTCTGGTTTCTCATCATTTCCATTAGGTTTGATACTGAGCACATCATCTTCACTCGAAAGGGCACTATGGACAAAATTGCCATCCTCCAACTCCTCATTTACAGCAACCTCTTTATCTTTCGTACCTGTATTTTCCTCCACATGCACATGTTCCTGCATTTTCAAGATTCATACACAAATATGAAGAATCATATATTAAAAGAAAACTGTATATGTTAGTAGAACAATGTATACCTCATCATCAGACAACACTATAACTTTCTCCCATTCCCAAATAGCTAGGTTTGCCATACATTTCCTCCTAATCCTCTATCTGAAAAAATAGTACAAATAGTATATTCATAAAACTCAAAATGTTACTTTACAAAATAGAAAACAAAAAAAAATCCCAAAAAAACATACATCAACTTCATTATTCTGTGGGCGTGACCTCCCTTCTGCAACATTAACAACATCCGTCACACTTGCATCAGGGACATGGTTCCAAAACCCCCATACACTTTTTTTCGCTTTACATAAAATTAAAATAAAACAATTAATATAAACCAAAAATTTTGAATTTTAAAAAACACTTAACTCCATGTAAAGAAAGCTCGCATTAGCTACCATGGGCCCTCCCATTAAATCCTTTTCATCCTACAACAGTTACCATAACATATAAATTATAATAAGAAGGTAAATGAAGGTTGATAGAATTAGCATATACATTGATCACAGTAATTGCCTTTGGAATCTCCTCACCAACGACATTGGACAGATCACCCTGCAAGGATATCCAGTAAGAGTAATATAATTTAGATACTAAATATTTAAATACTAGAATAATTGGTAACGATGGGAGGAGAGAATTTATATTCATTGACATTATTAATGATTGTGATATACATACTATAATCTTGGATTGTCAATTGCAAAATGAATACACCTGTATTTATAGGGATGAAGAGACATTTATATTTAAACGTGGCATCCAATGATTAGATATATTAAGAAACATGAATCCATGAATTATGAAACATGGGTTGAAATAGATGACCTGGTCAAAAGTAGTTATATATAATCTTGTGATACGTATCTATTATTAATAAGTGTTGGTGCATTTTGTGTGTCAGTCACTTGGTCAACATTTGTACTTGTCAAAGTCAATTAGTCTTAGTATGTGATGTGATTAGTGTGTATATTCGAGTTTGTAAATGAATAGTGTAATAGACAATATACACAATATACTGTTCATGCGACACAGAGCTTGTGTAGCAATGGTCACAATAGCGACACAAGTTGTGTCGCTAGTAGGTCTGGACAGTTATAAATAGAGGAGTTAGAATTCATTTCAAGGTTGATCAAACCCTAGAGAGTGAGAGAGGCGTGGGCAGAGAGACAGAGAAAGAGTGCAAGTATTGTAATCGTTATTCCTCAATCGTGAATACATACAAAGATTAGATATTGTGTTTGTGTGTTTGATTAAACGTTCATTACTTGATTGTTTGTATTCCGCACTTTCAATCGAGTAAACGATCTGATTAGGTCCGACTACAAGGGTCCTACAAGTGGTATCAGAGCCGTGAATCAGTTATTCAACGGTTACGGATCGTGATTTGAACATTTTCGGTTTGATTCACGAAGGTTTTATTGATTAATCTTCGTTTCTGGGTTTAATTGCTTGAAGATTGTGTTTTCTAAAGGTGTTTTCTGGGTTAGTTCGTCGATCGGTTTTCGAAAATCCTTAGGGTTTCGAAAATTTTCGATTTTAGGGTTTTAGAATCTGCCCAGCGTCATTTTTGCGACACAACCTGCGACACAAGATTTGTGTCGCTAATTAGGGTTTCCTATTTTGCGACACAAGTTCGCGACATAGTGTGCGACATAACCTGCGACACAACCCTTGTGTCTCACCATTATTCATTGCGACACATCTTTTGTGTCCCATTACTGTAAACTGCGACACAAAGTTGTGACACAAACATTGTGTCGCTAACACCTGACCAAGGCTTAAAAAAAAAAAAAAAAACTGTTCATTTTTTGGCGGGAAAGGTTGCGAAAAATTTTGTGTTTCCAAATTTTGTTCATAGACTTAAAACTGTTCAATTTTTAGCCTGAAAAAAGTTTCATTTTACCCGGGCATTTTTGGACGTTTTCGGTTGAATTTTTGGCGGGAAATTCGCGAAAAATTTGTAGTACCAAATTTTGTTTTTGAGCTTAAAAGTTCATAATTCTAGTTTGGGAAAAGTTTAGTTGTGCTCGCCCAATTTTCAATATTTTCAAATCAAATTTTGGTGGGAGAATCTGGTTGTTTGTGTTTTGCTAAAGTTCTTGTTTAGAAGATGTCACTCTTGCATAGTGCTGGCAACAACCTTCCAATATTCACCCAAAACACAAAATACTCAAGCTGGAGAAGAGATTTTGAAGTCTATATCTCTTCTAATGATCCAGACATGTGGATTCCATTGACTGAGAGATATGAAATACCAGCCAGGGAAGGAACAAGAATTGCAAAATCATATAAATCAATGACGCTCGAAGAACGTAAAGCTTGGGATAATGAACAGAAGACTTTCAAAGCAATTAAAGGATCTTTATCAAAGGAGATCTTACAGTTGTTTAAGCATCACAAAAATGCGTATGATCTTTGGGCTGCCATTGAAAAGCACTGTGGTGGCTATAACAAGGAAGAAGAACCTCAACATAGTGCATTTGTGGCTCAAACAAAAGAGGTTCTAACAACAGGTACAAGGATAACATTGAAACTCTGCGATCAAATATCGAAAATTTGACAGAGGCTAATAAGGTTTTGAAAGAAAATGAATTAGCTTATGAAAAGAAATTCAAAGCCTATCAAGATGAGTCACAAGCGTTCAAAGCTAAAATCTATAGTCAAAAAGATGAAATAGATAGTTATATGAAAGAAATTTCTTTGCTTAACAAAGAGCTTGCTGACTCTAAATCTGAAGCTGATGATCTTAAACGAAAAATGTCAAATTTTGCTACGTCAAACATGATATTTGATCACATCCTTGATAAGCAAAGGGCTGATACGAAAATCAAGGCAGGTATTGGCTATAACCATGTACCTCCTCCTATGGACTATCTTCCAATGCCTGTTAAGGATGTAATCAAAGACTTTGTGCCTTCTTTCTCAAAAGTAGACACAAATTCTGTTAATGTGCCAGTTAATGAGCAAGTTAAACAGGCCGAGCTTGTTAGGCCTACATTTGTTAAAGCTGAAAATAAACCCCCAGTCAGTGTTGAAGAGGTTGTTGTGGTAGAAGATATATCTGAAGTGTCTACCATTAAGGTTGAGAAACTAACTGTCAAACCATACTGTTTTAAATGCAAAGGCAAAGCTAAAGTTGATAATGAATCTTTCAAAGTTAAAAATGTTAAAAGGGATTCTAAATCTACTAAATCAACCTCAGGAACATCTACTTCAACATGTTCACCTAAAAGTGCATGTTCAACAAATGTTCCTGTTAATAGACCATCTGTGTAGTGTCCTCCACCGAAACGATTTGAGGGCTCTCATTGGAATCAATCTTATGTTGAGAGACGTTCTTGCTTTCGTTGTGGTCAACAGGGCCATATTATTAGGGATTGTAGGTTATTATCCCTAGATAGGTTTGGTAGAGGGATGCCAAGAACTTCTTCTTTTAAGAATTCTTTTTCTAAATCTTTTTCAAGGCGTCGTTCGTATTCGCCTGTATCTAGTTGTGCATCAAACTCTCCCCAACCTATGGCTAGAGTAAACGAAGTTGTGCCTAGTAGACCTCAAGTTCAACAGCACAAAATTGTTGAAAACAAATCATCCAAACCTGTATACCAAAATCCACAAACAACACATCTATGAAATCAACTGAGTTTTTAAAATATCATAAACTCATGGATGTGATGATTATATATGATAATGGACAACCCAAGTTTATCAAGGCTTGGTGTCCCATAAACTTTAATGTTTGATTGTTTGTGGTGATGCAGTCAGTTTCTTGTTAGCCAATATTTTTTGGTGACTGCATGGATGTGGGTATTGTTGGAAGAATGATGACTGGAATGATGAAATTTCTGAAGTTCAGGTGGTTAAAGTGCTAAAAAGGCATTTGATGTGACATGATATGTGATTTTGAAACTTTTATTTTGGAATCTTTTATTTGTTAGATTTGCAACAGCCATTCTTTGTACTTTTTAGTATCAAAGAAATGCAATGTTGCAAAATATTTTAAATCAAAAAATTATAAAAATATGTTTAATGTTTAAGGGGAGTACCTTTGAATTGGATTTTTGAAAAGAATTTGTTGTTCAGGAGGAGTAATTAAAATTCTGATTATTTGGATCAGAAATGTGAACAGCAAGATTCTTGTTTCTTCAAAAAGATATTGGATTGTGTCTGTAAATAACATGGAAAATGATAGTACATCAGATGACATGCACAAAATGGAAATTTTAAGGTTTATGTTTGATGTGTCAGTAGGTTTATCTGGCATGTTTAAAATAGCTTTTATAAACATTACTTTCATCATATGATGTACTGGTAGGCATGATATATTCCGGTTTCTGGGTTCTTAAAAAGTAATTCTAATACGTGTCTATGATCTTGTGGTAAACACCATATAATGTACGACTAAATGTCTTAATTCCTTAACATAGCATGACATATTTCTATATTAGAGGTTTATCTGAAATCATTTGGGGGTCTATACTGATTGTTTCCTCTGTTGTACGTAAGTACAGACCTGGTCTCAATTTGTATATACTTAAAAGTTAAGCAAACGCAAGTCAATGAACTTGAAAAAGTCTTAAATCATAAGATACCTAACAAGGTCGCCAAAATGGTTTAATCAAGTCTGGTTTTGCTTAAACCTGAATCAAGTTATGTCGCTTTGTTGTACGTTTGTACAGACCTGTCACCGCTGACTTGATTCTTAAAAATGAAACTCTTATATTCTCTCTGGATTCGGAAGCTATGCTCATGTCTGGGTTACAGGGGTATGTCATAGGTGGGAACCACGGAGAAATATTCATACTAACAATAAAAGGTTAACTAATAGACCCGGATGTAACATCTTTAAGTGGATAAACAATACCAGTAATCGTCTTGAAATAATTTTTATAAAGGTTTTTTAAGTGTGCTAAGTAAATTTAAAGTGGACAAATATACTGATAATCGAAATAACACTTATTATTTCCTAATAATTGCATGTTGGCCTGATATGATCTCTAAGCAGACCTAAAACAATCATATCCCCAAATTTATTTTATTCTTTGTTCTTTACTTTTGTTTACTAAAGAAAAATACAAAAAGATTTTATTGTTATATTATTTTCTTCAATATCACATATCTTGTTAAAGTCAAATACTGAAGATGTAAAGGATGTCAGTTATTCTCCAAAGACTGTGAAGATAAATTCTATTGGAGAAGCTGCTGATGATTGAGAGATGGTCACATAGTTTGAAGATCTTATTGTATGATAAATGTGTGTCAGTCACATGAATTAGGACATCAAGATTGTTTGAAGACCATGCTATCTCAATGGGGGAGTTTCTGACTGTTGAAAATATGAAGGAGTTATGTCGGTTCAAACTAGTTGAAAACTTAGTTGACCAAGCTATCTCCTTGGGGGAGTTTATTGGTGAAGACTAATTGAAGCTCATTTGACCAAGCTGCTGACATGGGGGAGTTTGTTGGTGCATTTTGTGTGTCAGTCACTTGGTCAACATTTGTACTTGTTGTCGCACCCCCAAAACACGTGGCAGCGGAAGTGAGAGGTGTCACGGGGGCGCCGACCAAATCAATAATCAGAACACAAGGATTAAAGCAAACGACCTCTATATGAGACGTTTGAAAATATTACATTACCATAATTCAAATGTTTACACAATAAATCTGGAGTTCGCATAAACCGTTTAGAGATTTCTAATACATTACTGAATTTACAAAATACAGCTACATGCAATCTAATCTCTTGTTGTTTGAAAACAATGCGACTCGAGCTAAGCTTTCCAAAAGCTTCCTACTGCGGCGGGTTACCTGAGAAATACATACTAAAACGTCAACATAAAGTTGGTGAGTTCATAGGTTTGTTAAACAGTTGTTGAGATATCGGTATGAAACACAAGATTTTTCGTTTGTATCATTCAACAATGATAAGTAAATGTATCGTTAGCCAACGATAAGTAAATGTAGTTGCACGTATGCAAAAATAGGGTATACCATTTGCCATGAGCTCATAGTCCGAAGCTTAACAATGTGTGTCATGCCTCTTTCGAGTACACGATCGTGGGTGCCCCTGCAAGTGTCTAATCTGGTACACTTGTATGTACAAATATTAATACGTCCGTTTGACAGGTTAGCGCGACTAACCCGGACGGGGATTGTCAGTCCCAAATAGATCTATTTACTAATACTCGCGCTTAGTCCAAATTAACGAAGCTATGATGTGTGGGGACTTTAAATGGATTAGTGTGTTAACTCATGCAATCCGTATAGCGTTGTTTGTTGTACTTGTGTTCATAAAAACAGTTGTATAAAGCAATTGTATAAAGCAGTTGTAGTATGTATTCTCCCCCAAAATATTTGTAAAACAGTAAAAGAGGGGCTATGAAACTCACCTGAGTTTAGCAAGTAGCTAGCAAGTAGTCAAATAAGCAAGCAAGCCGGTGTGCAACCTTCTAACATCCTAAACGTATAAGGTTGTGTATGTATGAGTAGATGTCTTTACAGACCATCTATGTAAGTGGAGGGTTAATGTCCACTTAAACCGATAGTATAGGTGGAGGGTCAATGTCCACCTATAGCTAGTTCATCAACTAGTATGTCCAAATAAGTAGTTTGAGTTCGTTTATCAAAAGCGTGTACGGCCCGTTGATGAAAGTTTGTAATAATAATTCTTTAAGACATTATCATTATGATGTTGTATCGTGTGCTTACAAAGCATGTTTTATGTGTTACTGAGTTATATCGTATAAGTTTAGATGTTACATAAAGTTCAACACTTAGTGTGAAATCTAGTTTTAAAGTTTCTGTTTAGGCGTCACTTAGGGCGTCACTCAGGGCGTCACTTAGGGGCGTCACTCAAGTAAGTGTCGCTATAGGCGACACTCGATTGGTTAGCGGCACTAGGTCAAGTGACGTTAAATGTGATTTTTAAATTGGCAGCGTCACTTGGGGTAGTGACGCTATATGCGGCACTTGGGCTCAGGCGGCACTAAGGGTAAGTGACGCTATAGGCGTCACTTGGGTAAGTGTCGCTGGTAGGGCGGCACTTGTGCCTGATCCGATTTTCGATTTTTAATCCAAGTGTTCTAATTGTCGGTTTTTCATTCGGTAAACTTTCTAAATTTAGTTTTTGGTTCAAGTTACTAATTAAGTCACCCAAACCCATTTTTGTTACCACTTTCCAAATATAGTAAGTTTTTTTCGAAATCGAGCCACTTTTGTTGACTTGGTCAAACTTCTCGGTTTGACCCGAAACTTTCACCCAACCCAAATATCAGTTTATAGAGTCCAAATATGTTGTCGGTTCATGTCCTAATTCACCAAAAGTGTCGGTTCTTATGAAAGTCCCAAATATTCAAGATTTCACATTTTCGACTTTTGTGTCGGTTTGTTTCACTATGTATCTTACATATTTCTTGTCCAAATCAAGTCTTACAAATTTTACCAACTGATCTTCTATGTTTTTAGTGTCTAACATATGATTTCTATGAGTTTTAAATCCCATCTTCATATAGAAACAATATAAATGGCCATGCATAGCCCAGATTATAATTTTACCCAGACCAGTCCCACAAATCGTCCAATAGAGAAAAACGTGTACATTTCTGGTAAAAGTGTAAAACACGAAAGTTGTAGATCTTTTCAATACGCAAAATTTTTAAAAAAATGCATCTTCTAACTCTTCCTAGAGCTCAAGATATGACGTTTTTAGTAACCTGTGTTTTTGAAGACAGAATCTGTCTCTTTATATGTGTGTTATAAAAACGTATTTTACCCTTTTATTTGGACATGATAGTATTAGATGAGCTTTATAACCTGTGAATAAACATAAATGAGAGTAGATATGTGTCCTCACAATGGTGGTTTGAAGAAAGAAAGCTAAGATGATGATGAGAAACTTGTGAGCTTGAATCTTCTTGAAGGACTTTGCAAAAATGATGGTTTTTAAGGTGGTGGAGCTATGGAGGATTATGGTGGTTGTGGTGGTGGTGAAGAGACTGAGTTTTCTCTGGATTTTGAGAGAGAATGGAGTGGATTTTTGAGAGAAAAGAGATTGAGTGAAAATGTGAAGGTGTAAGTGTTTGCATGCATCTTGAGTGGCTTAGTAAGTCAAAGACATGAGTATTTTGCATGTGATTGCACATGGGTGCACATGGGGGGAGAGGGGGCCGGCCAAGGGGGCCCACTCAAGGGTATTTTGGTCATTTTCTTGTTCCTAATTTAATTTGTAGCATTTTAGGTTCGTTTACCCGATTGTTTCGATGTTTATTCGTACGTAAAACGTTAATTGTATGTGTTTAATCAACGATTTAAATTTTGATATTCTTAATTGATATAAAAGTTTAAGTACTTAGAACATTTATAAAAATTTCCCGTTAATTTATCGGTCTCGATTGTCGGGCGCGTTCTGCGCGTTTTCGTTGCGTTTGAGACGTTTTAATCGAAACGTCTAGGTTTTTCGGGTATTATTATATTAAAATAATAATATATGATAAATAACTTCTAAAAAAAAAATTCAAGTTATTTATATAAAAAAAAAATGTTTTCACCAACTCCGTATTTATACTGTGTCGGACTCCGTCCGGTTGTTTTGCACAATTTCACCAAATTGCGTAAGCGTAATTACAACTAATTACGTAGCGTAATATAAATCAATTATGGAGGTGTATATTTACATAAAATATACAAATAGTTACAAGTAATTACAAGTATTTAGCCTAAAACTAAACTAAACACATGTAATTAGGGTTTCTAGAGGGTTAATCAGTAACCCTAAATCGTCGGGTGTCACATTCTCCCCTTGTTAGGAGAATTTCGTCCCGAAATTAGCTTGCTGTTGTGGTCTGTGAGGTATCTAAGAATAGATATGAATGTTTCAGTCGCATTTGGTCTTCTCGTTCCCAAGTGAATTCAGGACCGCGCCTAGAATTCCACCGGACTTTAACGATGGGAATACGACTCTGTTTCAAGCGTTTGACCTCACGGTCCATGATTTCAATAGGTTTCATCGATGAAATAGAGTTTATCATCAATGTGGATTTCGTCGAGCGGGATTACAAGTGTCTCATCAGACAGACATTTCTTTAGGTTAGAAATGTGGAACGTGTTGTGCACGCTACTTAGTTGTGGTGGTAGCTGCAGTCGATATGCCACCGGACTAATTCTTTCAAGAATCTCAAAAGGTCCGATGTACCTGGGGTATAGTTTGCCGCGTTTGCCAAAACGAATGACACCTTTCCAAGGTGACACTTTTAAGAGTACTCGATCCCCAACTTGGAACTCGAGTGGTTTGCGTCTCACGTCAGCATAGCTTTTCTGACGATCACGTGCGGCTTTCAGCCGGTTTTGAATAGTCACGATTTTCTCGGTTGTTTCATGGATGATTTCAGGACCAGTGAGTTGGCTTTCGCCGATTTCGGTCCAACAAATGGGTGATCGGCACTTTCTCCCATAGAGTGCCTCGAATGGTGCAGCATTAATGCTGGTGTGGTAACTGTTGTTGTAGGAAAATTCACACAAGGGTAGGTGGTTTTCCCATGTGCTTCCGAAGTCAACTACGCATGCTCGTAGCATGTCTTCTAAGGTTTGAATGGTCCGTTCACTCTGACCATCAGTTTGCGGATGATAAGCAGTACTCAAATCGAGGCGAGTACCAAGGGCTCGTTGAAGTGTTTGCCAGAATCGAGAGGTGAAGCGGCTATCTCTATCTGAGATGATTGAAATGGGGATACCATGTCGTGCCACAACCTCTTTGATGTAGATGCGATCCAGACGCTCCATCTTGTCGTTTTCTTTGATAGCTAGGTAATGGGCAGATTTCGTGAGACGATCAACGATCACCCAAATGGTGTTGCAACCGCTCGGTGTTTTCGGTAGTTTCGTGATGAAGTCCATGGTTATGTTTTCCCATTTCCATTGAGGTATCTCGGGTTGTTGTAGCAATCCGGAGGGTTTCTGGTATTTGGCCTTAACCTTGGAACAGGTTAAACATTTGCTAACATAAGTGGCTATGTCAGATTTCATGTTGGGCCACCAATAAAGTTGTTTGATTTCGTGATACATCTTGTCAGAACCAGGATGTATAGAGTATCGAGATTTGTGAGCTTCATCCATCACCAAATTTCGTAGGTTTCCATGGTTTGGTAACCAGATTCGGTTGGAGAAGTATCGGGTTCCGTTGGATTTGATTTCTAATTGTTTTTCCATACCTCGCAAGGCCTCGTTTTTAATGTTGTCGTTTTTAAGTGCTTCGAGTTGAGCGATGTGGATTTGAGTGGTGAGATCATTGTGAATGGTTAAACCAAGGGCTCGAACACGAAGGGGTTTTGAACGTTCTTTTCGGCTGAGGGCATCAGCAACAACGTTTGCTTTGCCAGGATGGTATTTAATTTCGCAGTCATAATCGGTAAGCAACTCGACCCAGCGACGTTGCCTCATGTTGAGATCTTTTTGATCGAATATGTGTTGGAGACTTTTGTGATCTGTAAAGATGGTGCACTTAGTGCCATAAAGGTAATGCCTCTAGATTTTGAGAGCAAATACGACAGCTCCGAGTTCAAGGTCATGAGTGGTATAATTATTTTCGTGGATTTTGAGCTGTCGAGAGGCGTAAGCAATGACTTTTTTGCGTTGCATTAATACACAACCTAGTCCTTGGCATAAGGCATCGCAGTAAACTACGAAGTCATCGGTGCCTTCGGGTAAGGACAGGATTGGTGCACTGCAGAGTTTATGTTTCAGAAGTTGGAAAGCGGACTCCTGTTTATCGGTCCAGTCGAATTTCTTGTCTTTCTGAGTCAGTGAGGTTAAAGGTAAGGCTATTTTGGAGAAATTCTCAATGAACCGCCGATAATATCCGGTGAGACCTAAGAATTGTCGTACCTCAGTTGGTGTGGTTGGTGCTTCCCAGCACTTAATGACATCGATCTTGGCTGGATCAACACGTATCCCTTGACTGTCAACGACATGCCCTAGGAATTGTACGGTTCGCATCCAGAACTCACACTTGGAGAAGTTGGCGTATAACTCCTCGTGTCTGAGTAATTCCAAGATGGTTTTCAGGTGTTGGCCATGTTCGGTTTCGTTGCGAGAGTAGATCAAGATGTCATCAATGAACACGATGACAAAATTATCTAGATAGGGTTTGCACACCCGATTCGTAAGGTTCATGAATACAGCCGGTGCATTGGTTAAGCCAAAAGGCATCACTTGAAATTCGTAATGCCCATAGCGGGTTCTGAAAGCTGTTTTTGGGATGTCGGAGTCTCGAACTCGAAGTTGATGATAACCCGACCGTAGGTCAATTTTCGAGTAGAAGCTCGAACCTTGAAGTTGGTAAAACAGGTCATCAATTCTTGGAAGTGGGTATCGGTTCTTGATGGTAAGTTTGTTCAGTTCGCGGTAGTCAATACACATTCTGAAGGATCCGTCCTTCTTTTTAACGAATAGGACCGGAGCTCCCCAAGGTGAAGAACTCGGTCGGATAAATCCCTTGTCCAGGAGTTCCTGTAATTGAGTGGACAACTCCTGCAACTCGGAAGGGGCTAATCTATACGGGGCTCGTGCCACGGGTGCAGCACCGGGCACAAGGTCAATTTGGAATTCGACTTGTCTAGGTGGAGGTAGACCTGGCAAGTCTTCGGGAAAGACTTCTGGATAGTCTCGGACGATGGGCACATCCTCAAGTCGCTTATCAGTCGAATTCTTTTCGGTTATATGAGCGAGGATTGCCGGGTACCCTTTCCTTAGGTACTTTTGAGTTTTCATACAAGAAATGATGTTCAAAGTTGGTTTACCGGTCTCCCCTTGTATGATCAAAGTTCCACCGGTGACGAGGGGAATACGAACGATTTTCTCGAAACAAACAATTTCGGCACGATGTTTGGACAACCAGTCCATGCCTACAATAACATCAAAGCTTCCGATTTCAATGGGTATGAGGTCTATGGGGAATAGTTCATTAGCGAGGCTTAAAGTGCAGTTAGGTATTACACTATCGGCCTCAATCAGTTTGCCATTAGCTAATTCTATGGTGAACTTAGCATCTAAGGCAGTGGGTGTGATATGGAGTAATGGACAAAACTCATCAGATATGAAACTTTTATCAGCACCGGTATCGAATAAAACTGAGACGGTTAGATCATTGAGGAGAAACATACCAGTGACAACGTTGGGATCTTGACGGGCTTCCCCAGCATTGAGTATGAAAGCTCGACCGCGAGGGTTGTTATTGTTGTTCCTGTTGTTGTCGTTTCGGTTGTTGTTGTTTTTCAGTTTTGGGCAGACATTTCGGAAATGCCAGGTGTTACCGCACTCAAAGCAAGCCTTTGGTGCATTAGGGTTGGTGTTGGTGTTTGAGTTGGGGGTTCGGCAATCTTTGGTCAGATGTCCGTAGCGTTTGCAGTTACCGCAGGGATTACTACACGGACCATCATGGTGACGGTTACATTTGGAACAGTGGGGTTTGTTCCCAACGTATCCTCTCTTGTCCCCCGACCCTGAACCAGAGGTGTAGGCCTTAACAGTTTCGGCCTTTTTGTTTGGTTGTTGGTGTTGCTGGTTTTGGTTGTTACCGGACCATTTTCTTTTGTTTTCCCCGATGGCTTTCTCAGCGGTCGTCCCTCGGCGGACAATTTGAGCCGTGAGTTCATGAGCCATGCGCACAGCACTTTGGATGGTCCCGGGCCTTGATGAGATGACGTTACCTTGGATTGATTCTGGTATCCCCCAAATGTATCTCTCGATATGTTTGTATTCGGGGTCCACCATGGATGGGCATAGGACAGATAGCTGGTGGAATCGGGTGGTGTAGGTGGTGATGTCGTTTCTCTGTGCAATGACTTGAGCGATTTCGGTGTCGGTGTAAGTATGTCGTCTTAGAGGCATGATGCTGAACAACAATGAAATGAGACATATAAGAGGTTTGCGCGAGGTTATGATATATCAGATGTGTATATATATAATGGGATAATATACAACAACTCAGAATGATAACCATATTTTATTAAACAGAAAAGTTGAATACAAAGTACGAGTTTCAAAAGACAACAATCACAAGGATTACAGAAGATACCGGGAATGTTACATCCGGTCTGAATTTAAAAGTTTACAGAACAAAATAAAGGATAATAAGTTGAGCACATCCTGCCTCAATAGGTTACAATAGGAGAAGTAGATCTAGTCCTGACGCAGGTTTACTCGTGACATTAGAGTGACGAGGCGAATTATAGTATCCGCAAGTCTGCTTGTTTGCCTGGCACCTTCTTCAGCTAAGGTTAGTCGCTGCTCGAGTGCACGAGCATACTCCTCAGCCTCCCGTGAACGTTGTTCACTTTCTTCCAACCTTGCTTGTAGGATGTCGGTAGCGCTCCTGTCGTCTATGACTTGTTGATGAATCATTTCCAGAGTACGGTTCGTGCCTTCCTGTTCTTGAAGAAGTTGTGTTATGCGATCATCGGTTCGGTATAACAGGTAGTTTTCTACTATATAATGATCTCGTTCTAGGGTTTCGAGCCTTTCTTCGTGATGATGAAGTCGGGCTGCTAACACCGGTACAGTATGGTGTGTTGGTTCTTGAGTGTACGGGGAGATGTTCATGGGGTCAGCAGGAATCTGTATTGCTTCCTCAGACCTCCAAGTGTTTAAGGTTGTGGGTAGCCAGTCCCACCTACGGGCGTATGCCGAACAGCAGGTATTAGTCGTGGTGTTAGCAATGGAGTTTGAGTAAGGGTTTGCTCGGGATGATCCGGCATTCCCTCGGCATCTTCGTACTACCCGGGCTTTGTCGGTCATGTAGTAAAGAGGTTCAGAAGAGTTTGGTGTCGTAGGGATAGGTAAGGGAGTAGTACCCCTAGTAGTGGACAGCGTTTCAGTTTCGTTGTTTAAGCCGGTTGATGATACGTTAGAGGAGTCTGCCATTTCTGTGGCAAGGAGTTTAGTATATGAGAGGTTAAGGTTATATATAGAAATATAATAACCTAGCACATAAGCACGTATAGGGTTGATCCCGTTTCTATCCTTGGTCAAAGTCTTCTAATGCATTCCCATTCACTATAGCCATTTCAGGTCTTGCATCAATTCTCCTTTAATTTTACATAGTTGATCAGGCTATGTTAAATTAAAGTCAAATGATGCAATCGCTGAACCAGTCATAATAAACAAGAATACTAACCTAATGGTTATAGTCTAGATCACTAATGCAATCCTAGTTCGCTATAACCTTTGGCTCTGATACCAATCTGTCGCACCCCCAAAACACGTGGTAGCGGAAGTGAGAGGTGTCACGGGGGCGCCGACCAAATCAATAATCATAACATAAGGATTAAAGCAAACGACCTCTATATGAGACGTTTGAAAATATTACATTACCATAATTCAAATGTTTACACAATAAATCTGGAGTTCGCATAAACTGTTTAGAGATTTCTAATACATTACTGAATTT
The DNA here is from genome assembly GCA_963422505.1 of Pseudognaphalium luteoalbum. Taxonomy (NCBI): domain Eukaryota; kingdom Viridiplantae; phylum Streptophyta; class Magnoliopsida; order Asterales; family Asteraceae; genus Pseudognaphalium; species Pseudognaphalium luteoalbum. Next base: position 15,643,857 of record OY730196.1, read on the forward strand.
ACAAAATACAGCTACATGCAATCTAATCTCTTGTTGTTTGAAAACAATGCGACTCGAGCTAAGCTTTCCAAAAGCTTCCTACTGCGGCGGGTTACCTGAGAAATACATACTAAAAGGTCAACATAAAGTTGGTGAGTTCATAGGTTTGTTAAACAGTTGTTGAGATATCGGTATGAAACACAAGATTTTTCGTTTGTATCATTCAACAATGATAAGTAAATGTATCGTTAGCCAACGATAAGTAAATGTAGTTGCACGTATGCAAAAATAGGGTATACCATTTGCCATGAGCTCATAGTCTGAAGCTTAACAATGTGTGTCATGCCTCTTTCGAGTACACGATCGTGGGTGCCCCTGCAAGTGTCTAATCCGGTACACTTGTATGTACAAATATTAATACGTCCGTTTGACAGGTTAGCGCGACTAACCCGGACGGGGATTGTTAGTCCCAAATAGATCTATTTACTAATACTCGCGCTTAGTCCAAATTAACGAAGCTATGATGTGTGGGGACTTTAAATGGATTAGTGTGTTAACTCATGCAATCCGTATAGCGTTGTTTGTTGTACTTGTGTTCATAAAAACAGTTGTATAAAGCAATTGTATAAAGCAGTTGTAGTATGTATTCTCCCCCAAAATATTTGTAAAACAGTAAAGGGGCTATGAAACTCACCTGAGTTTAGCAAGTAGCTAGCAAGTAGTCAAATAAGCAAGCAAGCCGGTGTGCAACCTTTGAACGTCCTAAACGTATAAGGTTGTGTATGTATGAGTAGATGTCTTTACAGACCATCTATGTAAGTGGAGGGTTAATATCCACTTAAACCGATAGTATAGGTGGAGGGTCAATGTCCACCTATAGCTAGTTCATCAACTAGTATGTCCAAATAAGTAGTTTGAGTTCGTTTATCAAAAGCGTGTACGGCCCGTTGGTGAAAGTTTGTAATAATAATTCTTTAAGACATTATCATTATGATGTTGTATCGTGTGCTTACAAAGCATGTTTTATGTGTTACTGAGTTATATCGTATAAGTTTAGATGTTACATAAAGTTCAACACTTAGTGTGAAATCTAGTTTTAAAGTTTCTGTTTAGCAGTCACTTAGGGCGTCACTCAGGGCGTCACTTAGGGGCATCACTCAAGTAAGTGTCGCTATAGGCGACACTCGATTGGTTAGCGGCACTAGGTCAAGTGATGTTAAATGTGATTTTTAAATTGGCAGCGTCACTTGGGGTAGTGACGCTATATGCGGCACTTGGGCTCAGGCGGTACTAAGGGTAAGTGACGCTATAGGCGTCACTTGGGTAAGTGTCGCTGGTAGGGCGGCACTTGTGCCTGATCCGATTTTCGATTTTTAATCCAAGTGTTCTAATTGTCGGTTTTTCATTCGGTAAACTTTCTAAATTTAGTTTTTGGTCCAAGTTACTAATTAAGTCACCCAAACCCATTTTTGTTACCACTTTCTAAATATAGTAAGTTTTTTTCGAAATCGAGCCACTTTTGTTGACTTGGTCAAACTTCTCGGTTTGATCCGAAACTTTCACCCAACCCAAATATCAGTTTATAGAGTCCAAATATGTTGTCGGTTCATGTCCTAATTCACCAAAAGTGTCAGTTCTTATGAAAGTCCCAAATATTCAAGATTTCACATTTTCGACTTTTGTGTCGGTTTGTTTCACTATGTATCTTACATATTTCTTGTCCAAATCAAGTCTTACAAATTTTACCAACTGATCTTCTATGTTTTTAGTGTCTAACATATGATTTCTATGAGTTTTAAGTCCCATCTTCATATAGAAACAATATAAATGGCCATGCATAGCCCAGATTATAATTTTACCCAGACCAGTCCCACAAATCGTCCAATAGAGAAAAACTTGTACGTTTCTGGTAAAAGTGTAAAACACGAAAGTTGTAGATATTTTCAATACGCAAATTTTAAAAAAAATGCATCTTCTAACTCTTCCTAGAACTCGAGATATGACATTTTTAGTAACCTGTGTTTTTGAAGACAGAATCTGTCTCTTTATATGTGTGTTATAAAAACGTATTTTACCCTTTTATTTGGACATGATAGTATTAGATGAGCTTTATAACCTGTGAATAAACATAAATGAGAGTAGATATGTGTCCTCACAATGGTGGTTTGAAGAAAGAAAGCTAAGATGATGATGAGAAACTTGTGAGCTTGAATCTTCTTGAAGGACTTTGCAAAAATGATGGTTTTTAAGGTGGTGGAGCTATGGAGGATTATGGTGGTTGTGGTGGTGGTGAAGAGACTGAGTTTTCTCTGGATTTTGAGAGAGAATGGAGTGGATTTTTGAGAGAAAAGAGATTGAGTGAAAATGTGAAGGTGTAAGTGTTTGCATGCATCTTGAGTGGCTTAGTAAGTCAAAGACATGAGTATTTTGCATGTGATTGCACATGGGTGCACATGGGGGGAGAGGGGGCCGGCCAAGGGGGCCCACTCAAGGGTATTTTGGTCATTTTCTTGTTCCTAATTTAATTTGTAGCATTTTAGGTTCGTTTACCCGATTGTTTCGATGTTTATTCGTACGTAAAACGTTAATTGTATGTGTTTAATCAACGATTTAAATTTTGATATTCTTAATTGATATAAAAGTTTAAGTACTTAGAACATTTATAAAAATTTCCCGTTAATTTATCGGTCTCGATTGTCGGGCGCGTTCTGCGCGTTTTCGTTGCGTTTGAGACGTTTTAATCGAAACGTCTAGGTTTTTCGGGTATTATTATATTAAAATAATAATATATGATAAATAACTTCTAAAAAATAGATTCAAGTTATTTATAAAAAAAAATGTTTTCACCAACGCCGTATTTATACTGTGTCGGACTCCGTCCGGTTGTTTTGCACAATTTCACCAAATTGCGTAAGCGTAATTACAACTAATTACGTAGCGTAATATAAATCAATTACGGAGGTGTATATTCACATAAAATATACAAATAGTTACAAGTAATTACAAGTATTTAGCCTAAAACTAAACTAAACACATGTAATTAGGGTTTCTAGAGGGTTAATCAGTAACCCTAAATCGTCGGGTGTCACACTTGTCAAAGTCAATTAGTCTTAGTATGTGATGTAATTAGTGTGTATATTCGAGTCTGTAAATGAATAGTGAAATAGACAATATACACAATATACTGTTCATGCGACACAGAGCTTGTGTCGCAATGGTCACAATAGCGACACAAGTTGTGTCGCTAGTAGGTCTGGACAGTTATAAATAGAGGAGTTAGAATTCATTTCAAGGTTGATCAAACAGAGAGGCGTGGGCAGAGAGACAGAGAAAGAGTGTGAGTATTGTAATCGTTATTCCTCAATCGTGAATACATACAAAGATTATAGATATTGTGTTTGTGTATTTGATTAAACGTTCATTACTTGATTATTTGTATTCCGCACTTTCAATCGAGTAAACGATCTGATTAGGTCCGACTACAGGGGTCCTACAATAAGATTGTGTAGCAGTCCCCATCCCGCTTAGGTGTACGAGATTTCTATATATTCTTTGTGCAATTTTTAAATTTAGAAAATGATGTTTTGTATAAAATAAAACTATTTACATAAATAATAAAAAATTCATCGATTTTTCTCGAATTAGCATATAATTAGCATCTTGGCATAAATTCGATGGGCAATTTATGTTAATATAAAAAATTAATATATGTTAATAAAAAATTCGAGCCATAGTAATTTATGTTAATAATTTGCATCCTGCGATGGGCAATTTATGTTAATATAGCTAGCATCCCGCGACGTAAATTTATATTAATATATCTTCCTGCCATATCAATATATATATATATATATATATATATATATATATATATATATATATATATATATATATATTTGGATAATTTAGCATCCTGCCAATTAATTTACGTTAATAATTATATATATAAATAAATAAGGTACAAGTTGTGAATTAGGAAATCTAGTATCCTGCCATAGTAATTTATGTGAATATAGCTAGCATCCTGCGATATGTCATATTAATTTATGTTAATAAATTAATATATATTTGGACAATTTAGCATCATGCCTACTAATTTATGTTAATATAGCTAGCATCCTACGATATGCCATATCAATATATATTAGAATTATTTATATTAATTAAATAATTACAACACAAAATTTAAAGAAAACCGTTGGTAACCAACAAATACAGGTTGTAATGGTTAGGATCAAAAGTTACTCTAATCCTACGGAAAAAAATAGAAGTCAATGCAAAACTGTATTTTCAACTCACCGGCAGCCATATATATGGGCAATTATATGTCGTTTTTCAATAAAATTTGGAAAAATAAATAATGTTATATCACTTTAAAGCTTTATTGTATAAATTGTATTTCAAATTATTATAACTAACGGTGACAATTTTTGACAAGCCCTTAAACAAAGATAAATTGTTTTTTGGGTTCGATGTGACTTAGGGCTAGAGTCAATGGCAGATCGAACAACCATCAAGAAATTTCAAATTCCTTTATTTATTTATTTTTTAAAAAAGATTCAACCTATTAACTTGTTAACTAGTTATGCGAATTGTGTTTAAGTTGAATATGTTTGACCCATAACTTGTTTAGTAAATTAATTCGAGTTTGGGTTCTGAACTTTGGACCTGAAACTTTAAATCCACTAGCTTGACTCGACTCGAATTACAACATGAAGTTATGCTAATTTAAAGTTTATAAGAAAGATTGAGCTGCGAATTTTTATTCTAGTTGTTAACTTTGATAACCAAGTAAATATCTTTACAAAGTAAAGAGTTAATAAATCATTGCTTCATATAGAAATTGCATTAGATGTTGTAATAATGAAGATGGTATATCATAGTCACTTATCTAAATCGTAATTTAGAAAACTATAAAAATGGTCAAACTATTTGCATAATAATAAATTAACTTTTATCATCATCTTAAATTAATGTAATTGACTTTGAGTGTTAAATGTTATATAATATTAAAAGGGTAGATTTTCTTTATAGTACCTACTTACTCCGTATTAAAAGGTTAATGCAATATAAGCTTTCAATTTCTTATATATTTGTATAAAGATAAAGATGATTATAACTGTTTAAAAAATAAGGTAAAAAAATAGGTAACATTATATTACGTCAGTCGTTAGTTACATAAGGTATAAGGATTACATTTAGAGTTAGATAGTTTTGAAATGGAACTAATCATGATAGTAAATATGATAATTACATTGATTTTAGTGTTAAATATTAAATTTATTACCATATATTGAAAAATAAGATGGTAAAATAGTAAATTACTATATCCCCTTTTAAGACTTTGAACCAAATGTATTATTAAGAAGTATATATTTAGATATGAATTGGTTATGTATATAGATAGCTAGTCAGTACATCCAAATGTTAATTATTTATTATATATTTTGTTTTTTTTTAAGATTTATATTTCATAATTTGTCCGTTTATACTCAAGCCCGTTGTGACTCAAACTAATTTTTACCGAGCTATTGTGGCTTAATCCCTATTTGATACGGTTGCTCGAACCCATCCACCCGGCCGTTTTGCCAGTACTATTATAGCCTTATAGGTAGTAACCGTAATAAAAAAATAAAGGAAAAAAATAAAAGTCGGTTAATTAATGTAGTAAATAGATAACCAAAATAATAAATTATAATTAACTCTTTTTATAACATAAATTATGCAAGTTAATAAAGGTATCCATGATGACATAGAAAATGATGAAGTGTCCATATATTTTATTTTCATTACTTGATAAAGTTTATACAAAAGTCGATAAGAGAAGTTCATGGGATGAACTTTGGAGAGTGGATACTAGTTAATTTTTTAGGCCGTTTCATGCACGACCCACTCTTGAAAAGTTTTAATGTTAATTTTTATTATGCTACATGTATATATTATGTTCAAAGTTGATTGAATAAAAAAATATATATGTATTCTAAATGGTCTTGTTAGAGAAAGAGATTTTGAAAATGTTAAAGGAGAAGTAAAGATGTTAAAATGATATTAAAAAGCGGCGAACACATTTTTAATGTATGACACTTTCTCTTGTCAAAGCATATAGTATTTTTATAATATCAAATTGACGAGTTTTGTGTATACATATTACGAAGTATTAAATTAGACTAGTCAGTAACCCGCGCAATGCGGCGGTAGTGATAGAAAATATAATAGTGGCCGGCAATAATAATCGACGTAACAATAATAATTATATTAGCACGGGTCACTACTCAATTTTTTCTTTCTTTTACTTATATTTCAATTTAATATGTACTTTGTAGAATCATTAGACTTATGATATTAATATTATTTTTTTAATATTGATAGAAAACAATTTTAATTATTTAAATTTAAGTTCTTAATAAATGTACAAATAATAGGAAATTATTATCCAAAATTGTTAAAAGAAGAAATATATGTAAATTGATTTGATTTCGTTAGTTTTTGTATTTATTCAATTAGTTAGAGGGTATAAATGTAATTTTCAATATTTCCATTTTAAACATTAAGCTAAAATGGCTAAATGCATAATAAGGTTTAAGGTTATATAAATGTTAAGTGTTAATAACTAAGTTATAATATGTACTTTACAAAAATTAGGACTCTATTTAACTTGATACATAATATGTTGTGTAATCTATTTAATTAAGTTAAGTCGATAAAATGTCAGCTATGTTTTAACAAACATAATTATATGCCATTTTCATCGTAATTAGTATATGTAAAAATCAATGATATATGATGTTCTATGTATCCTAGTATGTCATATATTTTAACAAAGTGAATATCATATAAAGATTTTGTTTACAATATAAGAATGGAGTTTATATATCATTTTATTAGAAGGTTAAATGAACTTAACTATTTAGCTATAGAAAGATCTACATGAATATGTCATTTTCATCGTAATTAGTATATGTAAAAATCAATGATATATGATGTTCTATGTATCCTAGTATGTAATATATATTAACAAAGTGAATATCATATAAAGAGTTTGTTTACATTACAAGAATGGAGTTTATATATCATTTTATTAGAAGGTTAAATGAACTTAACTATTTAGCTATAGAAAGATCTATGTGAAAATAAGGTTAGAAAAGTTATGATAAAAAAGATTAAAAAAATTGGAGGTTTAGAAATAAGAGATGAAATCTTAATGATGTGTCAATTTAAGAGGAGGTTATGATTCCCCATTTAAAGGCATTTATGTTTTTAATGATGTTTCAATTTAAGAGGAGGTTATGATTCCCCATTTAAAGGCATTTATGCTTTTTATATATAGAGTAATGAAATGAAATAATAATGTCTATCGATTTTAAGCATGTTTAAGATTAGGATGAAGATAAAGTAAAATTATTATTTTAAAGGAGTGAAAGCAAAAGATATTAGGACTAATGTTAAGCTTTTACATGTTTATGTGTCACATTAAAAAGAATTATATTCTTGATTAAATTTAAAAATATATAAAGATGAATGATTAATCCAAATTAATTTCTTTCATGTAAGTGATTATTTTTTTTACAAAGAGTTTAAAGGTGTTTGGTGGGTTTATCTGTAAAGTGTATGTTTGTTAATTTTAAGGTATTGGAAAATCTAATTTGATTAATCATGTTTAGTTTATTTTTTTATGGTTATATATTATTCTAATATTTTACATAATATGTGTTTGTTAATGGTTTGCTAGAGAAGTTAAAACATGTTACTGGAATACAAATGGCAATTTAAGAAGTGTTAATGTGTCATCTTTGAGTATAAGGGCTCTTTTTATATATATACTAGGTACGAAAGGTGTCGTGCTTAGCACAGTCCACTATAAAATACACTTAAAAATGATACATGTAGTGAATTAATCAATCAATTTAGTCATAAGATTTGATTAAGCCTTTATATAAAAATGTTTCCGGCCTCTGCTATGGTAGTTTAGCGGTGAGGGACATGCAACATAAAGATGAAGGTCACACGTTCAACCCTCGTCGTTCCCATGTTCATTTACCGCGGATTACGTGATTCGTCTCTCTCGTATTGGTTGTGGGACAGATTAATGAGAGCCCGCCGGAGGGTTGGTTTTACTCGTTTTAAAAATGTTCCCCATAATTTATTTAACAATTATCTTTGGAGTTGATTTTGTATAAGAGATATAAATTTAACTAATAGTAATAAAATGATAATAAGAATCATAACAAAAGGTATGAATGTTTGCATTTTTCGTGATATATGGTGATTTCATATGTATATATAAGAAAAAAATGAGAATGGTACATAATGTTAGCATAATGTATGATAGTGTTATATTAGTGTAAAAGAAAAGATGGGTCCATCAATTATATGTATGTGCAAAAGGTATGAATTGTTTGAGATGGTATTATTAAAGTTAAGATTATAATACATATCATTGTTAATCTTACGTTTAAGATTAAAGAAAGTAAAGATTAAAACATTCAAATGATTAAAATAATAATTAATTAAAGATATGTAGCTAAATAAATGATTTGATTATATATCTGTATTTTGTATATATGATAGTTATGTTGTAGGAGTAATGTAAAGTATATATCATAATAGATTAATTTTATGTTTAAGATATAAAGAATGAATAATTTATAAGATTTAAGAAAACATAATGATGGACGCATGACATTTTAATAAGAGATGATGTGTCCTTCTAATATTGAATCTTAGTGAATATGTTTGCTTTATTGAAACACTTCAAAATTTTAGAACATTTTTTTTATGTCCCATAAGTATGATACAATTTATCAACTTTGCCAAGATAATTGGTGCAAAAAAACTAGTCTTAAAACATATGTGAAACAGATGGGTATACTAGAACAAGCTTGTTCTAGTACGAAAACAAGGTTGTTCTAGTACTAATACTAAAACAAGGTTGTTTTAGTTCTCTTTCAGATTTCTTCAACTTACAACACCAAGTACCAAACTATTCCTGCAACTTTACACAACATTTAACAAGTTCAACTTGACCAAATCCGTAAATGGTCTAAATATCATTAACACTCTTTTAATAATCATTTTCACCAAATTTAAATACATCAATTGAGTCAAATTCAAACCAAAACTCAATTTTACCACCTTCTTGCAGCTCACAAATTTTCTGGCTTACATTGACTTAGAAAATGACGACAAAGGACTCTCTATGATGGTTTTGACTCATTATAGCATTTCAACCATTCGGTGACCTAATTGGACACCAAATTAACCCATAAAAATATTCAACATCAGTAAGCAATATATTACTACCAATGCACTTAATCTAACACAAACTTGACCCATTATGACACTTAACCTCTGGGTGACCCATTTGGGCACTCTAACGACCCGTTTAGGTCTTAACCCATATTAACACTACTCAATGACCATTTTTACATCATGTTGGCTAGTTTAAGTGAAACCAAGCTTATACTATCAATGACACCTCAATTCAACCTTTAAACATCTATAAACCATATTACCATTTCATTAGTCATAATTATTCAAGATCAGCAAATCAAAACCGTCAACAAGTATGTTAATCTTACGTTTAAGATTAAAGAAAGTAAAGATTAAAACATTCAAATGATTAAAATAATAATTAATTAAAGATATGTAGCTAAATAAATGATTTGATTATATATCTGTATTTTGTATATATGATAGTTATGTTGTAGGAGTAATGTAAAGTATATATCATAATAGATTAATTTTATGTTTAAGATATAAAGAATGAATAATTTATAAGATTTAAGAAAACATAATGATGGACGCATGACATTTTAATAAGAGATGATGTGTCCTTCTAATATTGAATCTTAGTGAATATGTTTGCTTTATTGAAACACTTCAAAATTTTAGAACATTTTTTTTATGTCCCATAAGTATGATACAATTTATCAACTTTGCCAAGATAATTGGTGCAAAAAAACTAGTCTTAAAACATATGTGAAACAGATGGGTATACTAGAACAAGCTTGTTCTAGTACGAAAACAAGGTTGTTCTAGTACTAATACTAAAACAAGGTTGTTTTAGTTCTCTTTCAGATTTCTTCAACTTACAACACCAAGTACCAAACTATTCCTGCAACTTTACACAACATTTAACAAGTTCAACTTGACCAAATCCGTAAATGGTCTAAATATCATTAACACTCTTTTAATAATCATTTTCACCAAATTTAAATACATCAATTGAGTCAAATTCAAACCAAAACTCAATTTTACCACCTTCTTGCAGCTCACAAATTTTCTGGCTTACATTGACTTAGAAAATGACGACAAAGGACTCTCTATGATGGTTTTGACTCATTATAGCATTTCAACCATTCGGTGACCTAATTGGACACCAAATTAACCCATAAAAATATTCAACATCAGTAAGCAATATATTACTACCAATGCACTTAATCTAACACAAACTTGACCCATTATGACACTTAACCTCTGGGTGACCCATTTGGGCACTCTAACGACCCGTTTAGGTCTTAACCCATATTAACACTACTCAATGACCATTTTTACATCATGTTGGCTAGTTTAAGTGAAACCAAGCTTATACTATCAATGACACCTCAATTCAACCTTTAAACATCTATAAACCATATTACCATTTCATTAGTCATAATTATTCAAGATCAGCAAATCAAAACCGTCAACAAGTATGTTAATCTTACGTTTAAGATTAAAGAAAGTAAAGATTAAAACATTCAAATGATTAAAATAATAATTAATTAAAGATATGTAGCTAAATAAATGATTTGATTATATATCTGTATTTTGTATATATGATAGTTATGTTGTAGGAGTAATGTAAAGTATATATCATAATAGATTAATTTTATGTTTAAGATATAAAGAATGAATAATTTATAAGATTTAAGAAAACATAATGATGGACGCATGACATTTTAATAAGAGATTATGTGTCCTTCTAATATTGAATCTTAGTGAATATGTTTGCTTTATTGAAACACTCCGAAAATTTAGAATATTTTTTTTATGTCCCATAAGTATGATACAATTTATCGACTTTGCCAAAATAATTGGTGCAAAAAAACTAGTCTTAAAACATATGTGAAACAGATGGGTATACTAGAACAAGCTTGTTCTAGTACGAAAACAAGGTTGTTCTAGTACTAATACTAAAACAAGGTTGTTTTAGTTCTCTTTCAGATTTCTTCAACTTACAACACCAAGTACCAAACTATTCCTGCAACTTTACACAACATTTAACAAGTTCAACTTAACCAAATCCGTAAATGGTCTAAATATCATTAACACTCTTTTAATAATCATTTTCACCAAATTTAAATACATCAATTGAGTCAAATTCAAACCAAAACTCAATTTTACCACCTTCTTGCAGCTCACAAATTTTTTGGCTTACATTGACTTAGAAAATGACGACAAAGGACTATCTATGATGGTTTTGACTCATTATAGCATTTCAACCATTCGGACCTAATTGGACACCAAATTAACCCATTAAAATATTCAACATCAGTAAGCAATATATTACTACCAATGCACTCAATCTAACACAAACTTGACCCATTATGACACTTAACCTCTGGATGACCCATTTGGGCACTCTAACGACCCGTTTTGGGTCTTAACCCATATTAACACTACTCAATGACCATTTTTACATCATGTGTGCTAATTTAAGTCAAACCAAGCTTATACTATCAATGACACCTCAATTCAACCTTTACTATAAACCATATTACCATTTCATTAGTCATAATTATTCAAGATCAACAAATCAAAACCATCAACAAGTATACAGGTACCCGTTGACTACATTGACCTTTGACTTCCAACATTACATTATATTGACTTTAACAAGTAGTCCTATATTTACATCATCAAGTGTCAAAACATAGTTTTAATGAACATAAAGGGGTGTATGCATATCATAAGCATTGTAACACCCCTAAATTTTGGGTTGCGGAAGCGGTCGGGTCGGGTGTTATCAAATTAAATATCACGAGTACAAAGGTAAATAATGAATGACTCTAAATGAGACGTTTGAAAATAGTTATACATTTCCAAAATAAAAGTGTATACAATTTGCAAGTTCGCAAAATAATTTCAATACATAATTTGTAATACAAAAGTTATGCAGAGAAATCTAGTTGTTTGAAAACATGCGACTCGAGCTAGCATATCTTGTAGCAATCCTAATCCTGTTGGGCACCTGAGAACACATGCTAAAACGAGTCAGCTATAAAGCTGGTGAGTTCATAGGATTGTTAATTGAAAACATAAAGTATAAACCTGTATGCTTTGAAAAGTAGTTCAAATCCACGACTTTGATTTGTATTGTTTAAAGTGTGTAACACCAATGTGTATACAGCTATCGAGGTATCTAATACCTAAGTAATTATGGTTTCTACCTAAGTACACAGAAGTAGTGGCATATCATGCCTGGATACCTATCAGGTATGGGTGGGTCTACAATGTGAGGCATTACATGCCTAAGTATTACCGAGTGTGTGTATGACCACGTCATATCGAGGGTGTGGCAATCCGTGCCTTAATACCTATCAGATATAAGTAAATCAACTAATGTGGGGTAATACATGCCTAGGTACTATCAGGTATATGTGTACGACCACGTCGTATGATAACAAGTAATAGAATGATTAGTTTAGTAGTAAATTGTGGGTGTACTCCTGGTACGTTGTGTTGCATCCAGCAACATGAAATTGTAGTCCCGCAGAACTATGATTAAGTATTTAAACAAATAATGAGTTAACGACCTCGCGTGAAAACTCACCGATCCGTTAACTATTGTGAATCTCGAGTGTAAGCTCGCCGATCCGTGAATGAGTGCGGATCACGAGCATAAGCTCGCCCATCCGTGACTGAGTGTGAACCCCGAGTGTAAACTCACTGATCCATCGATTGTATCGCTTTACCGTGATATCGTACTTGTTCCCACTTCTAACCGTGGCATCATTTTGTGCCCACTTTACCGTGGCATCGTTTTGTGCCCATTTGGCATCGACCGGATTGCTCGCAAGCAATGTATGAGAGTCAGCAGTACCACGACATGCCCGACTTGAGTAACTGAGTCGACCATACTACGACGTGTCCAACTTGAGTAAATGAGAGCCGACAGTACTACGACATGCCTGACTAATGTAAATGAGCTGACAGTACTACGACATGTCCGAGTTGAGTATTCGCGTTTGTATAAGTGTATGTATAAATATATACATAATTAGATGGTATGTAGCATCAAGTGCTCGAGATAGAGTATGAGTGTGTATATATATATATATGTATATATATGTATATATATATATATATATGTATGTATGTATGTATATAAGTCAAACGACAAACGCGGGTGATAGTGGTCATGCAACGCATGAAAGTAATTTGTTGTATATAAATATGTATATACAATACTTAGATATTAAGTAGCACAATGAACCTAGGTATGAATATTCATCACCTAGTTGAGTTGTATCAGCATACTTAATTATACTAACATAGTCTACTATCGTATACTCCTAGTCTCAGCCTAGCAAGTATATTGGAGTCTCGGGGAAATGGTCACCTAAGTACAATTTCCATTCTGATAAGCAAAGATTATATCGGCAGTCTTAGTTCCTAAAAGGGAGACTAATCCTGTAACAAATCTAGATGTTGTCCAGTGTAGGTAGAACTAACCAGTTCGAATGTAATCGATAATATTGTCCCTCGACAATATGGCCAATGTATATTGATAACTTAACTTAGTCAAGTTACGTCATGGTAATTGTCTTTCAACAATCTAATAGTGTACAATGGTAACCTATCTAGGTTAAGTATTGATATTGTCCTACAAAAATATTAAGGGTGTAATTCCTAAGTATTACACATTTCGTATTACATGACAGTAATATAAATAAGTCTGAATTATAATAATTTATAATTATAATTCGAAAACAGTAGTTGAACATGTGTCTCACCCCGAAAATAGTAAAACGGTTTAAAGAGTGGGGCTATGAACTCACCTGAGGAGTTAACGATCCTACGATACGCGCGTCGTGCGATGGGTAACCTCCTAGTATCCTAAATACGTGAGGTTATATGAGTACGAGACAAATCAGTTTGTCTAAGCGAGTCGTGTAAGTATTCATTTGTCATTTAGGTTTGGAAACCGTGTACGGGGGTTCGGGGGCAGCGCCCCTGGTAGCGGGGTCCAAGGGGTGGCAACCCCTGGCGGGGTCCAAGGGGCAGAGCCCCTGGCTGGGGTCGAGCTGTAGTGAAAAACGCTCCGAAATTCCATTTCGGAGTAAAATTAGCTGGAAAAATTTGAGTCTCGACACTTAGTGAAAAATATGTGTTTCCTGAGTTTTTAGCGACACTTATAGCGTCACTTAGGGGTTTATGCGACACTCAGGAAGTGTCGCATAAAATGGAAAATTCTGAAGTGATAGCGTCACTTGGGGAAGTGACGCATAAGGCGCGACACTTAAGAAAGTGTCAGGTGTAAGTGTCGGATTCAAGTGTCGGGTGTTAAATTTGAGTCACTTAGGCAGTGACGCAAAAAGAGGGTTTTAGGCGACACTCAGGCAAGTGATGCATGATTAGGGTTTTATGCGATACTTAATGCGTCACTTAAGGAAGTGACGCTATACTGGATCTGGTTGTGCGTCACTTACATCTGTTCAACGATTTTCCCCCCAAAAATCAAGATCTAACCTATTTTTGGACCAAATATTGTTGATATAATGTTAATACATGATATATTAAGTGTTTTTAATAAGAAATAACAAGAAAAAGTGGATAATTTCTTACGATTTGAAGATCGAAGGTCTGAGGATGATGATGAACTTAATGATGATCTTGATGAAGAAGATGAAGATGGAGATGATGATAGTGTTATTGTTAGTAGCTTTCTTTTCCTTGAAGATGATGATGATTTTCGATTTGATGATGATGATGTGGTTGTTGATTATTGTTGTTGTTGTTGTTTGATAAGTTGAGAGAAAAAGATGGAAAGGAAGAAGAAGAAAATGAGGTGAAAATGGGGAGGGGGTTTGGGTTTTTGTCAAAACTCAGATCCCCAAATTTGGGGACTGTGATCTCCAACAACGGTACAAGATACCCGTATTTTTGTACCCGATCGTAAAATAAATAATATTTTTAATTTATGAAATTCTTTTATATGTTTTCAAAATATTTTTGAGTTGGAACATTTTATAGAATAAAATGTTTTGGTTAAAGTTTTATAGCTAAATTTCGCACAGTTTCAGATAACTAGAACGCGTTCTATCATATTTGTTTTTCTAGTGATTATGAAATAATCACCTTGCATTACATATATATATATATATATATATATATATATATATATATATATATATAATTTTCGAATACTTTGTTATAATCGCGTACTAAGTACGATTAATTGAAGTAAAAATTGGGCGTAAAAATTGACATTTTTGACCGGGTGTTACAAGCATGATCTAGAGATTTAGCTTGTTACCGACTAAGCAAAAAGCACCACCATTAGCTCCCCATAGGCTTCTTGCCCAAACTCCTTTGCATACCACTTGGTTCACCTAAAAACATGAAAACATAATAGAGTAAGCATATAGCTTAGTAAGCAATGGGCTATCAATGATAATCAATACCAATTCACAATATACTTATATTAAGGATCCATAATATAACATGCTAATTCCCGCAAGAATTTACATCTTCGGGCCTACACCCCGGTATATAAAATCACAAGATCACCAAGTAATTACCATATCCATTACCGGTCCTTCCAAGTAAATGAATATATAATCACAAAATCACCAAGTAAGTTCCATATCCAATACCGGTCCTTCCAAGTAAATGGAATATGCATTACTTAGAATATGATAGCATCATTCATTGACTTACCTTGCGATAGCCCACTAATATAATCACTTGTAACAACACCTTGATCACGTTTATCACATAATCATATAATCGCATAGCCAAGTATCAATTATACATTCAATCTCACTTATCATATCAAGTAAGTGTAAGTTTCATAGTATTCATGATTTCACAATAATTTCATACACTTTACATGTGATTGATCATAAATGGGTATTTATCAAATTTCTCATCAATTTCATCTACCAACACCAAGAGTATCACTTCTTGGTTCATAATCTCTCACAATACATATCAATTACTGATGCGTGTGAAAGTGTCTAGTTTTATTATTTATAAAGTACAGGATATATCAATCACTACTATCACACAACCAGGCAAGAATACCTGATCGGAATAGTATAGCTATAGTAAGTCCAGGTCGATCACAAGGAACACATGAACAGTATTATCAAGTTAAATTGGAATTATTAACTAAACTAATAAAGCAGTAAGATAAGGGGTACGTTTTAGTTCCGTACGAACGTTCAATATGAACTAATTAACCAAACCAACAACATAAAATAAGATAAGAGGAACAAATAAACAATTGGAGATAGACATGTAATTGCTTAGAGTCTTCACCTCAGATTCATATTATTCGGTTCATGTGTTTTGATTGTCTGATTGTGATTTCCTTTATATTAACTTAGATACTAATCAAAGAGTCCAAGTTAAATGTATATTAGCCAACGGTTCGGGTCTAACTAATATCTACAATCTAGGGTTCCACATTAAACATCGATCCGTTGTCATAAGGATGGTGCTCTATTGTGTGCTTTTCTCTAGATTGTGCATTAAGTATTCACGACTTGTTATGATCGATCCTAGCGGTATGACTCAACAATACCTTCTAATAATCACTTATTAGCTTGCTCATTTTAGATTGATTAATTACTAGTCTCTTAACCTATCAAACTCAACATATTTAGTAATGACTATAAACCTAGATTCATAATCATCAATAATCAATAACATCAAAGGAACTCAATCTCAATGACATTATCAACCACGTTAAATAGTAACTAAGAATCACCAATAAACAAGGTTCTACGGATAACATAACAATCTTCAATCAGATGAAAAACACAATTATTACTTTCAAACAATCATAATCAAAGGTTATTAAACTAAACAATTAACAATAAGTCTAATCCATGATTCAATTATACAAAATCAGATTCATATCCCAAAACAAAACACATAGACATGTTTAGAATGGAAATCGGAAAGTGATACGCAAACCGAATCGATAAACCACGCGAAGTAGGATCAATTGGCATCAATCCCCACTTTCTTGTGCCTCCAAAACTCCATTAAAATGCCTCTAGAACCTGCCTTTGTCGAATTAGGGTTTAGGCTAAAAGTTAGGGTTTCAAATGAGGGAAAATGGGAATTTAAGGAATTTTGCCGAATTGATCCATACGCCGTATGGAATTTTCATATGCCGTATGGATGCAAAAGGCCCATGGTCCAGGCCCGCGTAACTGGCAGCCCGGCTCACTCAATCCATACGCTGTATGGATTTTCCATACGCCGTATGGATGTCAAATTCCAACTTTTCACCATTTCGACCCTCTTCTTTAAAACTTTTTTTAGCTCGTTTTCTGATTCTTTTCCGATTCAATCTTCTCGTGTCCATTGTTTTATTCTTTTAGCAACTTTTCTTCGCAATAAGCTCCTAAATGCAAATATGGACGAAATAAGTATCTTATTCATACAAAATGCATTAGAAACCTATCTAACAAAGGGGTAATTAGTACTATAATTTAGTACATTTTGGCGTTTATCAATTACCCATTTATACCAATCATCATATACATAATCATACTCATAAGTATTCAATTTCTCATAACAACGTGATTATAAGTTCATTTAACCAAACTACCATCATTTACATATTGAACACACATAATTAAGTGTATGACACATGATTAAATCTTTTATTCGTTGAATTAAACACTTAGGGTTTCATAACACTTAAACCCTAACACTAATTAAGCAAGAAAAGGAGTGTTAATCATACCTCAATCACTCCAATTAGAAGTTAAAAGCTTTAGAAGTGAAAACCCTAGCTTTAATTTGATTGATCTTCCTCTATGTTCTTCTTAAGAATCGTCACACACAAACTCAGTATCGTGTTTTCTGTTTTAATATTTTGAGTATACTGTAGAATGATACAAAAGAAATGTTTTTATACTGCATAATTCATTTTAACCCCTCTACTTTTCACACTTGTCATATGTAGTCTATCCACTAACTTTTTCATTATAACACAAGTCCTATGGACATAAAATCCTTTACACAGTTAATCCTATTAACCTAACAGTTAAAATAATATAAATTATAGTTTTAAACTTACAAAAATTGGGGCGTTACATTTATATAAGAACTACTAGTAAATTTTAATGTCGTCCATTAAACAGCCCACTTCTAAAAAGGTTAATATTGATTTTATACAATAATATTATGTACTTTATCTTCAAAGTCAAGTTGATCATAATGTAAATAAAATATTTTAATAGTGTGGCCCACTTCAAAAAAAGGTTAATATTCATTTTATACAAAGATGCAATGTGCTTTATCTTCAAAGTCAAATTGATCATAACGTAAATAATATATTATAATAGTGCACTGATTATAAAATTTACCAAGCCATTAATTGTTGAATAAAATCTTGTACGTTCAAATAAACAAAATGCACTAAAAACTTAGATTTAAAGTTAAATATAGTAATGTAGAAATTAACTTAACATTAAAAGTACATGGTTTTTATATGGGAGTTGATATATACAACCAATAAATTACTACTTACAACAAACTGTACAATTAGTAAAGCTCACAGTACAAACATTGTTAAGCATAAAATTGGTGTTTGAATAAAAAAATTTGTTGTATTTATCACCTCCCTTTTTATATGTCTTCTAGTACCATTTATAAGAATTACACTCGATGATTTATAAACTTGTAACAATATCAAAATCCAAGTTATTTTTCCTTTTCAATATCTTTTTTGTGAGAAAACAAGAGTAACTAATAAATGGCAAATTACCTAAAATAGAATTAAACTATCAACATATTCTATATTTTAGAAATCTGCTATCAAAAATATCAATAATATAAATTAACTATCAATTTCATCGTACTTTTAGATTATGTTACCTTGGAATTCAAAAAAATGATAAACGCATCACCTACCATATTGTTAGAATTATGATTAGATTAATAGTTATTTTCTATTATTGAAAATTTTAATTTTGATAAATGGATAATTTTCCCTTTGAGAAAAATTATAAATTTGTATATGTACTACAAAAGTGTAAGCATGAATTAAAATTAATAGATAATTAGGAGGTAAATTAATTAGTTATTATTATTATTATTATTACTATTATTAATAATAATATTATTAATTTTATAAAAAGAAAGAGAAGAATGATGTGTTACACTAAGATTGCATTTAGATTTCTTTGTATACAACTCAAGATAAGATTAAGATATGGTGTATTGTATATTATTTATAAATGTGCATATTATTGTTAATGAATATATAATTTTTATTTTTCAAATGATTTATTATTTTTAAATTTCTCTAAGATTGCATTTAGTTTCTTTGTTAATAGAAGATGGAGTTTAAGAGTAATTAATTCAATTATTAAATTTCAAATGGTTTATAATTTTTTTATGAAGACACATGACACATTTTAAAACCATGTGGTCTTCCTTATAATATTTAAGATATAAATTTGCATATTATTGTTAATGGATATATATATTTTTTATTTTTGTTGTTTCTTTGTTAATAAAAGATTGAGTTTAAGAGTAATTAATTCAATTATTACATTTCAAATGGTTTATAATTTTTTTATGAGGACACATGGCAAATTTTAAAACCATGTGGCCTTCCTTATATAATATTTAAGATATTAGTAAGTTTCTTCGGCCGGTCGATGTACGGTTCACAAAAGTAGATGTTAATATTATAAAAAAATATAAATAGATTATACTGAATAGATGCATATTATTTACGAAATGTCACTTGTTATAGTCATGTACAAAGTATTTGTATCACTATACGAATATTGACTAACCAAAATAATTTTACTCATATCACTAAGGTAAGGTTCTGAAAGTTACATAAGATGCAACAAATATGGGAGAAATTAATGAATGATATCGTGTACTACTTTTGAAATGAAGCTGACCCTCTCATCACACACCTATGCAAATTTTAGACGTCTATTTCTTTTATAGTTTTAATTTGTGCAATGAACTAACCGAAATAAGTGTACTAATATCTTTAAACGTGCAAAGTAAAGTATTTAATTTAAAAAACATAGATGCTTTTCTTTACTAATTTTATCAACTTGCAAAATTAAAGTATAATTAAAAATCTAGCCATGAGTAACGTTCATTTTTTAAACGGTTTTAATTAGTGCAACCAAAAAATCATATTATTGGCTTTCTTAATTAAGAAAATTGTAATTAAAATATTTAGAAAAAAATCCCATATCATTTTTTTGGAATACTATAAAAACTATATAGATATAGATTGGATGTTACTATGTTTAATCATATTATTTGACATAGATATTGAACTTAAGTTTAAGGTATTACAAATATATTAAATATGAAAAGGACACTTGTCATGTTGTAATGATATTGTATGTCAATTTTTAAGCTCCTAAGAAAATATTATGTGTCAAATTTTAAGCATATTAGGTCTTCTTATATAGTAATGATGATATTAAAATTAAGTTTAAGGTATTACAAATATATTAAAATATAAAAAGGACACTTGTCATGTTGTAATGATATTGTGTGTCAAATTTAAGCACCTAGAGTATGTGTCAAATTTTAAGCATATTAGGTCTTCTTATATAGTATGGATATATATATATATATATATATATATATATATATATATATATATAAAAGTAAGAATTGGGTT
Source organism: Pseudognaphalium luteoalbum (assembly GCA_963422505.1). NCBI lineage: Eukaryota > Viridiplantae > Streptophyta > Magnoliopsida > Asterales > Asteraceae > Pseudognaphalium > Pseudognaphalium luteoalbum. The sequence continues at coordinate 15,664,729 of OY730196.1, forward strand.
GTGCAATGCACGGTCCAGACTAAGAACGGTCAATATTAATCTTTGCAACGTTATTGTTTTTAAGAATGATTGTTGATTAAAACTAAGAAAATTACTTTGATTTTTTAGTCGTATCTCTTTTCAAACATTAGCACTTCAATTGGCGTTATACACTTTGAATCGTAGATCATGTTGAGACAAAATTAGTTATAACAATTTAATAAAAGATCTTGAAAGCATGGAAACTAATTGATAATAATGAAATATCACGTTCCTAACAATCTCAAATGGCTAATTGAACTGTTAGTTATGTTAATAATCGAACTCGAAACTACCACAGTTAATTAATATGTAAAACTTATTTTAGTGACCTATAAAATTCGGTATGTACGTAGAACCATTTTCAAAACTATAATATACAATTGATAATTTATGGAAAATTAAACTTACAATAATTATAATAACAAAAAATAGTTTATAACAAAGTTTCAATTTTCAATTATTTATTAATAATAAAAGGCACTATCTCCAATTCGTAAATCTTTTTATAATTTATTGTGTAAAAATAAACTTTTAAGATCTTACATTTAAAATTCTATAGGAAATTGTTATCTTCTTGAAAAATTAATAAGAAATATAATTTGAGATATATGGTGAAACTGTTAAATAAAAGAGTAAATCATTTGATCAAATAATATTACAAAGTAAGTTGTAGAGGCATTCATGTTGAAAGAGTAGATATGAAAATGACTAAATTGAAATATGTTAAATAAGAGGTACTATTACTCTTTTTGACTCTTTTATGTAGTAAGAAAAGTATTTTCTAAATAAAAGAAAATATAATAGTTCGTATGAAATGTGATGTATCAAAATAGTAGACACGACAAATTTGAAAAAGGTTGTGGAAATATTTAGAGTAAATTGCATTATGAAATGGTCCCTTTGGTTTACACATATTCTCACTGTTAGTCCTTGTACTTTGGTCATTACATGGACAATCTAAAAATTCAAAAGTTATTGCACGCTTAGTCCCTCGTCTACCTAAAGTGACTAAAATATCATCCTCGCCGAGCAAAATAACGCGTATCACTAAGGGTTTCTTAGTCATTTTAGGTAGAGGAATGACTAAACATGCAACAACTTTTGAATTTTTAGACTCTTCATGCTAAAAACATAGTACAAGCACTAACGGTGAGAATGTGAGTAAACCAAAAGGATTTTGGTTATGTTTTGATGATGTGTCAAACTCTCTCGCATGCCATGTGGCACCTTAAATCAGCGACACATCAACATAATACATTAAAACATAGACATATTAAAAATAGCAAGCGTAAGTAGAGTACACACAATAGACATCGGGGATAAGTATTCCCAGATAATTACTCCTATATAATAACATGTATTGAGAATGTGAACTAGTTTTGATCAAATTCAAAAGTATGATATGCTTACTGGTAACATCATAGATAATGATTACAACTAACGCCTCTCTTAAATAGCTTGGAATAAGACTCCTAAACCTTTCATGCCCGACATTATCCCTGAATACGTTGAAACAGTATGGTGATTGACTATATATATATATATATATGAAAAGAAATCTTAATGAATATCACATATATACAGAAAGCTACCATAATTGTAAATTGAGTAGTATGTAATCATTAAGGTAGATTGTTTTGGACAAGAAATCGATCCCAATGGTAGGCTGCAATTTATCAGCAAACCCCAAGTTAATTATAAATCTACAAATGCAGTACATCATTTATATGAGCTAAAGGGAGAATTGTATAATAAAAGTAATTCAACTAAATTACTTGATACTATGTTCTAAATTGATTAATAGTACATATTGATATGGATGTGGATAATTAGTGGATTAAATATAGATGACAACTTATCATCCATGGACTGATCCATTATCATCCGAGATACATATACATATATATTTACATATATACTATAAACTATTAAAGTGTTATCGAATATAATGGTTATGGAAGATACAATTGTCCGAATATTATTCGTATATATTACAAATATCTAATGTGTGTGTGTGTATACATATACATATTATAGGAATTATTACAACAGAGGAATGTGGATTATCTCCTTTTAGGGAAAGATAATTTACTAACCCTGAAAATAATTATGTGATTATAAATAACTAGATCATAACCCGCAAAATTTGTGAGCTAGTTAATTTTCTAGCAAAAAATATTTACCAAACTGCAATTATGTTGGATAGAATCATAATTCATAAATTATTGGATAAAATCATAATTCATAAATTACTTAAATAACATTGATTTTTTATTTGTAAATTATAGAAATCCTGTAATATAGGAAAATGAAGTATGTTATACACTTTTAATATTAATAAGGGGGTTTCTAGATATTAATGCTATTTTTGAAGTTAAATAATTTTTCGTTACTATATTTTAAATTGAGTTATTCAAAACAAGAATAAATTGTTAAATTTTAATTAAAATAATCTAGAATATCAAGGATAGGTGAATGATTTAGTTCTCGTGAGAATATTGCGGTTTTCCAACCTATAGGGTACTCACAACCTGAAGCCTATCGAAAGAGTCTGATATTGCAACCGTGCCAACGTAGATTGTTGAGTAGTCAAAATTACATGAATTCCATTTAATGTATTCTCTCATATGATACTGTGTTGATGCATTTTAGTTTGTCTGTCAGTTGGTCTATTGAGTTGTAAAAGTGTCGTTAGTCGTTTAATAGAAATATAGATTTTGTATGATGCGACACTTAAGTTTTAGTTTAGGCGACACTTGCCTAAGTGACGCATAGCGACACTTAGGTAAGTGACACATGAAGGCGGCTACATGCGACACTTCCACAAGTGACGCATGTCTGCCGAAATTTTAGTATAAATACAAACGTACGGGTTTTTGGCTAGGGTTGACGAAACCCTAGCACCATTTGTCGACTAAACTCAATTGTAATCAGTTCTATTACGTTATTCAAGCTAATAAACTCGTTCACTTTGTTTAAATCAATCGTTTCGGTTTGTGTTTATTAGTGATTTGTGCAATTGATTATTTCCGCCTTTCAATTGCTGTTGATCATCACTTAGGTCCATCGAATAGGGAACTCACAACTGGTATCAGAGCAACTAGGTGATTAGATTGACATTTTAAAGACGTTTTGGATTGATTTCGGTTTCGTTCGGATAAAGAATCGAGAATAACTACGGATTTCGAGTTAATAAGGTGCTTTCCAGACGATTTTCATCATTTACTACAGGTTTCGTTCGTTAGGGTTTGAGGAATTTTTGTTAGGTTTACGAAAATTCGATTTTTAGGGCTTTTGGGATTTTACAGCCGTTTCTGCGACACTCGCTGCGTCACTTGAACGCGTCACTTAGAGCGGCACTTCGTAATTCCAAATTAGGGTTTTACCGTCACTTGAACGCGTCACTTGGAGCGTCATTTGGGGTTCATACGACACTTAACTTAAGTGTCGTCTAATTTAATCCACCGTCACTCACGTGCGTCACTTTAGCACGTCACTTGAGTGCCAAGCGTCACTTCTGCTAGTGACGCCTGTTTGATTTCTTGCGTCACTTCTGTTAGTGACGCCCTTTGATTTCTTGCGTCACTTTTACTAGTGATGCCTGTTTATTTATTGCGTCACTCAAGTACGACACTTGAGTGCGTCACTTGCTAGATTGAGCGACACTTGCTTACAGTGTCATCAGTCACTTCATCCGTCACTCGATAGCGTCACTTACCAAGTGACGCTAGTCGTTGCGACACTTGAGTGCGTCACTTACCAGGTGACGCGTTTGGTACTAATTAGTTTGCAAGTTCTTGTTTTTGAGTTAATTTTCAGGTTAATCTTTAATGGCTGCTGCTGATAAAGAGGATATTCGGGGAATCAGGGATATGATTAAACAAAATCATGATGTCGGTTCTAATAATAAACCTCCTCTATTCACTGCTGATATGGATTACGCATATTGGCGTGATCGATTTGAACAGTACGTAGATTTCCACTGTCCGGAGCTCTGGGGTCCGCTCAGAGAAAGATATGAAGCTCCAGTAGCTGAGGGAGACTATCGTGGTATCCCTCCATCCAAAACTTACAAAGCCATGTCTCCTGAAGAGAAGAAGGAGTACGATATTGAAAGAAAGACTCATTCGGCCATCTGCATGTGCCTTACTAAAGATGTCTTACGCCTCTTCAAAACACATGGCATAACATACGATCTTTAGAAGGCTATTGAGACAAGATGTGGTGGAAATCAAAAGTACAAGGAGGCTAAATTAGAACTGATCAAGAAACAGTATGATCTATTTGATTTTCTTCCTAATGAAACAGCTTCGGGTGTGTTTACAAGATACTCACAGTTAGTTAGTGAGTTGACCGAGGGAGGCTACAATTTCCCTCAAATTGAAATAAATAAGAAGCTGTTGGACGTTCTACCTAGCAGTTGGGACGTTAAAGTGCAATTTTTAAAGGAGAGTCAAGAATTAGCTACAATGAACTTGGATGAGCTAATTGGTGTACTTCAAGCTCATGCGATAGAGTTAAAGAAGAAGGAATGCAAATCGGGTGGTTTTGTTCAAGACCCGACATTATATGGAGGAAAAGTCAACACCGGAAAGACTTATGGTGGAATGGATTTCGTTTCTTCTACGAGTTCTCCATTACAACCTTCATTGCAACCTACCGGTGTTCATCATCCGGTGTATGCTTCTGGACCCTCACAAGGGTCACAACAGCAAGTTCCAGTTTCCCCTGCTATTCAAGAACAGGCTGCTATCTATACAGCCTTTCTCAGCTCCTACAAGGATTTGGTTTCACAACCGAATTCTACGTTAGAAATTGCTAAAGAAGATTATGCTCAACTAGATGAAGATGATTTTGAGCAAATGGACTTAAACTGGAATATTGCCATGATATCAAGGAGAGTTCAGAAATTCTTGCAACGGACTGGTCGCAAGGGTTTGGAAGGAGATGGCAAAACTAGTTTTGATTTTGATAAGAGCTAGGTTCGCTGTTATAACGGTCAGAATTTGGGGCATTTTGCGAGAGAATGTGAAAAACCCAAAGTTCCTCCATCGGGTTTCACGAAGCCTGATGCTCCCAGAACTCCAGAGAAAGATGAAGTGAAGCAAGCGACAGCTGATGCACTAGTCGTCTTTGAGCCTACCAACACTAACTGGAGCATGTATGCTGATAAGTATCAACAGTGTCTCATGGCTCATATTTCTAATGAGGTACGCAATGAACCAGAAGAACCTTTGAACTGTATTTCATGCATTAAGTTAACTGAATCTTTAAAGTGCTTTCAAGAAGATAACGTAGACTTAAGAAAAAAGGTTGAAAAACTTAGTGAGTCAAATAAGTACCTAAAGGCCAATGAACAATTGTATGATAAGAAGATGGAGGCTTATCGACAGGACACTCTTAGGTATAAATCTAAGGTTTTTAGTCAACAGGATGCTATTAATAGCTATGTTGCTGAAATAGAACTTTTGAGAAAGGAACTATCTGATTTGAAAGTTGAATATGACAAGTATAAAAATAAGATTCTAGGTTCCTCTTCTTCTACGGTTGCCTTCAACGAAATCCTTAACAAGCAAAGGACAGATAATAAAACTAAGACAGGACTAGGTTATACTGTAGTCCCGCCTCCCACTGTATACTGTCCTATGCCAGTTAAGGAAGGCACCGAAGAGATTCCAGTTGATTATGCACTGTTATATGGGGTCAAATCAAAGGTTAATAATCCAAACAAACAGGCAAAGGAGAAAACCAAGAGGCCAGAGTATCCTTCGCCTCATTTTGTTAAGTCTAAATGTGAATCTCCAGTTAGTATTGGGGAGATTGTTGAGATTGCGGATATTACTGATCATGAGTATCCTGAATTTAAAAAGAAGGTTGAAGTAAAATCTGAAAATGTGGTTTTAAAGGTTGAACCTACAATTAAGGTTCAACCTAAAAAGGAAAAGGACAAGGTTTTAAATACAAAATCTCAAACTTTACAGTCACCTGTAAAGATTTTGCAACATAAAGCTACACGTGCAAACGTTTTTTGTGATAAACCTTCCACTTCAACCTCTCAACCAAAACAAGCATCTTCTAAGACGTGCATGAAATGTTCATGTTCTAGAAATGCTTCTCCTACTCCTGTGGTAAGTCCTCAGCCACAACCATTTGTTGAGACCCGCTCATGTTTTTATTGTAAAAGACAAGGACATTTAATTCGTGAATGTCCCAAACTGTCTCATCAGCATTATGGGAGAGAGATGCCTAGGACATTAGTTTACAGAAATTCATTTTCAAAATCTCGACCTAGGCGTTATTCAACCTCTCCCAAGCCTGCTGAAAGGCCGAGTAATGTTGGGCAAAAATCTTTGCCAAAACAAAAGCCCGACATTACTCCCAAACCAATTTCCGAACAAACTAAAGTTTGGAAATGATAGGAGTCTGTAAGTGACTCTTCTGTCATTAACAATAACACATTAGATGAAAATTCTGATTTGTTAAAAAATAAAGTTCTGTCCGATGTGATTATTGTTGATGACCTTGGTAGACCTAAGTCTGTAAAGGCTTGGGTCACCGTTTCTCACTAATCTCCTTACTTTATGTGTTACAGCAGTCAGAACGCGTTAAACATAGTGAATGGTTTATGGATAGTGGCACATGACTGGCGATGTGTCTCTTTTGACGGATGTTAAACCACATGCCGGAGGACATGTTACTTTTGCTGGAGATACAGGAGGAACCATTACGGGAAAGGGAACGCTAACTAACGGGAAAGTTAGCTTTGAGAATGTGAACTATGTGGCTCAACTTACTCACAACTTGTTGAGCGTTTCAAAAGTCTGTGATAAGGACTTTACCACTGCTTTCACAAAGACAGAATGTGTGATACTGAAGCCTGGTTTCGTTATCCCTGAAGAATGGGTGCTTATGAGGGCGCCACGGAGAAACGACACCTATGTAATGAATATGCGAATTGTGGAGACTACAGATGAGTACACCTGTCTCCTGTCAAAGGTTTCGGAAAAGGAATCACTATTGTGGCATAGACGAATGGGACACATCCATTTTCGTAAGATGAATTTTATAATAAACAATGATTTGGTAAATGGAGTTCCAAAACAGTCATTTGCCCTAAAAGATGACTACATTGCATGCCATAAATGGAAACTCCACAAAAAGTCCCATAAGTCGAAGGTAGTGAATTCCATTGTTGCACCACTAGAGCTCTTGCATATGGATCTATTTGGTCCTATTTCCACTAAGAGCATCGGTGGTAGATCTTACTGCTTAGTAGTCACCGATGACTACTCGAGATTTTCATGGGTATACTTTCTAGGTGCGAAGAGTGAAACACCAGATATTTTGGTGTATCTGTTGGATAAGTTGGCAAATCTGTGCAACTTAAAGGTGAAGAGACTGAGAAGTGACAATGGAACTGAATTCTAGAACTCAACTCTTGAGTTATACTGTGCCACGAAAGGTATTGATCATCAGTTCAGTGCCCCAAGAACTCCTCAACAGAATGGAGTTGCAGAGCGTAAGAATAGGACTATTATCAAGACAGCTCGGACTATGCTGGCCGATTCTAAGCTTCCTATTATATTTTGGGCAGAAGTGGCCAGTACTGCTTGTTACATTTTGAATCGCATGCTCATGGTTAAGAAAAAGAACAAGACCTGTTATGAGCTTTTCAATAACCGTAAGCCAACTTTGCAGTTTCTAGAGCCATTTGGGTGTCCGTGTTTGATTATGATCTCAAAAGAAAAGGTCTCGAAGTTTGGAGCTAAAGTCGTTGAAGGAATTTTCCTTGGCTATTCAGTCAACTCTCTGAACAAAAGAGTCTACATTAAATCAACACACCAGGTGGAAGAGCATTTTGAGGTAAAATGCCTGCGTTACACGGATCCTCCTCAAGGAACGGGTCCGGAATGGTTATTCAACTATAAGGATGTGTTTAATTCGTTTGACATACCCGAAGAAGATGATGAAGAGGAGGAGTTAGTTACCTTACTTCATGGCATCAATCTATGTCAAGACACATCAACCTCAAAACCTGCATCCACACCTACTCCTACTCCCACACCATCACCTCCAACATCTACTCCAACACCCACACCACTACCTACTACATCCACACCATCTCCTATTATCCCACCTTCGAATGTTCCTTCGACTTCAGGAACGACTAATGCAACAGAACATCCTGATGATCCCAATATGCCACCTTTAGAGGAAGACGAGGAAGAAGAAGAATTGGTTCATTCTCACCTTTTCTCTAATGAAGATGATACGGAACTTCAACCACCTGTGCAACCTGAAAGTTCTACTGCTCCTGCGACTAACATTGTTCCCGTTACTGAAGGGGATATGAACAATTTGGAGTTAGTACTTGCACCGGAGTTAATCCCAGTCACACGTGTACACAGGGATCACCCCATCGATAATATTATCGGTGATCCTAATGTTGGTGTTCAAACAAGGCACCAAGTGAAGCAAAATCCAAATCAAGAAGTGTTAAATTTGGTTGCTCGGATAAATTCTTGTCATTTATCCCAAATTGAACCTAAGAAAGTTGATGAGGCCTTAAAAGATCCATCCTGGGTTGAGGCCATGCAAGAAGAGTTGCAGCAGTTCAACAAGCTGCATGTTTGGAATATAGTTCCGTTACCCAAAGGTGCTCATCTAACAGGCACTCGATGGGTATTTCGAAATAAGATGGATGATCGGGGTATAGTGATTCGGAATAAAGCTCGGTTGGTTGTTCAAGGTTTTAGTCAGATCGAGGGCTTGGATTATGATGAAGTCTTCGCTCCTGTGGCAAGACTTGAGTCTATTCGGATCTTTCTTGCGTTCACTTCTTTCAAAGAGTTTCGTGTTAACCAACTCGATGTTAAAAGCGCCTTTTTATATGGACAAGTGGATACGGATGTGTACGTAAAACAGCCTCCAGGTTTTGAAGACCCTGAGCATCCAGAATACGTCTGCAAGTTGAACAAGGCGTTATATGGTCTTCATCAAGCTCCGCGGCTTTGGTATGAGAGGCTCTCTACCCACTTAATCAAACATGGTTTTGTTAGCGGGAATATCGACAGTACTCTGTTCATCCGTAAAGAACGGACTGGCGATCGAGAAGATATGTTACTTGTGCAGGTGTATGTGGACGACATTATCTTTGGCTCTACAAATGAAGCAATGTGCAAGCATTTTGAGGAGATTATGAAATCTGAGTTTGAGATGAGTGCGATTGGGGAGCTCAAATTCTTTTTAGGTGTACAAGTTGAGCAGTCTCCAAAAGGTATTTATATTCATCAGTCAAAGTATGTCAAAGACATGTTGACTCGATATGACCTGCTCAATTGTAAAACCTATGGGACTCCTATCGAACTTAATCACAATCTTAGACTTGCTGACGATGAGGAAGATTGCAAAGAAAAGGACTATCGATCAATGATAGGTTCTTTGATGTATTTGACCGCTTCTCGACCGGATATTGTGTTTGCGGTATCCGTCTGCTCACGCTTTCAAGCCAATCCCAAGGTGTCTCACATGAAGGCCGTAAAGCGAATCTTTGGTTATCTCAAACATAGACCCAATCTTGGTCTATGGTATTCAAACGAGAAATCATTCGCTCTTTCTGCCTATTCGGATTCGGATCATGGCGGCTGCAGCATAGACAAGAAATCTACCACTGGTGGACGCCAATTCCTCGGATCTCGATTGGTCTCATGGCAATGCAAGAAACAGACTACAGTTTCTCTTTCAACTGCAGAAGCTGAGTATGTTGCTGCTGCGAGTTGCTGCTCTCAGGTTCTATGGATTCAGCATCAACTGCGTGATTACGGGTTACTTCTTTCTATGACTCCTATTCACGTAGATAATACTGCTGCTATTTCTATCACACGCAATCCCGTACAGCACTCTAAGACTAAACACATTGAACTTAGGTTCCACTTTATACGGGATTGCTATGAAAAACACCTGATAGACCTTGTCCACATAGACACCCTAAAGCAGAATGCCGACCTTTTCACAAAAGCTTTTTCGCGTACTCGATTTGATGAACTAATCAACATGATTGGTTTAAGGTTCTTTATCGCTAAAAAGTAATTCGTAACTTGGAACGTAACTTCTTTCTTTTATGTGTGTTAAAAAAAAAATTTAAAAATAAATAAATAAATAAATAAAAAATAAATAAAATATACGCAACAGCCACTCTTTATACTTTTTAGTATTAAAGAAATACACCGTTGCTACATTTTAAAATAGACGTTGAAGTTGTGTCTGTAAACAACTTGGGATATGATAGTACATCGGGTGACATGCATAAAATGGAACTTTAAGATTTATCTTGGATGCGTCAGTAGATTTATCTGACGTGTTAAACAACAGTTTTTATAAACATTGTCTTCATCATACGATATATTAGTAAGCATGTTATGCAAAACTCTTTGAGATCTCTTAAGAAGCCTAATAGTTAATTGTCTATTTCAAGTGGTACAACATCATTAGATGTATGACAAAAGTCTTAATTTCTTACTTATTCTAGACATGTTTGCGTTGAAAGAAGTTTATTTGATATCATTTGGGGGTATATATTGACTGTTTCCTCTGTTATACGTAAGTATAGACCTGGTTTCTGTTAATATATACTTAAAAATTAAGCAAACACAAGTCAAAATACTTGCAAAGTCTTTAAAATTAAGATACCTTACAAGGTCACCAAAATGGTTTGACCAAGTATGGTTTTGCTTAAACCTGAATCAAGCTATGTCGCTCTGTTGTACGTAAGTACAGACCTGTCACCGCTGACTTGATTCTTAAATTTGATTTTCTTATATTCTATCTGTAAATGGAAACATGGTCTATGTCTTAAGTTAAGATGTATATCTATGGTGGGGACCACAACGAAATGTACATACCAATAATAATAAAATTACCTCCTAGATGTGAGTGTAACATGTTTAAGTGGACAAATATACTAATAATTGTTTTGAAATAATTTTTATAAAAAGTGTTCTTAGCATGTCAAGTAAATTTAAAGTGGACAAATATACTGATGATCGAAATAACACTTACTGTTCCTAATAAATGCATGTTACTCGGATATGATCCCTAACCAGATTATATCAACTCCGTCACCAAAAAGAATGTGTTAATTTTCTATTTGTAAATTTACATTCCTTTATGTGTTCTTATTTTTCTCTAAGTTAGTTTAATTTTCTAATTTTATCCAAGTTACAGTTACCTTTTCAAATTTGAGTACCGAAATCACAACGCAAAAATCGATTAAATCGCAAACTTTTCACTAAAAGTGACATGTTGCGTCACTTTCATAAGTGACGCTACCAGTGACGCATACGATATTGCGTCACTTTCCCTAGTGACGCTGTAAGTGTCGGGGTAAGCTACGCTATAAGTGCCGGGTTGAGTGGTGCATACTAAGGTTTTCGTATAAATACCCTTTCCAACGACACTCAACCTCACCACTTTTCAAATTCACATAGCGTCACTTTCTCTGACATACCGTCACTTGCTGTGTCCCTGCGTCACTTACTCTGTGCGATTTTCTTCGATCCGTTCGTCGTTTCTCGAGCTTGATTGCGCATTCCAGTGTCATATTCTTGTTCCCCTCATTTACACGACTACTTTGGTACTAATTTTAACCTCTATCTTTCTGTATTCATGTTTTAATTACGAATTAGGGTTACGGGATTTGGGTTTCTTTGAAATCATAAGATTTGGGGCTTGATTAGTTAATGTTTTATGTTATTAACTGGTGTGTTTCACTCGTGTTTATCATGCGTACGTAGTGATAACTTCGATTTTCAAAACCCCCAAATTTGATTTCTGGGTATGAACAGTGACACGATGATCTTCATCGTTGCGTCACTTCATGCGTCACTTACCTCAAGTGACGCTACTTGGTAATTTAGAACCCATACCGTCACTCCATCAGTGACGCTTATTATTGTGTCACTTCTTAAGTGACTCTCTTAGTGACGCATGTACTTGTATGATCTGTTAGTCCGTCACTCATCTTAGTGACGCCCACTTATGCGTCACTCTCTTAAGTGACTCACTTAGTGACGCCCTTGTCTATACCGTCACTTCCTAAGTGACTCACTTAGGATACCGTCACTCTTTTAAATGTCGCATAACTTTGACCCGACACTTCTTAAGTGTCGTATATAATGACGCACGATATGGCAACGTCACTTACACCAGTCACGCATGATAGCGTCACTTACCATAAGTGACGTTATACTTTATTTCTAATTTTGAGCACTGTTTTCTGCGACACTTTCTAAGTGTCGGTAGTGGCTATGCGTCACTTACCATAAGTGACGCTTAAATCAGAATCTCGTTCTTTTAGGTTGTGCGTGTTTGTGCTAATTCTATAACGTTTGTGGTTATTTTTGTTTCGTATTTTAGCTTACAGATGGCTGATCTACAAAATTACTATCGTCGTACCAACACACATCACAATATCACGGCGTTCTTGGAGTCAACACACGCCAACTCAGCTCCTTTTCGGCCTATGATCGAGTTCCTCCATCGATCGAGGATTCATTACGCTATTACTGCATCTACTCCTGTTTATATGAATCAGGTTGAGGAGTTTTACGATCATGCGTTCATACGGACTCAGGGTGATGTCCCGAGGATTGTTTCAAAGATGTTTGGTGAAGAAATCGAGATCACCGAGAACTCCATTCGACGGGTTCTCCAGTTCAATGACAATGATACGATGCCGACTATGTTCCCAACAACGTTTATCTACGGGGGACTTCAACGCATGGGCTATCCGGCGAATCAGCTTTCTGATTTTCGCAAGCAATATCTCTGCAGGGTTTGGAGGTATTTATGTCATATCGTGATTGTTTGCTTATCTCCGAGGAAGGGAGGATACGACGCCGCCAGTCATCTGACGTTATCTCTTATGTTGGCGCTAATCTACAATAAACCATATAACTTCAGCGGTTACATATCTGGCAACATGGTTGAGAATATCCGAGCTGGTAAGGATAAATGGCTGCAATATCCAAGGTTTGTGCAGCTGTTGTTGAATGATTTAAATCTTGAGATTGCCCCAGATCAGCGATCCCTCTTAGTGCCAACACCAATGCTTCTTCGAGTCTTTAACGACTACAAACTCGCGCCAAAGGGTGAACAAATTTTGGCTGACCGTGAACTCTTCGGGCACATAGTCAATGAAAACTATGTTGCGCCGATCAATGATGGTTTTGAGGATGATGTGATTCCTCCAGTCAATGAGGATGACCTGGTTGACACTGAGATAGCTCAGGATTTGGACGACATTGATCGTGTTGACCGGGTTGATGATGATTCTGATGATGGTGGGCCCACTCCACCCGATTCTGAGGGTGACGTGCCCCCACAAACTGCTTTGGATGGGATTCAACTGGCTGATCCTCGACGCTTTAAGCGTATCTTGAGACGGATTTCTGCTGGCAGGGTCCACGTCCTGAGGAATCCAGGGAAACGTCCTGCTGGGTCTTCTCCTTCGTATGCTGATTTACCTCTTCGAAGACGCCAGAGGACCACTGTTGTGATTGAGGAACCTACTCCGCATACTTCTCAGCAACCACAACCTCCACCACCGTCTGACATGCCATCGATTCAGATGATACTTGCTCAGATGGAGCTTTTGTCGAAACGATTTGATGACCAACAAGCTATTATTGCAGCTCAGGCCTCCCAGATAAAGTATTTGGAGCTCAAAGCTGCTGAGGTTGACAATCTCCAGCTTCAAGTGACGAATCTGTCGTCTAGGGTTTTAGAGTTGGAGTCAGTCACAATTGTTTCAGGGGAGGATATTCCCAGGGAGTTAGAAACAAATGTAACTCCTACCCCAGAACCAGAAAATGTACAATCTTCATATATTAATGAAAATATTGCTTTAGATTACTTCGTTGATGTTCCGGGACAACCAACTCCGATTGCAGCTGATGATTCAAATGTCAATCTAACATATCTGCAGAGTTTGGTTAATCAATTTGATGAAGTAGATAGATCGTTTGATCCCGATGATATAGAAATGGACGCAGAGGTTCCAGGGTCGGATGAGGAATATATGGATAATCCAAATCAAGAACCGGCGCCTGAACGTGAACCGGAGCCAGTGTTACGACAACCTGCTCAAGCATACAACTTTGATGCTCCGGTTAATGAAACAGATTCTTCTGAGGATGAGGCAGAACCTGCAATGGAACAACCTACTGATGAATCAGTTCCTGTGTCTATATCTTCAGGAACTTCAAAACCACAAGTGGTATACAAATCAATTGCACCTGATTTGAAGACTTGTAAAACTTATCTTGTTAAAGGTGAATTGACTGGTTTGATCAGAAGCTGGAAATTTGATGTTGATATATTTCTTATTTTGATCAAGAGAAGTGATGACGTGCAATACTTCAAGCCTAGATTCAATCATATCAGCACATTGCCAAAGGTCGAACTTAATCGTCTTGCTCAGTTAAATATTGTAAATCATTCTGAAGATACTCGAGGAGTTCTCTTTCAGAAAATTTTGAGAAAAGAAATCTACAGCAAGAAATATATGTGGATTAGACCAGAGCTGGGAGTTCGATATTCGTACAAGAAAAAGATTGATCTGAGAACTCAATAACCGATTGTGAAATATCACTATCCACCAGCTGCTAGTCTCAAGACTGTTCCCTTACAAGAGTTACCACTGGATTTCTTACGAGATTTAAAGTATTGGTGGTTTGACTCTGTCACTCAAGAAGCTGTAATTGAATATTCTACCAAGACTGCTGTGGTACAAACACAGGATATATGGGGATAATGGCCAGTTAAGGAGTTTGTGGGAAAGTCTGTTCGAGTTTTTGATCCAATCAGCCTAATAAATCTGACAAAGAAAGATTTGAAAGCTCTCTACAAGAATAAACTTCAGTATAATCAAGTTGATTTAGAGGAAGCTTCAAAGTTTACAAGGGTGGTCGAGATTTGTTTGAAAGTGGGAATACATGCTGGAGGAACATTCCCAGAAGGTTGGTGCTGAGTAAAGTTTTGAATTTTAAAGATTTTGAAGACCAAGCTGAAGACACGGGGGAGTTTGTTGATGCATTTTTTAGTTTGTCTGTCAGTTGGTATATTGAGTTGTAAAAGTGTCGTTAGTCGTTTAATAGAAATATAGATTTTGTATGATGCGACACTTAAGTTTTAGTTTAGGCGACACTTGCCTAAGTGACGCATAGCGACACTTAGGTAAGTGACGCATGAAGGCGGCTATATGCGACACTTCCACAAGTGACGCATGTCTGCCAGAATGTTAGTATAAATACAAACCTACGGGTTTTCGGCTAGGGTTGACGAAACTCTAGCACCATTTGTCGACTAAACTCAATTGTAATCAGTTCTATTACGTTATTCAAGCTAATAAACTCGTTCACTTTGTTTAAATCAATCGTTTCGGTTTGTATTTATTAGTGATTTGTGCAATTGATTGTTTCCGCCTTTCAATTGTTGTTGATCATCACTTAGGTCCATCGAATAGGGAACTCACATACTGCATATCATACACATTCAGTCTAAGTTTTGAATATAAATGACACTATTTAAGTAAGTAAAGTAAATAAGCAATAACATAGTTTATGACAAAACAAACAAACTTATTAGTCTAATTAATTAAATTATATAATACCTGATGTAAGTAATCCTCTATCGCTACTAATTTACCCACAAGTTAAACATTTGAGACATGCAAGTGGACACATTTGGTGATTTGGTGGAAGAAGTCATTATACCATTAACCATCAATTCTGTCAAAAAGTGTTGCAATCTTTCAATTCCTTCAAATGAAACTTTTTCAACAATAATCACTTACTCTATCAGACGGTGTATTTTTTTCATGTATTTATTTCAACCGCGTCTCAGTAGTTTATACTTGATTCTCAATCAGCTAATATAAAAAGTAAACAAAATAATAATCTAGCACATTATACCCTATTACTCAGTGACAAATAGTATGTGTTTAATAAATAAACAATGTCAAAAAAATTTAAAACAGTTACAAACTTATAACTTAATTTTATTAAATTTAGAAAAAAATGATCCAAAAAACAAATAATAAATAGAAAATAAAAATAATAATGAAATGTCTTACCTTTATCAACTAATAGATGCAACCCACCAATCCACATAATACAACCTTCAACTTAGCATAACAACCGTGTTTACAGCAAAAGCATAGTAAACACATTTCAACCCTGTATACAGCATAAAACATCGTAAATATATATCAACCTTGTTTATAGCATAAAGCATCATAAACACACCGCGTCAAAGAGGATCAGGTGTTCTTGAGGTATCCTCCAAAGAACACTTAAAACAACTGCAGGCCAATACAGAAGTTAACCGATAGCTTGTTGCTATCTTCACTGGACACAGATTCCTATCAACTAATGTATAAGGAACCCTGAACCAGCCAAATAATAGCAAGAAAGCCCAACCAGTGTTGACCTCTGAATATATATCACATATGCCCAAAGGCTAAGTACCACATAATCACATACTCACATAATCCATAATCCTCATGGCATTATGTCAGGCTAAACAGTCTATCAACAGTAATAATATTATGGCAGACTAAACAGTCTATAAATGATAACAATACGTTCATCTGTTGTAACCAAACTTGTTACAACTAAATCACACTGAGGATTATAGATCCACTCACCATTACCTCAGCCGCAAGCTCAGAGGTCTAATATTACTAAGCCTTCTCCGTATCTGAGAATACAATTAAATAATGAGTTAGTAACTCGTCTCATCATATATAACTCATTTCATAATCATATAACATAATCAAAATACAAATCAAAACCAGGTTGTAAATAAAATCATATTACTTTACAACTAATGGTTTTAACCAAGTTATAACAAATCAACTTATATAATCATTTACTCAATTATCAAGTTCCAAATCATTATCATAACATATTTACCCAAACATGTAATCCCTGAGGTCTAGTAAAACAAAAGTTCAATCCGAAATGTAATCATAAAGCCTCAAAACAAGGCCCAAGAACTGAAAAATATCATTTTCGGCCCATAAACGACCCTGAAATGCCTAAAACTGCCTAGGCTCTTAAAATAGAGCTTTGATCATTATGCCGTTTTCGAGTGACCATGTGAATTTTAACCTAATCCGAGTTAATGAAATTTATCACTTATTCACGACCCTGAAAACACAAAATTTGCAAAACACAAAATTTGCCTACTACACGTTTCAAACCCATTTACCCGCCGGGTAGTGATTTACCAACCGGGTAATAAGATATTCGGTTTACCCGCCGGGTAAAGTAGTACCAGCCAAGGCAGGTAACTACCAAAACCCGCTTACTCGCCGGATATGATGTTACCACCCGGGTAAACATCACCTTCCTGCAACTCTGTAAAAATCCCAGACCCGAATTTTTTCCTAAAATTACCATACTCAGTTTCTAGCAAATCTAATAAGCTTATTAACATCACATAACATAATATTAACAACATTAACATGTTTTCTAACCTCACTTCAATCAAAATCAAACTTTAAATATTCAAAGAACCTAGAACATACTTACTTTTAAAAAGGAAGAAACAAAGATGATGATGGTGAAGATGAAATCAGAGATTAAATCTCAATTCCAACCCAATTGATGTCTCTGTTTCTGTTTTCTTTGTTTTGGTTTGGTATACAATGAGTAAACTTTCCATTTTTGGGAAAGTTAAATGAAAAGGAAGTCGGCTCTCCTTTACCGACTCCGTATCTATTTAAAATTAGTTCACTTCTAGACCTATTGTCTACAATCTAAAAACCATTTGTGATTTTAATAACTTTTTATTTTACCGTCAACTGTATAAAGTTAAAACAATTAATAATTTACTAGTCACAATAAGTCATTTGACTTTTTGAATAAGTATTCACACTGGACTTAATAAATTAAACAATTTAATTTCTTAACTCATTAAATAAATAATTTAAAGTCAGGAAACTACTAGATTGCCACTATGCCCCTAAGGAGGATGTTACATGAAACAAGAATGAGACACACATGAAGGAAACCCTTTTAGTATTTCTATTTGATTTTTAAATACCGAAGCTGTTAAATGTATTTAAAGTTACATTATCGATTCGACGATTTAATAGGAATTTGTGTTGACTCACCAAGAAACATGACTTTCATATTATGTTAAAGTAAGCATGTTATGATAAAATAACTTCCATGGTAAAAAATGATATATTCTGGGTATGACAAGTTATAGTAGCCACTATCAAATCAAATTTGATATAACAGTGGTGAAGAAAATGAATCAACGGCATCGAATGCAAGCTCCAATAAAGTTTTATTCTTATTTATGGACTACAACGACCTAAAGTAGCTAAAGTGATAAACAAAACCCATTTAACAAATCCTTCATATAATAAGGAAATTAAATAAAATATATTAGATTATATTACTAGAATTTAATGAAATACTTAATATAAATCTTGAAATTATAACTTAAAGTTTTATTTATTCGACATTTTGGATACATAATTTAATTGAAAACTAAAAATCACCACCAATACATGAAATTTTTGATACCTATATTTTGAACATCTAAAAATTCAGATATTTTCGAATAATTTTTGTAATGGATATTGGGACATCGGACTCGGATACATATTTTTTTTACTACCTATGTCTAATTCTAATTTAGTACCGCTACATAATGCGGGTACTCTATTAGTAACTTCTGAAAAGGTGGACAGCATAGCCACATAAAGTCACATGTGTTTATTTGAGTATTTAAAAAATTTTATAATAATAATAATAATAATTATTATTATTATTATTATTATTATTATTATTATTATTATTATTATTATTATTATTATTATTATTATTATAACAATAATAATAATAATAATAATCTTTTTGTATTAACGAAGCATATAAAGAGATCTTTTGATATTACCCTAGTAACTTATGAAAGTCAATGAGAACGAAAAATATATTATTTAAACATTCATAAGAATAATTAATTAAATTACAAATTAAATATTTGTAAATTTCATTTTAATCGTTTTACAACTTTATTTTGTTGATAAAATAATTATATTCGTATCATCTTATTGAGGTTATCAATCAAACAATCTAAATGATTATCGATTTAGATTTAGATACCATATCTTAATATTCAGAAGTGGTTCTCAGATATCAACATTTAACAAAGACTCCTAATATTAAATAATAATTAAATGATTATCCAATTACTTAACCAAAGAGGTAATCATAAATATAAAAAATGAATATAATTATTTACATATTGGGTTAGTGCAAATAGCATTTAAACCTTTAACAATCATTAATTGGAATTATACAATCTAGTCTGGTACATACACACACACACACACACACACACACACACACACACACACACACACACACACACACACATATATATATATATATATATATATATATATATATATATATTAGCAGAGTACCCACACTATATAGCGGTACGAAATTAGAATGAGACATCGGTAGTACCAAAAATTTGTATCCGAGTACGATTTCCCAATATCTTATACAAAATTATTCGAACATATCTGAATTTTTGAATGCCTAAAATACGGGTATCATAACATTTAGGTTAAGGTATTGGTGGTGATTTTCAGTTTTCAAGTAATTATATATCTAAAAATTCAAAAATTAAGTTTTTTAAATATAATTTTAAAATTAATATGACTTATTTATTAAATTCTAGTAATATAACCTATTATCTTTTATTTATTTGGATTATTATATGCACAATTTGTTAAATGAGTTTTGTTTATTATGTATCTTTAAAGAAAAATCTATTGTAATAAATGTTTTGAATATTTTTGATCAACCAAATCAAGATTTGATTTCATATACATATATTTATACTTATATTAATATTTATGAAATTGTTAATATTTCATATAGAGGTGACAATTTTAGACACATTGGTTAATTATTGGTAAATTTTAGACCCATCAAAAATCCGACGGATCGATCCGACCCGAGACCCATTTGCCCCGGACCCGTTTAGACCCATCCTTCTAAATTACTCATCTAGACCCGGATCCATTAAGACTCAAACCCATCTAGACCCGTGACCCGACCCGACCCATTCATTTCGCCACTTATAATTTCATATATTTGAATTTTGGATGTGGGTTTTGGGTAGTGAAATGTACTACCATAATTTCGGATATCCAAAAATGAATACCGTAATCGTTACTTGATGATAATGACCGAAACAGAAGAGAAGGAAGACGGCCACTATAACACTATTGGTGATATATATAGTACGCGTGAGTACTTTTATACGGAGTATCGCATGTGATTTGATAGTTGGTACTTTTACTTTTCATACGAAGAATATATATATTACTAATGTTAAACTCGTGCGATGCACGACTAGCATTATAAAATGTCATAATATGTGAATCACAAGTCAAAATGATATATTATACGGTGAAAACTTTCGGATTATAAAAGGATTTTTTTATCGGTATTAGTGATACTTTATAAATTTTAACCCCTCAAAAATGAATTAATAACACCACATTTTTCCCACAATATATCAATGAAATGGAAAGGTTAAAAAAGATGTGTATGTTATAAATTGACATTTTTCTAGCTAACAAAAGTTGTCTAGTCATTGTGACATTTCCGTTTTCTATAGTTATAATATGTTAATCTTGCAATAAATGATAAACAATGTGTACGTTAATAGTCTTGGAAAAAATAAATTGTAAAAATTACTATAACAATTTAGACGTTTTATTGAATAACTAATGTACATATATATGCACAAAATATAAATCATTCTACAACAATCAAATATATACCTACATTATATAGATTTGAAAAGTAATATAGAATTAATAGAAGTACACATCTTACCATTCGCATACTAAATTGTAATTAAGTTGTGTGAGATTAAAAAATAGAAAAAAAAACTCTTTAAAAAATAGATGATGACCTTGATCTGCCTATTCATAAAGCTTGTATTCAGTTTACTAAAAATTAGAAATTGAATTCCCTTAATCTGTAAGATGATAATAAAAGAAATTAAATTAATAAAAATCTAATGAAAGATATAATTACATTAAAAGTAAGTTCTCATAATTTACTAAAAGTTTATTTATTTTATTTTTAAAAAAGAGAAAGTTAGAGGAATAAGAGTTAAGATTAAGATGAAAAAACTAAAAGATTAAAATTAGAAGGAAAAAATAAATTAAAGGATGTCATGAGTTTAGACTATAATAAAAAGTTATAAGTGTTATTATATGACACATTATTTTGAATTAAAATAGTATAATTTAATTTTATTAATTATCTTATTAAATAAAAATAGTTATAATATAAATTTTAATTGAATATTACCTTATTTGGAATAAGGGTGTAGAAAAATCCACATCATCAAGTTTTTTTTATATGGAGATGACACATACAATTTGTATGATGTAACATGTGTATATATTTGACAAATAATTAAGGGTCTTCTCCCTTAGTTATAATAGAAGATTAGGTAGCATGATATTGAAATGATTTTCTTAATGATTCGGCACAACTTCTTGTTAAATCGATAGTATAAATTTTATTACATTAAACATCTTCAGTATTTTATAAATCGAATAGGAATACTGAAAGGGTTTCATTTATTGTGTTCGTCTAGTTCTCGTATAATCTGATGTCTTAATAAGCCAATAATAAATTTCAAAATAGATTAAGAATTAGAAGTGCTAAAGTCCTTAGTCACTACGTGTTTATATAATTTTCAAATATTGAGACCAACACACAAATCTCGAGTATAAAAATTAAAGGTTCTCACACAAAAATATGACTTTTATGCAAGTTCATTTTTCTTACTATTTTTTTATTTGAATTTTTCGTCGAATGAGATGTTTGATGTGTTTTATTTTTACCAACTTATTAACCTTTTCTGATCCAATAAGATATGATGAGCTTCAAGGTAACAATCTTGCTGAGTTTTTTTTCAAGCAATATAATTAGACGTAAGATTAAGTTGACATAATATAATATATATAAGATTAATTATAGTATTTAAAATTTAAAAAAAAAAAAGGTGAGCAAAAATTATTAAATTTTTGTAAAAATAGTTACTATTGGACCATCTCTTTAAACTTTGGAAAAAGGATCGTTCATGATTCTAGGCGATTGTATGTAACCCAACAGTGAAATAACTTAAACATATACGTCGATCAATAGACCATTTAAATCACATTATACACATAAGAAATTTAATTATACGAAATCATTGGCATTTTAGTAGATTCTTCCTTTCTACAAAATAGTAAAGAATAAAACAATATGTGACATCATATCACGAACCTTGTCACTCGAGCAACCGATGAACCAATCGTATACTTTCACATTGGAATCTTACCATGATTACATATGTTGAGATTAATTCAACCACTGAACCAACCGAATACTTTGAATTGGAACCTACTCCTGAAGCTAAAACCAAGAATCACTTTGACATGCTAATAATAACAATGTAAGGTGAACATATAAAATTTGGCTCCATATATATACTTACGAATCCAATGGAGTTGTTTGCTCTGTATATTTGTGACTTCGGTCGGTTACATAAGGCTAGTCGGTTACATAAGGTTGCTAGCCATAATTATTGATTAGTTCATGATAGTTACATACTTTTGCATTAGTAGGTTATAAAATTTGAAAATTTTGTACAATTAAATCTTATCATTAACTTATATAATAAGAAGCATCACTTGCTTCATAAGGAGGACACATAGTCATCTTAAAAAATGACATGTGTCGTTCATTTTTGTTAAAAAAAAATTAAATTTCTTAATCTCTCATTTTTATTGTTCATAAGTTTTAACTTCTTATTCTTAATATTTTAATATGCCTACATTTACTTTTATTATATTAATCTTGTTAATTCTAATTTTTAATGTAAACACAAGTTTGATTAGAGGATGCCACATTAAGCATCTACAACGTAAAAAAGCTTTAGAGAGCTTTTTTACATTCCATCTCACTTACTTTATAAAAAGCTTTATAAAAAAAATTTAGTCCAATGTTAAAAAGCTTTTGGAAAGCTTTTTTAGATATAAGGAGATGACTAATATGAAAATATTATAGCATAAAATAACAAAAAAGCTTTTGCCCCAAAGCTTGATAAATCTCAAGCTTTTCATATAAAAAGCTTTTGCTCCAATGATCAAAAGCTTTATCAACTACTTTTTTACACAAAAAAACTTTACATAAACCCTTCATTGGAGGTGTTCCACCTAACTTAGTGCCACTTGTAAGAGCATCTTCAATGTAAAAAAGCTTTCAAAAGTTTTTTTACAATCCACCTCACTTATTTTATAAAAAGCTTTACAAAGAAGCTTTTACTCCAATGTTAAAAAGCTTTTGGAAAGCTTTATTGAATACAAGAAGGGGACTAATATGAAAATATTATAGCAAAGAATATCAAAAAAGCTTTTCATCAAAAGCTTTAGAAATCTCAACTTTTTGGTTAATAAAGTTTTTGCTCCAATATAGAAAAAGCTTTTCAAAACTTTTTTGCATAAAAAACCTTTAGAAAAAGCCTTCATTGGAGATGCTTTAAGCAACTAACAAAATCATTTACTAATTATATTTATAATACTCATTTCAAACTATTAAATAATCATTATTAGATATTATAATAACACTAAATGGCTAAATTGTTATAAAAACAATACCATTTCATATAAAAAAAAATAAAGTAAGAAACAACACAATTTAAGTTAAATGATGATATGTAACTAACCATAAATGATAAATATTATGCAAATCTTAAGAATTTACGCTTACCAAATATCTTAAAACTTGACACTTAACATCACATATTAATTATTTATAATTAAACTATAATTTTTTTAGTTTTTTACTACATCAAAGAAGAAGAAAAAATTTATTCATAAAACTCAAACAATCATAATACCTTATTTATAACATGCACAAGTTGAAAAAAAAATTTAGAGAATAAGAACACTACATTTACTATGCCAAATACTTGTAAATTCAATTAAAAGAAAAAGGAAAAAAAAAAAACTTTCGCACTACATCATACGTGAATAGATCAAATTGCAAACAGATCCCTTATAAAATAGGATAAATATGCCATTTCATGTCGATTAAACCTTAACGTTGTGGATCCTACGTTTCATTGATAGTACATGGCATCTTTTGAACTCATGACCTGATGAAAGTCATAAGTTGCCCTTACCGCTAGGCTATATGGTTATTGGTATCTTATATATAATATACATGTAACATCGTAAAAATTAGCATTAAACTTTTAGGACTGGGCCGTGCATCGCACGGTCTAGGTACGTACTAGTATATATATTGCTAAAAAAATGACACATAAGTGTTTAAAAATATGACACATGTCAACTCTTAAAAATTAATATAAATACATTTAAAAAAAGGTAACAAGTGAAATAATTAAATAAAATGTCATTTACATTTACATAATGTATATAATGAAAAATAATATTATTTCATTTGTACTATATATAATATCTCATCTTACCTTATATATATAAAGAAAGTTATAAATTTCATTACTAGTTTTAAAATTGACACATTGCACCATGCACCATGTATATTTATATTATCTCATATTTAATATTATGAGAAAGGCTAAAAATATTGGTTATAAACTTATTCTATAAATTGAATAACAAAAACTATCAAGTATAATCTCCATTAAAGTGTTCTAATAAATTGATAATAAAGTTCATGTTAAATGAAAAGAAGCTTATGCTTAATAACGTTTTATCTGCCACTTCAATTTTTATAAAAATTCGTTACGTAGAAGTTCATCGAGCATGATTTCCATAAAAAAAGTTCCATTTTAATAATAGAGTCCAATCAAAATGAACCTAAGTTAAATAACGTTTTACCACTTTGATTCATATATAAACTGAATATTTATAAAATGTTTATGGAATGCGACAAGAATCCATATAAGCTAATGTTTATACTTCGTATTACATATATTCATCTACTTAAATATTAATGTTCATTTCCTTAGAGCTTGAGTTGTGAATCTATATAGCATAGGAGGTAATGAATACGATAAATAAAATCATTAATAGTTCTACGCTATTATATACTTATACTATGAGCCTTATATGTTGTATTTGTGTGGTGTATAAAATAATTTGGGGGTTGTATTTATCACATCCTATATAAGCTAATATATATATACGTCAAAAGATACTTAATACGAACCCTTCAAATATCAACTTACAGTTTAACGTTTATTTTTTAGGGCTCGACGCCCAGCCGAGTTTCTAACTAGTATATATATAAAATCAACCAAATGTTATTAATATTTGACACATAAGCACATCAACATTTGACACATAAGCATATCAAATCTTGACACATCAACCTATTATTTTCTTAATTTAAAAGAAAAAAATAAAAAACTAATTATTTTATTGAGTAATATTAAATTTGCATACATCACTACTAATAACTAAATATATTAAATCAACCTATATTCTCACATAATACTTTAATTTGACACATAATATATCTTCAAATGCTAGCACTATATTGGAAAATTTATAACTTGTAACCATTTGACATTACAACTTTTTATAGAGAAAAAGTAGCATACTGATTTAGTAAACATTTATGATATAAAATTTGACGCAGAAAACTACTATTCTAAATTTTTGACTACAACATGAATTCTTACTATACATTCGTTTATTCGAGACATATAACCATCTTACTAAATGCCTCTTTTTATGAAAACATGTACATGTTTATCGAACTTTAGTATCCTTCATATGAAAATCACAAGTTATTGTGCTTGATAATTGAAAATAATGAGAAAATTGCAAAATATCATGGCTATTGGAAATGATTTGGTTATATTTGATCGAATTGTGTTGGCTAAAGTTTCTTATAAATCACCAAGTGATACATCATAAAGGAGACCATATATATTATAAATGTTACCACCAAAGATATTCTAATGTTACCACCAAAGATATTCTAAACTTGTCACATCATCTTAACTATATATGTTTTAGTTTAAATGAGATTAAACTTATAGAGTAGGATAAATACTCAAAAGTTTTGCTATATCACTATAAATATACCAATATGACACTAACTATCATTATACGGTGATGACCATCACTTTGTTTCACTCCAAAAATTACTCTCATGTAAACTATGATATGACATACTATCTCTAAAGTTCAAAAATATCTTAAAAATCAAAATAAGCATGTTGTTATTTAAATGGTCGAATATTTTAATGTTCTAATTATTGACTTTCCAAATGATGTAGAGATATGATTTTATGTTTTTAGGTTATCTATTTTTTATTTCACATTTAATGTAAGTGTTTTGGATTTTATTATTATCATAGGTATTTTTAATAAATCTTTATAAGTATAAACATTCTTATCTAATATCTACTTTTTTACTTTCCCTATGTACCCGTAATGGAATAACAACATTTTACGGTCGTTAAAGGAATAAATTTCATATTGAAGGGTCGTACGTAGGACGGCCTAATCATTTACTAGTATCTTTATACGGAAGAGGCCGGTTCATGGGCGCAGCCCATTAAACATACGCAACATACGCAAGGAAAAATATCAATGTGCATTGTGTATCACGAATTCTATTTGATATTTTTAAGCATGAAAGTGCATTGTGTATCACTTTTTCTAAATTTTTTTTAAAACATACTTAGGGTTTTCAAAAAGTGCATTGCGTATCACTTTTTTTAATTTATTTTTTTAATCATACTTTAATATTGTTTCATTGTGTATCACGTTTAAATACAGTGTTAACATACTCATGGTTTTCAGAATGTGCATTGTGTATCACTTTTTAATTTATTTTCAAATCATACTTTCATATTGTTCATTGTGTATCACGTTTTAATACATCGTTTTCAGAATGTTCATTGTGTATACATTGTTTTGTTCATTGTGTATTACGTTTTTAAATTTGATACTAGTATTTTTAAACATATTCAGATGTGCATTGTGTATCACTTTTTAAATTTATCTTCTTAATCATATAAAGGGTTTTTCTATATTATAGATTGAAGAATGATATAGAATTGAAGGTGGAAGAGAAATTCAATTACTAAATTATCTTCAATTGAGCCTTGCGAGGGTTGAAGGTGGAAGAAGAAAGTGAACGCAGAGGAAGGGACACGTGTTGATTGCTGGTGCTTGTGTATGCTGTGTACCGAAAATACTCTGCGTATTTGAACTGCCATCATATTCCAAATATTATGAGATTGACTTTCTTGCATTTAGTTGGTTTGTTTCCAAATCACAATTACCATTTTATATTGTATGGAGTAGGATATTAATGAATAAAAGTTACTTTTAATTTTTTTAAGGCAATCGTTAAATCATTAAATATGAAATGGTACATATGGCCGCTAGACATTAGTGCATGCAAAGATTCGTTGTTTTAGTGGTAATTATGTATTTAATAATAGATGTTATTATCATAAAAAAGTGAAGGGTATAATAGTAATTGACTATTACTCTTTTCTAAGACATTTTTCTAACTGCATTATATATATATATATATATATATATATATATATAAAAGAAAAGTTCAAAAAAGAATTGTAAAAAATGGAGAATTAAGGAACCAATAGGATTTTTCCATTTCAAAAACCTATTTCCACCTTTTTTTCAAAGCTAAATATCTCACAAACCGTATATCTACAAAATATAAAAATTACATATTCGGAATCAACGTCTTTTTCTCTTCGATTCTAGATCCTGTAACATATACTTTCGACGAAGTTTTTTTTCCATTTTTTTTGGGTTTTAGAAACTTTTAATGTGTAATCACATGTGATTTAACACTAAAAAATAATCACACCCGATTATATTTTCGATTAAACTCTAAATTCAAATAATTGATGATGTAAAGAGATTAAGACATGAAAAACTAAGGTGTAATCACATGCGATTGAATATCAAACTATCAATCACACGTGTTTAAAGAGTAATAAAATACGGATTTTCAAATCATTGACTAAGAATTATACAATCAAGTAAAAATCAAGTTGAAATCATACATGAATTATCATATATCGGTAAATTTCTCATCAAATATCATTTTTTAAATGAAAATCATATGTGATTATATGCAAAATCAGATGTGATTATATAACAAATCACTTGTGATTAAGTGTACAAATAACAATCACATGTGATTTTTAATGAAAACTATTGCAATTTTTAATTTTTTATTTATAACTATTAATGTCGGTGAATATTAAGTTATAATCACGTGTTAAGTAGCAAATACCATGAATAAATAATCGTGAACAAATTTTAATTTTTTATCATAAATCATATGTGATTATATTGTGAAATCCGGTAAAAAGCGAAGAAAAAAATTTTCATCGAAAGTATATCTTATGACATCTCTAATCGAAGAGTAAAACGCGCTGGTTCCGAATATGTAATTTTTATAATTTATGGACTTACGATTTATGAGATAATTAACCAAGGGGGTACAAAAGAAGTGAGTTTTGTAGAGAAATGGAAGAATCATATTGGTTCTCTCATTCTCTACTTTTTTAGCATTCTTAAAAGAACTCACCTCATATATAGAATGATTTTTTAATTATTATGATTCATTATATGTTATTCTAATATTCAAATTTTTATTACTATAAATTTTCAATCATAGCAACAAAAGACTAAATCTTATTAATAAAATATTAAACCAAAACAATAAAATGTAGAATTATATTAATAAAAAGGTGAATCTTAGTACAAAAATATTGAATCATAGTAATAAAATCTTATGTACCATTTCGGTATATGTTTTTTGCTATATATATATATATATATATATATATATATATATATATATATAGTCCCAGGTTTAAATGAGAATGTTTATTTTCGTGAGAACGTGAGAAACACTTTTAAAATACCTTTTAACTATCCAAAACATTTTATTTTACAAAATTTCATTCGTAGCTTCTTTGTAAAATAACTTTTAGAAGTTATTTTTCAAATAACTTTTTTGACATTTTATTATTTTTTAATTATTTTTTATTAAATTTTTTTTTTATAATAATCATATTTTATAACTTGATAATCACATGAATAATATATGATTATCATGTCATATTTTGTGATTACCTCGAACACGTGATAATAACATTATATAAGAGAATAATCACATGAAATTATCATGTTATATTTTGTGATTATATTAAATAATCACAATACTAATGACTGTAAAATAAGTTCAAAAAAAAGCTAATATTATATATATATATCATAGCTTCCAAAAGTTATTTTAATAGTAATCATTGAAAAAGTTGTATTAGAAAATATGTTTCGAATAGTAAAAAGTAAGTTTGAAGTGGTTCTCACGAAAATTAGCATTCTCATTTTAACTCACATCTAGTCTGGTATATATATATATATATATATATATATATACTAGTATACCCGCGCGTTGCGGCGGCAATATTATACCAGCGCGTTACGACGACAACATTATACGTAAAATTTGGTGGTGGTCTGCAGATATTGCAGTCGCAAATTATGATATCGTCGATGTAATTTAAAATAAACTGAAAAATAGGTTCTTTTATAGAAAGGAATTTACAATCACCTATAAATATACTTTATACATCCCGTAAAACTTCTTGATAAACCACATTTGCGGTGTATACTCCAGGTTGTTTAAAATTTTTTACAGGCTCGACCAACACCTTTGTAGTAGAGCGTGATATCCCTCTAGAGAGTGCCACATATAGTTGTCCATGCGAGAATACCGATTCCGGAAGATACACACCAACGTTTGGAATCGTTTGACCTTGAGCTTTATTGATTGTCATTGCGAAACTAAGTCTAACGGGAAACTGCTTTCTCTTTAATTTGAACGGGAACATATCATCTTCATATGGACACATAGGTATCCTTGGCAAAAATACTCTTTTCCCCGTGTGCTGACCAACAGCTATCTCCGCATCAATGGCAGTCGGTTGAAAACTTTTGCATATCAGTCTTGTGCCATTACATAATCCATCTGACGGATCGATATTCCGCAATAGTATAATGGGGCATCCCGTCTTCAGTCGGAGGTAATGAGGGGGCAAACCGCTAACATTTAGTGAGTTTAGTAGTTCGGGTGGATAGAAACCGTTCTTATCATCCACTGCTTCATCAAAGCTGTAATAAACTACTTCTTCTCCGCAAAATCTGTCTATCAACTTCTCATTAATCGCGTCAACACTTTCATTCTTCGTTGATAATATCGCCCCAGAAGTTATATTGCCCGAAGATCCTCCGTTTTGAAAAGAATGAAAGATTGAATCAATCAAAGCATATTTCGATTTGTCTTTTTCGGTGTACGGGATAACCATGTCATCAGGTACGCGAATAAAGCTTTCGTCGATCGATTCTTCTTTTCCATCACCAACTCGCAATAGAAATTCGGAAAACCATGGATCTGACCGCGCTCTCATATTTATCGTCAAACTCATCTTTTTAATTACTGTCCATAGAGGCGACATTCGTATGCTAGAGTCAATAATCTGCGCGCGCGTTCCCCTTCTCACGACCGGTAGAACTTGTCTAAAGTCTCCCCCTAATACCATTATCTTGCCACCGAAAGGGAGTCTAACACCAATTATGCCTTGCATCGTTCGATCTACTGCTTCCACTGCCTGTCTTTTAGCCATCGATGCTTCATCCCATATGATTAATTTCGCAGACCGCAGTAGTTGAGCAAGGCCGCTTTGTTTGCTAATGTTACATAGAGAGTTATTCTGAAGAACGATTGGAATTTTAAATCGTGAGTGAGCCGTTCGGCCTCCTGGCATGTTATTAGCGGCAGCACCTGATGAAGCAGTAGCGAGTGCTATATGGCCACGGGAACGGACCTCAGCAAGCAAAGCTTTGTACAAAAACGTTTTTTCAGTTCCCCCTGGACCATCTATGAAGAATACGCCCGGGCAATTTTCATTTACGTGCCTCATGATTTCATCATATGCAAACTTTTGATCAGGATTAAGAGAATCTCGAGCACGTAGGTCTTCAACTGGAACCGGTATAGAATACTCTTCTTGTAACTCCCGACAAACTCCGGGTTCTAAATTGACATCTGTGGTTACCTTGGGAAGATCAAAAGCATCGAGAGTCTTACCCCTTTCTTGGATTTCGAAACCCTCGATTTTAAAAACACCACCCAACAAATTCATTTGTTGATATGTGCCAATCAAATAAGGCGGGACGACTGCGATGATTTTGTCTCTCTAAAAATGACATAGTATATCTTAGATTAATTAATAGGGTATTTAACTTTATATAATTAAAGGTAAGTTGCAAATATTATATTGTATGGGTATCTTACTGTTCGATCAAGTAGAAACAAATATAATCTGTCTTCCTTCACGTCCATCCATACGTATTCAACTCGAACGGCCTTAATTGTGTACTTTACATGACTAAGTTGGAGTTCGGAAAAGACTTCATGACAATAAGGGTTCATCGTCTACAATACCATCAGTTCCAAGAATTATTTGGTGTAAGTTAATACATTAGACTTCAAAAATAAAAGAAGTATTAGTATAAGAAAGACTTTTTGTATACACACTTTAGATATATTTAAAAAAAAATGCAGATTACCATTAGAAAGGAAAAAACATAGTACATAGTACAAGTACAAATATAAGACTAACCACCTACAAATTTACATGACTTTTTTCTCCATACTACAAGGTGTAATATGAATAAAATCTTAGAACAAAAGAACAACAGCAACACCATTGACTCTACCCTCCTAATCTTGAAACACAACACAACATGACAAAATACGATTAAAAACTAATGATCACATGGGACCCTGTCATCACTTCCTCAACAATAAAAATAACCACACTTTAGATATATGTAAACATGAGTTTTGTATGATTAAGAAATAGTTTTTGTTTATAGCAAGTCTTGCAATAATTTTTGTATATTAGACTTTGATAATACTATTTATGAAAATGTAACTCACAGTAGTGCAGTTGTGGTAGTGTGGTTGTAGTTGCAAACACTATTATTTTCATTTATTCTTTGACCATGTATTTTTCAAACATTAGTAACTTCATAAAACAAAATTTTTTATTATCGGCAACATAATATGGAGCGACAATTTAAAAAAAGAATTGTGAAGTCAAATTTTCAAAGATAAGAAGGTGACAAATTACCTTTTTGAAACAATAAAAACAATAGTCATAGATCCATTATTCTTCAATCAAACAAAGATGTATATATTATTACTTTACTAATATACATATAACTATCATTGTTGTTTTCTTTTTAAACTTTTAAAGAAATATTGAAGTATCTATTTATATATTTATTTTTATATAATAACCATAAACCTAAAAGTCATACATAGCAACTTAATAAGTCTTTACTATCTAACATGTGTAGGTGTTTTCTTTTTTCATTATCTCGATAAAACCATCAAACCAAATTCTCAAACCATGTTCTGGTTTTGCCTTCTCAAACCATGTTCTGGTTTATTAAAGGGTAAGTTACCTTTTTTCCTAAATAGATATAGGTTTTCTTCATATGATTATATCCTCTTTATATTCAAAGATTTATGCTTTTCATCAAATGGGTTTATAATTTATCAAAAGGTTGGCAATCTACAAAGCAAACATCCATTATATTTATCTCTCTATAATTTGGCTTCTCTCTCTAAAACCTTCTTCAAAAGTCAAAACCGACACCCCAATATACCGTTTGATTTTAGTTTAGATATCAGATTCAAGTTTTTATAATCAAAATCACATATTATTTTCTTTTGATTTGCGGTGGTGGCCGGAAAGTGGTGTCGACGGCAATAGCCACTAAATTCCGGTCGGAAGTTCCTGATGAGCGGTGGTGACGGAAACTAACGGCAGCAGCGGGATATGGATTGAAGATGGATAATTTTTATGGATGAACCTAATTTGTCTTGAAGATCCCAGAATATTACAGATTGTCGTATAAAGATCCCATAATTCTAAATATGGTCTTTGGTCAACTTTAGATTCATTTTGTGATATAAAACGATTTGTAACTGATGTTGATTTGTAACTGATGTATAAAGATCCCAGAATATGGACTGTTTGACCATTAATTTCCATAAGAATATTGTAAAAATAAATGAATACAATTTAATTAATTAATATAGGGGTATATTTGTCTTTTTAAATGGGTTTTGAAGATATTAGTAATAGAGTAGGGGTATTTTGGTATTTTCCCTCTTAAAAAAACAGGGAAAATGTGTTATATATAGTATATAGATATATATATATTTAGTTACTTATAGCAAATCAAAATGCTTATATCACAACAAATACAATTTGGTTTTTAACCATGTAGTGAAGTCAAAAATCAACTATATAACAATCAAATGTAGTTCAAAACACATTTGGTTAACCAAAAAACATAGATATTACACATTTATGTTTTCAAAATGTATTTTTACCAATAATTATAACAAACTATGCTCAATTGATGACAATGGTTATACGTTTTTGTTATTATATTTTTGTGTGTTTCATTATAAGTTTTATTTCATAATTTAAAATATTTTCATGCATATTTAAATATCCTATGATTATCTATTAACCTGCTTAATCCAATAAATATAGATGTGAATGGATTAACTAAAATTAAATGAATATGGATAAAAAAAATTAAATGGATATAAATATTGCATCCCCCAATTTTCATCAAATCCATTGCCACCTTACTTGAAAAGGTTTACGGACTAAAAATGTAAGTTTTAAAATATATTGATTTATTAAAGGTATAGCAATTATGTTCTTGACACCACAAATTCATCAATCAACATTCAAAAATAATTACATATTTTACATTTTTATCTTCTAATTTTTTATGTTTACATAAGTGATCCATTTATTAACACTAACATTACCTTTCAATACGTAGATTTTAATAACATTTATTATTTGGGATAATTACATGGACATACAAAATGGGCTTAGTATTATACATAATATCAACTCAATTTTTATTTTACACAAAATATCAATAAATTTCGTAAGAATGGGGAAAACACAAGATTTCAATTTCAATTCACAATATCCACTTTACAAGATTGAAATAGCATTTCGCAAGATTTATATAGCAATTTGCAATACAGCATAAAGATAAAAATTTGTATAATTGACAAGATAGTATATTGTTTTGCAAAATGCTATTTCAATTTTGCGAAATGCTATAATGCGAACTGAAATTGAAATCTTGTGTTTTTCTACATCATTAAAAATTTGGGTGATAATTTGTGAAAAGAATAATTGAGTTTGATATTGTGTAAAAAACAATGTCCATTTTGTATATGTAGGTAATTATCCCTTTATTATTTTCATTTTATAAAAGTTAATAATTTAATATAATCTATACTACTCTATAATGTATATACCCATTTCTTAATTTTAAGCCCATCTTGAATCCTCACCGTCCATTTGAAATCATGTAAATCTAACCGTCAATCAATCTTCAACCAGGGATCACAAAAGCTTACATCATTTCATATCTCAGTACATATAAACTCACACTCACAAGAAGACACACTAGCTCACCATAAAAAGTAACCCACAAAATTCGTTGCTCTCTCTCATATTGGTAGAAAACCCACCACCGGCACAAAAAACTGTCAACCGGCGCCGGCTTCACAGAAGTTCTCGACCGATCTTCTCTTTCTCGGTTGTCAACAAACCACCGCCTACAAAGCAACATGGATGGACCAACACCGCTTGCACCTTCTTCCTTTTTTTTCTTTCTTTCACTGTAAAAAGTGGGCTTGCATTTCTTGTTTAATTGTATTTGTTTAATATGTCTAAATTTTTGGTAGATCTAAAGCTTTTATGTGTTGTAGAAACTGTGAGGCTCAATGTGTTGGATCAAATGTTTAACACAATGGCGTCATAACGGAGACCGCTACCGGAAACACCATCAACGACGGCAAGAGACACTATCTCCCAACATTAAAGCCGTAAGAAGTTTGTAAAGTTTATGTAAAAAATTATTGTGGTGTATATTTAAAATGTATAGTTACAATTACTTTTAGTTGTTTACTTTTAATAAGATAGTTTCCGTGTAATCTAGCTTTTTAGTTTACCAAGTTTTTCTCTTATTCACATTTAAACAGATTGTTGTTTACCGTAGCACCACTTCAAACCCGAACATCATTCACGTTTACTATGTGTGTTTTTGTGTACTATTTTCTTATAATTAAATTTTATTTTACATAGATTCAGGTCGAGAGCTTGAGACTTAGGCTTACTGGTATTTTCTATTGAAGGTTAATTAATTATGAATTGGTTTGTATGAATATTTTTTTTTCAACATGATTTTATTTATATAATTGTGCTAGACACATGTTTGTTAGTTAACAACCTTAAAAAATAACTTCCTAATTGTTAACAGTTAAAAACGTGAAGTAATACGGGATTATGGAGTACACTCTATTATTTAATTTTAATGAGTTTAAAATTTACTTCAAATGGTTCACTAAAATGATTTCCTCAACTGTTACATTTAAAAACGTTAAAAACAATGTAGATTAGCGGTTTCAAAAGAAAGACAAATTTGATTGTTATATTCACATGAACTTTAGTAAAGTTACTTTGACAACAATGTAAATTAGCGGTTTCGAAAGTTACTTTACAAATAAAAATTTACGAAATAATGTGGATGATGAGATGGTCCAATCAAATTCAAGTTTTCATTATCTTTCATGCTTCTCTCTCCACATGCTATTGGTTCACATCAGCTTGTGAATTTATTTTGTAAAACTTTTGTTGTTCTAGCATTTCTCGTTGTCAAAACTTTCATTATATGCATGTTGTAACACCTCAAATTTCGAGAATTTAATTTCGTACGCGGATATATTATTATTACCAAGTATTATGATATAAATAATAAGATATAAAATAAAACGTAAACGGTTTTATCAGTTCCAGACTGTAGGAATTAAAATAACTACTCAAATATATACGTGGATGTCCTGTAGTGTATCTCAATTGTTCTAAAGAATTCCAAAACCTTTCCCGAGGCTTAAATAAATCGCAGGGGAACAACATCGGCCACCACCAAAACTCAATTAAGATTCTAAATTCAAGCTATAATCTTACAATATTCATCTCCTTTCATCATCTATTTCATTCCTGTAACTATTGTAAGTGATTTCTCTGTTTTTCATAACCTAGGTTTTTGGGGTTTTAAGGGTTTTGTAAAATTGATAAATTTAATATGAAATTAGGGTTACAAATTGATGAAGCTAGTGTTTATTAGTGGTAATAAGCTTGTTATTGATTATATAACAACCTAAAAGTGATGAATTTACTATGAGTGTTCTTGGGGTGATTATGAGGTTTTGCTAAAAATGTGTAAATTGATGTAATTTGATTAGAAGTATGATTAATGATGTTAATGAAGTATTAATATGATGTTTTATTAAGAATTTCATGTAATCAAGTATTGAAAGTATGTATGTTAATAAGAACGAATGATTATGAATATGATTATGATGATAGAGTTAGTGATGATGTTAATTGAATTATGAGTTAAAATAATTAAGTAAATCAAGAATAATTCTAAGTGGGGGAGTAGAAGTATTGCTATATGTTTAATTATGGTGATTAGTAG
The DNA here is from genome assembly GCA_963422505.1 of Pseudognaphalium luteoalbum. NCBI lineage: Eukaryota > Viridiplantae > Streptophyta > Magnoliopsida > Asterales > Asteraceae > Pseudognaphalium > Pseudognaphalium luteoalbum. The sequence continues at coordinate 15,701,507 of OY730196.1, forward strand.
TGTTAAAGTGAGTTGTTTGTAATATGGATTATTGATAGGTATTAAAGTGTTGAAATTGTCTTTGCTAGCTACAAGTGGTAAATCATCATTGGAAAAACAAGGTGAGTATATAGAGGCTAATTAAGTAATGGTTGTATGTGTTTCGGATTGCTTCCGAGCAAGAAGAATCATACAACCATGTTTTTGTTATTTGTGATTATGTGTTTTACATGATTGATGTGGATTATATGATGATGATTATGATGAAGAGTATGAATGATCGTATGTGTTTCCGGATTGCTTCCGAGCAAGAGGATCATACGATCAAGAGAAAAATGACTTGTATTTAGCCTTGTTTCTTGAATATGATATCCATTTCGACGTGATTTGGAATCATGAAGCCTTATTTCTAAAAGTGGTATTCATTTCGACGTGATATGATACCACTAAGCCTTGTTTCTAACAATGCCTTGTTTCTTAGTGTCCGGATCCGTTATGTGCTTGTTTCTTATGTGATAGTATGATGATGTTGAGTAAGATTAATTATGTTGTTGATTATTTGTGTTTAATGTTTAATACACGTGGTTGAAGGCTTAATTAGTTTCTATGTATTCACTAAGCAGTGGTTGCTTATCCTATAAATGTTTTATGTTTTAGGTAGTTCGGGTCAAAGGGAAGGAAAAGGAATGTTGAAAGATTAGCGGGAATAGCAAATGGTAGCACATGGCAAGTATTCTCCTTATATATCGTTTTGTGTTCAACTTGTGTAATACACCCACGTGTCAAGGTTTTTGAAAGTCAAACATAAAATTTGTCTTTTGGAAGTATGGTATGTTGACTTGAAAGTCAATCTAGACATGTAGTGAATATGTATGTGTTTTGAAGACTAGCGTTATACTCGCGCAATGCGACGGTGAAAGTAGTGACGGTGGATGGAGGTGCAAGTGACGATTTTAAAATAAAACATAAACGCAAATATTTTGTAGATTTATTGTATGATATTTGTGGTATGTATTATTTTATTTGTATGATAGATATAATAGAAACAAATCTGAATTATTTATAGTAATCTACGTATTATTGAAAATAATTTGGTCAAAAATTATTTACATTAATTATTAATTAATAGAATAATAGGTATGAATGTGATAGGGGTATTTTAAGAACTTCAATTATTTTTAAAAATTTTAAAATTTAACATTGGACATGCTTATAGATATTATGAAGTATATATGCATATGAATAGTGTTGTTATATGTGGTTAATTGTGTTGAAATGGTCAAACATGATGAGTGTCAAGTGGTGTTTTGGTCATAATCTTGTTGTTTAATAAAACGGGTCAAAAAGGGTCTATTTAGGTCATAGAAACATTTTTGTGATATGTTTAATTAAAGTATTTGTATGGTATCTTGGTCTAGTGTTTCAAGTTAGTTTTGATGTGTTAAACAGGTGTGAAGTAGCTTATAGTCAAAATTTATATCAGGTTCATTTTAGTATGTGAAGTAAAAGTGTTTAAATTGGTCAAAAACTATCCATACGTTCAGATTTGTAAATGTTGGGAAATTTGAAAAAGTGTAAAAAGAGAAACTTTTGTATTGGTATTATGGAGGTGCTCGTAAAATTTCAGGTCATAACGCACAACGAGTTAAAACTGATGCTCATTTGAATTTTTGCCAAAATTCTGAGCTTTTGCATATTGTTGCTGTCAAGTGTTCATACGCGATCCCAGGATTGGGACCAGGATCGCTTATCATGGTTAAAAACTGCATATGCAAATTTCTTCTTGTATACGTGATCCAACCACAAGTCTAGGATCGCGTACCTCAGTACAAATCGGTAACAGAACGAATTATTCATTTATACACGATCCGGCTGAAGTTTTGGGATCGTGTATGCATGTTTAAATCTGACATTTTGGGTCATTTTTGAGTGTTAAGCTTAATTATATATATATGTAATATTAATAATCACGCAAATTGAGTTATTAGAGTTGTTGGGACCAAAAGATGTAAAAAGAAAAAAGGGCGTTTCACATGTAGTATTAATTAATATTAATAAATAAAAGATTATTAGACATGTAATTTTTAAAACTATTTATTGATTATTGAATATATAATATCACAAATTTTAGACATTAAATTTCTGAAATTTGAAATTTTGCATTCTCGAATTTCGTTCTTTTAGATACTACAAAAGTGCAAATACTGAAAGCGCAACTTCGGATGCAATATAAAACTGCAAGCTTGTGACCTTGCATACAGTAAAACCTTTATAAATTAATACTCGATAAATTAATAACCTCGATAAAATTAATAATTTGTCTGGTCCCAACTTGGGACCAGTACAAAATTGGACCCCAATCGATAATATAATAAAATAATAACTTTTTGAAATCCCAATGTAAATATATTGGTCCCAGCGAAACTATGAATTAATAATTACTAAAATATTCTAAAATTCTAGGATTGTCTAGTAACAAATGAATCTATAGTCACTTGTTTTTTAGTGAACTTCAAATCTATATTGAGTTCATCTTTAAATCTCATCATTGCACTTAAGAGTTGAGACATTGTATTCTCGTATTGCAACAAAAAGTTGTGAAGAGTTGTTGCCGCTTGCAATGCTTCTTTCCGAGTGACCGGTTCCAAAGGTACTGAATCATCATCAACTTCATCATCAACCGGATTTTGAACGGTATCCGCTATAATTTCTTCAATGCTTTGAACCTCGTAACATTCATTATTTTCACCTTGATAATCCAACAACTCATTCACATCCATTTTGTGCCGATAATGCGATTTGTGCTCACGAATGGGTTGGACAAGGCAACTCTTTCAATTAACAATTTATTAATTTATCGATATAATAATATCTCGCTAAATTAATAAAATATCTTGATTTTACTCTTTCAATTAAAAATTTCATTAATTTATAGAGGTTTTACGGTAAATTGTTATCTTGTACTACTTTTGATACGGGTCATGCTATTTGCACTGACGATAGGACATGAATGATATGACCGAGTGATGGTTATTTTTTACGTTCCTACACATAACCATATTTAATATATAATATGTTTGTATTTAATTTAGTTAGCATATACGTTTTTCTTTGAAAACTTTTTTATATAATTTTTAAATTATTCCGAATATATATTCATGATCAGTGTAATTTTATCAACATTTTGATATAAATATCGTCATATGTTATGTATTTAACGAAAACATTTTTTTAGTCTCGAAATCAACTTTTTTTTATATCAAAATGCAGATAAAAATAATCTGATCATAGTGGTATATTTAGATTTATATTATAACACATGTAAGAAAATTTATCAGCCAAAAACACAATATAATGCATTAATAAAACTATTTGAATATAATATTATATTTATTATAATATTCTTTTCATTATCGAACTATGTAATCGATATTATAACTTTTGTTGGTATATCCTCAATTTGATCTCGAAGTTATCAAACAACCATACTCAATTGATTGGAATTATTGATCTTGAAATAATAAAATGTCCATACACCATTATTGTCAATGTTTCTTCAATTCGATTGCAAGATGTATAGTTAGCAGACTCTTATATATACATACACCAATACATAACATTTTCAATATCATAAACAATCTGATATGGTCATTATAATTCATCATCAACATAGCGGAAACAATTAAAAATGAATTGGGGAGAATATATTCACTCAGACGATGAGTCAACCAAGAGGTACTATTAGTTAGTAATTTTTAAGATATTTAATTTTTATTTCATCTAACTTTTCTATGTGTATTATTTATGTAACACCCCAAGTTTTAAGGTATTATTTTAGTGTACAATAATATATACATCTTTTTAATTAAAGATCTTTTAAGAATAAGACATAATAGAAAACGTAAATAGATGTTCAGTTCTAGACTGTGTAGTATAAGAAATTAAAGCGATATAGAAACTGATACGTGTCTCTTCCCTGTAGTATTCCCAAACAATTCCAGAACCTCAAATAAGCATAACAAAAATCGCAGGAACCAAAAATCAAATCAAGAACTCATTGTTAATCTTTGATTCAAGCTACAAGTTATCAGAATCATCATCTTCTATCATCCTTTAATCTTTGTAAGTTGTTTTAAATTCTTCAAGAACCCTAGAAAATGAGTTTTAAAGGTTTTAGTAAATTGGTATAATTAAATCCGAAATTAGGCTTTGTAATTGACTAGTTAGTGTTAGTTTAGATTATGAATGACGATTAGAAGCTTAATTTCATGATATAAAAATGAAAAATAGTGATTAGTGTTTATGGGGTTTCCATGAACCTTGTGAAATTAGTTTGAATTACAAGTGTAAGGTGTTAGTAGAAGTTAGTAATAACTTGGAACTAGCTTAATTTTGTATTAAAGCTATGAGTATGATGATGAGAATGAAGTTAGTTAGTTTAGTCAAAGTGAAATTAGTAAACATTAAGTGGGGGAGAAGTAATTAGATGAGTTAGTAGTTAAAAAGATGATTAATTATTAAATATGTGTTGTATGTATGTATGTTAGGTGTACAAAAAGAGTTGTCATCAATTGATCATCTTAATTCAAGTTGTGCTACAAGTCAAGGTGAGTATATGTATTGAAATCAGATTGTTAGTAAGCGAATTGAATTGCATTCACTTGATTAGATAAGAAATTGTGATTGTTATTAGTAAAGATTGAACATGGTGAAAGTATGGATTAGCATGTGTAACACCCAGTTTTCGGGTCTGAAATTAAATAGTATTTTAATATGTTTTAAAATGGTTTTTTTGAAAATAAACAAGTAAAAGAGTTTCAGATTTTATTGTGAATAGTTAAAAAAAAAATTACTTGTTTTAAATTAATAAAGTTGACAGTAAAATAAAATATTTTGTTTCGCGGGTATTTTCAAGTTCCAGACAATAGGGTTAAAGGAGGGTATAATATCTATATTGTGATTTAAGTGAGAGTGGGATTAAAAAGTGTGAACCGACATTATCACCTCTTTATTCCAACAAACTTATCCTCATTTCACCTAACTATTTTCTAATCCCTATCTTTCATTTCTTTCAATTTCATTGTATTAAATCAAAGAGAAAAGCTAGTTAATAACTTGAAGTTGGAATTAAACCTAGTTGCATCAGATTTATCACTATCATAATCTTGCTAACTCATTCTTGTAAGTGTTCTTATTGATTCTATAAACTCTTTTGATTGAAATTTTAGGGTCCTTAGTTTATGTGTAAATTGGTGTTGGGATGATTGTTGCTACTAACTTTAGGATAGATATATTGATGATTGTATGAAATTTGGATGTTAGAACTTGTATATGTTCTTCAAGTTTATATTTGGGTAAAATTGGTTTGAATAATTAATTTAAAGTTAGATAGGTTAATGATATATGTGAAGAATTGAGGATTGAATACATGTTATATGATGTTTGTAAATTGTAGTGGATGTTAATTTGTTGTATAAATTCGATTATGTATCTTAGTTTTTAGATTTGGTGTATAAAATTCGGAGGATATGTGGAACAACAGCAGCAGCAGGTCGCTGGTAGTGGTGGTGTACCCGGCGGGTACTCCCATTAGCCGGCGGCTTGTGACCCAAAAACCGGCGGGTTGATTACCTGAACCAGCGGCTCCTGTAGGCTTTAATACTCAATAAAGTTCTGTTGTCACAAATGTTAATTCACCCGGTGGGTGAGCACGGGGAGCCGGTTGTTAAGAGGAGAACCCGGCGGGTTGTAGACCCTAGCCGGCGGTTCTTTGGGTTTTTACAGCAAATCAGACTTTTGATATTTAATTCAAATTTAATTATTCTGTTACATGATCATATGATATGATAATATGGATTAGAGATTGGTGTTAATTATGATTAACATGGATATTGGTTATGGATTATTACTGACTTGTATTAATTGTTGTATCTCAGATAAGCGGGCGGCAACTCAGTAATATAAGACCACTGAGTTTGAAGCTAGGAATATCGGTGAGTGGTTACTGTAGTCCTCGGTTCAACTCAGTTGTAACGGGTTCAGTTACAACGGGTAAACCTGGATAGTTTTGGATATATTATGTTATTGTTGTTTGGTTTATATTGCGATATTGATTAGTTGATTGGTAGTTGCTGATTGTTATTGGTTGTTGATTTGTTGGTTGTTGATTGGTTGACTATGTGATTGATTCAGAGGTCAACGTTGGTTGGTTGGGTCTGGTTACTACTGTGTAGCTGTCTTGGTTACTTTGATACACATAGTTGAGAACTAACCAATTCTGTGAAGGTAGTAGTCAGGCTATCGGTAGATCACTGAGAATAGCATACAGTGATCATGGTTTCTGAGAATAGCATACAGGAACCGCCGATCCTCTTGACGATATGTGCTTATGTGTTTACTTGTTGCGGTTTATTAGTTGTAAGACTTGTTGCTTGTGGGTTGAACTGTTGGTTACAGTTCCATTCACTTAGCGTGAGCTAATCCCCTCGTTGTTGAATCTTTTGCAGATTTTGGTTAGCTTTTGATGTAGTTCGGGTTATAGATGAAATGATGGGGTGTTTGACTAAGCTGGCACAACTCTGATCTTTTGATTGCTATGTCTTGAAAAGTTTTAGTAACACCCGTTTTGATAACATGTAATGTAATTAAATATTCAGAAGATGATTTTTTTATATATATATATATATATATATTGTAAGTATAAGATGTTGGTTTGTAAATGTTGTTCAAATGTTTTGGGACTTACGCTTCCTATTGTAAATATATTATAAAATATGTTGTGTAAAAGTCGGGTGTTACAGCATGGTTCACGATTATTAGCCATGAAGTGATTAGAACGGCTAGCCAAGGCTAGCTGTGACATCCATCACCAAAATTCTATTCAATAGGCTGGTTTCCTATAATCATTTCTTATTTGTATTCATGTACGTGAGTAATGTGGAGAAAATAAATTAAGTATTCATATTTTAAGTTATGTGAGAAATTTAATTCTCGTGTAGTGTTCAAAAACTCGAATCAATGATCCCTTCGTGGTTAGATTAAAAGTTAGGATACTACTATTAATAATAATAATAATAATAATAATAATAATAATAATAATAAGAGTAATAATGATAATAATAATATTATAATAACAATCGTTTGCATTAGATTGTCTATCTAATTATAATAATAATATAATAACAGTAAAATAATATAATAATAATATTCATGATCGTATGACATATAATAAAATACAGTAATGGATCGTGGCTCCTTTGTGTATATCGAATTGGAGAGGTCAAAGAGTAAAACGAATTGTATAATCGGCCCAAACACCCTAATCCATATGATTTTGTCACCAAATACCCTAACTATAAATACAAAGTTAATTATAAACCCAAATTCTTTTATTCATAGAAAATAAGTCGCCCTTTTTCTGTGGTTTGCTGCTGTCCTTGTCGACCGAAAAACAAAGGAGGAACCAAAGTCGAGTTTGAGGATTTGCTTCCATGTATTACGTGTTCGTGTAGGTACTTTTATAAACCCTAATAAATAGATATTCCTTTATATTTTTTGAGATGCATACGCTCAAGGGTCGATTTACGTGTACCATAAGTTTAGATAATTTATATTTTAAGGATAATATGTTTTGCAAATCGAAAGTTATAAAATCGAAATATTAGAATCTGTCAAGATTTTCGTAGTTATGATCAATTGCTGTTTTGACCTAGCTACGTTCGTTTTCAGGCTTCGGCCAAAACTAGAAAGTTGTAGATCTCGAAATTTTCTTAAAGTATTGAAGGTTTCGGCCTCTAAAACACTTAAGATTATTTTATATAAATTATTTTGTAAACTGCTATTAAGAGTGACGAATTTTCAGAAAAAGTTGATAATGTTAAATCGGGCTGGTAAAAGCGTTCTCTGATTGTTTTGAGGGTTGTAGAGAATGTTTAAGGGAAAACTTTCTATAAAAAAGAAAAAGGGGGATTTACATTTGTAAAAGTTTAAGATGTAATTTATATATTCGATTTAAAAAGAATGAGTAATGTAAAATGGTTATTAACAAGTATTATACTTTAATTACATGAGCATAAAGCTAGTGATACATTGATGTCACTAGAATCCACTTAAACAAAGTATTCCACATACCACTTTTATGTGTAGTCAGATTTTATGGGATTATTAAATCAACTAGGATATAATAAAAGGTATAGTTTTGTCTAGGTTATTAATCTATGTGAATTTATTTGTAGATTGACGAACTGTTTAGTGGACTTATTTGGGAGCGTAATTTGCTTTGTTAATCAAGGTGAGTTTTGCGGCCCCATTTTTCTTACTTATTTTTCCGTTGGGGGAAAAGAATGCTCAAACTGTTTTGAATTGTTTTCTTATGTTGTGCCAACTACCTGATTTCTGATTTGGACATTATGATTGAATATGTGGCATGATGATTGTTGTGGAATTATTGCTTACTGAACGGATTAGTCGGATGAGTCTTGTGTCTTTGGGACCATGAGAACACTCCATATTGCTTATTGGTCGGATGAGTCTTGTGTCTTCGGGACCTTGACAAAACTCCATATTGCTTACTTATACATGCGATTATTGATATTACTATCGGACGACGGTCCCACTCTTGTGATAGATGCGTTATCCTTGAGTGAATAGCATAAACTGAACGGATTGCTTATTGAGGACGAAACAGATTGTCTTATGTGCATATTTCATATCATATGTCCTACTTACTTATTATCACAGCACACCGTATTTCTTGTGTGTCTTATTAAACCTGCTAAACTAACCAACCATTGTGTTGACATTTTCGAGCATTTCTTTTCAGGGAACGCTAGTGGCACTAAGATCGAGGACAAGAAAACTTAGTGGACCTATTCGGTTGCATTAAGTATTGCTGCAAGACTTATGATACATTAGTTGCTGACATTTTGATTAAATTATGGGGCATATTGCCTTATCATTTGTTGAATACATTTATTGTTTGTGACACATTGTTTCTTTGTTAGTGTGAATGCTATGACACGAACCGTCATTCGTGTTAATGACATTACAACATATTGGTTTGATTTCATTTAGTAATCTCTTTATATTAATGTGTTGTGATCCTATCATGGTTGCATTCTGTTGTTTCCGCTTTAGATGGGGTGTGACACTAGCTATGTTAGTGATTAGTAGCTAACTATGTTAGCTAGAGATGTAATTAGATTAGCTAATCGAGATTAGCTAAATGAAAGAATAGATATGTGCACATCTGATTAGTATAGTGAATAGAGATCGCAAGAAAGAGGGAAGTAAACTAATTCCTTTACTTGTTATTAGTTTTTATGCACATTTTGATTAGTTAATGTTTTTGATTAGTTATACTTATACTCACTAAGCAAAGTGCTTAATTAGTTGTTTTAAATGTGTAGGTGCAAGTCGAAGTGGTAAGGGAAAGGAAATTACTAAGGAGTAGAAGTGGAGTGCTTGCTTGTCGTAAGTTACACAAGTCCGTCTCTTTAAATTATCGTTTTGCAGCCCTTGAAAGCCCGATCTAATAAAGTTTTGTCATGTTTCAAATCTGAAATCAAAGACTAGAAGTAATATGGTGTAATAGTAGTATTTTGTGAATGATTAGCAAATATATTGTCAAAAGTGTCAAAGTGCAAGTTATAGTATACTTGCCATTTTGATTGTATGTGAAGTATTAGAATGTAGTTAAATGTTTTATTGGTCAATAATGGTTGATGATTGGCCATTGAATGAGTCAAAGTAGTTAAATCTGGTCAACGAGTCAAATAGGGGCAAAATGGGTGTTTAGTGGCATCTATGAACCAAATTGAGTTAGAAAAAGGCTAATATCGCACCCCCAAAACTCGTGGCAGCGGAAGTAGGAGGTGTCATGGGGGCGCCGATCAAATTAAATATCACAACACAAAAATTAAAGCAAACGACCTCTATATGAGACGTTTGAAAAATAGTTACATTACAATAATTCAAATGTTTACAAAATATATCTGGAGTTCGCATAAACCGTTTAGAGATTTCAAATACATTACTGAATTTACAAAATACAACTACATGCAATCTAATCTCTTGATGTTTTGAAAACAATGCGACTCAAGCTAAGCTTTCCAAAAGCTTCCTACTGCGGCGGGTTACCTGAGAAATACATACTAAAAGGTCAACATAAAGTTGGTGAGTTCATAGGTTTGTTAAGTAATCAGTTGCTAATATGATCCACAAGATTTCATAAGTTTGCATCATTCAACAATAATAAGTAAACGTATCGTTAGCCAGCTACAAGTAAAAGTATTTCATATTGCAATATAAGTATACCATTTGCATGAGTCTCATAGTTCGAGCTTAACGTTGTTTGCCTCCGGTAAGTGTACTAATCCGATACACCTCTAATTCACAAATAATATTGCGCCCGTGGGTTGGCTAGCGCGACTAGCCCGGACCAGGTTTGTCAAACTCTGATAGTACTATCCAATAATATTCACGCATATATTAACGAACTATGATAAGTAGAGGACTTTAGTGGATTATCATAAGGTCTCATGCAATCCGTACAAAAAGTTGTTGCCAGTACTTGTGATCATAAAGCAGTTTATAAAACAGTTGTATGTATTCTCACCCCAGTGAAAAACAGTAAAAAGGGGCTATGAAACTCACCAGAGTTAAGCAGGTAGCAAGCAATATCAAATATTAGAAGTAGTGGGTGTTCTCGTTCCCGTGTGCAACCTCCTAACGCCCTAAACGTATGAGGTTGTATAAGTAGATGTCTCAAAATACCATCTATAGCGATTGTATAAGTGGGGGTTAATGTCCACTTAAGCCAATCGGGTAGGTGGGGGGTTTATGTCCACCTAATGCTAGTTCATCAACTAGTATGTCCAAATAAGTAGTTTGAGTTCGTTTATCAAAAACGTGTAAGACCCGTTGGTGAAATTTGTAATAATAATTCTTTAAGACATTATTATCGATTTTGTGTTATTGTATACATTGTTATAGTATGCATCATGTGTGGTTATAAGTTGTTACCCAAGTTCAATACTTAGTGAAAAACAAGTTTCATGTTTTCTGCCTTTAACGACACTAGTAGCGACACTAGGGTCAGTGTCACAGGTCATGCGACACTAGGGTAAGTGTCGTAGTGTATGCGACACTAGGGTAAGTGTCGCAGTGTATGCGACATTAGGTTTAGTATCGCAGTGAGCGTCGCATGATAGCGACACTAAGTCTTGTATCGGAGGTTCAAATCAATTTTCAAATAAGTAGCGACACTAGTTAGCGACACTTAGGTAGTGTCGCAGGTAGTGTCGCAGGTCATGCGACACTGAGGTCTGGTCAGATTTCAATATTTAGCCCAAGTGTAATCAAGTGTCGGTTTTTCATTCGGGAAACTTTCTAAAATTAGTTTTTGGTCCAAGTTACTAACTAAGTCACCCAAACCCATTTTTGTTACCATTTTCCAAATATAGTAAGTTTTTAGAAATCGAGCCGCTTTTGTTGACTTGGTCAAACTTACTCGGTTTGACCCGAAACTTTCACCCAAACCATATTTCTGTTCATAGAGTCCAAATAATTTTTTCAGTTCATGTCGGAGTTCATCAAAAGTGTCGGTTTTTATATTGCATCTTACAACTTCAAGATTTCATATTTTCGACTTTTGTCGGTTTGTTTCGCCATAGATCTTACTAACTTCCGGTCCAAATCAAGTCTCACAATTTTTACCAACTGATCATCATGGTTTCTAGTCTAACATATAACTTTTACAGCAACTATAGTGTCCATTTACATAGGTAATTAATTTTTCTAAGGAATCGAACTCGGTTTTGTAAAACTTTTAGACCAGACTCAAAGATCCGGTTATATCTTAAAATCCGTACATTTCTGGAAGGAGCTAAAGAAGAACTTTTTGTAGATATTTTTAATAAGAAATTTTTTTTTTAAAAAATCATTGTCTAAATCTTCCTAGAACTCAAGTTATGGTCGATTTTGTAAGCTGTAACATTCTGGACAGATTCATCACTTTTATGAATAAATTGTAAAAACGTATTTTGACCAAGATTTTGGACATATTCAAGTTACATGAACTAATAAACATGAAAATCAGTAGTATTCAAGTATATTTAATGAAGATTAAGTGGTTTTTCTTACAAGGGATGTGATGAAAAGAAGGAGGTGGTGAAGAGGATGATGTTCTTGAACTTGTACTTGATTCTTCTTCTGTAGATGATGATGATGATGGCGATTTTGATGATGAAGGTTTCTTACTGAGTTTTTGAGAGGAAGTGGTAAGGATTTAGTGAGAGAGTTTGAGAGAAAAGAGAGAGGTTTGAGTGTGTTGGTAAAGTGAGAAGTAGAGTGTGTAAGTGTTCAAGAATAGTAATGATGAGGTTGCATGTTCAAAGAGAGGGGAAGAGAGGGAGGTGGCACATGGGGTGGCCGGCCCCCATGTGGTCCCACCAAGGGTATTTTGGTTATTTTCTTGTTTCTCCGATTTGTGCTTCGCGCGGTGTTCGTTTTCTCGTTTGTTTCGGTGTTTATATATACGTTAATCGTTTTAAGCACGCGTTTTTAATAAAAATAAAATCTTGATAATTTCACTTGAGATATTTATTCTAAATACTTATAAAACGTTCCGTTTATCTATCGGCCTCGATTTTTATTTGGACGTTTTACGTTATTGTTTAAAGACTCGATATTTTGATTGATAGTTTTATACTAAATGATATTTTTATAAATTCTAAAATGTATTTTGACTTTCGTTCGATTGTCGGGCGCGTTTCGCGCGTTTTCGTCGCGTCTATATTACTTTATGCGATATTAATGATTCGTTAAATATTATCACCATAATATTTGTAAGTTTTTGAGTTTATTAAATAATTTCATATTATTTAATATTTTGTTCACCAACGTCCGTATTTATACTGTGTCGGACTCCGTCCGGTTGTTTCGCACAATTTCATCAAATTGCGTAAGCGTAATTACACTAATTACGTAAGCGTAATATAAATCAATTATGGAAGTGTATTTTCACATAAATATACAAATAGTTACAAGTAATTACAAGTATTTAGCATAATACTAAACTAAACACACGTAATTAGGGTTTTCTAGCAGGTTAATCAGTAACCATAAATTGTCGGGTGTCACAGCTAAGAGTGTGGTAAAGAGTCCCACAACTTGGTTTTGGTGTTAGTAAGAAGTGGTCAAAAGTTTAGCTTCTCAACCTTCATGATTTAAAATTTAGTATGTTCACCAAATAGTCCTTTTTGTGTCAAAAATGAGTCACACGTCCAATTATGAGTTATTGTGAAATTTGGAAAAGTGCAAAAAGGGAAGTTTTCATTTTGACCCTAGGAAAGTGCCTGCAAAATTTTATGAACTAACTCTTTGTCGTTTGTGAGTTACGCTTGTTCAAAGTTCGTAAAATGGTAATTAGTAAAGTTGTGCTGCAGGTTCTGTCTAAGCCGAGGTACCCGGCTGATAGCCAAGGTACCCAGCGGGTAGAAGTGTGAGCCGGAGGATCCTTTAGTCACTCGGCTGCTTCCATAGTCTTTAAATCATGATTAGTTTCTGTTACAGCAAATTTTAATTCACCCAGCATGTTACATGGGGAACCCGGCTGGGGTACATGGTTACCCGGCGGGTACTGGCCTTTTTCCTGTATAGTTTGGTTTTGAGTTTTAGAAGTGTAGCAGATAATTTGTATAGTATATAAAATACGTTAATACAGATAATGAGACCAAATCATAATGCGTTTTCAGATTTAAAAAAAATAAATGGTTCAGATTTTCAGGGCGTTTCAATTTAGGACTACAATTTCGATATTGACGAACCATGTGAATGGGATGAAAGTGAAAATGAATCTTCTCATAACGGTCATGGGTCATCGCAATTTAAAACTGGCATAGTATGAATAAGCAAGTACATTAGGTTTTATAATGCTCATCGCAATCTTATCATAATATTTTAATAAGTTTCTCATCAATTCAAAATTTTATAGGTGTTTAGTTCTCGTGAACAACTAATAAATTGGTTGTAAGCTAAAGGGCTTTCAATCGGTAATGTAATTGTAACTGAAAGATCTAAAAGTAATTCATCTATCAACTTCCAGTGTGATCGTGGTGGTATTTACGTACCTAAAAAACCCAGCATGAGAAAACTGGGAGCAAAAAATTAATTGTCCATTTGAATTGGAAGGAAAGTATTTTCCAAGAAATGATTGTTGGATGCTAAGGGTGATATGTGAAATACATAATCACCCACCTGCGATATTTCTAGAAGGTCATCCATATGCTTCTCGATTATCTGAAGAAGAAGCTTAACTAGTAAGAGATTTTTCCGAACAAAGTGTAAAACCACGACATATTTTACATACATTAAAGAAGCGAAATCCAGAAAATATGTGTACTTTGATAACTGTATACAATAAACGACAACAATTTCGGATGGAGGAAAAAGATGGAAGAACTCAAATGCAAGTTATGTTATCCTTTTTAGAAAATAACAATTATGTATATATCACATTCTTGTTGATAGCTCAACGAATGAGCTACAAAATATATTTTTTGCTCATCCAAAATCACTTGATATATGGCGAGCATTTTCACATGTATTGTTGATGGACACCACCTATAAAACCAATAGGTATTCATTCCCTTTACTCGATATGGTTGGTGTAACATCTACTAACAACATATTTTGCATAGCATTCGTGTTTTTACATAGGGAAAAGGAATGTAACTACACATTGGCATTAAATTGTTTATAATCAACACTGGATGGATGCATGTTTCCACGTGTAATAGTTACGGATCGAGAGTTAGCAGCAATGAACGCGTGCATCAATGAATTTCCATATCCGAAGGGGTTACTTTATAGATGGCACATCAATAGAGCTATTCACAGAAAGTGTAGGCGAAAAATACGTCCGCAGCAAGATTGGTCCTCTTTTAATAAATTATGGTGTGCATTATATAGATCAAAAACTATGGAAGACTACATGAACAACTTGAACCAACTATACAGCTTTTTACTCCAATATCCAGGTATTAATTAACATATGCTTCAAAATAATTACTCTGTCACACCCCCGATTTCATGATTTGCTGAAGTGATCATTAGGGTGTGACTAATCAATAATCAGAACACCAAAGTATAAGCAAACGACTCTACATGAGACGTTTAAAC
The DNA here is from genome assembly GCA_963422505.1 of Pseudognaphalium luteoalbum. Lineage (NCBI taxonomy): Eukaryota > Viridiplantae > Streptophyta > Magnoliopsida > Asterales > Asteraceae > Pseudognaphalium > Pseudognaphalium luteoalbum. The sequence goes on from OY730196.1 coordinate 15,716,666, forward strand.
ATTTTACAAAATTAATACATAGTTTAGGTCATAAGTTTACAACATTAATGAGTTCGCATAATTAGATCCCGAAGATTTTAATACATAACCGATTAACAAAAGATAATGCTATAAAATCTTCATATGTTTATAGATACATGCGACTCGCACTGCCTAGCATATCCTGCGGGCCACCCTACTGTAGTTGATCACCTGAGAATACAACACTAAAAGGTCAGCTATAAAGCTGGTGAATCTCACAGGTTTAACATAAAACATGATGTGATACACAATATTATCTGACGATTTATAACCGAACAATGATTAAACCAATAAAGGTTTCCGAATTAAATATACCGATAATTATATTGCACTGAGCCATGGTTCGAGGCCTAACCCGATTTTTTACCTCCCGAATGGTGTCAACACCCATAACAATTACTAAAATGCCCGTTTGGAATGGTTGTAGCTAGCAACCCGGACAGGGATGTCACTCCCCAAATAGATCTATCTTTTATTAATCGTGCCTTATTAAGTTAACGAACCATACACTAATGAGGACTTTACCGAATTAAAACACATACAATATCCGAACAAAAACAATACCGACAATGATAACCGAATAACCGAGTTAATAACTAAATTAACTAACCGAATAACTGTGATCACAAAAACAATTTGTGTTGCATCTCCCCCGAATTTAAAATAGTAAAACTGTAAAATGGGGCCGTGAGACTCACCTAAGGAGCTAGCGATGCTAAAGTAAGCTTATGTCCGAATCTGAAATCTCCTAGTGTCCTAAACACGCGAGATTCTAAATAAGTAAATGGACGCGTAAATATACCATCCATACAATGTTTATCCGATTTAACTATGCCCAAAGTATTCGATAATTGTTTATGTTTGAAGTTTGTAAAATGTGTGTGGCCCGTTGGTGACGGTTCATGATAATAATTCAAGTATTATTATGTATTTGGTTGTATACTTGTAAAGTATATTCATTATCCGTATTATGTGATGAAATCATTACCCGTAAGTATATATATACATGTACAAAGTTAACTTTTGAAATAACTTTCGTGTACATTGAATCGTACCTCTGTAACAATTTCGAACTAAAATATTAGATCAGCTATTGTTTCTTAACTTTTAAGTTTCACCCAATCGGGTATGCAGCTCACCCAATCGGGTAACTTCACCCAATCGGGTATGAAAACTCACCAATCGGGTGAGGGCCTTTTTCAGGGCTGTTCGTGCAGACTCCTCACAAAACCAATTTTTATTCGATTCTTGGGTATAATCTTGCTAATATAACACTATAATACGATAAGTGAAGCAATTCTAAACACAAAAATCAAAGAAAAGTGATGAGTTCTTATGATTGGAGTGATGAACCAAAAATGGAGGTGATGATGAGAATGATGATGATCGCGATGATGATGAAGATGATGATCGATGTTGTTGTTGCTTGTTAATTGTTGTTGTTGTTGTCATTTTTATGATTGAAGAAGAAGAAGAAGAAGAACCGATAGAGTAGAGGAGAAGAGATAGATAGGTTGTGTGTGTGTGTGTAAATTGAATTATTGGAGTTGGTTATATGACCGACTCCAATAATTGAAGCGGGTTAGTATTTAACCCGTTAATTTCGGGTACGGGTCCAATTATTTGTACCCCATGTCCCATTCAATTATTCATAAAATTTATTTTATTGTATTTCTCCAAATACTTTATTTCGAAATAGAAATAAAATTTTACTATTTTGGTTTTCGGGTACGTTTTATATAGTCTCCGTCTCGTGCGATACGTTATATATATAAAACGTATAAATATTTGTGTTTAACTTTTATTTCTCTTTGTTCACATAATACTTTCAAATTAAATAATTATTCCAAAAATATTTTCGCGTTCATTCAGATTTGTTTGCACGTGATTATTAAATAGTCATTTAACGTTATACATACATATATATATATATATATATACACACATTTTTATATATAATATCTGAATACTCTCGTTTTAACACGTACCGAGTACGAATGATTAAGGTTTAAATCGGCCGCTAATTTTGCCCTTTTTGACCAGGTGTCACATACTCGTATATGTTTTAATCAATTTTTATGGGACTTAAGTTATTTAATCTTATTTTAGGTGTTATGGAATATCTAAATCAAGTGTGGTTGACACCATATAAGGAAATGTTTATATCTGTATGGATTAATACATTTCTTAACTTTGGTAATACCACTACCAATAGAGTGGAGAGTCAGCATGCGAAGTTAAAAAAAAAATTGGAGTCATCAAAATCAGATTTGTGGACTACAGTGACATATATTCATCAAGTGATTGAATCACATCACAATATACATTAATCAAAACAAGTATTGAAAAGAGCATAATTGTCATTTTTCATTCAGGCAACATGCCAAATTTTCAACTTTTACTTGGGCGAGTTTCGCATCACGCACTTGAAATAATGTTAAAAGAATTTAAGCGTGTGAAGTTGTTGGTTTAAATCCTGATAATTGTGCACATCAACTGATTAGAAGTCATGGTTTACCATGTGCACATGCACAAGCAATTTATGTTAATGTAGGTGAACCAGTACCAGTTGAATCGATTGATAAATTTTGGAAGACGCTTGATTTATCACCATGCAAATATTTGAAAGATGAAGATTTTGATTGTGAAGCTGAGGTGGATATGTTTAAATCACATTACCAAAAATAATCGAATGCGGGTAAGCGTAGTGTTCTAAAGAAGTTAAAGAATATATTCACACCATGGTCAACTTCTGTTCGTGAACCTCCTATCACTCGAAAAAATATGCGTGATCGTCCATCTTTTAGAAAACCTGATGTTGATCCAACTTCACATACTCAAGAGCCTCGTAGATATAGTTGTTCAAGTGCACCAACATTTGACCAAAATGGTTTCTCACATCAATACATTTATCAATTTCCAAGTTTTTTTCATCCTTATATTACTCAGATACATACAGGATGTCATGTCGAATGGAAATTGTGGATTTTAATCGATAGCTGTATGTCACGGTCTTCATGAAAATGAATGGCCTACAGTTCGAAGAAGTCTAATAGAAGAGTTAAGGAAACGCCCCTCAAAGCTAAAGCCATGACTAACCAGATACCTTCAGGTTTCAACTAAAAACCATGGTGGAAGGTATCTATTAGCCACAACTTTAGACTTATAAGGGACTCTAAATTCTTATCTTTTTTCGATGTGGGATGGGTTGTTACAAACTCCCCCACTTAAAATCCTGACGTCCTCGTCAGGCCAAAACATAACCAGGATCCATACCCCAGGAGATGCACGAGCCGCGTGCCCGTCACATACCGAGAGGCTATGGCTCTGACACCATAAGAAATGCCCCTCAAAGCTAAAGCCATGACTAACCGGATACCTTCATGTTCAACTAAAAACCATGGTGGAAGGTATCTATTAGCCACAACTTTAGACTTATAAGGGATTCCAAATTCTTATCTTTTTCCGATGTGGGACGGGTTGTTACAAGTATGAATATATTTGTATGTTTGACCACGACGGGTATGATAATGTTAACAACATTTTGAATTTTTTTGATCTATATAAAGATGCACTGCTCAAACATTGGATGACTATGCCTGAAATTGGAACCCTCATTGCTTCAAAATACAATGTGATATTACATGTTCTAAACATGAAAGGTAGTGTAACTTACTTTCTGATGCGCTCTACTCCGCCTCATTGTTATCAACATGAAGCTATTGCAATTGCGTATGTTAATAACAACTATTACATTAAAGTAACCTTGACTGGAGAATACCCGATGCTGGATACTAATCCACAGTGGGTTCATTTCAAGTATGATTGTGCAGCTGCATGGGCTACTCCGTATAGTGAACGAATAAATACTTATAATTAACTTATGCGCAGTATGAAATTATTCAAGTTATTTGTAAGAATGTATTTTTTGATCTCCATCGACTTTTTATATATCATAATGGTGTATGGAAATTTTATTATTTCGAGATCAATAATTTCAATCAATTGAGTATGGTTGTTTGATAACTTCGAGATCAAATTGAGGATGTACCAACAAAAGTTATAATATCGATTACATAGTTCGATGATGAAAAGAATTTTATAATAAAAATAATATTATATTCAAATAGTTTTATTAATGCATTATTGTGTTTTTGTCTAATAACTTTTCTTACATATGTTATAATATAAATCTAAATATACCACCATGACTAGTTTATTTTTATCTACATTTTGATATATAAAAAAAGTTGATTTCGAGACTAAAAAAATGCTTTCGTTAAATACATAACATATGACGATAAAATTTATATCGAAATGTAGATAAAATTACACTGATCATGAATATATATTCGGAATTATTTTAAACATTGTATAAAAAAGTTATCAAAGAAAAACGTATATGCGAATTAAATTAAATACAAACATATATTAAATATGGTTTGGCGGCACATCCCGTCTATCCCTCAAATTATCCGTGTAAAACACACTTTAATGTGTGTAAATAGAACCTGCCTTTTGATACCTATGTTCTACTTTATCTTTTTTAGCTATGACTTTTGTATATCTATATCTATATTTATATCTATATCTATAGCTACTTATAAAGCATCTCTATATGTTGAATCTTAACATTTTAATTTTTTAGACTACTATACCCTTATCACACTAACAAATGAATACTACTTCAAATAGGAAAGTCTTTTTTTTCAAATATTAGTTCTTTTCACTTTTTAGTCTTTTTTTTCAAATATTATGTGTTTATGATAGATACATTCAAAATTAAGATATTTTGATTATCATGTAGTCATTATTATTATGTTATTTGAGAAAAATAGTATCATACATAATGAAAATATATTAAGTAGTTACAATCACTGCATTGTGCGGGCAATATGCTAGTCTATATCTATATCTATACTAATATATAATGTAGTTGAGACAAAGTCTTAAAAGAGAGTAATAATCAATTACTATTATACCCTTCACTTTAATGTGTGTATTAATGTATAAAAACATATTTAATTAAATAAAATGACTACCACATACTAAAACTTCCTACCATTTCATATATATAATTAAGTGATAGCAATAAAAACATCAAAAGTAACTTTCACTCATATCCTACTTCACGCAATTCAAAATGGTCATTGTAACTGTCGTATGCGAAAAGGAGAATTGTAGTAATTCATATTAGTCCTTATAAAATATGTAGTTACTGAAATTTTCAAATTTTAAATGTATTATGCAAAAGTACGTAAGTCGTGAGCTAATGGCGGAGCCTTATGTAACCAACTTGAATCACAAATATATATAGTAAACAACTTGTTGGGATCAGAGCTAAATTGATCAAGTGTTGAAGACTAAAGATCAAGTTTTAACTACTGTTAGAGTTAAAGACTGTCGCTGCTAGAAGAGTTGAAGACTAGCCACTGCTAGTACAAATGTAATAACTGCCATTGTTAGACATATACTTAGGAATTGTGTAATAAGTATATTGTAGCCACTGTTAGTATAATATAGTTACTACCACTGTTGGTATGTTTATTAGTAAGTCGATTAGGCAGTTAGAGTTATGTATGGAATCAAATTGTTTCCATAATAACTGGAGATTGTATAGGACTCTATGTATTATAAATAGAGATCCTTAGACCTAGAATAGGTTAACAATTTTGCACAGCTTCAAGGTTTTCTATAACCCTAATACATTAAGTGTATTCGTCTTATATCATTAATAAGATTGAAGCTTTTGGTATTAATTATGTTCTACAAGTTATTCATAATATTCTTGATCTTCTTAATATTATTGAGTGTGATTTCGCAACTTCTCAATAATAATTCAAAGCTTATTATTATCTATTATTTATTAGATTATTCTGGGTTTAACACAACTCCATTGGAATCACAAATATATATGTAGCCAACTCGTATATGTTCACCCTTCCATCATTGTAATCATTAACATGTCAAAGTGGTTCTTGATTTTAGCTTCATGGATATTCTAGCTGATGAGGTTCCAATTCAAAGTATTCAATTGGTCCAATGGTTGAATCCAACTATTCAATCTTAACAGATGGGATCATGGTAAGGTTCTGCTGTCAAAGTATTCAGTTGGTTTATTGGTTGCTCAGTTGATAAGGTTCGTGATATGAAGTCACGTATTGTTCTATCGTTTGCTACTTTGTAAAATGGAAGAACTGATTTGAATGCCAATGGTCCGGTTGTAATTAATTTCTTAAGTGTATAATGTGATTTAGATGGTTGATATTGATCGATGTATCTGTTTAAGTTATTTCATTTGGGATACATACATTCGTTTAGAATCATGAACAACCTGCTATCTAAAATTTAAAGAGATGGTCCTATATTAACTATATAAACAAAAAATTGATAAATTTTTGCTCACCTTTTTTAATCTTAAATATATACCATAATTAATTTTACATATATTGTCAACTTTATTTTACGTCTAATTATATTGCTTGAAGAAAAATTTGACAAGATTGTTATCCTGAAGCTCATCAAATCTTATTGGACCTGAAAAGGTTAATAAGTTGGTAGAAATAAAAAACATCAAACATCTGATTCGACGAAAATTTCAAATAAAAATTTAAAGAAACAAATTTGTAAGAAAATGAACTTGCATAAAAGTATAGGTTTTTTGTGCGGGAACCTTAAATTTTTATACTTGAGATCCATGTGGTGGTCTCAATTTTTGTAAAATAATGTAAATAGGTAATGACTAAGGACTTTAGCACTTCTAATTCTTATTTCTTATTCCAATTTGAAATTTGTTATTGGCTTAGTAAGACATCACATCTAACAAGAATGAGACACACATGAATGAACCCTTTTAGTATTTCTATTCGATTTCTAAATACTGAAGGTGTTAAATGTATTTAAAGTTACACTATCGATTCAACGATTCAATAGGAATTTGTGTAGACTTACCAAGAAACGTGACTTTCATATTATGTTAAAGTAAGCATGTTATGATAAAATAACTTTCATGGTAACAAAATGAGATATTTTGGGTATGACTACTTATAGTATCCATTATCAAATTTAATTTGATATAATAGTGGTGAAGAAAATGAATCAACGTGTGACACTCCTTCAATTACGGTATAATTTTTATCACTAATTACGTGCATTTCTTACGATAATTCCCTATGAAAACGAAAACTAAATTATTGATGTGAGATAAGTCTAGCGTGCCCAAAACTTTTATACAAAAAGTATTATGACTTTCGTACTTATTTATAATTACGTACAAAACATACGGAACGAGTCCGACAAAACCAATACGGTCGTTGGTGATGCAAAAATTTACAAACAACATGAAACTATTTTAAATAGTTATTTGATTGAAAACATTATGCGAAAGATGAGAAATAACGAGCAAACAAAAATATTTATATGTTTCATATAAAACGTATTGTACGCGACAAAAACAATACAAAACATACCCGATAACCAAAAATAATATAAATTATATTTTTATTATTTCGAATAAAGTATTTGGAATAATACTTCAAATAAATTTACAAATTTAAATGTTAAATTTAATATAATTGAACCCGTACACGAAATTAACGGGTTAATTACCCAAATTTTTAGTACTTCAAAAATATATAGAGACATAACTCTGTTTGAGCCCATACCCATCGATTGAAAAACTAAACAGATACATTTTTATATACTCCATCCACCACCATTTGATCAAACACACTCACATAAACACCTCAATAATTCTCACCAAACCTCTTTTTCATTCTTGATCGGTCGGTAGTGAGAATTTTTTGCTAGAATAGTGTTTTTTACGTATTTGTTTGCTGTCATGGTGTGAAAAAATTTGGTGTTGCAAAAATGGGTTACCCGCGATTCGGAATTGCGGACTCTGTTTGAGAGGTCCGCATTTCACAATATCAAACTACACTTCTCTGCATTGTCATGTTTCTTTGTAATTAAAATATTGAGAGGTCCGCAATTGGCATACACAAACTCCATACTTTGAGGCCTTTCGTCAGGGTGTAAGGTGTCGGGATTGTGGTCCGCAATTGAGAACTACAAACTCACAAAATCCAAAGTGAACGGTTAAATCATCTTTAGGGTTTTGGCATAAAGTAGGGTTGTGGATAAGTGTATTCTCCGCTATGTATGGTTCTACATGGATACTGATAAAGTACACTGGTAAGAGAGATACTAATAAAGTAAATGTGATAAAATATACTGTAGAGTATTGTCCGTTCCATAATAATGTGGGTAACATTATTGATATTTTTAAACAATCAATAAGTTCGACTCTTTCATCTATATATTGCTTCTACTTCTATTATTATCATTCTATCAAAAAAAATCAATCATTGCTGTCAACAAATCGTACGAAAGGTATATTTCTTACTTAGTTATCTTATATAAATCTATAAAAGTAATGTTAACTATGATATGGGTATTTTAATCCTTTCCTCCTAAACGTTCATTTATTTCTGTGCAGTAACAAATTCATATATTCTTTGCCATGACTCTAGAACGTCCGTTTATGGTAAACTTATATTGGGGTGGTAATATCGAATATCAAAATGGCTTTATAAAGCCTGATAATCAAACAATGTCTACTTCAATTGTAATTAGGCAAAAAGTGGGATATGGCGAATTTGTCGATTTAATATATTCTTGTGTTGGGGTTGCAAGAACCCGATTTAAGTTAAAAGTATCGTTATGCTATGAATTTCAAGGGATAAATAATGTTGTAATTTTATGTAGCGATGAAAGTTTAGATTCGTTGTACTATTTAGCCAGATTAAATATAAATTATTGGGGTCAAATTTATGTGGAACTGGTGCCAATATTAGCACAACAAAATACAAGTTCTAATCTTAACCCCTCAAGTGCACCATTTCCCTTGCCTAATAGTAATAATTATGAGGGTGATAATGATAATGGTGGCTTTGATAACTCGGATGATAATAGATAACAAAATAGTGAAGAAGAAAGTGAGGCGGTCGAGGATGATGGGGATGACTCAGATGATGCGCCTGAAGATAACGCTACAAGTTCTCAACCTTACTCGCAAGGTGTGATGAACTTCTTTAGAGATGTTGGAAATATCGATGATCATAAGCTACAGATTTTGATGATGATGTGCCCATGAATAAGTGGAGTGAGCATGAAAATCAAATTCGAATAGGTATGCTCTTTGATAATAGAGATCAAGTGGTTAACGCTATAAGACTCTGGTCGCTTAGACAAAATAGGGAATTTATTGTAGTTGAATCAAAAAAGAATTACTGGGTGGTAAAATGCTTTACTCAAAGCGATAATTACAGTGTTGTCCATCATGCAGCTCCTTGTGAATGGTATGTTCGTGCGACGAAGAAAAAAACCATCATTTGTGGCAAATAACACGATGGGTAGGTTCACACAATTGCTTTGGTTCTGTCGTTAGCAACAACAACCGAAATCTAAACTCAAAAACCATTGCTTCCTACATAATTCACTCAATTCGGCAACATATTGCCTATCCAACTAAACACGTTCAGGCAGATATAAAGAATGGTTTGAATGTTGATATATCTTACCATAAGGCATGGCGAGGTAGGAAAAAAGCTATTGAGAGTATTTACGGAACTTGGGAGAGTAACTTTGCAGAGTTACCGGCGTATATTGCAACATTAGAAAGTTCTAACCCTAATACTATTGTGCAGTGGTACCATAAACCAACAGGCTCATCAAATATCGCTACATTTAATTATGTATTTTGGGCATTTGGACCATCTATTATCGCATTCCATCTACGTCAACCTATTATATGTGTTGACGGTACTTTTTTAAAGGGTTCGTATAAAAGTAAGTTACTAATTGTTGTGACAAAAGATGATAATAATCACATATTGCCTATCGCTTAAGCCATTGTTGATGAGGAGACGGTTGATAGTTGGTGTTGGTTTTTTCAGCAATTAAGAGAGTTTGTTGCATTTGATAGGCGAGTGTGCGTTATTTCAGATAGACATAAAGGAACCATCCATGCAATGAAGAATCTAGCAGGATGGAAAGAGCCATTTGCATACCATCGATTTTGTCTCCGACACATTAGGAGTAATTTAATGCAAAAATTCAAGAACTCGAATCTTAAGAAGCTTTGTTGGGCGGTTGGGAGCAACACACAAAGAAGGAAATACGTAAATTGTGTAAGAGAGATAAAGTCCATTAATCCAGCAGCTTGGGAGTATCTAAAAGCGATCGATAAAAGCAAGTGGTGTCTCCTATGTGATGACAATCATCGATGGGGTTGTCTGACGACAAATATAGCTGAAAGTTTCAACAATGTGTAAAGAGGAGCTAGACATCTTCCGATTAAGGCCTGTATTGACCTAACATTCAACAGAACTGTGCAACTCTTTCGAAAGCATAGTGAAGATGCAATGAACTGCAACACACCTTTACCTTCATGTATGTGGAATCTCTACACTATTCGTGAGAGAAGGAACACAATTTAAGTGAGTTTAATTACATCAATGGTGACTATAGAGTAATCTCAAGGCTGCACATAAATGACACCGATGGAAATGATTATCATGTTCAATATTTTAATCGCACGTGCACATGCGGTAAGTGGAAAATGCAAAGATTTCCATGTTCACATGCTATTGCTGTTTGTCGTCATAGAGTAGAGAACCCTTATACGATTGTGAATGATGTGTTTACCACTACTACGTATAGGCAACAATATAATTGTGATTTTACACCACTTCCTCATGTTGATTATTGGAGAGACCCAGGATGGAAGATTCAAGTGGATATGATGAAACTTTCCTCAGCTCGTGGTAGGAGGCGTGCAAGACGGATATGTAATGAGATGGACGTTCCAGATCCTAACCGACCACATGTTTGTGGTATATGCAGAGAACCAGGTCACAATAGGTCAAGGTGTAATAATTCACAGCCAAGATTTAACGAAATGTGATGTGTGTAATATCAAGTGTAATCTTTAATGTACTACTTTTAATATTGTAATTTTGTTGTTGTTATTGTACGAAAGTTGTCAATTTGTTGTATTGTAATTGTTTTGTCATTGTAGTCTATGAAAGTTATTGTGTTAGTTATTTTGTTTATATTCTACGAAAGTTATTATGTTAGAAATATTGTTTTAGAATAATATTACAATGACACGTCAATAATCTTAAAATGAAATTAACTTACAAAACCATAAAGCTGCATATATAGAAAATTACATTGCTAATGACCAAGCTGTCCATGTGTTCCACAAGAAGGCGATCGAATATTTCTTTTTGGTCTAGCATTAGGTTGCAAAGGTGGATCATCTTGTTGCAAAGGTGGATCAAAAAATGGAAACTCATTGATATCGAAAAGGTACAGGAGTCAAATTTGATTGGTGGATTCCAAATGGATAAGATTCTTGAAAATTTTGGGGAATTTCTGGTGAATAATTTTCTTCATAATTAGTTGTCATTTGAGGTGTATAATCTTCTTGATCGTCAGACATTTGTTGATAATGTTGAGCATTACTAGGACCCGCATCTTGGGATGCTTGTGTAAAACCAAAAGGTCCCACATCTGGAAAAGACTGTTGATTAACCGAAATACCCACATTATCATAATCTTGAGTATTCATGATGGCACCCACATTATTAAATAAGAAATCCGAAACTCGCCTCCTACCACCTTGCTTGCCACCTCGTCTAGGTATTGTTTGGACTTCTTGTCTAGGTGCATTATTATTGTACTGTATTGTAGTAACATGTGACGGTCCCATTTGCATCCGTTGACCTGCATGTATTTGTTGCATATAGTAATCAAAAATCTGTGGAATATCCCCAAATTGCTCAACATATCCTGAATTACTCTCTATCATGTTTCTTGATCTGTTGTGTATTTGACTTAAACCATCCATCTGTCATTTACAAAAATATTAGAATTTATTATAATGTAATAATTACTAAAAGAGATAGTAACAAAATATCATACTAGATATGTAGCAGTGTGACCAATGCCCTGAAATCCTTCAATATTTTCTCGACAACCGACGGGATTGATAATGTATATAACTGTGCGAGGCCAGTACCATTGCATGTACTCCAACGTAGGAGACGGATTGGAAAACACCCCATTTTCAACATATTGTAACCGACTACGCCAGTGAGTAACATATTCCTGGTGTGTAAAAATCCAGTCATAATTTGGATGACCAGCACGTGTCAGTTTATGTAGAAACTGATGGTTATTCAACAAACTATTTTCAGGGATTGGTTGATGCATCCCAAACTGCCTCAATACTCTATTCGGTAAGTGAGCTTCAACTATTTCCCAACATATTAAATATGTGACACATCTCCAGTTTGCTTGATTATTTGTACAATATGAAGGAAGTGCATGAAGCATTTCGGAATACGGTGTCCAAATAAACTGTAGCAATAAAAAATAACCTTAGTAATTATATCACACATTTTATAAAAGAAACTTCTTATTTATTTTAGTTTAATGTTTATGATTACCTTGTCATCTTTTAAAGAAACAAGTTGGTCACATAATCCTTGTAGAACATGTGAAGTCACTAAACGATGACTAAGTTTACAGTTCCCCCTTCATTAGCAATAAACTAGTAAGCAAGTTATGTATGTAATGCAATTAAAATAAAATTGAGTCGACTAACCGTGCACCATAAGGAATTGTCAAATCATTTACTTCACTGCGTCGAATTGGACGAATAATTGGCAATCTTTCCCAAGCCCATATCTTCATGCATAAAGTCAATACAAAAACTACAAATATAAAATACAAAGTGATAATAATTAACGGATAAATTTATACCTGTAGTAACACAAGTGGTCCGCTAATCTTTTTTGCTTTATAGTGTGATGCCTTGCATAATCTTCTATAAAGACAAGCTAAAATTGCACTTCCCCAACTAAGTTGTCCACAACTTGATAAGTCATGTAGACTAAATAAATGATATAAGTATACACTATTACTTGATGAGTCGGACAATAAAAATCCACCTATCAGGTGCAAAATGTAAACTCTAGCCCTTTTCTTGTAATCTTCTTCCGAAGCATCATCGGGTAATGGTAAACACAAATTATCATATAAACAACTTAGAAGAATCTGACCTTTCCTAAGAGAATCTTCCTCTGGTGTAGAACCCAACAACGAGTTGCAAATATCTTTTAAATCTTGTCGTGATCGTCTAGAATGAGTGCCAGCAACTTCGTTACTTTTAACATTCAATCCCCATAAAACTTGTACGTCTTGGAGAGTAACCGTAGCTTCTCCCACTGAAAAATGAAATGTGTGGGTCTCTGGCCGCCATCTCTCAACAAGAGCAGTAACTAGCGCATGATCAAGCTTCATGTTACGACAACGTATGACACCACCAAATCCAGCTTCTCGTATATTAAATATCACGGGCTCAGGAATATAAGGAACAAGCTTCCAAAAATAACCATCACAACGTCTAACCATTAGTTGACAATCTTCTATTCTTCTATCGAATAGATTAAATGATCTATGATCTTCATGGAAAAATAACAAATCTGGGATAAGTGGACCAGGATTGAGCGTAGCTTGAGGATTCATATTGAGAAATAACGAATGATGGTTTAATAGCAAAATATGAATATGAAATCTGTAAATTTTTAAGTGTTATGTTCCGAGTTACACAACCATGTATATGTATAAATATAGCATGCATGTCCATGGGATTCTCTATTATATGACACTTAGATTCTATACATGCAGTGACTTGACAATACAACATAAAGGGACAAAAGTCTTTTTTGGGGTTTAATTATGGGAATTGCGGACCTCAATTAATTATTTCACAACCCAACATATTGACAAATTGTGTGCAGGATGGTGGCAGGATGTTGACGAAGTGGTACAGGAACTTAAGTTTGTGTTTGCCAATTGGGGACCTCTCAATATTTTAATTACAAAAAAATGACATTGCAGAGAAGTGTAGTTTGATATTGTGAAATGCGGACCTCTCAAACAGAGTCCACAATTCCGAATCGCGGGTAACCCATTTTTGCAACACCAAATTTTTTCACACCATGACAGCAAACAAATTCGTAAAAAACATATTCTAGCAAAAAATTCGCAAGAAGAAGCATTCCATTTCCAAAAGAATTACCTCCATCATCATCTTTTCTTTCATCTCAGCTTCATCATCATCTCAACACCATCACCATAATAGTGCTCATCATCTTTATTTTTTTAACCACTGTGAGGAACTTATCTATTCCATTTTACTTTCATAAATTTGTTGTTATATTACGTATATACTTGATGATTATGAAATATTGAAACTAAAAACAAGTTGAAACTAAATGAAAATGTTGGTACTGATAATGTCGGACCAAAACTTTAGTCTGTATAAAAATGTGAGTATGTGTACGAGTATGATAAATGTATGAAAACACTTGAGAAAGCTTGTATAATGCTAACAAGCAACATCTGTAAATTATTGGACTCAAAATCAAAGTAAAAACTTGAAAATCTCGAACACAATACCTCTCGAACACAATATCTTAACACATACTGCAATCGTTGTGTAGAGGCACACACCTGAACGGGTGAGGAACCAAACCCGATCGGGTAAGGTATGTCACCCGAACGGGTCAATCAATTAATACCCGAATGGGTGGTATCCTAGACCCGAACATGTCATTTTCAGTTGCAAACAAAAACACCACATAATTGCTTTTAATTTTGACAAAAATCACATGTTCTGTTGTTTCCTTGACTGAGAAAAACATTACATGAATGTGTATTTAAAAGTCACCATAACCAAACAAAATTAAGACTTGATTTCTTCATGATTTAAACAATACGAGTCATCATAATCATGATCTGAGTATATATGATAATTTAACAAGTAAACATGTGTATAAGTCATGATTCAGTGAATATATATATATATATATATATATATATATATATATATTGTGATCTTCAAAAAATGGATAAGTAGACTTCAAAATCGCCTATTTTAGTTTTAATTTGTCATAGTAGTACAACTCAGTGTACACCAAAATTATTTAAAATGTAAATTATTTTGTGAACGAAATAAATAAAGGAAATGGGTACGAGTTAAATGTATTGTATGGAATATTATTCTGTGTATAGACATATATATATATATATATATATATATATAACGACTAACAATATATATATATACATAATTTAGTGCAACAAGTATTTGTATAATACTTGTTTACAACGATAAAGTGAATGTTTTCCCTAACGAAAAGAATTTACGTTTTACATATATATAACGACTATATTTATGTGTAAATATATGTATAATGTAACAAATGATATATATATATATATAAATATATAAAATATATACACACTTGACAACAAATGTTATACGGGTATACATACAGATAGAGATATTCACAAATGATTTGGAAATTTATATATTCTTACATATACAACGACTAGTACAGAAATATATATATATATATATATATATATACACGAGTAACAAACATTTACATAACAATTTTATACGACACAATCAATAATCACGAACGTGTAACAAATAACTACAATTCAAGAAACATTAATTATTTTTCGAAACATCATCACCAACTAATCGTACACAACTTTGAAATCGCACGTTCTTTCAAAACAATTGAATCATTAACATAATTTGACAAATCTTCAAATACTTATGTTGATACATCTCTTGCGTATAGGTTGCTAAGAGACTTTACTTGGTCGACGTTAATGTCAATTGCTAGCTCTCACATCACCGCATCTACTGTGAGTACACAGCCCTTATTTTACTGTTTTAAATACTTTTAAAACTAAGGGTGAAAAACATAGCAAATAGTTTTAGCTACTGCATGCGATAACTATTTTAAAATACTGTTATGTATTACTTACACTGTTTATTTATGAATAACATTTTCATACTATTTTTGGGAACTAGACAACGAATCCTAATACGAACCCCGAACTTACAATGTATGCATAAAAGACCTTATGTCATGCAGACTATAACCATTAGCTAGGCGACTCTAGCAACTGAGTATACGGATATTACTATCGCCGTGATGACCCTCCCACAGTTTTGGAGCATATACTTACATGTCCTTTAGGCAAACAACAATTGATGGTCGTGGTTTGGTTATAGGATTAGGTCATGTTACATTAACCCGCAAGGTTTAGCTCACCTTCAGGGGATCAGTCTATGTCTTCCCACAAAACTTATTAGGAAGTATTTTCCTACAAACAACTACTTTGAAAATGTTTATCCTTAGTTGGATTAACTTGTGTTTTGCTACTAGCAACTATTTAGGAAATGTTTCTCCTGAAATGGATTAACCTGTGTTTCCTACAAAACGAATATATTGTTAAGAATAGATTTCTTACAAACTATTTAGGGAATATTTTTCTTCATTGAAATAACTTGTGTTTCCTACAAAATCACAAATTACAAATGTCTTTCCACTATTACTATTAAACGAGATCTAACGATTTATAAACAACTTGGTTTATAATACTATATACAAAACCTGTGAATTCACTCAGCAAAGTTTTGTTGACATTTTCCTATGTTTTTCAGGGAATTAGCAAGTAAGTAAGATCTGCATGCATTCTGGACAGACAACCCTTGAAGTATTAGGATGCCACCTCATTTTGGGACGATGGGATTTCATTTGTATAACTATAACCTTTTGCAGTCATACTTAAGAAATCCACTTTTGTATTATGTATTTATATATGACATTACTTTTTCAAACAATACTACTACTGTTACTAGGGGTGAGCTTGGTACCAAACCAGTACCGACCAGTTGGTACCGGTTTTTTTTGCCCCAAATCCAAAAATTGAATACCGTACCATTTGTATCGGTTGGTACCGGTCCGGTACGGTTCTGGTTTGGTTTAGGTATTTTGGTGTGCATGGTACCAACCGGTACCGATTTTTTTTGCCCCAAATCAAAAACTGAATACCGTACCATTTGTAACGGTCGGTACCGGTCCGGTTTGGTACCGGTTCAGTTCGGTGCCGGTTCGTTTCGGTATTTCGGTTTTTTTGCTCATCCCTAACTGTTATGGCTTTTCTGAGTTGTAACCTTTTGTAATAACTATTAACCTTGGCATCTTAATACAGTATGTTCTGCAATAACCATATGCTCTGTGAAGGTATTGTTTAATGCTCTTGTCGGGCCCCGCCACGTCACCCGCTTCCGCATTTACTTATCTTAATTGTCGATTACTGTTTTGGCGGGGTGTGGCACAACGGCATCGAATGCAATCTCTGATAAAGTTTTATTCTTATTTATGGATTACAACGACCTAAAGTAGCTAAAGTACTCACGCGTAGTATATATATCACCAACTGTGTTCGTCTACTTTCTCTTCTCTCAGTCATTATCGTAGACTAACGGATATGGGTATTCATTTTTGGATATCCGAAATTATGGATAGTAGATTTCACTACCCGAAATCTGTATCCAAAATTTCAATATCCGAAATATTAATAATATCATTCTCAATTTTTTGTATTCGCAAATATGTACATTTATAAGTATTTAAGTAAGGAATTTAACATAGTATATTACAAAATATATGTATATGCAAGCAAATCTAGATTTGGTCAGAAAAAAATATCAAAAACATGTATTCTATACAATAGCTTTGTCTTTAACCATACATAGTTATAAACAAAACCCATCTAACAAATCCTTCATATAATAAGCAAATTAAATAAAATATATTAGATTATATTACTAGAATTTAATGAAATATGTAATATAAATCTTATAATTATAACTTAAAGTTTTATATATTCAATATTTTAGATACATAATTTACTTGAAAACTGAAAATCACCACCAATACATAAAATTTATGATACCTGTATTTTGAACATCTAAAATTCAAATATTTTTGAATAATTTTTGTAATAGATATTGGGACATCGGACTTAGATACATATTTTTTTTTACTATCGATGCATAATTCTAATTTAGTACCGCTACATAGTGCGGGTACTCTATTAGTTTATGATAACATTATTGATTAACTAAGACATAAAATTAAGTAAACTTTGGATGACATTGTTGAACTTTTGAAACAAGGATTCGAAACCAATGACATGTTAACATACGAATCAGTGAAATTTAGGTTCATTTAAAACTTATATGATTCCTTAAAAAAATCGGACGGTTCTTTGACTCTCTCTACGGGCCTATGATTGTTTGCTAGATTTGTTTGATGATATGATTTTAGCAGGTTTTGTATCTTGATTTTTAATTTTGTACTTTGTTCTTGCGTATGGTTTTGGTGTAAACCTTATAATATGTAATTTGTATAATAACCTTTTATCATAAGTTTCCGATCATGCAATGTGATAATGAAATTAGTGAGTGTTTTTACTTTTTACATTTTGACGTCCGGTTAAGAGTTTGGAATATGATTTTGGTTATCACGCTTAAAGACTTAAAGTGTATTTACTTTATAAATTATATGTTGACAAATCATCTGATATTCCTTGAATATGATATTTCTTGAATATTAATAACTTAAAATAACTTTATCTTCAAAAAGTATTTATAATACCATATGTAAGAAGAAAATTCAAAAAAGAATGACAAAAAAATGAAGAATGGAGGAATCATTAGGATTTCACAATTTTAAAAATCCATTTTCACCTTCTTTTAGTAAAAACTAAATATCTCACCGTATGTCTATAAACTATAAAAATTAAATATTCAGAATCAACGTCTTTTTCTCATCGATTCTAGATCCAACAAGCTATACTTTCGATAAAATTATTTTTCCCTTCATTTTTATTGGATTTTTAAATTTTTGTAATGTAAAATCACATGTGATTTAACACTAAAGGCTAATCACACCCGCTTATATCTCCGATTAAACTTTAAATTCATTTTATTAATGATTTAGAAAGATTAAAACATGAAAAATTAAGTTGTAGTTATATGCGATTGAACATTAAAATATTAATCACATGTGATTAAAGAATAATCAATACAGATTTTCAAATCATTGACTATAATGATACGATTAATTAAATATCAAGTTGAAATTAAGCATGAATAGTCATATGTCGGTAAATTGTTCATCAAATATCAATTTTTAAATAAAAATCATACATGTGATTGTACACAAAATTATATGTGATTATATAACAAATCACATGTGATTAAATATACAACTAGCAATCACATGTGATTTATATAGAAAACAAATGCAATTTTTAAAATTGTTTTTTATTACTATTAATGTGGATGAATATTAGGGTGTATTCACGTGTTAATTAACATATATTATGAATAAATAATCGTGAACACATTTTATTTTTTTACCATAAATCACATGTGATTATATTGTAGAACCGGTTAAGAAAAGAAAAAAAAAGGCATCAAAAGTATAGCTTGTGACATCTCTAATCGAAGAGAAAAGGACGTTGGTTCTGAATATGCCATTTTCATAATTTGGGGACGCACGTGTTCTGAGATATTTAAACTTAGGGTAAAAGTGGAAGTGAGTTTTGTAGATTAATGGAGCAATCCTATTTGTTCTCACATTGTCCGTGTTTATGTAATTTGAACTATATATAATACGACGTATTAAACAAATTTATATTACTCCTAACTAGTAACAACTTACATAACAATTAATTGTAAGTTGCACCTTTTCAGTTGTGTAATTTCCTTATTGATAAAAATCAAAGAATAACAATGTATACGTGTTGTATTGTAACTTTATCTGTTAAATTTAAACAATCTAAAAATGAAATATGAATTATGATTTTGAGACAATTGGATATATGTAACACCCATCTATATTCTATGTATATTACATGTCAATAGAACATTGCATATTGTCGAGAACATTAACAATTTAGGAATGAATTCACCATCGAATACGACGTAAGAGAAGAGACCGCGCAGGAAATGTCCAAAAAGTGCTTGAATGTTTGATAGCCTCGTAAATGACCGAAAACCGAATCCCGTAGAATAAAATTAGATAACCGTTTGAAATTATTTAACGTCGTCGCTTTGCGCGGGTACAAGGCTAGTATGGTATAATCTAGAAGTAGTATGCACTTACAATTTAACTCGTATCTAACCCGGGCGTTGCCCAGTTAAATAGCTGTCATAAAATAAATGCTATCATCGTAAAGTTAAAATATAATACATTTTTATATAGACCTGCGAAACTTGTACATATCTTTTGATAATCATATATATTTTTTTCAATTCATAATCTTTGAGAATCACATAGCATAATGAGGTATTTATATTGAGACATACAAAACGGGTGTTTGTATTAAAAAAATTCATTAACTGAAGGGTGATTTCACCCAAGTTACACGAGTGAATAATGAGAATGTTAAAGTCATACATTTATTTTGAGTTGTTACCTATTAATCATATTGCTGGATTCCAGATCAATGTTAATGGTGAGATGGTGGTAATCTTATCTCCTCCTAATATTTATTACCAAATGGGTGCAACTCTTTTTCCAACTGATCAGTACAAAGGCGTTTGACATATATAAGAGATTCAGAGTCAAAGGGTGGCTCCAACACCACTTCCAAAATTCGAATAATTCAATATGGTCATAAAACAAACTCAAAAGCACATTAGCAAATATCTTCAATGAACCACCTCGTATAAAGTAATCAACATTAACTCAAGCCCTTAATTAACTTAAATCGCATATAAGCCTATAAAACTTTAAACTTTAAAGTTATGTCATTAGCAATGTGGATGCCCCGAGGTAAGCTATCACATGTACATGTCCAATGTATATATTTTTTGCATCATGGACAGAGTATGAATTTAGAATCATGTTTTTAAATACCAAATACATGTTAATGTTAAACGACGATGATATATTGAAATGATAACAAAAATGTAGCAGTGTGCCACACTATTTATGTGTTTGGGTCAATGAAATGCATTTCAAGTATACAATTTACCTCAATTTCATGAGGGTGCAACATGCATATTAGCATAGACTTCTCTACCTCTCTTCATTTATAGAGCTTCTTCTTTAATGTTGCGTATATAAATATATACAATACCTATTACCAAGGTAGTTAAAGGCGAAGGCAAAGCTGAGGCGACAAGCCTCTTTAATCGACTAAGGTGAGAGGCGACAAAAGATTAACGCCCGAGTCACCTAATATATTAATATGAGCTAATAATGTACAACACATAATCTAATCAAATAATAAAGAGTAAAGACATAATATGAGAATGCAAAACATGTGTGCCTTTTAATATAGTCGTGTCATAGAGAATAAATCGAAAATAGATATCTTTAAATGAAATAAGATATTCGGAACAAAGTACAAATATGAAAGTTTAAAAGGTCCAATGCTCTAATGATTGCTAGTTTCCAGATTACCCTCTACCCTTAACCCTCCTCACTTTCCACGTCCACAACATCATCATTCATTAGATCCTCATCAATTAGGCATAATCTACTCGAAGCTGCATTTCTAGTAGGACGTCGTGGTGGCTCGTTAGCTCCGTTCATATCTGCTACATCTCCCCACGTCAATCCTTCTTCTCCAATATGAACAGGTTCATCTTCTCCGGTGAGCCACTCATTGTCA
The DNA here is from genome assembly GCA_963422505.1 of Pseudognaphalium luteoalbum. NCBI lineage: Eukaryota > Viridiplantae > Streptophyta > Magnoliopsida > Asterales > Asteraceae > Pseudognaphalium > Pseudognaphalium luteoalbum. The sequence goes on from OY730196.1 coordinate 15,738,320, forward strand.
TCATCCACATCATCATCAATGACATTTCTACTATCATAACGAGCTTTAAGCTTTTGATTGTACTTAACAAATACCAAATCATTAAGCCTTTATTGTTCTAATATGTTTCTTCTTTTTGAATGAATTTGCTCAAATACACTCCAATATCTCTCACAACCACATGAGCTACAAGTTATGCTCGGAATTCTTATAGCAAGTTGTTGCAAAGTTGGAGTTGATGTCCCAAACTGTCTCCACCATTCAGCTAACAAAAAAGGTTTAAATACTTTGAGTTAGCAACAACAAAAATTTTTTTTACACAAATTAATGTAGTGCAAATGTGCAATATGAGAATAAACTAAGAAATAAGAATTCACCTGGAGATTTGTTCTTTCTCGACCTGATAGCGATTTCCATCTCAAAACTCTTTTCGGCTTTTTTGTAGAGATGCAACTCATTTGAAATTTCATCTTGGTCAGCTATCTCTCAAATTAAGCAAGTCACACATTAAAAAATCCAGTAACTACCAAATCATCAAACTCCAATTCAGGGTGGTCATAATAAATTCTAGGGTTTAAAAGGTTTCAAGCCGCATGTAGTGGGCGGTGAAGCTGAGAGCTCCATCGGCTATCAATGATCTGATAAATACGATTGTATTTTCTATTATCATGATTGAACCCATCCACTATAGCATCCTTTGCTCTATCCATAGCCTCGTATATATATATATATATATATATATATATATATATATATATATATATCCCATAGAAGGCTTTTGTTCTCCATCAACATGTCTGAGTACTTTTACTAAGGGACCCATAACTGTCAAAACGTACACCACATTATTCCAGAATGTTTTTGATAAGACATTCTCACTTAATTTTAACCCTTTTTTCTCTTGTGCCCACTTAGATGATGTCGATTCAATTGATACGACCATGCTTTTTAATTATCGTTGCAACTCGTGTATACGTTGCAGATTTAGATAACACGTTGCAAATCGGGTTTTGCCGGCTCGAACCAAGTCTTTGTTATTTGTCAACTTTCTCATCAAGTCAAGAAGACTGCCATGTGTGTATATGTATCTAGTCATGGTCATTGCCTTTGACAAAGTCGTTTTAACTGCTGTAATTTTTCCGATATCTTCCAACATTAGATCAAGACAGTGGGCTGCACATGGTGTCCAATACAAATGTTTCCTTCCGGTCTCCAACAATTTACCTATGATATTTAAACATATCAGCTACAAAAATACTTACATAGTAATGTTATTTTTTAAATAAATGAATAAATATGAAAACGTTATCTCAATACCTGCTTTGACATAGTTGGATCCGTTGTCAGTCACAACCCTGAACCACATTGTCTTCTCCGATTTCTTCAATAAAAGCATCCAATAATTCAAACAACTTGTCCCCGATGTGCATGTAGGAAGAAGCATCAACTGACTTAATAAACATTGTTCCAGCGGGTGAGTTTACAAGAAAATTTATAATGCTCCTGCTTTTAATGTATGTCCAAGCAACAGACATTATTGAGCATCCATGTTTTTTCCATTCCTCTTTGTGATTTTTAGCAGCTGATTTGTGTAATCTATCTCCTTTTGTAGCAGTGGAACCCTCAACTCATGGTAACTCAGGGGTTTTAGACCTGGTCCATATTGCCCAATTGCTTCTATCATGACTTGGAACGAATCTAAACGTGGTGCATTAAAAGGTATACCATCCTGATAAAAGAACCGTGCAATGTACTGAATAGTGGTTGCCCTTATCTCCTTCTCAAAAGCATCAGCCACGTTTGTTTGCCTTAATCTCCCTTCCTTTCTCATCTGAACAACTACTTCAGGTTTTCTAACAAATGAATCTAAAGGCCCCTTCTGCTTTTTCGTTGAGACACTTTTTTATGTTGCTGGTCTTTTTTCTTTACTCTTGACAGCAACAGGTTCATCATCATCATCAATCTCTATCATATCATTCATAGTGTCAAAGTCCATATCTGATTGCTTATCATAGTTTTGTTTCTTCTTCTTCTTTTCTTCAATGAAAGTTGTGACATCCGTCACCAAAAATATAATTCGAAAATCTCATTTCAAAATCATTTCTTATTTGTATTCAAGTTCGTTAATGATAACTTATATATTCGCTTTGGGCATGAAAACATTTCCTTAATAATTTATGGAAGTTACACGATTAGATAAATATACGCGAATACGAACATAATTAAATTGTGAGTATTAAATCTTAAAACATCACGGGCCAACTTAGTTCATGATTTATCAATTTTGGCCCAAAGAAAATGATCCAACTCCCAAAAGCCCCAACCCAACTTAACCCAACACCCCTTAGACCCTAGACCTATAAATATAACCCTAAACCTAACCCTAAAACTTTTTTTATCACAAAAATATACAAATTCCGTCCCAAAATATTCAGTCACGAACAGAGGCCGATTTGACCCATTTACGTTCGTTTTCAAGATTCGGTCTAAACTACAAAGTTGTAAATCTCGAAGTTTTACTTAAGATACCATGGTTTCGGCCTCTGAAACACTCTAGATTATTTTATAAAAATTATTTTGTAAACTGCTGCTGTTGGTGACGAATTTTCAGAAACTTTGGTAAGTTTTCGATCCTATAACTCTTGTATACGTTTGATCAATCTACGAAAATGAATTATAAGAGTTTATATCCTCATTATTCACAGATTATAAGGGATTCCTATCGTGTGGGTTCTCGTTGTCTGTATATATTCTTTCCGAATCATTCAATTAAACATATTCGATTGTTTCGTATTATCGGTTTTGTTTCGGTTCGATTACATTGTATCCTAGTGGATTAAATCATTAGAATAATATTAAGATCAGTTGATAAGTTGGTAGAATTGAGAAACATGGTTATGTTTGCGGTTTGGATTAGTTATACATGTGATTTGGGTTAATTATTTATAAACCCTAATCTGATCAGATTTTTGTTTCGGTTTGGGAAGCTTGTAACTTGGTTGTTTCTTAATGAATTTTGATGAAATAAAAGTCTAAACTTAAGTATTTTGAGTCTTCTTTCAAATGGAGTTAGTCTCATTGTTAAATGTTAAGTAAAGTTGGTCAAAACGATTTTACAAGATCGAATGTCATTTTTGAGTTTTTCGGTTCCAGATTTTGGGTAACTTGTAAATTTTTGAAACGTAGGTTAAACTAAGAATTGGGTCTTGAAATTTTTAGTGAAGTATTTTTAAAGTGTTAAATATTTTATGTAAAAATATTATAATCATTCTAAGTATTAAAGAATTTTTAATAAATTGTGACTTTTTGGTACTCAGAAATCGTCATTGCTTCTAAGCAGATTGTTTTGTAGAATTTTTAAAAATAGTAAAATATAATATTTAATTTTGGAAAAATTAAAGGTTATTCTAAAAATATTGAAATATCACTGGTTAAATTTGTGGAGTTAAATTAATTTGTTAAGTTGTGTTTTAAGTTGTGTTAAGTGGTACTAAATTCCGGACAGAATCTGAGTTTTTCATTTGGGATGGTTCTTGTGATGATACACTAGGTTGAGTTGTAAGAAAACTTAGTGGAGGTGTATTGGACTTGGGATACAATGGAATGACCTAGTTATATCTAGGTTATAACCCACATACATTGTGATATTGTAGATTGCGAGACTTTGGTTGGTGATATACTTAAGGGCAAAACTTACATCTTTTACTTGAGGTGAGTTTTCGTGGCCCCATTTTCATATACATATTTTCAAATTGGGGAAAAATTATGATCACATATTTTATTAGCTATTTTTCATGCTGTGAATACGTTTATTTTCATTTTTGGACATATGCTTGAAATGTGTGACACTATGTAACTTATGTGCACTGGTTGTTGGATTCATTTTTATAAAAGGCCTTACTCTTTCTAGGTTAAGTACCTAATGTGTGCTTTTAGTATACATTGAAGGTCATGTTATTTTGCAAAAGGCCTTGCTCTCTTTCGAGAGTAAGTACCTAATGTATGCTTAGGTGTACATTGAAGGTCATTTATGGGTAGCTACCGCATACGCAGGATTTGATTGGGTCATACTCCTTCGTGGGGTGATGACAGTTTGTGGAGATGTTTGGTTGTATTATTTCACTTGTGTGCCATTTCTATATGCATTGTCCTAAACTATTATTATCACAACAAAATGTTTTATCTTGTGGTGTTTGGTTTCAAACCTACGAAACTCACCAACATTCGTGTTGACGTTTTTGAGCATATCTTTTCAGGTTATACTAGTGGATTTAAAGCAGAGGACGAGAGAACTTAGTGTACCTTTATGAAACACCCCTCAATTTACATCATTTAAATATAATAAATCCGGAAGCGTTAGTCCAACTTTAAACAATACCAAGTTACATTTCAATTTCAACAAAATTTAAAACATAGTTTATTAACATGGGTGTTACTTCCAAACCGCTAAATAACATTAATTTGTATAAACAAATATCAGAGTAGGCTTGGTCAAACATTCCGTCCCGAACAACTTCTTGACAATCCCGTTATATAAAAACCATAACCTGCAAGAAGTGGGGTGGTGGGGTTAGCATAACGCTAAGTGAGAGAATACATAACCAACAGTCTAACTTAGCATAACAACCTTGTTTACAGCAAATCATCGTAAACAAATAACATCACAATAGATCGATGGTTCTTGGGGAAACCTTCAGCCAAGAATACCAACAATAACCACATAATATCAATGAGATAACATCTCAATACACAACATATCAATGAGGATCGGTGGTTCTGGAGATATCATAATACCCGGGGATTCTCCCAGAACACTTACCCACAATCTGTATGGCCATTACAGAATAGACCGATAGTTTGGTACTAATCTCATACGACCTAATTTCCTATTAACGATATGTACAAGGAAATTCCTGTCGTCATCAATAGTAACCAAACCCAACCAACCAACAAGTTGACCTCAATACACTGATGCCCGAAGGCCAAATATCAAGTGATCACGTATTCACATATTCAATCAAGTCAACATATCAGACTAACCAGTCTATCAACAGTATTATTACTATTAAACCAAATTAATCATGGCAAACCAAAAGCAGTAATAATACGATTACCCGTTGTAACCAAACCTGTTACAACTAAATTACACTGAGGATTAAGATCCACTCACCGACACCTCAGTTGTCCACTCAGTAGTCTAATGTCACTGAGTCTTCTCGAAATCTGAGAATACAATGGAATTACACAAGTTAGTTACTTGTCTCAAATTCTATATAACATCATATCAATAGATTTATGCCAACAAATCTAAATTACTCAATTCACATGAATTAGCACAATCACCACAATTATCAATATGTTAACACATTTAGTAACTAAAATCTTCATAGTTACTAATCACTATTATCTTAAGTATTTACAACATAATACGACAATGTAAACAACATGATACTTAACTCGATCAAGTGTTCTAATTAGTAACCAATACCAATTTCATTATATAACTCATCAAATCATCATAATCTCTATAACTTTCAAGAACACTTAATCAATTTATAACTTTTAACTTAAATAATGGTTATCATCATCATTAATCAACACTTATCAATGTATATATCATTATTCCAAGCTTTAAAACCATTATTCATGAATGATCACTTAAACCCCTAACTTTCTTCATGAACAAATATCACATTCTTCATTTCTATGTTAGGGCTTTACCTATAATCATGGATTAAGTAATATCTAGTAATCATATCACTACTACAAACTTTAATTTCATGAAATTCGTCCTAATTCATAGAATTACTCAAAACCCATCTTCTAGGGTTTACATTAAATCCAAGAATTAGCAATTACAACATGTTTATAATGATGATAGAATGATTAATACATGTTATTGAAGCTTAACTAACATCAATTTAATCATTTGAAACCCTAATTTCGGATTTAAGGTCAAGAACATCAAAACCCCAAATTCTAGGTTTTAGAAATCAAGAAATTAAGACTTACAACTTGATTAGGATGATTAGAAGATGATAATCCGTGAGTTTGAAGCTTGAATTCGAATTATGAAGCTTCAATTTGATGATTTCTTCATGTTTGTATGTATGTATTATACAGATGTATGTATATCCGTACGTACGTATGCATATGGTAAGTTTAATTATAAACCGACTCCACATATGGAGTATATTATGTAAATAGTTAATTTTTATTCCCCGTACCTATCATTGTCTGGAACTTAAAAACCATTTGCGGGGAAATATTATTTTATTTTACCGTCAACTGAAATAAATTAAAACAATTAATAATTTATTAATCACAATAAATTATTTGACTCTTTTACCCATTTATTTTCAATTACCAATTTACAATATTTCCTAACATTCCAATTAACCATTTCAAGTCAGGAAATAATAATAAAATACTGGACCCGTAAAGTGGATGTTACAAATCTCCCCCCCTTTAAAAGATTTCGTCCCCGAAATCTAATCACACTTAATCACTCTAGTGTGACATAATCACCTATTCATTTCTATTTCAATTTACAGTTTTCCTATACTCCTAACCACATAATTATTCATTACTCTTAATACATAAGATGTGGTTATAATTTAATTTACTTATGCATATCATCATTATGCATATCTTTAATCATACAACACCAATATATCTACATCTATTTATTTAGATATATGTTATTTCATCAACTTACACACCACCAGTGTGTATTACCATTGAATTCATATAAACACATAATATCTATCACAAAATGCAATATCCAGCATAAAGGATAGTATTATTAACTATTTGATCATAATACATACACATATCAAATGTTACTCCCATGAGCAACTTAAAATTAAAATACACGTTTTCAATTCTTTCCACATGCACATATCTAAATGTACATTATTCTATCTTTTCCCTTGCACAAATACTATGCATAAACCCTATTTCCATTCATAAAGTAGTTACTTATATGAATCGTTTATCAATAATTAGTCATTCAAACCCTTTAAACATATAATTACTTAACAAGTGGAATATAAAACCACTCATAATTAGAAACTAGCAACATGTCAGAATCATTGACAATTATAAATACTTATGATATTCTGACAATCAGAAATTAGCAATATGCTAAAATCTTTAACACTTATTTTCTTAACAACAAGAATAAAACAATATCAATAAGAGTGGTTATAAAACCACAATACACATATTTAACAATGAATTTCAAATTCATGTCATAACTAGTAACCAACTAGTATCCACATATCACCTTAAGTGGTGAAACAATTGGTTTCAACTTTTTGCAACTAGTTTATTACTAATTTACAACTTGTAATTATAAACATCACAAGGTTATATGAACTCTTTACTCTAACTTAATTCAAATCATATAACCATAAACACATAAGAGTAAACAATATGTAGAGGTTAAATCTTATGGTCAAAACCATTTTTTACTTAATCAATTAGCATCCTATCATATCGAATAGGATACTAAATCAACACCAGTTGACACTATGCATTATCAGCATGATTCTTTCAACACATCAACATAAGGTGTTGTCATTAATCACATATTCAACAATATCCTTTCATTGTTATCGGCAGTCAACTGACCTCTACCTTGCTTAACTCATCTTTTATTTATTACTAGTTGCAATTTATCGCATATACATTTCTTGTACCATAGTAAAACAACAGATTAGTGGTCTAGTACTCTTTTATTTCAGTCAATCAGTGACTATTTCTCCACTACAGGTCAACATATCTCACTTGTTATTTCAAAATCACTTTAAGTTCTCTGGTACTTGGTAACCTCAACAATTCCATGTAAAATGGCATAATATAAATACGTTGGCCAGACGTCGTCATATTATGTCAGGTACACTTTATTTTCAGGTTACTTCATACCATCAATCTCCAAAGTGATTAACTCTTACTTTTTCATATCTCACAAGGTGATATTAATAATTATCACACATATAAGAACACTTTGTAGCAGTTATATGACCACTTATTTATTAACTTGATACCAATTTCATTTATCACTCTGAATGAATAACTAATCACATAATCAGGTAGATATAATTCTTTTTACTATTTCATTATCACAGATGTAATATCCAACACAATTACATCAATCCAACACTTTTATTACCTGATTCAATATTAATTACCAGTTACATCACTTAATACTTATAGTACATTTAGTACTAAACACTTGTCAATACTATATGGAATATCCAACACATATATTCATCAACATATATGTCTTTAGTTGAATCACAACTGAGCATTTCATGTTTAGTGATCACATAGCTATAAGCTCATGTACTTAACTTATAAATTCTTAAAATTCTCAATTCAATTAATTTTAATGTTTTACATGATTCAAGTACTTCATCATATTACAATTAGTTCACATATATGATCCACATAATTTTCTACTCAAGGTTTACTAATCTTTGTTAGCAACAATCAACAATATCAGTTACTGGTATATTTCGGCAGTTAAATAAACCACCTACGAATGACTCACATATGATAAAATATGTGGACCTTTTAAAACAATTTTAATATTGTATTTAGTCATAGGAATGATCCCTGGACTAAAAGAAACAAAGGCCCAATACAAAACGTAAGCTAAAAGTCCAAAATAAGGTCCGAAAAATAATAAAATGTCATTTTCGGGCCCCAAACGACCCCGAACTGCCCAAAACTGCCAGGGCTCATGGCGACGCGATGAGCTTTGTCCGTTGGGCCGTTTCCGAGTGACCCTGTAAATTTCATCTCAATCGGTCACCAAAATTTTGTAGCGGAAAATTCTACGTTAAACGTCATTTTAAACGTCGGATAAAAGGAAATCTGATTTTCTCACCAAACATGTTATACCCGATCGGCTAGGACACCTTACCCGATCGGCTAGGACACCATACCCGATCGGCTAGGACACCATACCCGATCGGCTCACCTAGTTCACCCGATCGGTTACCCTTTAAAATTTTCGAAGGTTACGTTCTGTGATGTTTTTACACTAGATTACCCGATCAGCTCATTTTACCCGATCAGCTGAATTACTAATACCCGATCGGCTCACCCTTATAGCCGATCGGCTCACATAACGTGTTCGAGGCTTTTTTATTTCGATGTCACATTCTGTAAATGTTTTGTACTATTTCAGCCGTTCGGCTAAACTTAGCCGTTCGGCTATCAAGCCATACCCGATCGGCTCAGTAACCATAGCCGATCGGCTCAGTTTCTGAGCCAACATTATGTGCAGTTTTTCGATTTTCAAACGAGCATATCTCACAAACCGTAAAGAGTTAGGTTCTGAAATTTTGCAGGCACCTTCATATAATCAAAATGCAACTTTTCCTTTTTACACTTTTTCAATTTACACATTTTACGAGAAAACGGACGTATAACTCAGTTTAGGCCATTTTCGACCATTTTGGTTGACATGTCAAAATACAATCCACATGGTTTCTGGCTCTAACCTCTTAACAACATGTTTACACATATATTTGTGACGTGTGGGCATATTCACCACCCTCATATACCCATTCTATCATGTTTTAACTCATTGACCCGTTTAAGGGTCCAATTGGACACTTTTACCCAATTCAACCATTTTGACTACCATAACATTTTCAACACACATTCTCACTATATGTAGGACTTAAGGTTACTTTGACATTGGTTATAACCAAACCATTAATCATTTTAACCGTTTAACCATCAAGTGACCCATTTGGGCACTTTAACAACCCTTTTGGGTTTTAACACCTATGATTACTTTTCTAGCACCCAATTTACACTTCTTTGACTATTCTAAGTCAAACAAAACTGTTTTCACTATTGGTGTTATATTATAACTTTAAAACACCAATTCACATTAAAATCATCTTGTTAGACCAACTACCACAAGTTTCTCAAATTCATGATCACTTTGACTTTCACAACATGTCAACTTATATAAACACTCGTTGACCACTTTAACTTTCTATTTATCACTTTTAATACCTAGATCATAATCCAACCACAATCATGATCCATATTAAACATACAAGCATCTAGCCACACTTATCATTTTATAACATTGCAATTATCAAGTTCGACACGACCACATTCAACTTTGACTTTTCCAAGTCAACAACACACATTGCAACACTAGACATTTTCCCATTTAAACAACCACATGACTCCAAACCAATTATTGAAGATATACCAACATCTCATTCATTTTATCACATGGAGTCATATCAACTTTATTCACAATTACCGATTAATATTCCTATCCTCCTATTAACAAGTAATCATCATCAATGACTCGTCACTGGGGAATCATATTAGTCTGACTCAACTTACTTTACTACCAATCATATCATAGCAAAGTAAATAATTCAAGCTTATTGAAATACACCAAGCTTATCGAAAAGTACCTGATACACATAAGCCCACGAGTATTGAGGAATCATTGAGAATACCAGACGGTTCCTCATGTTCCTCCGTCTCTGCAACCAAAATAACACTTTTGCAACTTGTTATAGGTTAGTACACATTTAGTAACCACTTTCTCATACAACCACTAATCCCCACACCCTGGAATGTTTGACTTGACACAATCCTAAGTTTGGGATTGGACATCTTTAAAATGTCCAATTCACCCAAACTCATGCTCTGATACCAACTTGAAACACCCCTCAATTTACATCATTTAAATATAATAAATCCGGAAGCGTTAGTCCAACTTTAAACAATACCAAGTTACATTTCAATTTCAACAAAATTTAAAACATAGTTTATTAACATGGGTGTTACTTCCAAACCGCTAAATAACATTAATTTGTATAAACAAATATCAGAGTAGGCTTGGTCAAACATTCCGTCCCGAACAACTTCTTGACAATCCCGTTATATAAAAAACCATAACCTGCAAGAAGTGGGGTGGTGGGGTTAGCATAACGCTAAGTGAGAGAATACATAACCAACAGTCTAACTTAGCATAACAACCTTGTTTACAGCAAATCATCGTAAACAAATAACATCACAATAGATCGATGGTTCTTGGGGAAACCTTCAGCCAAGAATACCAACAATAACCACATAATATCAATGAGATAACATCTCAATACACAACATATCAATGAGGATCGGTGGTTCTGGAGATATCATAATACCCGGGGATTCTCCCAGAACACTTACCCACAATCTGTATGGCCATTACAGAATAGACCGATAGTTTGGTACTAATCTCATACGACCTAATTTCCTATTAACGATATGTACAAGGAAATTCCTGTCGTCATCAATAGTAACCAAACCCAACCAACCAACAAGTTGACCTCAATACACTGATGCCCGAAGGCCAAATATCAAGTGATCACGTATTCACATATTCAATCAAGTCAACATATCAGACTAACCAGTCTATCAACAGTATTATTACTATTAAACCAAATTAATCATGGCAAACCAAAAGCAGTAATAATACGATTACCCGTTGTAACCAAACCTGTTACAACTAAATTACACTGAGGATTAAGATCCACTCACCGACACCTCAGTTGTCCACTCAGTAGTCTAATGTCACTGAGTCTTCTCGAAATCTGAGAATACAATGGAATTACACAAGTTAGTTACTTGTCTCAAATTCTATATAACATCATATCAATAGATTTATGCCAACAAATCTAAATTACTCAATTCACATGAATTAGCACAATCACCACAATTATCAATATGTTAACACATTTAGTAACTAAAATCTTCATAGTTACTAATCACTATTATCTTAAGTATTTACAACATAATACGACAATGTAAACAACATGATACTTAACTCGATCAAGTGTTCTAATTAGTAACCAATACCAATTTCATTATATAACTCATCAAATCATCATAATCTCTATAACTTTCAAGAACACTTAATCAATTTATAACTTTTAACTTAAATAATGGTTATCATCATCATTAATCAACACTTATCAATGTATATATCATTATTCCAAGCTTTAAAACCATTATTCATGAATGATCACTTAAACCCCTAACTTTCTTCATGAACAAATATCACATTCTTCATTTCTATGTTAGGGCTTTACCTATAATCATGGATTAAGTAATATCTAGTAATCATATCACTACTACAAACTTTAATTTCATGAAATTCGTCCTAATTCATAGAATTACTCAAAACCCATCTTCTAGGGTTTACATTAAATCCAAGAATTAGCAATTACAACATGTTTATAATGATGATAGAATGATTAATACATGTTATTGAAGCTTAACTAACATCAATTTAATCATTTGAAACCCTAATTTCGGATTTAAGGTCAAGAACATCAAAACCCCAAATTCTAGGTTTTAGAAATCAAGAAATTAAGACTTACAACTTGATTAGGATGATTAGAAGATGATAATCCGTGAGTTTGAAGCTTGAATTCGAATTATGAAGCTTCAATTTGATGATTTCTTCATGTTTGTATGTATGTATTATACAGATGTATGTATATCCGTACGTACGTATGCATATGGTAAGTTTAATTATAAACCGACTCCACATATGGAGTATATTATGTAAATAGTTAATTTTTATTCCCCGTACCTATCATTGTCTGGAACTTAAAAACCATTTGCGGGGAAATATTATTTTATTTTACCGTCAACTGAAATAAATTAAAACAATTAATAATTTATTAATCACAATAAATTATTTGACTCTTTTACCCATTTATTTTCAATTACCAATTTACAATATTTCCTAACATTCCAATTAACCATTTCAAGTCAGGAAATAATAATAAAATACTGGACCCGTAAAGTGGATGTTACACTTTAGGGTTGCATTAATAAATGTTCAAGACTTGTGGTACATCATAGTTATTTGTGAAGGCACGTTTCGCCTTAACATTATAGTGTACGTTTGTTTGTAAGATGTTGAATTCATTGTTGAAATGTATGCATAACATGAACCGTTATTCATGTTATTGGCATCATGACACATTGGATATTTTATTTCATATAGTATTCTTTATAATGATGTGTTATGATCCTATCGCCGTTATACTCCGTTGTTTCCGCTTTAGATGGGGTGTGACAAAAGTTCTAATCTCTTCCTTAGCTTCAGTAGTAACTTTCAGACAACCAGTAACATCTCTACTTCCACCAACGAGATGAAGCTTCATTCGATGAATTCCAGCCTTCACCACACTTCCACAAAAGTTGCACGTCACATCATTGGTATTTTTTTTGATCAGCCAGATGCGAATTTTTCCATGCTGGGTCTGATCTTTTATTAGTGCTTGCCATATACTATCATAATAAAGTAAACCAAAAATTAGAATATAAAAATATATATTGATATTTAAGTATAAACAAAGACTTAACATTAAAATAATATACCTTTTGATCTTGTCTTATTCCTTCTTCATATGCAGATGCAGAGACGACATAAAAATGATGATGTTGAGAAGTTTGGATTTTGGAACGTGGGAAGTGGGAATATGGGATAATGGGAAAAGGGAATACTTATCTTTTAATTTAATTGAAAGATTTAATTTACCTAAATATGATTATTATCCATAATTAAGAATAAAATAAAGTTGTTAGGAGAAGGAGAAAAGTCAGGATCTGGAAGAGAAAAGTTAGGAACTCAAAAGTCATGTAATTCAAAAATCTGGAAAGGCGTTGCCTTTCGCCTGCTCACCTTCTCGCCTAATTAACAAAGGCGTCGCCTCTGTAAAATGTCTCGTCTGATGTATACAAAGACGAATTGCATGAAAACGCTCCGCCTTGTCGCCTAGGCGATCGCCTTTGTCGCCTTTGACAACATTGCCTATTACTCCAAACACCAATACCCAACTCCATCTTGAAACCTGCAAAGATAAACACAAATACATTATTAGTGAGATCAAGTAAATGATAGTCTATCATTCCTACCAACCCACCAACGATATATTACTTAAAAGGTAGTAAGAATAACTCTGTAGCATGCCTAATTCCAAATAGGACATATACTAATGCATCCATTTGACCCGAATAAATAATTGTACATTTTTTTGAGTTATTCAAAATATGACCCATCCAAAATAAGTAACCTTAACCTAGCATAAATGAGACAACTTTTTATGCACCCAGTTCCAAATGAGTATATAACACGGATTACATTTGAATAGCAGCCATACATACAAAACACTATCTTTAACTTTATGAAATGACAACATTAATATAAAGGACAGACGCACTTCATATCACCTGAGGTCATAACCTACAAGAAAATGCACGATCCTTTAAGGACAATAAATCGTAGAAGCCGGTCATCTGCTTTTGTATCATCGAGAGGCACACCAGGTAGCGTTGTCCATCTCTGTAATACGAGATTCAAAGGAATTATAAATAGTTAGGTCGCTGCAAAATGTCAAATCGATATAGAAAAACATATACAATGAGTTAACCGTACAATTCATATTTGTTGATAGCTTGAGAGACAGGCAGAACGCAGAATTTCATCAACATGTTCCCAAGTACATGAAGTAACAAGTGACATTAAGTGACAAAAACTATGACCTTTTTTGTAGTTATAGTAACACTCATAATAAAATACTATGTCCATTTTGTATATCTAGGTAATTATCCCTTATTGAAAACTCCAACATTCACCAGGAGGGTGAATGGAGTTTACTATTATATGAATAGTAAAGTTTTTTTTTTATTTATTAATTATTTTTTACAACAAAGCTATATAAATATTTACAAAAATTGTTTTTCCTAAAATTTTGAGTCATTAACTTTACCCGGTAAAATTAAAAATTATCTATAAATATATTTCGTAAATTGTTTATAAGTTACCTAAATAAATTTTCAAGCACCCATTTTGATTAAAGTGGCGTCTTTAAAATTTAAATTAATCAGTTTACTCGATATGGGAAAAAACACTACTAGATGTTATTAAATTAAAATTATAAGTTTTTTTTTGTTTGATCATTAGTTACAATTTTTTTTTTATAAAACACTTGACCACAAATTATACCATTAGCTTAGTACAAATGAGTCATTAAGTCAAGTTGTGTATTATAAGGGAGAGAAAAAAAGAAAGGATTTTTTTTTATTTATCTTTCATGCATAGTTTTTATTTTTAATTCATAGAAAAACTTATAAATAAAAGAATGGTTTCTATTTTAGTACTATACATATTGTTCTAAAGATTTAATAGATGATGCAAAATATCACCAAACTTATTAATCTTAAGACACTACAGACGCCTAGACTTTACATGTGTGACCTATAGGTCATGAGTTCGAATTCGTGCCTCAACATATGTGGGTGATTTGTGGAAATGTGATTATTCTGGCGTTGACGCTATTTGCAAAAGGGGCGGACATGTACCACTGAAATATGGTACGAGGGTTAACAAGTTAATATAATACGTGACTATCTATAAGTTATACTAATAAAAACATATTTAACTTTCTAAATTAATATGTTGACGTTTATATTTTCATGTTTGTGCACAAATTTAGTTTGTTCAATCTATCATTTTCAATATAAGATTGACGTTAACGTTATCGTGATTAAGTATAATCCGCATATGATAATTGGTATTTAAGTATATATATTTTGATATGTTATTTTTTATATGCACCACAACCGGATAATATATGATTATACTCACTAAAGATTTATTTTTTCCGCTCTACCGTAATGCGCGAGTAAAACGGCTTGTTATTTTCATTTTATAAAAAGTTAATAATTTAATATAATATGGTATAATCTAGAAGTAGTATGCACTTACTTTTTAATTTTTTGTTCATTCATTACGGATGCTAGTAGAGTAGTAGTGTTTTTTACAATAATAAAGTGGTCATTTTGTGTAACTTCGTTTTGTACAATTTGTGTGATTTTACTGATTTTAGAACCGCTGTACAATATATACACTGGCTCAAGTGTGGCACGAAGCCACAACCGGCGTAACTACAAACCCCGGCGAACGACGACCGGCGTAACTACAAGCCCTAGCTTCCAAAATTGGTCGATTGTTACCTCTCCGATTTAATATCCGCTGAATTCCTGTGAACGACGACCGGCGTAACTACAAGCCCTAACTTCCGTCTATCTCATCCCTGTAAGTATATTTATATCTTTCTCGTTACGGTTTACTGATTTTAGAAATTAGGTTTATGGAAATAACTACTTGTGAAACCCTAATTACTCCCAACAGAGATTGGTCGCGGTTTGATACAGTTTGTTCATGAACATTCCATCACAATCTTTTGTGTTTTGGTGAATTTAGTGAGAATTGTTGTATTGTATGGAATTTTATGTTTGCTTTCTGATGTTCGGTAATTTTGACGATGTTACTCCCACCACTATTTGTGAATTCTGTGGTCTATTTTCTAGATATAGTTGTTAAATTTGATGTTGTATGCATTATGGAGTTGTTTAGTCCTAATTAGGTTACATAAGTCTTGCTATGTAGTTAAAACCATGAGCATTTTGTTTATTTTAGCTGACGAGGTCCCGGTGTTTTTTGGTTCCTTGTGGTTAAAAGTACCATACATTAGCTTCTACTTTAGTGAATGTTGTTTTGTTCTAATATATTGTCAGATTCTCGTTGTTACTTTCAGTATTATTGATGATTGGGTTCTCATATAATGCCTCCTTGTTGACTCCTCTCTAATATGATTACTACAGGTTTGGGATTCTAGCATCAGAATGTATATAAAGCAGGTGTGTTTTGGGTCACTTACTGCGTTTGCTTCTACTTTATGGATTTCTTATTGTCTTGGTTCTTGACTTCCTTAATTCTTTTTACGTGTATAAATTTGCATGTGGGACTATGCTGCAGGTCATAATCGAAGGATTTAAGAGCTATAAAGAGCAAGTTGCAACTGAAGACTTTAGTCCTAAAGTTAACTGTGTTGGTATGATATATGTTTGTGCTCTTTGACATTTTTTCTCAGTTATTCTCATGTGTTGTTTTTCTGTAACTCTTTTCACTGCTGTAATAATGTACTAATTGCAGTTGGTGCAAATGGATCTGGGAAGTCTAATTTTTTTCATGGTATGTGTAGCTAGAGGTTGTATTTATTTATTTCCACTCTTTCTTTGTTACATTTGTTTAACTAATTGGAAATGATTTCATCCAACTCAATTCATATCTGCAGCAATTCGTTTCGTAATAAGCGACCTCTTTCATAACCTGCGCAATGAAGATAGGCATGCCTTTCTCCATGTATGTTGGCTATTTTTTTTTGTGGCCTATCAGGTAGCATATTAACTGCTTGGTTACATATTAATTACCAATTTCATGTGAACATTGCTCAGGAAGGAGCAGGACACCAAGTTCTATCAGCTTTTGTTGAGATCGTATTTGATAATTCTGACAACCGTATCCCGGTAATTTTCATCATATATTAATGATCTTATATACCTTTGTATGCCTGTAGATCGTTTATTATTCTTCCATTTTGTGTTTTTAATAAAATTCTTTTGTGTCATTATTGGTGATACAAGAAAGCGAATATAGGAGAAAGAATCATCGAGACATGGCGAGAGGAAAATGATAAACTAGCTTTCCAATGACAATAAATTAGTGACTGATGGGATGAGGATTTGAAAATGTCAAATTATTGGTGATACAAACTGAAATCAGAGAATGTGATTTACTAAAATGAAAGCTTGAAAGGGCCTATGAGCCATATCTTGGTTACAATCTACCTTTTAGTTCCCTAAAGTTATTCTTAAATCTGGATTAGCTGTGCGAAGAACAACTAATATTTTCTTAAGACATTCAATTCTAAAATTTTATGTAGTTGATCAAAACACAAAACTCAATGGAACACATATGGCAGACAATGCACACATAGATGTGTTTTTATATATTATGATCCATCTACTAAATGTGTCTTGTTTCTACTCTGAATTTTTGGCTGCTGATTTATTTTTTTTTTGGATTCCATTTTAAGGTCGATAAAGAGGAGGTGCGTTTGCGGAGAACTATTGGTACAAAAAAAGATGAATATTTCTTAGATGGGAAGCATATAACGTGAGTATCACCATTTAATAATTTATTTTTTTACCCACCATGCTGTCCTTGTTGAAACCTCATTTAGCTTGTCGATTGTGATAATGAGTAATGCAACATTGTAGGAAAACTGAAGTTATGAATCTCTTGGAAAGTGCTGGGTTCTCCCGATCCAATCCATATTATGTTGTGCAACAGGGAAAAGTATGACATCTCTTCCATCTGATTTTGCTCTGTGTAGCATCTGTCATTAATACACATGCTCTTATTGTAGATCGCATCATTGACTTTGATGAAAGATTCAGAGCGACTTGATCTACTGAAGGAAATTGGTGGTACTCGAGTTTATGAAGAGCGTCGTCGTGAAAGCTTGAAAATCATGCAAGAGACTGGCAAGTGATTGTTACATTAGTTGTTTGTTTCATCTGGTAATTGCTTTCTTATATCTTTTATATTATCAGGAAATAAGAGAAATCAGATAATTCAAGTCGTGCAATACTTGGATGAGAGATTACGAGAGCTGGATGAAGAGAAAGCAGAGTTGAAGAAGTATCAGCAGCTTGACAAACAGAGAAAGTCTCTAGAATATACCATATATGATAAAGAACTTAATGATGCACGGCGGGAGTTGGCTGAAGTAATTCAAATTTTTTTTAACTTGTCTAGCTTTCTAGGAACACTCGAAGTTTATCTAGAGTTATTGCTTGTTAAGGTTCTGTGTAATCATGGCATGATACCTAATGTAAACATGCCTCACTGGATGCAGGTTGATGAGGAGAGAAATGCCATTTCTGAGGAATTAGTTAGGAAGTATAACGCATCAGTGGATGAAGAGGAAGAAATAAAGAAGTTAGACAAGTTATATAAAGATTTCACAAGAGAAGTACAAGGTTTAAGCCGAGAAAAAGAGGCAATAGAGAAGCAGCGTACCGAAGCTATTAAAAAACACACAGAGGTTGAGCTTGATGTCACAGATCTTGAAGAGCGAATTATGGGGAGTAGTAGAGCCAAGGTATTCCGGACTTGCACTTAAATTACAGAAAAATCTTTACTGTGTAAATGTGCAAAGACACCTAAAACGCATCAAAGAATCCTGTTCAATTCGAGAAGGCTGCTCTAATTTGTGTTTTTAAATTTCATGCTGTAGGATGAAGCTGGAAAACAGCTTGAGGTTTTACGGAGAGAAATTCAGGAATCCACAGCGGAGCTGAACAAAATCAGGCCTTTGTATGATGATCAAGTTAAACAGGAGGAGGATATCACGAAAGGGTATGTCTCAACATTTAAGAACACCATATATTTTTGTGCCGGTGTGCCATATATTAGAAAAAACTGCTTTTCTGAAATATTTGTTGTTTTTCCTTTATTAAAATACTTTCTAAATCAGTTGAAGTTGCTCATTTCTGTAAGGAAACTCTCAGATGTGCCGCAGGTTTCTCTGATTTTTTCTCCCCCTTATGTTTTTATATTCTATATACTTAACTACTTGGCATTTCTGTGTTATACTGCATCTGTGATAGAATCATGTTACGGGAAAAGCAGCTCAGCATACTCTATCAGAAACAAGGTCGTGCAACCCAGTTTCGCTCTAAGGCTGCACGTGATGAGTGGCTTCAAAAAGATATTGATAAGTATGACAAGGTTTTGTCTTCAAATGAGAAGCAGGTAATCATTATATTGCATTTACAGTATGTATCCTAAGATATTGTAGAACCAGAGTAGATTGTCTACATTTTTAATGAGTTTTTGAATTAAAAACCCTTCTTGGAGAACTTGACGACACATCTGTTTGTAATTTACACGACTATAGGAGCTTGCAGTCCCACTGATTAAGGTGTAAATGTCAGAGCTCACAATGAGTTTCTCTTTTTAATTCTTACTTTGCCCTTAAGTTATTGAAAAGCCCCTTAAGTTATTGAAAAGCTTGGGTTTCTAATAAGTGACCATTAATGAGCTTGGAGGAAGCTAGATTCACTGAAGACGTGCACCCGAGGAATATGAACATATCAGAAAACTGGAACCTTGTTTCAAACTTACTTAATATGGTTGATCATGTGTTGGGTGATAGGATTTAAGCTCTGGAGCGGATGATACTTATTGTTTCATTTGTTCTTCATCTCTGGACAACCACTCACAGTGCAAATGATCCTGTTTTCTCTACAAGGGCATGTATAAGTTAGTTATAATATGCCAATGTGATAAATCAACTATTATATGGTGTACTGTAGAATCGTGTTGTAGGGGCTTCTAAGCCTACTTGTATAAGCTTTTGACACCATAGGTTCAAATCATATCTTTAAGCTGCTTCTGTAGTGGAATTATGTTTAAATGTCAAATCCCAATTATTGTTAGTTAGCTTTTCTATCAGCTGGTGATGGGCCATGTTTAAATGTGAATCCCACACCCAAGCAACCATTCCCTCAAAAGCACCTAATTCAAATGTTACAGTTCTCCTGCTTGAAGGAATGGTTGGTCTTGTTGCATGCTACGTGCCTACGTTACATCAACTTATCAAAGATTTGACATTTGATGATGTATATAGCCTAATTTTTCAATTGTTCCCGTATCCATTTTTTTTATTTATTCATTTATTTTTCTTCTTCCGTGATTTTCTTCTTGATAGTTTCATATTTATGCAATTATGTACAACAATGTATGTGAGATCTTAATAAAGAAATGTCTACTTTTTTTGTTCGTTGTAGGAAAATCTATTAAAGGATGAAATCGGTAAACTTGAAAGAGATCTGGCAGCACAACATGAACATGTAAAAGTCCGTGAAGCGGAAATTAATGCTTTAGAAGCTCGAATATCAGGTTATCGCAAAGGCTTTAATCATCACAAGTCAAAGAGAGACGAGCTTCATGAAAAGCGGAAGTATACCCTGTTCTTTGTTTCATTAGAGTTGTCATAGTTTATTCATTGAGCCAGATACTGAAGTTTATTACCTCTATAGGTCTTTGTGGGGGGCGGAAAGTGAGCTTACAACTGAAATTGACCGTCTTAAAGCAGAAGTGGTGAAGGCAGAAAAAAGCTTAGATCATGCTACTCCTGGGGTATGTTATGTTAGCATATAATTTTCATATATTAGCTCTTTTCTTATATCCCTCTTAGGTGCATGTGCATTTTTGCCCCTAGAAAATGTGTCTGTTGCTGTATTCTGGAATCTGGAAAGGTCTTTGCTTGTATATTTTGTGATATGCAAATGTTTATTAGGTATGTGACATAATATATATGCTAATGAAAATCTACTTATAAGTATATGCATATCTAGATAAGTAGATATATGTGTAGATACTTATCCATCTAGATATATATAGGTAGACATGCACGCAGATGCATATATAGATATGCACGTAGACACGTGTCTAGATATATGCGTCAATATAGGTGTACGCTTATACATGTGCATCTATTTATCTGTGTGTGTGCGCATATATGTATATGTATGTGTCTGTGTATGTATGTATACGTATATCAGTATATGTATATTTATGTGTGTAAATAAATATGTGTTTCGTATGTAATTATGTATGTATGTATATTTTTGTGAGTGTACATATGTTTCAATATATATATTTGAACTTGTACATATGTGCATATCTATGAATAGATTATTTGTTTGTAAAACTGAGATGTCAGTATCGCATTTTCGTGCTCCATTGTGCTATACTGGAATCACACTCCTTGCTTGGTTTATCCTATGCAAGTCTCGAATACTTAAGGTGCTTCTCTTGATGGTATGGTAAACCTACCTTTGGAATCTTTTTCTGTAAGTTGCTGTTGGAAATCCACGAAAATAGAATTGTGCTAGTTAATTTGTTCATTTAGTTAAGATTTGGTCACCAAAGACGTTTGCATCACCAAAATGTGGTGTGTCCTAGTTATGTTACCTCGTTGTAAAATAAGGCAAATGACATAGATAGTAGTACCTAAACATTAATAACCTCAAGCTAGTTGATAATTACTGGTTAAGGTACAATCATTTATGCATGTCCTAAGTTTTCAATGACAACGGCTGTCGGTAACAAATGCTAATAATAAATGCTATTATTGTAACCGTATATTTATTTTTGTATCTTTATATTGTGGAACTAAGTTTATTTTGCTGGTAGTCTTTTGACCTCGCTCCATTGAACAGGATATAAGAAGAGGAATCAGTTGTGTTAAGAGAATCTGCAAGGAGTACAAGATTTCTGGAGTGTATGGTTCAATTATCGAGTTGCTTGAATGCGATGAAAATTTATTTACTGCAGTTGAGGTGACTGCTGGAAATAGGTTTGTGCATAGTTTTTTCAACATCCATCTTTGAATTTGCTTGTTTTGCAATAAACCTGGCCTTTGCTTCTTGTGCAGTTTATTCCATGTGGTGGTTGAAACTGATGAAATTTCAACCCAAGTAATTCGACACCTCAATGCAGAGAAAGGTGGAAGAGTTACATTTATACCTCTTAATAGGGTTAAGGCACCTCATGTCAGTTATCCGCGAAGTTCTGACGTGATTCCTCTTCTTAAGAAACTAAAATTTTCCTCCGATTATGATCAAGCATTTGGTCAGGTCAGCAATCACCCATGAATCTTTTTCTATTTTTGATGTTATGATGATAAAATCAGTCTTTGTCAATATCTGCTTGTAAGATCATATTAAAAGTTGTTATTGCTTGCTAAAGGTTGATGTCAATATCATGCTCATAATTTAAGATTTTTAGCTGCTTCATTAAGTTCTGTGGGATTCACAATTTGAGGTTAATTAGTTAATAGAACAACTATAGTATTATCATATCTGATACACAATATTACAATAATTAGTCAAGGGATACATGTATATAATCATAACCCAGTTACCATATTTTCTATATGGTAATCATGCCAAGGAAAAGTACTATCAACTATATTATCTTTATTATTAATTACCCCTCTATATAGAAGTAACTGAAGAATACAAGATGCTTAAATATATATATTGCTCTGGCGTTAAGTTAAGCATCATTGAAGAGAGCACACCACTTGAAAGATGCCAAAAATTTCTCCATCTTGGCAACATTTAGTATTTCAAAGCATAATATACGGGGAGTAATACCATAGAATACACTTAAGGTAAGGCCTGAGAGCCTGAATGTAGATGCAGTATATACGTGCTTGCAGAATATACAAGGTGTATAAGTTGCCTGAATATACATTACGGCAAATTCCTTATTAGTCTACATGTTTCAATTTTTCTTTTTGATGTCTTGAAAGTTATTTGTATACCAAAATTAAAACTTTAATATCCTGAAAGAAGTGAGTTCAGTTACATACTTACATGACTTGTATGTATACATATCTGTCATCTTTTTTATTACCAATTAAACAGTGATTCTATTCTATATTAGAGGTATCCCCTCAAGTTGAAAGATTTTTCTTATATTCAAGAGGCCAAGAAAGCAAAATATGGTATATATAGTGCTGTACCTTTAGTAAATAGTTAACATTGTAAAACTGTATAGGGAAGTCTAGTCGGTACCCCTAAGAAACCTGAGAACCAGGAAAGCAATTCCGGTCCTTAGATAAAAAAGACGGTACAGATTGAATGAATTTCACATGTTTATAATCACATGTGATTCAAAAGTTAGCAGATGTCAGTGATATAGGCTCAAGTATTTTAGTGGTCTCAAGTGCACCCACGCCATAGATCATTTTCATATGTATGATTTTTACTTAAAGTGTAACCCATATTTGACTAACTCATGAAAATCCGAAATATCCTAATAAATCATTAAAGTGACAACACATCTTTAATTTTGTTTTGGATAAATTGATTTTAGCTATTATCTTGCTTACTTTCTTAATTCTTTCCATCAGCTATAAGTTGGGCAACTGCTGCATGTTTGAATATGTATGCATATATATCTGTCTGTGTGCATGTGCATGTGTATGTGTCTGTGCATGCATGCATAATTCCAGACGATCTTTCAACTGTCCACATAGTCCATATATTTTTGATTGATGAGGAAACATTTAATAGTTCTCATTGACTGTGGTTGTCTGTTTTTATTGCATGATAAGTTGCACTTAGTTATTTAAAAATGATTTTGTCTATAATTGAAGACTTGTCACTTACGTTTGATTAATGTGCATGATGACTATATTGACATCTGCATACACAATAGTGTGACTCAAAAAACAGTTTTCTTGATGGAGAAAGATGTTGTGTAGGTGTGTGATAACTGATAAGTTGGATTGGATCAGTGATATATCCGTGTAGCTTTCATATTATCATAAATCTGAAGGGAAGGGTGCCAAAGATTAGTGGACGCAAAATGTGCCTTGATTTTTCACTAAGCATTACTTGAAACATACATTAACCATGCAGAGATCCACATTTGTTAACAAAAACATTATCATACGTCATAAACACCTTTAACCTTCATTTATACAAATATGCACATTGTTTCTTTTCTCAGGTATTTGCTAGAACAGTGATTTGCCGAGATTTGGATGTTGCTACTCGTGTTGCTCGTACTGATGGTTTGGACTGCATAACTGTGGAAGGTTTTCTTTGCATTTTTGCTTTCCGTATCCTCTTTTTGTTACTTTTGAATTTGATGATACCTTTGTTTTGGTTAACTTTGTTTCTCATTATATTGTAGGTGACCAAGTAAGCAAAAAAGGTGGTATGACAGGTGGATTTTATGATAAAAGGCGTTCAAAGCTGAAGTTTATGAACATTATTCGACAAAATGCCATCTCAATCTCAGAAAAGGAACACGAACTCGAGAATGTTAGATCTGAACTCCAGAATATCCTTCAGTAGAGATGTATTTTCCAGTTAAACTGGTTATATTATATTGTCTTTCAGGCAATTTTGCTAGTTTCTAGGAATCCATTGGCTCTTTCTGCCATTCATATATCTTGCTATGGTAATCTTGTATGCTTGTAGATGGATAGGTTCATTTTGCATATGGTTCTTAAAATTTCACTCACTCTCTGATTTGATCAATAACTTCTTAGTCCTGTTTCGAAATATATATCAACACGTGGTCAGTCATAAACCGGAAGCATTATCTAAACACAGTCTGGGGTTTGCCATCTCCTGTTAGTATAGGATTGTTTCACTTTGCTTAATTGTTAAGTATCTTCTTTCCCAAGTTATGTTATTGGTTTGGACTTGACTTTTTCTCACCTATAGATAAGGAAATCAATGATATCGTTAATGAGCAGCAGAAAGATGATGCTGAGCTGGCTCATGAGAGATCAGAATTGGAACAGCTTAAGCAAGATGTTGCTAATGCTAACAAGCACATACAGAATATTTCTAAAGCTCTTGAGAAAAAGGTTCTGAGACTTTCTATTGACAGCTTGTCAAGTTATGCCAATTTATTGCTCTTACCTAAAAACTTAACATTACCCAATACCGTCTTTCACGGTGTATGGGGGAGGTGAGATGTAGACAGCCTTACCCCTACCATAGGTAGAGAGGCTGCTTCCAGAAATGGACCTCCGGCCTGCTGGGGGTGAGGATCGAACCCTTGACCTCTGTCTCCAGAGGCAAGGAGCTTAACCACTTGATCCAACCCAGCTTGTTTTGCACGGGAAGTTGCTTACGAATGAATTGAAATTTTTTGCAGGGGAAGTTGCTTACGAATGTGCAGACTCAAATTGATCAGGTCAAAGCTAATATTGCTACGAAAAGAGATGAGATGGGAACTGAACTTGTTGATCACTTAACCCCAGAGGAAAGGGATCTCCTGTCACGATTGAATCCTGAAATAGCTGACCTCAAAGAAAATCTCATAGCCTGCAGGGCAAACCGAGTAGAGGTTTGCTTATAAACGCTACTAGTGTTACCAAAATAATAAATTTTGTGTTGTGGTAGTAAGTATGGGTGGGTCGGGTGCATTGGGTAATGGGTCAAAATGGGTATGTTTGTACAGGTGAAAAAGTAAGTGTGTGTGTGTGTGTAGGGGGGGGGGACCCGCAGCACACTTTCATTCCCATTTTTTAAAAGTTATCAATGTTCTGAATAATACGATATAGGATTCGGTATGCATGAAAAGTAGATTTTGGGAGACTCCCATCTCGTTTCTTTTGATTCACATTTGATCTGTTTCTTTTTTCTCTAAATAAATTGATTAACTTTGGTGATAAATAAACAACCCAACTCAACCCATTCATAAGTCATATGGTTGAATTTTGCAACTTCTACTTTTTAGTATATGATATCTTATTATTTTTAATTGGTAGACTGAAACAAGGAAAGCAGAGCTTGAGACCAATCTATCAACAAATCTTGTTAGAAGGAAACAAGAACTGGAAGCAGTCAAACAGTCTCCAGAAACTGAGTCGTTAAATGCTGAGGTAGAAGCAAAGAGACAGGAACTACAAGATGCAAAGATACTTGTCGAAGAAGTGAAGAAACAGCTCAAAAGTCGGAATATCTAGATACTATGCATCCAGTTTTTGATATCACTAATCAATTTCCCTGACTAAACTTCACATTTCTTTTCCTTTCACCAGGAGTGTTAGAAAGTATAGAAGATCGAAACAAGGAACTCAGGAAAATCAACAAAAAGAAGAGCGACTTGAAGGTAGATCTTGCCTTCTCAAAGAGGAATTGCAGTTACATCTGACTGTGATTGTCAATGGTAATACATTAACATTTCCTATGAATGCAGGCTCGCTTGGAGGAGTATGAGAAGGCCCGCCAAAATGAGGATAAACGAGCAGAACAACTTATTAGCAGAAAAAATATCTTACTTGCAAAGCAAGAAGAGTACTCCAAGAAGATCAGGGAATTGGGTCCATTATCCTCAGATGCGTTTGAAATGTAATCTTAATTTCTTGACCACTATCTGTATTCTCGAATATTCATATACTTCTGTTGTTAACATAGTCAAAACGCAGGCACAAGCGGAAGAGCATAAAAGAACTATATAAAATGTTACACAAGTGCAATGAGCAACTAAAGCAGTTCAGTCATGTAAACAAAAAAGCACTTGATCAGTATGCAAACTTTACAGATCAAAGAGAAGAACTCCAGAATCGACAGCAGGAACTTGATGCTGGTGATGAGGTATATAACCAATGTTATGTATCTTTTTTCTCACTTTAATTGCTAGTTGAGATGGCATTTGGGTTATATTTCATCTCAACCAGGTCAACTGGGTCAAAGCAAAAATTGAACTAAAAGGAGCCGGTCAAATTGGTTGAATAGGTTAAACCTGTCAAAGGTCGCCCGATGTTTATTTTGAAGCACACAATCTTCTAAATTGCTTTATTGGAATGTCTAAATCATTATTTAGTTATATTGTGTTTTAAGCATACTTGAGAATTCATATTATTTTAAGAACACATAAAATTGGACGAAAGTGCTTGACCTATCTCCTTTTTTACCGGGACTAAAGAGATACCTTTTGAGCCTTAGCTGTCTGTTCTGTCCGTTTTTCCATCTGTAGTATTCATTGATATAAACTAATGTAACAATGTGGTTTGGCTCGTCTTCTGCACCAGAAAATCAAAGAACTTGTATCAGTACTGGATCAACGTAAGGATGAATCTATAGAGCGTACTTTCAAAGGTGTGGCTAAACATTTTAGAGATGTATTTGCAGAACTTGTCCAAGGTGGTCATGGGTTTTTGATTATGATGAAGAAGAAGGTTGGTATTTGTCAGTTTCTTATATGCATTAACTATACTTGTGGCATTTGTAAGATGCAACTTAATGTTATTGACTTCCAACAAAGCAGGATGGCGATCCGGCTGATAATGATTATGACGATGATGGGCCCCGGGTTGATACAGAGGGCCGTGTTGAAAAATACATTGGTGTGAAAGTGAAGGTATGTATTCTTTCGAAACTCTTATGTTATTCAGTATTGTTGTAGGAAACAAACTGCTTTTTGTTGTCTCTACCTCATACTTCATACGTGATTGGGAGATTGTGTAATGCTTGCAGTTTGATTCCCTTTCTGAAATCAATTGTTGCTGTATGTATGTTTTGAAATTATATGTGCTCATGTTGATTTTGATGTGGGATTCATGTCAGGTTTCCTTCACTGGACAAGGGGAAACACAGTCCATGAAGCAATTGTCTGGCGGTCAGAAGACTGTGGTTGCGTTGGCCCTGATATTTGCCATACAGCGGTGTGATCCTGCTCCATTTTACCTTTTCGATGAGATAGACGCTGCACTAGACCCTCAGTACCGAACAGCAGTTGGAAGTATCCTGCCTATATACTTGAAATTTTAATATTGCTTAGAGATGGTTGGGTCCGGTTGGTTATGGAACAGGTATTTATTGGTACAGGTTGAAACGGGTCAGATGATGATAGGTAATTTAAAAGACAGTTTTTCAAATATTCTTTATTTATTTATATATAGGTAGTGTGTTTAATATTTGATTATATGATTAAAAACCTCTAATTCAAAAATATTCTATTTTTTTAACTAAATGAATTGGGAAATTTTATGATATTCTAATTTTTTAACAAAATTGAGTGGGAACAATACTAGTACTCTTTACAACTTTCAACCTGTATCCTCTTAACCTTATTATATTTTGTTTGTTTGATCTTGTTGTAGATCAAAGATAAATCAAGAGTCCAGTCAATCTATATATAAGTAGATGAGTCCAAATTGCCTGCTCTATGTCATTGTTTATTTTCATCTAATGAAGCAGAGTATCGACTTCAAGTTGTGTTCTGTGTCCTGGCTGTCTTGTCGTATCATTGGTATTCTTAACAACTTGTTTCTAGATATGGTTCGTCGTTTGGCAGATTCGGCTAGTACACAGTTCATTACAACAACATTTCGACCTGAACTTGTGAAAGTTGCTGACAAGATATATGGTGTGACGCACAAAAATCGAGTCAGTCATGTAAATGTTGTCACCATGGATGAAGCACTGGATTTCATTGAGCATGACCAATCTCACAATGCTGAATGACGCGTGAATGGTATGCAAACTCAACTTGTTTGTTTTACATGATGCACTACATATGTGTAGCATGCTTGTAATTAAGTTATGTTACATCATAAGCATGTAGGCTTCCACAAATGGTAGAGGTGGAATAATTGTTGGGTTGTTACTGGTCAAAACAGGTCATTTTGAAACCGTCTGGTTACGGTTTCAACAACGTTATTCTCCAAAATTCTAGACCATCAGATTTACTTCCAGGATTATATATATCTGTATAATGATAACATAATTTTTTAAATGCAATTAATCTCGGAGGTTATGTGGACAAAATATGAAAGTGCACTTCGAGCACCTTTTGACTAGTTGACCAGCTTTCTCTTTTGCTATCTTTTTGCTTCTAATATTACCCATTTGATTTGTGGCTTAACCCTTTGTAGTTAACTCTTTCATCTGAAAGATAAAGCGATGAAACTTTGCTATATGCGGAATTAGAAACAAATGTTAAAATAGAAAATACACTTGAGTTTTGAGAAAGAGAAGAATGAAAACACAGAAGTTATTGTTGTGATGGTTTAGAGTTTAGACTACTATAGACACAAACTAAAAGTAGAAAATGATATATTTAGTGCTTATTCAATAGATTATTTTCATTTGTTTGAGTTAGACTTTGTATACATATGCATGCAAATACAACGTTTTGGTGAATCATTCACATGCATTATCATAGTTATATTCCTGGAACATAGGTTCTTACAGAAACACATGTGGTTCCATAAGATGCATTTTTGCTTCCGAGCTAATATATCTATTTTGGTGCAGTAATGCATGCAACATTAGCTGGACGATTTGGCTGTATTCCAGACATTTCCTTAACATTTACCCGTAGTTGGTAGCCGAGACTTGGTATATAAAAGCTAGTATGCACCTTGCACTATAGATCTGTAACCTTTATTTAGCATTGTGGTGTTTGTAGAACTGATTCCCTGATCAATATTTGTGTTTATTCAGCTATTTGTACAAAAAATGCATGCAAGATGCCCTCGTGTTTCTAAAATTTTATTATATTGTAATTTATAGAGGTGGCAAATTGAGCAGATTGGATAAGTTTGGCTAACAGGTCAACGACTCAAAACAGTTTGTTCAGGTTGAAACTGTAAACCCTTGAAAAATCAGACTGATTCAAAAGTTTCTATAAAATGATTAACAAGTGCATTTTCGAAGGGACTTGTAACATAGTTTTTGAGGGAAGCATTTGCTTAGTGGAAAGTCATTTCAAGAATTCAAGGACATAAAAAATATCCATTTTAAGCATTTGCTTAGTGGAAAGTCATTTCAAGGGCATAAAAAATATCCAAACCACGTTGTGGGTTTTGTTGTCAGTCATCGTCACCATTAGGGATTTAGGGGTGGTCCGGTGTCATTCCCAACAGGCCATAACAGCGGGAAAACGGGGCTAACGCACTAATATAGATTTCTTGTTCTTTCGTCTAAGCTTTGACGGTAAAAAAAAATTACGACTACAAAGTTAGTTAAGTTTTATATATATATATATAGACTTAAGATCCTGTGAGAACAAGGAGATTATGTGAGAACGCATCTTATCCCTTCATTTTTTTATCAAAAAACCTGATTTGGGAGGTGACATTTTTGTAAATACTTTGAAGTTTGATTTTGGAGGCATCACATAAGGATTGCTAGTTGAAGTTTAATTTTTTTTTGCTTCACAATAGGTTTAACATAGTGAAATTTATTTATTTTTTGTTAACAACAATGTTTGAAGTAGTGAATTGATATGTATAAACATTAATCTCTTCAAAAACTAATGTTATTTACTTAATCTCATTAAAACTATGAGAATCTATACAAATAAAAATTTATAGTATCATAACCTTATGTTAAGAAAAAAAATAATAAACTTAACCTCACAAAATGAATGATGTGAAGCTAAAAAATTTAGCTTCACATGAGCAAAATGATGTGAAGCTAAAAAAAAACTTCACATGAGCAAAATGATGTGAATCTAAAAAAAAAGGTTCACATAAGCATAATGATGTAAAGCTAGAAAAAAAAAGTTTCACATGAGCAAAATGATGTAAAGAAAAAAAAAGAGGTCAGTACATAAAAATGTAATTAACTATGACCTGATATTCATAGTGTGTACTCAACTATTCGGGCTTCCATTGTGTGTAACAAACTAGTTATTTCTTTCCGTTGTATGCAATTTGGTGACGTGTCAACTTGTAAGGATGACACGTGACACCTTATACGGATGACACATGAAAAAAATGCCGAAAATTGTATACATTGGAAAGAAATAACTAGTTTATTACATACAATGGAAGCCCGAATAGTTAAGTACATACTATGAATGTCAGATCATAGTTAGTTACATTTTTATGTCCTTACCCAAAAAAAAAAGAACTTCACATGAGCAAAATGATCTGAAGCTAAAAAAAAAGCTTCACATGAATAAAATGATATGAAGCTAAACAAAAAAAAAAATCACAAGAGCAAAGGTGATGTGAAACCTCCAAAATCAAACTTCAAAGTATTTACAAAAATGTCACCTCCAAAATCAGGTTTTTTGATCAAAAAATAGATGGCTAAGATGTGTTCTCACCGTTCTTACGAAATCCCTTTTTTCTCACCAGAACTCAACCCAATATATATATATATATATGAATGATCTAAAGGGAAGTGCATTTTTGAGGGAAGGGAGGAAGTGTTGATCTAACCATTCATTTCATGTAATCAAATTAAGGTGCATCATATTATTATGGTATGCATTTCATGAGAATTTAGTGACAGCATGGAAGTACCAATGAGAATATGCCACGTGTACAAAGAAAACCCATTTACCCCTAAAACAAATTATCTCACAAACGACAAGTCGAAAAATTATGAAAATTGCATCATAAAATTCAGCGTTTTATCCTCTTCGATTTAAGATCACTCAAGGTATATTTTCGACAACTTTATTTTTTTCAATTTTTAATAGGTTTTACAAATTAGTATGCATCAAAATGCATAATATTAATACTTGTGAAGACAAATGTTAACGTACATCAATTTAAAAACTGATTTACATCGAGTCAAATATAGCTAAATAATGGGGATTTGTTCTGATTGTAGTGGTTGTTAAATACATCACTACATTGTAAATCAATGTTAACATGCATCGTAGTGCATACTATTAGTATTCGTCAGCTTGTATGTTAACATGTATCAATATACATCAATACGAATTAAACTTATATTAAGATGCATCACAATATATACTATTTTCAATCATCAACTCGTATGTTAACATGTATCAAAATATATCACTACATTGTAAACAATATTAATATGCATCACAGTGCATACTATTAATACTGAATACAGCAGAAATGATGAGATCAACAGAAACTATAAAGGCAACAGAAACTTATCTTAAGATGCATCACAATGCATACTATATGTTAAGATGCATCACAATGCATACTATTATGCCATCAAAAAACAAAAAAAAATGGTCGAAAATATGCATTAATAGATCTTAAATCGAAGAGGAGAAAACGCCGAGTTTTATTGTGCAATTTTCATAATTTTTTGACTTGTCGTTTGTGAAATAATTTGTTTTGGGGGTAAATAAGTAAATGTGTTTTGATTATTATAGAGGTGATCACATGGTTGCACCCCCACACTAATTATCATAGAATTCATATGATTAATGGTAGTGATTCACTTCCCCCTTCCTCCATTTTTTGCACTTCCCCCTAGATCACTACCCTATTGTCACACCCCTAAATTCGGATTGCGGAAGCGAATTGGGTCGGGGCGCGACTAATTCATAATCACAGCACAAAGATATAATGAACGACTCTATATACGTTGTTTTACAACTTGTATTGATAAAATCAAAGTTAAAATCAAAATATAGTTTACATAAGCTCAGTTTGAAATTGAGAGATTTACATACATAAATAATTTATACAAAATATAACAATGCAGCTAAATCTCTGAATGTTTGCATGCTGACACGAGCTAATGATTTCTGAATGCAGTCCAACCTACTGCTGAGTACCTGTGATATATGCTAAAATGGGTCAGCGAAACGCTGGTAAGCTCACAGGTTTGTATGTCAACATGTATTGTATGAACCACAAGATTTAATTGAATTTAAATTGCAATTAAGCAAATTAAAAGTTTTACAGCCATGAGCACATAGTCTGAGCTTAACTCGAGGTGTCAGGTCCACATTTAAGGCATCCTGATCGAGGTGCCTCCCACGAGTTCCTAATCTACACTCGTCTGAACAAATATTAGTACATCCGTTTACCCAGTTAATGCTTACTAACCCGGACGAGGAGGGTCAATCCTATATGGTACCATATACTAATATTCACACTACAACGTATTACCAAACTATGTTGAAGAGGGCTTTTAAAAGATTAGTGAGATAACTCATGTAGTATTTGTTTGATTTCGTACTTGCGTTCATATAGTAAAATAAAACGAGCAGTATATCACACCCCTGAGCAAAACAGTAAAATAGGGGCTATGAGACTCACTTGAGTCTTGAAGTGCTTATCTAAATAAACTTGAGTTGATTAGCCAAGTAGTGATGTCCGAAGACTTGTAACCTGAGGGTGTCCATGACACGCGATGGTTATTAATTGATTAGGTATCTTAAAAGACTACCTTTGTAGTTGCTCGTCCAACTAGAATGTCCAAATGACTACGATTTGGTTGATTAACTTGAGTTTTGAAAATGTGTACGGCCCGTTGGTGATTCTTTGTAATAATAATCTCAACTATTATTATTATTATGATTTCGAAGTGTTATACTTAAAAGGTATGTTCCAATGTGTTTTAGAAGTCGTATCGTATTCGTGTTTGATGTTATACAAGTTTGACACTTTGTGTGAAATGTATTTACAAACTCTAAGTGACGGGGGTCCGGGGGCAGCGCCCCTGGTAAGTGGGGTTCTAGGGGTGGCAACCCCTGGCGGGGTCCAAGGGGCTGGCCCCTGGTTGGGGTCAAGATGCCAAGTCAACTCGAAAAATTGTTATTTCTACTACATTGCTTTGGTGAAAAACGCATCTAGACTTGAATTTGGGTGAAATCAAGTGATAAAATTTTAGGTCTCGACACTTAGTAAAATCTATGTTTTCTTGGTTCTGTTTCATGCGACACTTATAGCGTCACTTGAGGAAGTGACGCATAAGGGGCGACACTTAAGCAAGTGTCGGGTACAAGTGTCGGTATCAGGGTCATGCGTCACTAGGGTCAGTGCCGGATGAAATCAGAATTCAATTATAGGCGACACTTGGACAAGTGCCGCTAGAATTGTCGGTCAGAAAGTGTCGGGTATTGAATTTGCGACACTTAGGCAAGTGTCGGGAAAAGGCGGTTTTATGCGGCACTTAGGCAAGTGACACAAAATTAGGGTTTTTTAGCGACACTTAGTGCGTCACTTAAGTGACGCTACGCTGCGCTGGTCTATGCGACACTTACGTCTGTTGGCCGGATTTTGGGCCGAAAATGTGTTTTCCGATTTCCGTTTGTCTGAAACTTTTACCCAACCCATTGGACATTTCAAGCTTGAATAAACAACTTTTATGAAAAATAAATGGAATCTAAGAGTTTTCGAGAATTGTTGAAAATCTTACAAGTTAACGTCGGAGAATTCCGAAAAGGTAGAAACGTAGATCGTGACGTGGTGAATCTTTTTCTCTAAATAAGCAAAATGTTTCGAGGTCGTTTGGTGGTGGAAATCGGTGATTGTAGGTGGCGGTGGTGGTGGTTGTTTTAGAGAGGAAAAGAAGAAGAGAGAGAAGGTGGGATGGAGAAATGAGGCAAAATAGGGGGAGGGCAGGTTTTTGGGGGGGAAAAAGGGGGGGAAACCTCCCAAATTTTAATCCCCGCGTTTGTGTTTCGTGCGTTGTTCGTTTTCCGATTGTTTAAACATTAAATAATTATTTTAAAATACGAATATTTATTCAATGTTTTTGTTAAAGTATTTCATCAATTACTTTTACTTGAGTTATAAATTATAACTTATTCTTGTTTCGATCGTTTGCGCGTTTATTTTCTTAATCGCGTAATCCTTGTTTGCACGATATGAATTTGAGTTGAAATATTATCTAAATAATATTTTGGATAAAATAGAGTTATTAAATAATGTTATATTATTTAATAAAATTGTTCACCAACGTCCGTATTAACTGAATCGAATTGCATTCGATTTGAAACTTGTACGGTTTAATCAAATCGTATACTTGTATATATTCATCAATATATATATATCGATACATCAATTAGCCTAGCACAAGACTAATTATATGTATTAACAATTGATTAGGTACAAATTACTAGTCCTAATTTGGCGGGTGTCACACCTATATATATATATATATATATAGTGGAATGATCCAGAGGGAACACCCAATTTGGGAGGGAAGGGGGGAAGTGTTGATCTAACCATCCATCTCATCTAATCAAATTAAGGTGCATCATATTATAGTGGTATGCACTTCATGAGAATTTAGTGACAGCATGGAAGTACTAATGCGAATACGCCACGTGTACAAAGAAAACCCATTTACCCCTAAAACAAAGTATCTCACAAACGACAAGTCGAAAAATTATGAAAATTGCATCATAAAATTCAGCGTTTTCTTCTCTTCGATTTAAGATCACTCAATGCATACTTTCAACAACTTTATTTTTTTCGTTTTTTATGGGTTTACAAATTAGTATGCATCAAAATGCATAATATTAGTACTTGTGAACATAAATGTTAACGTACATCAATTTAAAAAAGTAAAATATAAACTTAAATTAATATGCATCACATTACATGTTAATAATACTTATAATATATATCACTTTGATATAACATGCATCAAAGTACATACTATTAAAACTCAAAAACATGAATGTTAATTTGTATCAATATACACCGCTACGATGTAAACCTAGGTTAACACGCATCTAAGTGCATACTATTAGTAATCGCTATCATTAATTTTAACATACACTATTAGAATGTAAACATAAGTTAATATGCATCCTTTTGCATACTATTAGTACACATTAAAACCAATGTTAACATATATTTAACATACGTAACCCCGATGTAAAACTAATTTAACATGCATCGTAGTGCATATTATTATTAATCAACAAAAAATTTAAAATACTTAAATATACATCACTACAATTAATATGAATCACGTTGCATACTATTAGTACACATTAAAATGAACTATAACAAAATATGAATATACACCACTAGGATGTAAGAATAAATTTGCATGCATCACAATGCATACTATTATTACACACGAAAATGAATATGCATTTATGTAAAAATAAATTTGCATGCATTACAATGCATACTATTATCCCATCAAAAAACGAAGAAAAAAAAATATCGTCGAAAATATGCATTGATGGATCTTAAATCGAAGAGGAGAAAAATCTGAGTTTAATGGTGCAAATTTCATAATTTTTTGACTTGTCGTTTGTGAGATATTTTGTTTTAGGGGTAAATGGGTAAATGAGTTTTGATTATTATAGAGATGATCACATGTGTGCACCCTCACACTAATTATTATAGACTTTATGAGATTAGTGGTGGTGATTTACTTCCCCCTTCCCTCATTTTTTGCACTTCCCCCTAAATCACTACCTTATATATATATATATATATATATATATATATATATATATATATAGGGTAAGGTTCCAATGAGAACACTTCGAAAATAAGAACGGTAAGAACACTTTATAAATGTATAATTAGGCAACAAAATCATTAGATTCATACTCATACATCTCAAATATGTGTAGAAAAATTGATTAGAATAGATGCGAACTTTCGAAAATACACAAAAGTCAAAAAAATGATTGATGCACAATTATAGAGATAATCGTGCATCAATCGTTTTTTTCGATTTTTGTGCATTTTTAGAAGTGTGCATTTGTTTTTCTTTGCATATTTGAGATGTATGACTGTGAATCTAATGATTTTTGTTGGCTAGTTGTCCATTTATGCTGTGTTCTCACCGTTCTTATTTTTAAAGTGTTCTCATTTGATCCAAACTCTCTCTCTCTATAAATATATATATATATATATATATATATATATATATACACACACACACACGCGATACATCATTTTATTGTTTACTCTTGACATTCTGCCAACATAATTAGGAGGTCTCACGTGAACAACATGCACGTGAACTACTTTCATTGAAAAAAAAAAAAAAAAAAACTTATTAAACTTTATATATACACTAAGGGGTAAGGACATAAAAATGCAATTAACTATCACTTGACATTCATAGTATGTATTCAATTATTTGGGGTTTCATTGTATGTAACAAACTATTTAATTCTTTCCATTGTATGTAATTTTCGGTATTTTTTCCATGTGTCATCTATATAAGGTGCTATGTGTCATCCTTACACGTTGACACGTCACCAAATTGAATACAATGAAAAGAAATAAATAGTTTGTTACACACAATGAATGCCCGAATAGTTGAGTACACACTATGAATGTCAGGTCATAGTTAATTATATCTTTATGTACTTACCCAATACACTGATAAAACATATGGCTTTTTGCCTTCCTCTTTCTTAAATATTTACTTAAAACTTTACGTATGTACAATGTACAACTCACAAATATCATACACAACTCTAATCTAAGATCCTTATGTAATGCCTAAAATTCGACTGTGACAAAATTCAATTATGGTACGCGATCCGGGTTCAATATTGGGATCACGTATCACAGTTAAAAACAACCTGCAAATAGCTGCACGAACGCTAACCCAATTTTTCCATTAAAACAACATCAAACCAGCTTTCTAACTATTTCTAATGCAGCAACAACAACTTATAACATCAACAAGTTTCCAACTCTCAATTACACATATTAATATCCTAACTAATTTAAATCGAATTCATGTGTAGAACGTAACAAATCAAGAATACTTACAATTTGAAGATGATGAATAAGATGATGAAGCTAAATCTGATTTTAACTTAAAGAATCACAGCCTTGGTTTGATTTATGGTTTCCAATTTAGGTGTTTAAGTTTGGTTTCATGAGAATGTGAAATGAATTGGGAAAGTAGCGGAATTAGGTCGACATTTCCAAACCGACCCCAATTAAGTGAGTATAATTTTATTCCCCTCTTGACCTATTGTCTGGAACTTAAAAACCATTTACAATTTTAACTATTTTATTTTATCGTCAACTATAATAATTTAAAACAAGTAATAATTTACTATCCACAATAAGTCATTTAACCTATTTCCTAATTTTCCAATTAATCATAATATAAACAAATAAATTTCTAACATTTTAAATAATAATATAAAAGTAGAGAATTTACCATTTTACTATTAGGCTCTAGAAGTGGATGTTACAAATATCCTTCTTGATAAATACTAACACTCCCCTCTTTCCTCAAAAAATGTATTTTCCTCTGGATCATTCTAATATATATATATATATATATATATATGTGTGTGTGTGTGTGTGTGTTAATTATGATTTATATGAGTATATATATACGACGTACTAATATATGCATACAATTATAATGATTTTTATAAAGTTTTTAGTATTATTTTATAAAGTTTATAGATTATGTTAAAGATGTGAAAGTTTATGATATCTTCTTATTTGGATGAAGACATAATATCCAAATCCAAACCAAATCTGAATAACCGACACCGAATAATCCGAATCTTATTTAGTTTGGTTTACATAATAAACTTGAAAAATCGGAGTAGCCCTACCCGACAACCCGAAACTGAACGGTTTTGTAAAATTTTTGTTCAAAGAATTTCTGTTTAGGAAATTAAATTTGACGCCACAACACAAAATTGTTCGATTGTATAGTTTTCATCTTAATTATCTAATATCCTCTCCGATTTAATATCCTCTGAATTCCTGTGAACGACGACCGGCGTAACTACAAGCCCTAACTTCCGTCTGTCTGATCCCTGTAAGTTTCTTTATATCTTTCTCGTTACGGTTTACTGATTTTAGAAATTAGGTTGATGGAATTAGCTACATGTGAACCCCTAATTTACTCCCAATATAGAGATTGGTACACTACTAAAAAGTTACAAATATGCATCCATATCTTCATCTTCATTGTGTAATTTTTCCATGTTATAGTTATAGAAATCATACTATATTAGTTACTGGTTTGAGTACCTTTTATTTTCAATAATCATACAACATGACTGTTTAGAGTGAGCTGGATACATCATGAAAAGAACGTTGCCATGGGATAACGATGACAGTGATTCTTCATCTAATGATAAGTCTTCAAGTGCTGATTCAGATGCTTCTGATAATGATCAAATCCCAAACAAGAGCAAAAAAGTCAGTTCTAGTGGATCCTCCAAATCTAGAGGTAATATTTCTTCATTTTTTTTAAACTAAAATGACAGTAACATAGTATGATACGTTGTATTAGTAAAAGAACAATGTATAAAATTAATGCAGCCAAACCCGCAAAGACGAAAAGCAAGGGTATTGACTTTGAAGCATTGAGTCAACATGGCTATAAAGGTGGGCTATCTGTTCTGAAAGTCCCAGCCCCAAAAGAAGATGACAAGGACCGTGATTGGTCTTGGTCAACAGGCAAGGAAACCCGTGGAGTAAACGAGACTGAAGAAAGTTACCAAGAACGACAAAAGACACGGGCCGCATTACTTGAAGGAGAACAGCTGGCACACGCCCGAACCCAGAAAGAGAAAAACCTTTCTTTTGCACAGAAGGAAAAGAGAAAAAGAGATATGGGTCAGGCTAGTAGGGGAAAGAGTTACGTTGAAGAAGAAAAGAGATTGCTAAGGGAAAATGGTGTTTACTCTGGTTTTGATTCTTGAATATTGCCAATCTTGTGTGCTTTGCAGAGTCGAGTTTATGGAATATGTTATAGCTGTAAGCTGTTAACTTAGACTTGTACTAATGACATCTTTCGTTGTACTTTCTAAAGTTGTGAAAGAGAAATATATCGGTTCGTAATGCGGCTGCTTTTGAACATAGTATCAGCGTTCTTAGGGTGGTCAGGCCATATTTGGTACGTTTCACGGTCTTATTTGGATTAAACAGGTTCCAATCTGGACAGGTGTGTAACTACTTTAGATCAGCTTGCTTTTCAGTCATGTGGTTTTGTATATTCTGATTTCTCGATTGACGTTTGCATCACAATTTAAGTAATCTTGAACCTAAGCTCAGAAGTGGTGTGAACCTAAACCTGACCTTGTGTTTTAAGGATACGTTCAGTTTGCATTTTTATAAACAAAATTGTAACAGTATACATAATGTATTGATCTCATAACAATGAATGATAACTTCATAGACTCTGTAGTGGAGTCATCCGAAAATATTGATACTAAGATTGATCTTACAAGAAAAGAATTATAAGATAAGCTACTCAAAGCTTTGGGTTATCAATGCAACAAGAAAGAGAACAAAGAGCTACGGAGCGTTTGAATTTTCAATTTTAGTACAGTACATTAGGAACTTCGGTTCGAGGTATCAATGAAGTGTTTTCTAGTGTTATATATTTATAAATATATATACACCCCCATGCATATAAAAGCATTGATTCGGTTAGCCTGCATAATTATATCGAATGCTTATAGAACCACATTGTTTGTTTTTCCTTTTTCTTGCTCTGACGGCTCTCTTAAACAGCACTAGCAGGAATGCAACTTAAATGTTACGTAGTAATAATTAATAACATATACAACCAATAGACATAAATAAAGATTCATATTAGTGCCTTCAGATCATTTGCTTACAATGGAAATTACATTTGTAACAAAGCCACACTGGCCCAGACGAAGCTGCTCGTATTGAAATTTAAAGTGCATACCTCATTACCCACTTAAATACCATGATTATCAACAATCCGGTGTTGTTTCTTGAAGCTTTTTGCTGTGATTATGCCAAGGAAGATCTGCTGGGAAGAGTTCTGCAGATGGCTCTAATTGTATTTGGAGTGGTTCTGCAACAACCTCCTACAAGTGATACTCCTATCTCGCACCATTTATTCACATACGAAACAAAGTCTACATCTGGGACTCCAGTGTTTTTCTGTAACAAAACATAGCAGTGTATAAATCATATGCTATATTCATTACAAATAGTATTTATATTCAAATTCAAAAAATCATTCATCACTCGTGGCATGGCTTAAAACCAGTGATATATTAGAGTGTTAGACGCGGCAAACTGAACAGGTTGGTTAACATAAGATGCACGTTGCCGGCCTTTCACCCTTCAACCAATCGGATATATTTTATTTGAAACTATTTTTTTATACAGCACGTTTTTTACAATTGAAGATAAAAACTCTACCCAAATGTACCCATTCATCACCAAATGGGCCAAAATCGCAACCGTAAATGATATAGACCAAAGAATTTCTTGCACAATGACACTTCTACGCAAAGAAAGAAGCAAAGTGCACAATTTGTTACAAGGCGAACCTAAGCTGATTGAGTTAAATGTAAATAACATCATTTATCCACTAGCAGCAACAAGATATAGCATAACAATGCAACTTTCTCATAATTTGGGGTCCTATTTGAGTAAAATCTCAATAAAAAACACATTCAAAAGACAGAGCTTTGATAAAAAGGAGGAAAGACTCACCACCCACTGCTTTATTTCGGCATCATAAGTTTCACCACTATTTGGATATATGAGTATCGGTTTAGTTGTCACCTGAACGATACGTTAGAAAGAGATCACTATGGTGTATAGATAAGTTATATAAGTATTTAGTCCATACAAAAACTGAAGCAGAGAAAGATTAGACAATATACCTTCTTAATGGATTGAATCAAACCACTGATAAATCTAGGTGGTGTACAGTTGATTCCCACAGCAACAACTTTTGGGCATGAATCGGCAATTTTAGCACATTCAGTCAAGGAATCACCACTGACAACATTTACACCATCTTTGGAGTTAAAGGAAAACCACGCGGGAATGTTTATGCCTTCTTCAAGAAGCTCAGCGTAAGCCTATTAAAGTAGTGAAAAGTGACAATAATAATCTTTAACTATCAATAGTAATTACCACATATGTGGATGGATAGAATTAGAAGACTTGAGAAATAAAGAACTTTCTTAGCATTCCTCTCTTCAGAAGCATTCTTAACGGATCCTAACCCTACCACTTTTACTAGTAGTAGAGTAAAATACCAAGTTGATAACAACTAAGACCAAATTAAAGCATAAAAATAAAAAAATTATGAAGATTGAGAAACAAAAATTATTTGGAGATGGTAAATATTGTTTCTCTACCTGTGTTTCAAGCTTGTTTGGCACTGTTTCGAATGCTATTAGGTCAGCACCTGAATCAGCTAAAACTTGAACTCTTCTCCGATGAAAACTCTTTAGGAACTCCAGATTCATTGCATCGCCATAGTCCCCACTTATAAGATCATAGAGAGGTGTTGAGCATAAACACAATCAAACACATGCAGTTTCCACTAGATATAAAACTACCAGGAGTCGAGCATCTTTAAAGTTACATACGTGTTCTATATAATGATATCTACTGACCACTAGTTGTAAATTTCTTTGAAAAGCATGACAAAAGATGTCATATGAACTCTCCAGTCTCTAGGACAGTAGCATGAGTTAAATATGTAGGTTATATGTGAAACTAATATGTTGAAATCATTTAGATGGAACACACAATTAAGCCCCATATTGAACAAAGATCACAGAAATTCAAGTGATACAGATTTTATGTGACAATAATCCTAAAAATGAGTTATATGGAAAAAGGGGTTACCTATATTCAGAACCATCAGCCAAATAAGCCCCATAGCTGCCCACTGACGCAGCAACCAAGATAGGCCGATGCTTGAGTATTCTACCATCACTAGTAAAGTCACTAGAAGATTCAAGACATCTCTCATAATATACATCCCGTGCCTCACGAGCAATATCTACACTTTTTTTAAGCATGGCCTCACCTTCCTCCTTAGAGAAGCCTTTGGCTTCGAACCCTTGAATCGTTGCCTGTACAAATCCCATAAGATTGGGGGTAATAAGCACGTGAGTGAGATAGAGAGATTGATACCATCGAGAACCACCGGATTACCTGATAAGATGCTGTGATTATTACATCTGCACCAGCTTCAAGATAATCAAGGTGTACCTGAAATATGAGACAGATGAATGCACTATTCAGAACTCAGAAGAATAGATTAAGTAGGTCTGCCTTAATGAAAACGATTTTCACTATAAGTTTCGTAGAATGCGAAGGTGGTCTACTTAAAACGTAATAATAGTAATGCAATATTTTAATTCTTTGTCAGGTAGTTGTCCTAATAATACTGGAATAATAGAAAATGATCACTTGCTTCAAAATGCATATCAAGCAAAAATAGGAGTATAGGACCACTGAAGAAATAAATATTCTTTTTATGATATTTAGTTCCAGAAATGGTCCTGAGTAGAGTTTTACCAGGGCTATGGGGTTGGAATGCTGACAATACACAAGATCTTCTTATCCATACACTTTATTGCAAATATTACCTACCTACTTCTATGTGCTTT
Source organism: Pseudognaphalium luteoalbum (assembly GCA_963422505.1). NCBI lineage: Eukaryota > Viridiplantae > Streptophyta > Magnoliopsida > Asterales > Asteraceae > Pseudognaphalium > Pseudognaphalium luteoalbum. The sequence goes on from OY730196.1 coordinate 15,781,851, forward strand.
TATGGCTATATCTTATACAATCTCCGTTAAAAGTGTTACGCTAAAAAGGCACGCTTTCAACTTTTAAGAAGAGTATATAACAAATTTTTGTTATTAATTAATCTGAATTGTATAAGCTATGATGTCAATTTGGGATATAAGTATCGGTATTGCACAAATGACTTAAATCACTGTCCATGTTGTAGACTGCATTTTGTAGTTTCTTTCTTTTGAAACAACAAACAAAGTATTAAAATCTACTGTAATGCTGCTGCCCGGAAAAAAGAGAAGAAAACAGAGCAACACATTACAATCACTCACTAATACATGATTAAGAACACACATACACATTTATACAATACTGTAGTTGCTAATTAGAAACTTATACCATATAAATCAGCTCAAAATTAAACACAAATCAAATACTCCATCAAAGTTATAGCTATCTAAATGTAAAAGTATTGATTTATCTATGTTAATTTGATATTAATAAATATCAATGTTCATAAATAATCAACTTTTAAAAATCTGATATCAAACCGTAGTTTAGCATTTTTTATTCGGTAGTTCATTTTAATTACTAGCACTCCGTAATTAACTAAGATTAAGTTTGCTCATAATGAACACTGGAAGTAAACATAATACAGCATTTTTTAATGATCACCATCATCATTTTTATTAGCACAACAAAACAACTAGTAATATACACACAGAGAGTTATGAAATTATAAATATAATAATAAAAAATTATACATATAGGAGCATTATATTAAAATACAAATAAGTGTGTATATATATACCTGACGAACAAGGTTAGTAGAAGTAAGGAGACACGTGGCACTCCAGAGAGGATCATTAAGATCAGCACCGTGTCGTTCAAGCTCCGTCGCAAATCCGCCGTCAATAACGGCAACGCCACCGGATTTACGGAGGAAATCAGACATCAACATATTTACGGTGCCGCTACTAGCTCCCATTGTTCCGAGGAACTTTAATTTACCTAATTAATTAAATATCTCCGGCGAAATGCTTATATCAAGTGGTCGGCGGTGGAAAGCAAGTCGGTGATCGGGTGAAACGGAAGAACAAAGAAGTGTGCGCATTTATAGAAAGGGGCTGGAACTCGGTGAGCAGTTTTTAAACTGTATTTTGACAAATAGACCCTCCTAATATTCAGAAATGCCAAAATCAGTCTCCCTTTTTTGGCTATAAAATAACAAAGCGTTGAATTCTCAAACTTATTTTAATATTTTTTATCGGTGTGTGTAAAATATGAAAAAGAAAGAAAGAAAGTAACGTTTCATCCTGGATGGTGCTCCAGAATGCTGTCCAGAGCGCCGTTAAAATTGTCGTCGCGATGTGAAGGACGCCGTCAGACAGTGCTCTCGAGCCATTGACAAAACGCTGCCCACTTTGTGTGCTATAACAACTAAGTAGCTTTGTTGATGGACGTTTTTAATAAAAGTCAAGTGCGTACAAATGTATCAAAGTATGTTTTTAGTTCTATGTATATAATCGGTTAGAGTGATTTATTGTAATAATCTTTTAGTTTTTGATAATTGTATGCATCTAACGTTTCTTATAACTTGCAAACTGTTAGCGTGCATCAATTTTGATAACGTGGTAATGAACCGGTGATGTGTTGAATGATGTGGTGGTATATCTAGAGTCACGTCAGTAGAAATATTAGGATGTATGATGAAGAAAACAATGAAGTAATTCCCATACACAATTCGGATCAAAAGGGCGACTGCATTTTAAGAGGAAGAAGGGACAGATGATCTTAGCCGTTGATTTCCATGACCAAGTACCCAAATTGGCAACATTATATTTTACTTGCACATTGCATAATACGTAAAATACGGTGTTGTTGAGATACAATGAATTTGAATTTTTAATGACATAAATCAAACCGCTGAGATCGTTTGCTCCTCTTACTAGACCCGTACATAGTTTCTAACAATACATGAGTTAGTAAAATATGATATTTTGTCATACACGTCAAAAAAAAATTGATGTTGACCGACCCCATAATCTCCCAAATTTTCAAACGGATCACGTCTAAATGGGATGCACCATATTATTCTCCGTGCATACTTAGAAATACACAATTAAGGGTGATAAGGATGTCCACTTATTATATACTACCATCCTACTAAGACCACAAGCAATTGCTCCAATAAAGCAAGTGATAATGTACTCATCCTACCAAACCCACAAGCAAGTGTTCACGAAAGTCATCGATATAAAATCGTCCTATATATCTTGTGATGGAAATTTTAGATTTCTAGCTCAATCTTTGTTTCTATTCACTTATCTAAAAACAAAAAGATGAGTAGGAGGTAGGAACAAAGCATTTATTCTAAGGTGCTCAAGTTTCGGTGATCAAATTATTGTTTACCTTTAAATTCAAGCGTTGATTCCATTGCTAGGGATCGAAGAGTATATGACACTGAACACAACTACAAGACTAGTGCCTATGATACCTTCTTTGTGCGTAAGGCACCGTCTTATTGCCAATAGCGATTATAGAGAGAGCAAGTGTTAGTCTCATTAATTTCGTTAAAGGTTAAATTCGATTACAAAGACAAGGAATTAACTTAACACGCTCACTCAAATTATTTACACTCTATACCCTTTACCCTTATTTACACATACACATAATATTGTGAGAGTTGATAGATACAACAAATAAATTAATTCATACATCAAACTGTACAATTGATAAAGCTTACAGTAACAGCACCCCAAAGCATGAGCTTGGTGTATGCAACAAATTTGTTGTGGTATTTATCACTCCCCTAATATATATAGACCTCAACACTTTACACTAAACACCTTTCACATTATCTAAATAACCATTATACCCTTCATCACTTTGTTATTTCAAAATACAGCAATATATCTAAAATACATCTACACCTTTAGTTATTATCTTGAATCTTTATTGACGTTTGAGAATATCACACATTCACCAATTCACGCAAAGCTTTAGTGATATTATTATATTCCTGAGGGGTATATAAAACTTTAACCTTACGAGTTCCCTAACTTAGACGCATGTGAATGTACGTCTTGCTAAAAATGGGAATTTTGGAAGTACAATTTGGTAAATGTAAACTACAATCATTGTAATTTGATCGAGTTGTCTATCACACCCCTAGGTTTTCTACATCTACCTATTTGTACTATTTAAGGCTTTAACCAATTTCATAGTGTGTTAAGGGTTTTGCTAAATAAAACTAAGGATGACATATCCGGGTCATGGGTACGGATATACCAAACATATCACCTACTCGCGACGGGTTTTTTAACCCGCAAACCTATGAATACCCACTAGCGAGTTTATTTTTACACCCATACCCGCGACTCGCGGATACTCGTGGGTCGCGGGTAACCCGCATGTCCTAAATAATATAAACATTTTATCAAAGTATCAAAATATTTTATATAATTTAACGTATACAAGTGTTTTAAAATATATTCAAATGAATGGATCGTAGATTTAAACCAATTAAATTGCTAAAATTTAAGACATACTCCTAATAGTTCGATAACTATCAATTAATTTGATAATTTTTTCTTAATCATTTGATAAGGTTGCTACTCAAAACATAAAAACTATATTTTTTAGTCTTTATATGAATAGTTTTATCATATATTGTTCAAATTAACCATTATATGTGCAATAAATTATACAAATTCATTTGTAAGTATCTATAATGTGTTATGTAGGTTCGTGGGTCGGGTTTACCCGCGGGTATAAGTTCATACCCATCACCCACCGGTGACCCACCAACGGGTAGAAATTCATACCCATAATCCACTCATGAGTAAAAATTTCACGGGTTTACCCATCCACGATGGGCGAGTACCCACGGATCACGAATTTTTTCTCGCCGTTGCCATCCCTAAATAAATCCCAATAACTCTAAAAAAAATATCAAATGTGCACTAATTTAAGTTAAACATGTCACTTTTTATTCACGATTATACTTAATATACTTAAATTTTGTATCGAATAAACTCAAAATTTCCTTTAAAAAATATGTATTTATTGATATGTCAAATTCTATAAAAGGAAAATTTGAGTATAACTAATAAATTTGAGTTTCTTATACGAAGCCTTTAGGGCTTTGTGCAAAACTTGTATGTTAATAAGAGTTCTTAATGGATCTCATTAATGAATTTGTAAGCATGTAATATATGTTTTAGGATGATATTCAGACTTAATAACATTAAGTTTGTCATTGTATGAGTATAAATATTGATATATGTTTGAAGACTCTAGAGATTGGTAGACCGCTCAGGTCGCCATTATCATAAGTATATGAAATCATCTTTGTACCCTGGACATATATCCCTAGTCGTTAATCACGTTTGTTCATTGCTTATATAAATATATATTATGCCGATTGCATAAGTACTACGGAGGATTAAGCAAGAAAAGTAAAAGTTGTATGGAAAATTTCTCTATTTTTCCTTTTCTACGAATTTAGGAGTGTTCTACTTCTATAAAAAAGAATGAAATCTTGAAAATATGTTCAAAAGTGAGGAATTTTTGGAGAAAGAGTATAGATGGGAAATTTAAAGAAAAAAGTAATTTTCATCTTTTTGGTTATAAAAAAAATATGAATTTTCCTTTTTTATAAATGTTTTTTTTAGAGGTGAGATTTGAATATGTTTTTTAATTCTCTAGTTTTCTTAAAAAAATATTACGGAAAAATAGGGAGTTTTATATTACTAATCATGTTCTTAAAAAATCAATATATAACCATTCAAAACATATATTCAACAAATTCACAATACAATTTATAAAAAGTATATATAATAATTACAGTCTAAAAATGAGTCAAGCAATATTTCAATAACTTGTGCTCGACCGACTCGAGTTTTAATCAAGTTCAAGGTTAGGAATGCGGCTTCAAATCTTAAACCCTTATTATGCATTTAGTCATTTTGGCTTAATGTTTAAAATGAGGATATTAAAAATTACATTTATACCCTGTAACTAATTGAATAAATATAAAAACTAACATAATCAAATCAATTTACATATATTTTCTTCTTTCAACAATTTGAATAATAATTTTGAATTATTTGTACATTTATTAAAAAATTTAAATTTAAATAATCAAAATTGTTTTCTATCAATATTAAAGTAAATAATATTCATATAATAAGGCTAATGATTCTACAAAGTATATATTAAATTGAAATATAAGCTAAAAGAAAGAAAAAATGGAGTAGTAACCCATGCTAATATAACTATTATTGTTACGTCGATTATTATTGCCGACACTATTATATTTTCCATCACTACTGTCGCATTGTGCGAGTTACCGGTTAGTAGATAATAAGGGAAGTTTGATCTTATAATAAAAAGGCATGTAGCCTCTTCAGCGACTCTTCCCCGGTGGCGGTCTCCGGATTCTTGAGGGCTCGAGCCCCCTGCCCCAGCCAATCTCCAGTCGGGTGTCACTATCTGAGATACTATTGAATTTTTGGGTCCTTGAATGATATGTATGTATGTTCTTATTTGCAAATGATGTTATCATTGTTATTATTGTTATAACAGTTTTACAAATAGATATTTTGACATACAATTGTATTTATGCTTTTAATAGTTGTTTTGTCATCGAATTTCTTTTAGTTTTTACATCAATTTGTTAACCAAAACAATATTTCTTATAGAAATCTGAAATTTTCTAGTCAATTTTAGATTACCGTCAATCCTTCACAAGCTTAAGTTCGACTTGCTTGAAACCCTAATCATTATTAATAAAGTTGGTATATGAATCTCTTTTTTTCAGCATTTTAGTAAACAGTAAGATTCACAATCTTCCTTAATGTAAGTCAAGAAAACAAGTGAACTGGGAACACATAGGCCATAGCGCTAAGCGAACATAAAGAAGGACGAGTGTTGTAATGAACGCAATGAAGGGGGTTAGATTGTTAATTATTCAAAAGAATAAGGATGCAAATTGGTATGTTTAAACATATATCCATTTTAAGGTTTTTGTAGACGATGGATGGTCTAAATCTAAACAATGACAAGGAAACGTGATAACAGATAAGTGATAAGCCACGTACTCGTAAACAAATTGACACGCAATTAATTAAACTAACTTTTTTAATAAATAAAAAAATATTTTATCTTTTCAATTAGAAAATACAAATTCTGTATCGCATACCCACGATCTTTATTAAATCAACTACTAAACTTTCATGCTTTTCACCTTTTATATAAAAAATGCAGTACGTTCATTTTCATTTCTTCTGATTGTTCCACGATGGAAAAATACATCTGTCTAGTAAATTTCCAAATTCATTAAAAGTTCATTCCTGTAGTTTTCAACTGTCTTTATCAAAAATCAAAAAAAAAAAAAAAATGTTCATTCTGTTCCATAAACTAGAAGTAAAAAAGGAAACCACCTAAAATACTGTTCAGGATTAAAATTGCAAATGGAAAATTACAAAAAAAACAATTTAAGAATTCTATGGCAAGAAGGAGGAGATTAAATACCCAGTATACCGTAGAAACCAAAAGGTCCAAAACAACCATAGGAGGCAACTTGATCCTCCGGCACCATGGCGCCACCTTTGCTCGTGTCTATAGCTTCCAACAACTTCACCACATCTTCCATCTCCGGCCTCTTTTCCGGCTTCACATCCCAACATTTCTTCAAAATGCTAGCAAACGATTTTGGACAACTCTTTGGAATCTTTGGTCGTAAATTCTGAAACCAAAAAGTTAGTTAATGTTAACCCTGTGATTAGGTCCCTTCTTAATGTGTATACACGAGTTTAGAGACCAGTAGTATACAAACCATGTGCATTTTTTAACAAGAAATTAATAAATGAGGCGATTTGATTTAATATGTCACCTGATTAACCACTGCAGAAGATATTTCAGCAAAGCTAAAATCAGCATAAGGCATAATGTCACAGCAATAGATTTCCCATAAACATATGCCAAAACTATATACGTCGCATTTCCTGTTATACGGTTTTCCATCAAGCACCTAAAATATAGAATTGTAAGTTTATCTATTCATAAACCATGGAGGAAAACTTATAATCAAACGGAATAATTGGGATGACTCAATATGGGTTATGTTTAATCATTGAGATATCACTTTAACCATTTCCCGACCCGACTATTTTGCCACCTATGGTCATCTATGCACATTAGTACAAACCTCTGGTGCCATGTAACTAAGTGTTCCAGTTACACCGGTCATGTCTCTGGGATTTAAAGCTTCAACTCGAGCCACTCCAAAATCAGCAATTTTAAGACTTCCGTGTACATCTAACAACATATTTTCCGTTTTAACATCACGATGTACAATCTTTTTGGAGTGAAGGTAGCTCAATCTGTTCATAAAGAATGGTGTTATAGTTAAGAACTACTCCGTATATAATAAAATTCTTGTTTAAAAATCAAACTCACATTAAACTCACCCTCTAGAGAGATCAAGAGCAAGTTCAACGACAATCTTGAAAGATAACTTCTTTTTGGTATTCTCGTTCAAATATTTCTTGAGCGTCCCACCTAGAAGGTACTCAACTACAACACAACATGCTCTAGAGGGTGGAGAATTTCGGCGCGTTGTTGAAGTGTCGTCTGATGGAATCTTGAGATCCGATGTTCCCATTGAAGCTCCTATGAACTAAAAATACACAAAATTCACATTTTCTTATATGAAAAAATTATGAAAAAAATATTGAATTCGCACGAAGAAGTATTGACCTTTGTGACATTTGGATGGTCAAGTTTGTGCCAAATCGCAACTTTTTGCTGGAAGGATGAACGAAGAGCAGCCGCTTCAAGAACTGTCACAAGACCATCCTCTCCCCAATCCAATACTTTCACTGTGAAAAGGAAGAATAAAAACGACATTGATTTGCTAATCAATGGCATGCAACAATACCTAGTCACCAAGAACATCTGCATATATCTTGCATAAATCTAAATTTACGATGAAGTATGCATGAGTTTTTCACTAAGAACTGTCCATTTATAAATAGTTGACACTTGACAGAAGTGTCCAAAATTTTTAATATGAAAGCATAAATAAAACATCCAAAATGATTATACTAATCAATTTATAGTTTCTGTTGCCTGTTGGTAGGTTCTCCAGCAAGTAACATCAACTTTAAACTATCAGAAAAGATCATAATCTATTGATGGTGACACTTATTATTTGATCACATACAAATAAAGAAAAACGTCCTGTATTGGCTGCATTTAACTTAGACAATGTTAACAACACGTACGTTATCCTTATAGATAAATACCACAATCCATCTCGATCGAGCAATAAAAAAGTAACAAATATCAGTCAAGAATTATCAAATAAAACCACAATAACTTTAACTTATAAACATTATAGTAACAACTAATTATTAACCATATAAATAAATACCTGCAACATGTTGACCATCATAGAGAGCTTTATAAACAGTACCATAAGTACCATCAGCAATAACATTCCTGATATCCAATTTATTCAACTCAATCTCCCATTCTTCCTGAATTTCACTTTTTTTAGCCCAAATCTTTGATAAAAATTCATCCAATCCCACTGTATCAAACGTCTTGAAATCAATCTTATCTGCCCTCAAAAATGATTCATTTGACTCTGACTCCAACAATTCTGTATTTGACCTTTTAGGGGAAGAACTAAAATTACCGGAATTTGATTTTTTAGAATCCATCGTCATCATCATTAAAAAAAAACTGGAATTCGTTATAAAAAAAATAAAAACTGGGATTCTTTTCTTTTCTAATATCAAGATTTTGGTGATTAAATAAGAGTTTGAAGTTGACCAAGTCAAATTGGATTGGATATATATGATAACTACCGATATATATTGAACCGGGAATTAGAATTAGAAGTTGAATTGAGTTAAAGTCTTCATGGAATAAAACTACAAAAATGTGATTTAAAAGTTAAAATTTAATAATTCAAAATTTAATAAGCGTGTTGTAGATTACTAGATTATAATCCTTTTCTGTAAAAAATATATTTACATTTTTTATTTTTTGTAAGTAAGGAATATATATATATATATATATATTGAGTATTAATTAATTAATTTTTTTTATCGGAATAAATATATCAAGTAATGATCAAAGAAGGAAGTTGAAGCAAATACGAAAAGGGCGGTGAGGGATTCTTGGTGGGTCTTAAAAATCGAATATCAGTCACAAACAACCGGCAAAATTCAAAAAATCTAATACTAGATACTTTTACTTAGATTATTATATATTAGATTAGATTTTGTTTTTGACTTGACTTAGATTAAATTAAATTAAATAAATAGATAGACAAAATTTTGTTGTTTTAAGATGTATTTAGTTAAGATACCTTTCGAGTAAGATGGAAGGTATAAAGTATAAACATATATTTGTTTGTCTAACTTGCATATTTTTATTTAACAATAATGTTTATTATAAAATTTAAATAATCATTTTCAAAACTATTATATTATTGATTACTAGATATTAACCCGTGTATAAAGACGGGCTATATAAGATAATAAATTTTGTAGTTAATATGCAATACGTAGTTAAATAAGTATTGATAGTGTTAAAGGTTAAATTATTTATTTGTATAGTATTTGATTTGAATCCGTATACACAAGTGCCTTGTAAAATTAATAATTCTGATATATTTACACTTGTCGTTATTAATATGTAATCATTAGTTATATAAGCATTAACAATATTACTGGATAAATTATGTGATTGTATAAATAAAATATCAAAAGTTACATATATAATACGAATATATAAAGAAATGTCTGAATAAGAAAATACGCAAAGTGATATAGTTTTGAGTATCATCTATTATTTTATATCAGGACTATTTGCCTGGGTAGTATTTTGCATCTCTTCTTACCGTTGATTCAATAGCTTAAATAGTGACATTGAAGAGGACACTTCTTGATTCATCTTCAATAGCTCAACGGTAAAAAAATATATGATAGTATATTTAATTGTAAAAGAATTTAATACCAAAGGTTATCTATTATCTTAAATAGTTAATAAAGGTTTGTTAGACATGGATTAGATATATAGTGACTGCTAAGTACTATAATTTTGAGGATGTTTGATGAGGTCGTCATTCATGGCACGATATGTCTTACAATAAGAATAGTTGATATCTGTTAATTCTAGCTTCAACTCCTTTAACAAACTATTTAGAGGAATGTTATACTTTCTTGACCAATAGTTAATGGCTGATTGAGGATTTTAAAAGACCCTGTAGCACTATATCATATTTTTTGTAAAGACGTAGTACAAACAAAAATTACAATAAGAAAACACAATTCTTAATAAAAAAAATTTACATTTTAGACCAATAGTAACAACCATCCATACCTTTAATGTGGCTCCACCTATGCCAATAATACTCTACATCATATGATCATGAACATGATAAAACTTCATGAGTCATCAAAAGATAGTGACTATTAACTTTGAGTAAAGTTCAAATGAGTACATCAATTTTAAGTGAGAATTAGGAAATCAATCTCGACCATTCATTTTCATCAAATACTCATTTCCCTCACATTTTTGAAACTCAAATATCTCACAAACGGTAAGTCAAAAAATCATGAAAATTGCACCATAAAATTCAGCGTTTTCTCCTCTTCGATTTGCCGTCCCTCAAGACATACTTTTACAAAAAAAAAAATTCATATATTGGTGGCTTTTAAAAATTAGTAACACATGTGTTACTGATTGGTTGTACATTTGATTTATGGTTATGGTTAGGATTTAGGGTTTAGGATTTAGGGTTAGGGTTTAGCAGGGTTTAGGGTCAGGGTTTAGCAGGGTTTAGGGTTTAGAGATAGTTTAATTTGGGGTTTAGAGTTTTGTAAAGTGTTTATGGTTCAGGGTTCAGGGTTTGGGGTTTAGGGGTTACGGTTTATGGTTTAGGGTTGGGGGTTTGGGGTTTCGCCCTGAAACCCCAAACTCCTAACTCTAAACCCTAAACGCAACAGTTTAAGACATGTGAAACCTCCCCAAAAAGATTGAAAAAAAAACTCGTCAAAAGTATGCCTTGAGAGACAGCAAATCGAAGAGGAGAAAACGCTGAATTCAATGGTGCAATTTTATAATTTTTCGATTTGTCATTTGTGAGATAATTGATGTTAGGGGTAAATGAGTTTTGTACATGTGAAGCATTTTGTTTGTACACATGACACAATATTATTGGTTCCCTCATTCTCTCACAAATTCTTATTCTCATTTAAACCTCACCCTATTAACTATTAAGTACCATAGTTTTGAGGATGTTTGATAAGGTCGATCATGACACGATACGTCTTAAAGTAAGAATAGTTGAAGTCCCTTAATTCTAGCTTCAACTCCTTTAGCAAACTATTTAGACGAATGTTATACTTTGTTGACCAATAGTTAGTGGTTGATCGAGGATTTTAAAAGACCCGTAGCACTATATCATATTTGTATAAACTCGTAGTACATAAAAATGCAACAATAAAGACAATTGTTCACAAATATATTTACGCTTTAGACATGTAGTTACAGCCATTATTCCTTGAACGTGGCTCCGCCAATACCAATAATAATATACAATCATATATGATTGTGAAGATGATTAAACTTCATGAGCCATTATAAAAATGTTTAATTGTATTTTTGTTCCAACCAATCATTATTGCAGCTAAGTTGTTTTCCTAATTGATTGTTTATTTGCTGATTAAAGAGTTAAATTAGTGAACTTGATACGCTGTTTGAGGATGTAGCTTATGACATGAATATATAATTCTGGGGTGTATTAGTTTAAGATTTGGAAATTTTTGTTAGACCATTACTAAGAGTACGGGATGTGGTATCACTGTGTTTACAGTGTTTAGGACAGTGTTCTCGAGAATGTCGTAAGTTAAAATTCTGTGGTGTGGTTAAGTGTTGTAGACAGTGTTCTGGAATATTTTATTATTTGCTTTATCTGTTTGTTTAATAAAGATAATTGTATCAAATAATATATAAAAAACAAATAAATTAAATAAAAACTACATTTATTTCATTAAAATAAAAGGGAAAAAATTACAAAGTCCTAAAAAATAAAATATATAATTAAAACACACGATTTAAAAAGTCCTAAAAAATACATAATTTAAACACACCATTTTAAAAGTCCTAAAAATAGAAAATACAATCAAACACCTCCGGCCCCCGATCCCGACCCCGAAGCACCACCGCCCGATCCCGTTTCATACGGCCATCCCATTTTCTCGCAAATTTTCATTTTCTCCATTTCCAAAATGTACCTAGCTTGTTCCGGTAAATTTTTAGTCGGCATGGACAAGATTCGCAGTTTTGCCTCTAGATCCTTCGTCTCGTAGTACCCTTGTTTGTCGCTTCGCATGCCCTCGAATGTTGTCGTGAGTGATTCGTCAAAAGAAGAACGGGAGGAAGCTGCTGAACAAGAAGATGTTTTTTGTGACTTCTGTTTCCTAGACTTTCCTGCCGGACGTGGATGCGGATCGTCCCCAAATAAATCCTCATGCGGGTTTGGGGTTTCTTGTTCCGCTACTTGATCTAAATCCAAGTCTTCCAAATTCACCGTCTCACGACGCTTTGGTACATTGCGTCTACCGACGAAAAAACCAGTGGGATGAAGCCACTTTTGCTTATCTTTCAAAAAGTCCCACGCCTTCAAGTTTGTGAAACTTTTTTGATCGTTTTCCACCTTGTATCGATGGTGGCAACGGATCGACAAATCGTCGACGCCTTCACCACTCCTTTTTTGATCGATAAGCCGTTTATAAACCCCCTGAAATTTGTTGCAATCCGCGTTTAAAGAACGCCATTTCGAAGACAACGCGTCTTTTCCGCGTATGAATGGTGGATTGCAGGAATTGTAGGAATCCATCACGAGATACCAAAAAGAAGACCCGTCTTGGTCAGTGCCACGTTGGGAATTTTCGGATACCGAAATCCAACTTTGAGCCAAACGAAGCTCGTCCTCGGGCTTCCAAAGGTTGCGGTTTGTAAATACTTTTTTGGTTTTGGCCGGGGAGTCTTTATTAGACTTTTTCCCTTTGCCTTTTTTGGGTGCCTCGGGCTTCGGAGTTGTTTCTTCAACGGAAAAAGTATCGGGGGCTTGTTGACTTTGGCGCCACAATGTAAACCGGTGGTATTCCTCGAGTGACATTTGGGGTGGTGGCGGCGTAGGACGTGGTTGTTGGTTGTATACGGGAGTGGGGTGGTATGCGTATGATGCAAAACCTTGGAGCGGTGGGTTGGAAGATTGTGAATTTTGTTGCGTTTGTGGTCGCTCCCAATCGTTCGTGAATGGGTTCCAATTGGATTGTAAATGATACGGGTTGTTTTGGGTGTTCGACATTGTTAAAAAAATGGGTGAAATATATAGATTTTTTTGAGAGAATTTGAAAGTGTTTTTGATGTTTGAAGTGTGAAAAATGATGTTGTATTTGTGTTGAATATATAGAAAAAGATTAAAAAAAAGTTATTTTTTTTAAAAAAAATACCGTTGGAACGGCTAGTTTTTTTTTAAAAAAATTTTCAAACGGTCACCCTCCAAGTTCAAAAAATAATAATAAAAAATTAAAAACGCACCATCGCACAACGTTTTCAATTCGCGTGCTGGACGAAAAACGCCACCAAAACGCTGTCGAAAACGCCGTGGCGGAGTGGCAAAATGCCATTCGACGACGTTTTAGGCGAAAAACGCTGACAAAATCGTTCCCACACCGTACGCTCTAAAGGTTGTTTCGCCAAAAATAAAAATAAAAATAATAATAATAATAATAAAATTTTTTTGATGCTATTGCAACCAAGCCATCGGTTGGCAATTTGGCATCACTTTTATGCTCCGTTAGTTTTTCGACCGGATGGGTGGGGGGCCACATGATTAATTTAATATTTTTTTATTTTTGTTTATTTGTTTAATGTATATTGATAAATGTGAGGTCCAGAAAAAAACTGATGTGTTCATTGTTGGCAGTGAAATGTTCCGTTTGTGTCAGTTTTGTGTTTAACTGATGTAGCGCTGATGTGACATAAACAGAAGTGTTCAGTAATTTTTCACTTTGGGAGTGGTCAATTGAAAAAATTTGATTAGTTAATTAAAGGTTTGTTGAAATTAAAGCATTTGATTGGTTAATAGCTTCTAATTTTTTACAAATTTACATAGCAAAGTTTTTCTTTTATTCATATTTAGATTTATATTTAGATTATATATTTTCATACGAAAAATTAAAAATATATAAAAGAAACTTGAAGGGTTCATTAAATTGACTTTTTTAATTAATATTAAATTAGAAAAGTCTAATGGAGTATTTAATAAACTTTCAACCATGTACTTAGGTCACAAGTTATACAAACTCAATCAATATATTAATGATTACAAGAAAGTAAACTATTAAAAGTCACTCCTTCAATTTAAATTGGATATAAAAAACTATTTATTAGGGTGTAAGAATATATTCAAATTTTGATTATATAATCAAGTATATATAGATATAGAAAGTCAAACACTCACATACCTCTATCAAGTATATTTACATTCATTAATTCACAAATATTTATAAATAATCTCATCCCAAATCTTGAACCCGCAACCTCAAATTTTTATACTATATAAGAGAAATATATACTATATTTCTAGAAGATGAATAAATATGTTAGATTCAAAACTTTCAGGATAGTTACAGTATAACTTGTTAATAATGTCAGTTGAACTTACAATCGTCTTTTGATTGATAGGCAACCCAGATATCGTGAGACGTCTGGCTCATTGCTAACAGAATACTGACAATTTAACATATTATAAGAATTCGATACACATAGCAACACAAATGTCACCAAAATGCTCAGTTGAACTATTGATGTCCGAGTCAAGCACATGCACAGGCTAATCAGACATCTTCGGAGGTCAGTGGGTTAGCTACCGAAAAACTTATAAGCATATAAATTTGCTTAGGTTTGTCTACAATGTTAATTATGACTCATTTAGTTTATCGTGAGCTGACGGGTGCTCTAACCCACTTCGTTACACAACTCACCCGACCCGCCTATTTTGTCAATTCTATATTAACAAACTCTCAGATAGGCACCTTTAAATATATATCTTGAGTTACATTTAAATTATTAAGAACAAAACTACCACCTTACTTTGTACCACATACAATGCACAATCACTCATTTTCACTTGGCATGCTCCAAGTGTGAAACCAAGTTTCCCCTCATCTTTCTCCCTATAGGATCAACATGGTTACACCGCTGTTCAACATACCCCGAATCATGATGGCTTGACAAAGAAACATCCGATTTTATATAATCACCGCAATCTATTATTATATTATGAAGCAAACAACATACCACAATGATACTAGGAAGCTTCTTCTTATCGGGTCTCCACATAACCTTATTAAGAATCCTCCAACTTCCTTTTAATTGTGAAAACGCCTTCACAGCAAGCGACCTTGCAGCTTCATGAACCTTGTTAAAACCAGACATCGCATCACTTTCATGGTATGGCGTTATTAACCACGGAAGAAGCGGATAGTTAACTCCGCCCACTATAAATTCTCTAATCTCTGATTCACCGGATAATGATTTTGGAGTTCCTTTTAAACGCTCACCCGCTTCACAAAGTTTGTAAAAGCCCGAAAATTTTAGAAGTTTTGGGATAGTCAAGCCACCGGGCCAACCCGTTACAATATCAATAAATCTTGATTTGTCATCAACGATACCTTGAACTAACATACTATAATTCTTAACTTGATCACACCAATCGTCTGAAGTTTGCACTGCGGGTAAGGTCATAACAATGTGTGTTGCATCAATGGCTCCACAACAATTAGGTAACTTAAATACCGATTCGAATTTCGATTTCATTTTCTGCAGGTTATCATCATCTGGCCATTTGAGATGGTGTCTACCACGCTCCTCCATTGCTTCTAAAAACCTCCAAGTGACTTGAGAAACCGTTGATTGCCCAACCCCAAATGACGTGCCTACAAGAACTTGTGATTCACCTGATGCTAATCTTCTTAAAGCGATTGCAACTTGTTTCTCGACACTAAGAAGCCTTCCCTCGATATTGATAAGGCCTGAAGGAGGGCGTGATATGAGATCCTCTCTTACAATAGAGCATATGTACTCAAACGTCTTCTTTGATACCCGAAAAAAGTACTTGAATCCTTCTTCTTCATCTTCGGGCACACCTGAATTACACATTTGAGTTACAAACAATACTTAATGCTCACTTATATTTGTCTAAATGGCTAATTGCATAAATAAGTAACCAAGTTTGATTAGCTACTACACATATGAATCTACTAAGTACTCATAAATCATACTTCTTCATCTTGGGGCCCTATTGAATCCACAAACACAAGTTGCATACGAAACTTGAAGTTCGATTATATATACGTAAAGGACTAATAGCATAAAAAAAATAACCAACTTTGGTTAAATTTCTACAAATATGAATCTACTAACTACTTACAAATCCTTCCAAGTTGCATAAACTTAAAGTTCAGTTATATTCGTGTAAAATGTAAATGGCTAATTACATATATAAAGTAACCAACTTTGGTTTAATTTCTGTTTACCCTTTTTGGTAACTAATCTAAGTTTTGGCCATTACTCCACAACACAATCAAATTACAAAGCCCATAGAGTAAATGCATTTATGCAAAACATAATCACATTTTATAAACTTTCATAGTAGTATTAAACAAAGAAAAAGAGATAAAGATAGCAGATCTCAAAAAGCCCCAATTTATGATAAATTAGCCAGACAAACCCTAATTACACTAAAAAATGAGTAATTGCAAGAATGACAAGCTCCATTAGCATAAGTATAAAAAAATTAAGACTACTAATGAACTAATTTGACAGACACAAACTTATATCATCAGCTCATCATTTATAATAATTCATAAATTAATGAGTAAATTTACATGGAAATGATAGAACAGGGGCCGGGAAATAATACCAGAAGTTGCGGAATTTTTATCCCAAAAAGAAATCCACCATTCAGTATCAACACCTCTGTTTTCAGTACCACTTATTGATGCTGATGCTGCTGCTGCTGTGTTGGAATTTAAAGATGTTTTTTTCCTCTTTAATTTCAATTTGGGATCTTTTTTCATTTTCATCTTTTTTGGGGACAATTCATCGTTTGATTTCTTTGGAGCCATTGAGAATCCAAGTATTCGTAATATGATCAGGATTTCTAGAAATCGCAGTGAATTTTAATCCCCAAATTGTGTGAAATTTAAGCTGGAAGTAGATTGGAAATGGTAGTAAATAAAATAACTTTATTGTAGAGATTTAAGGGGTGTTTGGGGAGCTTATTTGTTAAGCTTATTGCTTATAAGCAAATAAGCTAGAATTTTCAAGCTTATTTTGAAACCTCTCACAAATAAGCAAATAAGCAACATAAAATGGGCTTATCAAAACACTAGCAAAGGAGCTTATTAAGCAAATAAGCTAATAAGCAATCAAATTAAGCCCCCCCAAACACCCACTTAATTTATATACTCGACCTGATTTGGTTAGTTCAGAGCTGGGACTTATGTTTTTTATTATTACTAGTTTTAAGACCCGCAAATTGACTTAATAATATGTCTTATATGATGGATGTGTTATATGGATTTAATAAGTGTTTTACAAAATATCGGTTTGTATTATTATAATTTTAAATAAAAAATGTATTAAGGATTTTAATTGTGATAGTTATTGGATTGATGAGTCCAAATTAATTAATTAATTAATAGGGATAATATTGTGTATGATATCACTTTGTTATTTGTATTGATATTTAAAAACAATATATTATACCGCCCTTGGGCGTGTACCCAAGTGGTTGAGGGTGTTTGCCAAATATGGGACCTCTATTGAATACATGAGGTTGAGTGTTCAATCCTTGTGGTTGGCATCCTCAGCATGGCCTTGGCCCTTGGCAAGTCCGATTTACCTCTCACGTGATAGGCTTGGGGCGGCTTGACGTGGGCCGGCTTGCATGTCCGGAACAACACGTTTTTGAATTGAATTGAATAATAATATATTATTTAAAATCGTACGGATATGTTTTCCAAAGAAGAAAATTTACCGGTTCGATCAGCAGGTAAATACTATTTTGTACTTAAAAAATAACATTTTTCAGTGCATTGGTGGCTTTCGTACATCTAAGTTACTCTTTGTAATTTAAATCAACAACCTATAATACATTAATTTTTCTTTTTAACTTTGACAAAACATGACAACTCAAATGCAGACTCTCTACTGACCCGAATGACGTTAACACAGCCTTAGAAGATTAAATGGTAAATTATTTTAGGGATGTAAATCGAGATATAGAGAAATTAGTGGCAAAAGAGTAAATTAATTCATCAATTATCAATAATATTGTGCATGATACCATTTCTTTTTTTTATTTGTATTGTTCTTTAATAATAATACTATATTATGTACCGAAACTTTGAATTAGTTAATTAAAAAGTTATATTGTTAGCTTTAAGATTTAAATCTTGTAATTCGGTATCGTTTTTTTCGTGTTTCAAATTTGTGTCGTATTTTCAATAACTATATTTTTCTGTTTCGCCAAAGTTACATACATAAGGATAACCGAAATTCGCGAATAAATATGAAAAATCGATGGGTAATACTAATTGGGTAAAAATACACTAAAATCCTTCGCAACCCGACCCGTTGGCATCCATGATCCAAGAATTGTATATTGCAAATTGATAAAAGGATTCAAAATAGTAGGTCATATAATAATTTAAATCAATATGCGATGGAATAAAGTTATGAATAATTTAAAATTGAATACAACTTATTGGTGTTTTTTCAGAATAAATAAAATAAACAAGATTGTAAAAAGATTTTGAATTATAGAAGAAATAATAAAATTTTATAATATTTGAAGGATTATCTACAAATAAAGAAAAAACAGATGATTTATATTGTAAAGATTGAATGGTGTATAATAAATTATAAAATATTTAGAGGATAATCTACCATTAAAGGAAAAACAGATGATTTATATTGTAAATATTGAATGGTGTATATTGTAAATATAGAAAGGTAAATTAGTCTTTTAGTCACATAATAATGGGATTAATGATGTCATGAAATAAATTAAAGATTAGATCTTAGTTGTTGATCTCCATTTAATAGTCTTTATTCTCTCAAGATTTTTCTTTTAATATATAAAATAGTTTTTTTTTTCTTTTTATTTGTTTTGTGATATACTGTATTATATTGACGATTGTCCACATTATCCTAAAATTAGTTAATAATTCGTCTAAAATTAGTTAATAATTCGTATTACTGGTAGAATAGAACTTTGACTTGGTTTATTAAAATTTGGTACATATTTTTTTATACCCGATCAAAACACGATTTGCTCACGTGTCACCACAATTCCTATTAGGGTCATTTGAATCATAATGTCGAAACGTTCTTTTGATTATGTTGTCGCAATGCATTTGTTTGTTCTCCCATTTTATAAGATCATGATTCTTTCCGGTTAGATCACCGCGTCTAATTGTTGCACAAAAGTTCCTTGCTCTGATACAATTTATGAGCATATGTGAGCATTTTCTATGGCAGATATATAATGGGACAACAACACTTTGTCAAAGTTACACTAAATCTCTGGATTACGTTTTGTTTGCAAAACTTGAACAATAGTTGGTGCATTTGACGCATTTGACGAACCAACAAAATCGTTAGTTGAGGAATTTTGAGTTGCCATTTTGAGAGCGTTTTTAGAGGATGAGAGTAATGTTTTGAGAGTTTCGTATGTAAATTGTAAGCGTTTTGAGTGTTTTTTCACTAGAATGAGTGAGTTTGAGTGTTGTAACTAACCCAAACCTAAGGTATCTATTTATACTAGTTTTAGGATGACAAAATGGTAAAAAAAAAGCAGAAAAAACGGATATAAAACGGCTAAGAGCTCAAACACAACGGCTAGTGAAAAAACCGGGTTCAAACCGGGTTTTAACACCGGTTTTTGGAACCGGTTCGGGTACAACCCAGGTACAACCTGATTTGCAACGTCTGGGGGCGTACCCGGTTTGGTACCCGACGGGTACCAGTAAAACCCGAATCGGGTATGGTTAACCCGGGTATTGACCGGGTCGGGTTTTCGAGTACTGACTGGGTCGGTTTTACAACCCGGTTTTTTATCACCCCTAGTGTATTCTACAAGAATGGACCTTTTTTCTTTGGTAGCACATTATTAAAACCATCCGCTGGGCTGAATTTGGCCCATTATACATA
Organism: Pseudognaphalium luteoalbum; assembly: GCA_963422505.1. Taxonomy (NCBI): domain Eukaryota; kingdom Viridiplantae; phylum Streptophyta; class Magnoliopsida; order Asterales; family Asteraceae; genus Pseudognaphalium; species Pseudognaphalium luteoalbum. The sequence goes on from OY730196.1 coordinate 15,802,132, forward strand.
GGTCTTCTTTAGGCCCATATTTGAGTAAGTGATCCATTACTGCTAGAGTGCTAGACAACCAATTTATTCTGAACACTCCTAGAGTCCTTGGTATTATTGTATTTTTTTTTTTATAGTTTTGATAATTATGTATTCTTATACAGCAGCTATTACTTAATGAAATTTCGTATAATACTAATGTGTTATACTTATTTTGATATCAGTAATTCACTAATTTGTAAACTCACTTCTTAACTTTTTATTTTATAGACTCGGAGAGACATTTTTACTATTGAAATGAAGAAAAACTCGAAGTTAAGATTCATTCCAAAACAAGCTACTCAATATACAAATTATTTATGATTACGAATACACCTTTGACTACAAATACCGTCAAATGGTCAATTAGCAACATTCGAACTAGACATTGTTGTCACTCCATGTCTCTTTTCCTGATGACGATCCACTCGAAATCTGTTTCTCGACGTTTTTGTAAGTATGAAGCATGAAGTTGCAAGCGCTCACGGCCTCTGCTACCGTTAGATATATCCATTCTTGCCCGATCACCTCTATTAGTTTCCCCTTGTTCATCTTCTTTATAACTTCTCCTCCGGGATTCGCTAAAACCAACTGTAAAAAAATAGATAAATATCTTCAGTAATAAACTCTGATTCAGTAATGTGTCACCTAGATTCAAAAAATAAGGACAATTGTGAGGGGTACCTTTAGCCCTCTTCTTTCCATAAGCTTTTTAACCTCTCCAAGCATTGTAATCCCGCTTGTGTCGATATTTCCAACCGCTGCAACGACCCACGACGTTATTTTTAAGATTTCCCAAAAAGTAATAATCAATATGAAGTTTTTGATTCCATCGTTGATGACTTACCACTCAATGCAAGTATGACATATTGCAAGCTATTTTCCCCTGAAGACTTCAATCTGTCTTCCTCTTCATCAACCCATCTCGAAATCCTGATAAACAAAGAAAGAATTATAAAAGTTTTAAATGGTGTTCTTAAATATGTTGTAACGAATATAAGCAATTGAATTAAATAAATATACCTTTCCCTTAAGTAGCCAGCATTAGCAAAGTAAATAGGTGCATCAATTTGAAGTATCAAGATTCCAGGGACAGTTTTTGCATTTGTGTATTGATCCATGCTTCTATAAATCGTGGAATCGGGTATGTGACCAACCGCTGATGTTCTTGGCCTTGCGACAAAAAGTAGCACCCTAAGCAACGACAATGCAACCTACATTTTTCACATTATAACTAAATTAGCACATAGAAAAGGCGACGAAAGGTATATTAATGAGAAGGTCTACAATTTAAGTACTATACCGCAATGACTAGTCCGATTTCAACACTCCCAAAAACCACACCAAAGTATGCACTCATGCATACAACAAAGTCAAATTTGTCAAGACTCCATAAATGAATAGCTTCTTCGTAGTTAATAAGCCCGAGCATTGCAGAAATGATGATAGAAGACAATACGACCAGAGGAGTGTAGTGAAACAACGGGGTTAAGAATAGCAACGTGATCATAACCGCCATCGCCATTACAATGTTTGATACCGCTGTTTTGCATCCAGCATTAAAGTTCACAGCCGAACGCGAAAATGGTCCTAAAGTATTTAAATCAATTCAACAAAACACATATTAGAAGCTAGTAACGAAGTTTCTTTTGTTGCAACATACACAAGGACATAATGGTAATTTCACACACCAGTTGTAAGGTAGCAAGAAGTGCAAGAACCAGCAATATTCATCATTCCAAATGCAATCATCTCTTTGTTACCATCTATGTTGTAATTCTTGAACATAGCAAAGCTTCTTCCAACAGCAATTCCTTCCTGTTTGAAATTTCATTATATATTATTACCTTTTACGTCAGAAATGGTAAAAATACGGAAAGTAATTTTTACACCACCAAAATTTATAATATACGGATAAAGCTCGAGTACCAAGTACTAATGATTCAAGAACTTTCAACATGTGTAAAATCCAAATGTGTTAAAAACTTTTACCATAACTCCATAAGCAAGTTTACATTATTACCCTTTACGAGACACAAATTTACATTTTTACCCCTGATGTTTGCAACTTGCAAGTATGTACTTTGTACGGAATTTTGTTAATCTAGATCTTTGATCAAACGGTACTCCTGTGACTGACATTCTTTTGTAGTATTGTGAAATTTTGGAAAAAAGATGCAAGTGGCAAAAGTTAATAATATGATGTACAAGTTGTAAGGCGTAAAGTACAAGTGACTTACAGCTAGGGCTATGACACCCGTGACAATGCCAGTTTTGATTGCTGTAGATGCATATTCTGATCCAAAAGACAAGTCCATTATTGTGATTGGGTTTAGTCCTTTCTTCAATTCACCAATCTGTATTATTTTACACAAAACAACAAAATAAATAATTCTTGTACTAAAAATACTTTCATCATAACTTAATCATGTTTCTATAATACGAAATAATCTTATGTTGAAAGTTTACTTGACTATTGACGAGTCACCTAACAATTGATTGATTTGCCTATTCTATGTCGAGTACGATGATAAGGACGTGTATTAGCATGTGTTATGGAGTGTATGGTATATGGTACGATATTATGTTTGAATTGTAGCGAGATATATATAAAGAAGGAAAGAAACTAACCACTTGAACACCATGTTTTTCGGCATGAGTTAAGTAAACGAGAACGCTCCCTAAGATTACTGACGTTAATGGAGCCATCGCTGATATCCAAAATAGCTTTGGTCGTTTCGTGCTCTGTTCATATCAAATTTTGAGTTAGTAAGTTTTATCGTTGATCACGACTATTTTGGTACAATTCTATAGTCATATCAAACGTTAATCGGTTTATGAAGCTATTTGTTTGGGCTAATAGATAACTTGAATGACTATTACAAAAGGTTGGTCACTTTATTTTGCTTTATGCTACTATCAATATGTATATATACATTAAAAACTATAAATGAATTAGAATATACTTACAATATATCTAGCAACCAAAAGATAGAACAAGAAGCAGACTCCTAAAAGTGCACTCTCCCACCTCCACTGCAATCAGACAATAGATTTACTAATTAATACTCCGTATTATGCAACTAACATGTTAGAATCAAATTATACTTATATTACATTAACAAACAAGAAATTATATGCGCTACTAGTATTACACATCTAACGTAATATTACATGTGATGTGTAATTCTAATAGCGCAATCTAACGTAATATTACATGTGATGTGTAATTCTAATAGCGCATATTAGATCCTGATAATATAATAATCAATTTTGCGAACCTCGTGGGTTTGAGTGAAAACGGATCGAAGTACGGACACAAGATCGGTGCCATGAGTAAAGTGTACGAGACCCAATATCCCTTTCAGCTGTTGTAGACACACCACAGTCGCAGCACCACCCATAAACCCTACGATTGTTGCGTGTGACAGGAAATCAACGATAAATCCTAGCCTGCATGGATTTAATTATCACGTATTTAGCTATATTTTTTAGACTAATTTTTGTGTTGAAATGTGGTTAACAAGTTAAATTTTGAGATTTAACCTCAAGATTCCTAAGGAAGCTTGAAATACACCAGCGACAAACGTCGCCAAGAAAGCTAACTGAAGATATAACTTTGGGTCTTCATTCGGGTTCACCACTGCGCTTAACATGGAACCGGTTAGTAGGGACGCCACGGCCACCGTCCCCACTGCTAAATCTTTTGAGCTTCCCATCATGGCGTAGACTAATGGTGGAATGAAACTCGAATCTGCAAAAAAAATTGTTGGACATTGAATTGTGTACGTTTCGAATCACATATAAGACATTTAAGATTTTTCGTCTAAACTTTTTATCCGGCTATTATTGAGTGATATAAGTGATTTTAAATACGCTACTTCAAGTAGCGTTCTTTTAAATAAATAAGAAGTAAGCAGATAAGCAGTTTTAAAATATATGCATATTTTAAATTATTTAGCAGCTTATTTCAAAAAGTACAAGTTCTTTAAGTAGTACAACGCTAGAAAGGTGTGATAAGCTTACATAGTCCAAGAATCGGTGGGAGATTAGCGAGCTTAGCGTAACTAATTCCTTGAGGAATAGCTAAACTAGCAATGGTAATACCAGCAATTATATCCGACTTAAAGAAACTAAAGTTGTAACGAGTAATCCAATCGAAAATGGGAAAGAAATATTGAACTCCAAGTACGAGTCTTTTCGACGGTGGTTGGTTTTTGAATTGTCTAAGTGGATCATCAGGAAAGAATGTTTCTTTCACGGTATTCTTCAGTGATTTGATGAATGGTAATGGTGGTGGGATGGCAACTTTGTGAGGTTGTTGTTCGAAACTCGATTTCGGGTAGTCGAATTCTCCGGTACCCATTTTGAGAGTTGTGAAGTGAGGAATGTTTGCTTGCTTTGTTGTTTCTCCGGTGGATTAAATTATGGAAGTTGTAGGAGGAGCTTGGAGGAGATACATGGAATGATGTAGCTTTATATATTGGTTTTTGAGTGGGGATGTGGGGGCCACTTGTGTGGTATTACTATTGGTATTATGCCACGTGGGATATGTTAGAGTGGAGGCTTCGCAGTGTATTCAATATTGAATCGTTAAGTGAATGCATAAAAGTTGATACTCTGAGCATGAGTTCTAAGTTAATACAAGGGTTATTCATACACCCATTATCATTATCGACCACTACAACTTTTATTTAGTATCGTTACATAACACGAATCACTTATTAGTAATAACTAACGAGGTTTAAGAAAAAAATATCTTTATTCTTCATTTGTTATTATTAACTAATTAAGCGACCGTGAATTCGTGACTATTTCGCATTTAGACTCTAATTATATTTTTTTGTGTCAAACAAAGATATCGATCCTCTGTAGTCTGTACTTGAAAGGTTACATGCATGTGTTTTCAAACAAATATAAATCAAACATGAAGAGAGAGAGGTATAAATCTGTGGTCTTGGACGTTGATAAACGTCAACATGCAAATAACGCTACATGTGTTGTTATTCGACTATTCGTATCGAGTTGCATCAAATCTGTACACTTCAAAAATGATATGTGGCTAACAATTATCATGTTTTATATTTTCTTACGCTGCATAGCATGCGTACTCTAATAACTGTTAATGAAATTAATCATGTACATATCAGTATGCTTTACCGGTATAAACTTAAAATCTACTAGAAAACTTGTCAATTTGGGTAAATATCAGGACGATTCACCATAATGAGATAAGAACTAGATGCAATTAATGACATATGTTCTAATGCTTAAGAAGGAATTGATTAACATGTGCTATTAATGAATGATTAGTATTATTTTGTGTTAAACAAAGTGGATTTTAACTTTATGGAAACTAGGAGGATCCATCTTTTAGTTGGTGATGACGTAACTAGATATGATTGGTGAAACTTGAAAGTAGTAGATTTGGCAGGTAATATAGGGCAAGTGGTTGTTAGAGGATCCTAAAATTAAAGAATATAAGGAAATTAACACGTATCTTTTTGAGTAAAGTTATTATTATTATTATTATGGTATAAAACATAATTTAACAGCTATAATAAGTGGCAGAAACGCTGAGCTATGACGTCTAAAATTTTATTATTGTTCAAACTTATTTGGGTTGGGTTTGCTAATTTTGAACTTTCAAAATAGTTAATTATTATTAGTACGTATTTGTGATAAAGGAAAATCATTTGTAAAGTTAGCACCACCTAATTCATGTGATTTTAATGTAAAAGGAGGAGTTGAACATATATACATAAACATGTTGGAAAGTATGTATACGGTGTGAAATAAGTTGATCATAATTTGTCAACGACGTATAAGTTGTAAATAGTCGCGTCCAATGGAAAGGAACTCGTAACAATGGTATCTAGTAAATCCAGGATTTGAACTCGTAGCACAAACAAGAAAATGCAACTAAAAAATGCTAATTTTCAATAAAAATTATACAACGTATTGAGAATGAACGCGTAACAACGATTACCTCTACCTTCTACATAGCTCCGTCCCTATAGTCAACTAAACTTATGCTATACACCTCTACAATAGTACTATAGCCAAAATATAGAGTAAGGTTCAAATTTGTACAACAATTTTGGGTGAGAATGGAGGGTCCAATCAGAATGCGTCACATGTCATAAAACCCATTTCCCCACGTTTTTTTCTTCTTACATATCTCTTAAACGGTAAGTTGAAAAATCATAAAAATTGCATCACAAAAATCAGCGGTTTATTCTCTTTGATTAGAGATGTGACAAGATATATTTTCGGCGAACTTTTTTTATCCAATTTTTCAGTAGGTTTTGAATACATCTAACGCATGTGTTACCGGCGAGTAACACATTTGTTACCGCCGAGTAACACGGTAACACATGTATTAACAGCGAGTAACACATGTGTAACTGTCGACTAACACTTGTGTTACCAGCAATTAACACATGTGTTACCAGCGGGTAACACATGTGTTATCAGCTAGCAATACATGTGTTACCAGCTAGCAACACATGTGTTAGCAGCTAATAACACATGTGTTACTAATTTTGTACAATTTGTAAAACCCAAAAAAATAAAAGTCGTCGAAAGTATGCCTTGTGAGATAAATCGAAGAGAAAAAAATGTTGATTTTTATGTTGTAATTTTTATAATTTTTCGACTTACCGTTTGTGAGATATTTGATTTTTAAAAACGTGGGGAACAATGAGTTTTGTGACACATGACGCATTTTGGTTGGTTCTTTCATTCTAACTCAAAGTTGTTATACTCATTTGAACTCCACCCACAAAATATATTCCTTATGAGTATATTTTTCGTAAGTTTTCTAGAAAAAGATTTAACACAAATTAATTAAAAACCCCTTGGTAACAAGCTTTTCTTTTGTTGGAGTTGAAGCTTCCCTTAGAGGTTTGTTTGAAAAACTTACATTTCTTAAAGAAAAAAATGTTTGCTCTTTGTACAAGTAATTAGGAGTGTTTACAGTTCGGATAAAACTGGATTATCCAATTAGATAATTCGGATCGAACCATATGATTTGGATAATTGGATTTTTGGATCGGCTCAGATCAAAATCAAACTTATTATTTTGGATCACGAATTGGTTTTGATTAGTAAATCACAAACCGGATTATTCAAAAAGCCTAATAACAAATAAATATTAATTTTTCAAACATTATATGTATGCATGCACATACAAAATAGTTTGCTAAATTATTAATATTTTACAAATATCCACATATAATAGATAATTTATAGTTTACAAAATTGTTTATTTATATATATAAGAAATTTATAGTTTCCTTTAATTTGCATTTTACTAATATATTACACACACATCACATATGTATAGGTATTGTGAGGTTTAAATAAGAACCATCCATTTTGTATAATATTATTATAATATCTAACAAATTTAATTAGATATTATATATATTTATATATGTGTTTGGATATCCAAAAACCAAACCGATCCATCCAAATAATAATTCAGATTGGTTCGGCCTTTTAATTTATTTGAATGGATCAGATTCATATTTTCGAAATCAATATCCATTATCCATTTGAACACCCCTATAAGTAATGAGGTAGCTGCTAGTATATTACTCCATAAATTATAGAATTCTTTATAGGAACTAGGGCAAACTATCGATTTAACGGTATTAAAGTGATACTCGTAGTTTTTTAACTATATGACTTGAGTTTAAGTTTTGAGATTGGATAAATTTTCGTAAATGTGTATATATCGGTGAAGATGAGTTATTGTCTATACAAAATACCAATAAGACGGAGTAACAAAGTGTCGGGTTTTTGGGTTTCTCATTTTTAAGCACTTAACTGCTTAAAAAATAAGTATATAACCCCTTACCTATTTTTAAGTACTAATCCCTTAATAAATAAGCATGTTGCTGTCAAAATAAGCAAATAAGTACTAATACTTATTTAAGCAATTCCAAACACCCGTTAATTCAGTTAAAAAGCACGTCAACTATGCCGACATTTGTAGAAACCTTTTGACCAATCCAACACACTCCCGGTTTCCCCTTTTAGGCGCCTACCATTCTTAGATTTTTTATGAACAATTATACTTAGAGAACTACATTTTCTTTAACATGCATGAAACATTCTAAAAAGTAGATCGACCAAATCCACTTCATATCGTATTTATTTAATTTTACATAAGTGCTTACGAGTTTCAACAATAACTAAAAACTTTTCAGTAAATATGAAAGTGTCAAGTCTACTACGGATTTTGCCAACAGGTGCTTCAATTCATCTTTTTACTTGCCCGGTGTTGTAGCCGGTGGAATCTGAAACCTCCAGATGTGTAGTCAATTCAATATGTGCTTTCATGATCTTTCTTTTGGCTCAAACCGCAACAGTTTGGGGAAGGCTTTTTTAAGGAGTGTGCTATATATGTGTTAAATTGGTTGATTTTGGGTTTACGGAATCACATGTTGCATGCCATGACTAAGTCTGTTGACAACATTTGCGCGGAATCAATATCGGCAAGGTACAAGTTATAATCAAAAAGCCAATATTTATTTGATGAGGTATGCTCATGCTGGTATATTAACATTTAAATTTAAATTTAATTGGAGTTGCTAATTGTAATTTAGATTCTAAAATCTAAAGGTTCATTAGGATTGACACGTAAATGACGACATTGCCCATCAACTAAAAAAAAAAGAAAAAAGCAAAAAGAATAAAAAGTGGAAAGAGCACCAAGTGTGGATCAAGAGTCTCCAAGTCATGCCACGTGGAGGCGTGAAATTGGATATGATTCACTACATTACATCTCCTGTGGTCCATCGCATTTATACAGGATCCCCTGTCCGGTCTACTATCAATGAAATTCGTTTGTCCATTTCTAAGAATATATATGCTATCGTAATCACATCCATTAGAAAAGTTTATACACATTAGGTACTCGATGGGTTTCTCATATACCGCTAATTCATAAGCTCTTCAACACGTTTACTTTTCACAATTAACTTGAAAAGTATGCGGCCGAATAAGTTAGTGTAAGGGCTCTTTTGTTTGAGGTTAAAATGTCTTGAAATTGGTAGTTGTATAAATGGATAAGCTAAATGTCTATTAAAATGTTTTGATATTTTTTTTCTAATCAGGTCTTAACCTAGATGAAAAACTACTTATTCAATAAGTTATTTACAATTGCTTAAAACTTCTAATTGATATCTAAATCCCATAACGTTCTGTCTTTTTTCTCGTATAAATGAATTATCGTATGTTAATTTATGTAAAAAATATCCCTTTCGGTTTTTGGTTCATGTATTTTAGTTTATTTATTATTTCATGACAAATTATTTATTTATGTTATTATTGGTATCTAGAAATGTCGAAAGTTGTGTCGGAACTCATGTAAGTTTTATTTTTTCTTAAGTTAAATCGTTTGAAACTCTGTTATATTCATTCAATTTGTATCACGTCAAAAAATAGTGAAACACGTGCATTCAAATGTTTGTACTTTTTATTTATCAAACGATCTTAATGATTATGTATTCAGATTTCAGATGACATGTCTTATTATTCAGAACTAGTTTCAGATTTCAACTATCAGTAATCAGAATAAACAAAAGACCAAATCTGTAAGTTTAATGACTATATAATCTAAATTGAGCAATCTATTGAGCAATCTAAGGACAGTTGCTCATGCAGGTAAGTGATGTTGACTATCACTCATGTATGTTTTATGGTCCATGTTTGATCATAAAACTAAGTCAAAATTAGACTCTAGAAACTCATATGAGAAATTGGACACGATTAACACCTTATCAATGATGAATTCGTTATCAATTCTTTGTTGTTCATATCTTATGTAAAGTCAGGTAACTTTTCACTTGAACACTGCCTGTTTTCCCTTGACCACAATATCCTAGTACTATTTCCGTTCGTGCACGCTTAAGTGGAAAGTTCTCATAAATTTTTTTTGTGTTTGTGGCTTGAAAAATGTACCATATAAACTTAAAATCTTTCATGTCCACAACCGATGTGGATTCACCTAAAGTGTTACGCTTATTAAAATCATATCAAGAGGATGTTTGAAATTGTGATTTCAAAATAAGTTTTATGTTTTCAAAACCGCAGTTTAAAAAAAGCATGCACAATCTGCCTTAATTAATCAGCTTTTTGCAAAACATGTATTCATGGCTTTTTTCATTCTACAAACGTGTGATATATATATATATAATCTCGTAATCGCATATATGGAGGGTGAAGTGGTCCAACTAGTTGAGACTTGCATTTCATCAATGACTCAACCAAATGATCGATCAACATCGGTGTACGTCTGCGTTATCAAATTAACTTTGATGTGTCGATTGTTTAAACATAACATGTTCATTGATGGATTACCTAGCTATCTACTAGTAATTATCTATTTACATATATATAAGCATATTTTTTGTTTGATTGATTTTATGTTACTACATACGAAGTGTTATAATTTAATCTTAAAATTGGATGCAAAACAGCAATTAATACATGTCGATCGACAATATATGGACATAAACGATATGTGGCCAGATTTAGTAGCAAAACATGGATTAAAAAGATAATATTAACAAATTGTATTGCCGACCATTAATAATAATGTAGATTAGACAACACGATTATATTAAGACATAAACTAAATAGATGACAATATTGAATATGGAGTGACATATATATAATCGGGAATTCAGGATCGTGATATATGGCTAGACTAGAAATGTGTTTTGCAATTTCCACAAACGAAGATAAGTGTTAATGATAAAAAGTGATAGACAGAAGTAGTGATCCCAGGAGAGTAATCGCTTGTGGAGATGATCTAGTGGACCAAAAATGATCTGTCAGTGATTCCACAATTGTCTTTCAAGAAAAAAAAATTAAAGTAGAAGTGTTTCGTTTATATTAATACTAGACTTTAAACTGTGTATATACACAGACTAATGATTTTTAATTTAGAACCTTATAATTAGTATTATCTTATTTCTAATAATAAAATGTATAAGTTTACATGTATATAAAACATTTTGTTGTATTCATGATAATATTATTATATTTAAATAGATTATATAAGTAGATATTAAAATATTAATGTATTTTGAAATCAAATTAGTGGAAAATATTAATTAATTTAAGTATATATTAAACTTTTTATTTGATTTTATTCCTACTCGGTGAATTAATAGTAGATTCGTTACAAATCTATCCGAATAATGTAGTAATTATTGAATTAATTTTATGTGTTAAAATTGAAAAATTATAGACAAAACTAGTTATCAAATTAAAGTTGTTTGTATTAATATGCTACTAGTAAATACAAAGGGTTGTGCCATCAGCCCACGCCCTACAATGTTATTAATGACTTTCGAATTTCATAATTTTGTTACACCGTCTATCCCAAAATAAGCGTCTGATATAAGTTTTTACAGAGTTTAAAAAAATACATTGTCTGAGAGTCAATATGACACTAGTCCGTGCGATGCACGACTCATATTTTGAAATGCTAATATTTATTTGTGTAGTATAACGTATATACAACTTTTTGTTGATGCTTGATGGAAACACGAATAAATTTATGTATTCTCATCTACTATTTTCAAGTACCGATGCTTTCAATAAATATGTTAACCTGTTTTTTTTAATACTATATAATCTATGATCGATGGTTTGTTATAGATAAAAGAGACTACACATTTTTGTTCTATGCAAATTAAGTTAAGATTATAAATATGTGAGATTTAATATAAGCATGAAATAACACCATAATATATCATTGATGGTTACTTAAAAGTCATATAAATCATACTAACTCCATCCCAAAATAAATGTCTCATCAAAATGCATACAAAAATAATAAAGTCATTATCTACCAATAACATCTCATCTTTACCCACTAAATATATTTATAGATTGGTGTAATGAAATATGGACACTTATTTTGGGACAACTCAAAATAATAAGTGAGATCCTTAATTTCGGACGGATAAAGTATTTACTTAATTTATCATGAAAATGAAGTCATGTTTTTATGAATATAAAAAATTGAGTAAAAATTATAAAGTTGATTATAATAAAGAGTGGTGATGATGTGTCATTTTTTGGTGATTTTAAAAAGATCAAGTCTTCTTTATATAGACTTATATATTATAAACTAGTGTTAAACCCGTGCGATGCACGACTAGCATTATAAAATGTCGTAATATGTGAATCACAAGTCAAAATGATATATGAAATGGTGAAAACTTTCAGATTATAAAATGAATTTTTTATCGGTATTAGTGATACTTTATAAATTTTAACCCCTAAAAAATGAATTAATAACAACATATTTTCCCCATAATACATCAATGAAATGGAAAAGTTAAAAAAGATGTGTATGTTATAAATTGGTATTTTTCTAGCTAACAAAAATTGTCTAGTCATTGTGACCTTTCCGCTCCTATAGTTATAATATGTTAACCTTGCAACAATTGATAAACAATGTGTTTATTAATAGTCTTGAGAAAAATAAATTGTAAAAATTACTATAACAATTTAGACGTTTTATTGAATAACTAATGTACATATATATGCACAAAATATAACTCATTCTACAACAATCAAATATATACCTACGTTATATAGATTTGAAAAGTAATATAGAATTAATAGAAGTACACGTCTTACCATTTGCATGCTGAATTGTAATTAAGTTGTGTGAGATTAAAAAAATAGGAAAAACTCATTAAAAGATAGATAATGACCTTGATCTGCCTATCCATAAAGTTTGTATTCAGTTTACTAAATAATAAAAAAAATTGAATTTCCTTAATCTGTAAGATGATAATAAAAATTTTTTGAAATTAACTAAACTTTAATGAAAGATATAATTACATTAAACGTAAGTTCTCATAATTTACTAAAAAATAATTTATTTATTTTTTAAAAAAGAAAAAAATGGAGAAAGTTTGAGGAATAAGAGTTAAGATTAAGATGGAAAAACCGAAAGATTAAAATTAGAAGGAAACAATAGATTAAAGGATGTCATGATTTTGGACTATAATAACAAGTTATAACTGTTATTATATGACACATTATTTTGAATTAAAATAGTGTAATTTAATTTTAATAATTACCTTATTAAATGAAAATAGTTATAATATAAATTTTAGGGTAAACTGCAAAATTTGTCCATGTGGTCTCGTCGTTTTCCCGATTTTATCCTTTTATTTTTTTTTCTATATTTTTTGTCCTTATGGTTTTGATTTTCGCCACAATTGTCCTTTTGTCTACTTCATTTAAAATCATCAGTTAAATAATACAAAGTGACCAATCTACCTTTGTCTTCTACATCTTTATTTTTTTTCAAACCGTAGCCTGCACATCATGATTCTCTTTCTCTATTTACATAATCTCAATTCTCAAACACAACCAACACAATTAATTAAACACAAAAAAGTTCACCTAGAAATCCAAACACAAATCAATGATGAGTGAAAACCCACTTAAAATCTCACCACCACAACCCAATTGTAACCACTTGTATTCAAAAACACTACCATGGTATCACCTGTAGCATAGCCTTCACCACCACCAGCTGAATAAAACACCATCAACACCGTACGAACAACGTCGACCAGATCTGAACAACAATCACCATTTGTACCCTTCGATCTTCCGGCCAAAATCTAAACAAGAACAAAATCGAACAGATCCATAGCTCGATTCCGGCCAGGCGGGTTTGCAACAAAGAGAGAGTGAGAGAGACAGGGAGAGAGACCACTACCGTTAAATCGCGATTATGATCGGATCCATCGATTCCGACGAGTTATGTCGCGATTCTTTTCAGATCCAGTGATTCCGTTCATAGCCGCTCAAGTAAGGTGGTGGTTTCGTTAAAATGGTGGCGGTGGTGGTGATTTAGAATGGCGGTGAGGTGTGGTGAAATTGGCGCTGGTGATGTGGTAGAATGGCGGTGGTCTTGAATTCCGGTCAGATTGCACAGGTGGTGCTGGTGATAACAAAGAGGTGATGTTATGGTGGTGATTTAGATTATGAGAATATGAGGAAATGAGAAAAAGATGAGCGAAAGAGATGATAAAGAATAATGGGATTTCAAGGTTAAGTTGAGTGTGATTTAAGAAGAGGATGGGCATTATGGTAATTTGACTATCACTTAATGTGTAATTTGTTAACTTTAACATAAAAAGGACAAAAAATGCAAAAATAAAAATCATAGGGACAAAAAATGCGAAAAAAAGTAAAAGGATAAAATCAGCAAAATAGATTGACTACGGGGACAAATTTTACAGTTTACCCTAAATTTTAATTGAATATTACCTTATTTGGAATAAGGGTGTAAATCATCAAGTTTTTTATAATATGATGATCACACATATGATTTATATGATGTGGCATGTGTATATATTTGACAAATAATTAAGGGTCTCCTCCCATAATTATAAAGAGATTTATAAAAGAATTCGTGAAATTTAAGAATATGTAATTTCCTTGCTTAGAATACATATATTGTTTTAATTGAAAATTTATGTTTTATTAAAAATAAATTTATTATTCTGATAACTTGAATAAGAATATATATATATATATATATATATATATATATATATATATATATAGATTTAGAATAGATAAAAAGAAAGTAAGTGATGAACTTATAACAATTTTTTTTCTAAAGATTATGATTTAAACCAAAAAATATAAAGTAAATGTGAAATAAGTCTTGAACTATTAAGAAAAATAAAATCTATAAATTAAAGGATAGTGATGATGTGGCAAACTAAGAAAGCAATAGGCTTTCTTTGTATATATAGAATTTTTTCTAAAGATTATGATTTTAACCAAAAAATATAAAGTAAATGTGAAATAAGTCTTGAACTATTAAGAAAAATAAAATCTATAAATTAAAGGATAGTGGTGATGTGGCAAACTAAGAAAGCAATAGGCTTTCTTTGTATATATAGATTTAAAGATATATAGAAAATGATTATAAGTTATAAAGAATTCGTGAAATCTAACGATATGTAATTTCATTGCTTAAAATACATACATTGTTTTTTAATTGAAATTTTATGTTTTATCAAAAATAAATTTCGTATTGTCATAACTTGAATATATATATATATATATATATATATATATATATATATATATATATATATATATCTTGATTTAGAATAGATAAAAAGAAAGTGTAAGTGATGAACTTATTACAATTTTCTATAAAGACTTTGATTTAAACCAAAAAAAATAATAAAGTGGATGTGAAATAAGTCTTGAACTATTAAGAAAAATAAAATAAAATAAAATAAATAAATTAAAGGATGGTGGTCGGTGATGTGGCAAACAAAGAAGAGAAAATTACAGGGATAGACGGTCAAAGGAATGATTTACAGAAAATAAATGGTGTCAGATAAAAATTGCAAAAGTAAATCACGATTTCGCCTAAATAGACGTCATTTTCAGCGACTTCGATGAAATAATTATAAACCAATAAATGCTCGCCGAGTGTACAAAGTATTCGCCGCTCAAAGCAGAAAATCGTCGAAATTCAATTTATCACTTTAACCCAAAAATCGCCTAAAAAGTTACCTAAATTTCGCCTAATGACTAAAAATTCGCCGAAATTATAAAAATTAGGCGATTTTTTTAAATCTCGATTTACGTGCGAATAATAGAATCAATGAATAATTCTATCAGCATTATATAATGATCACTAAACCTTCATTTTCACATTTAACTTGGCCTGTTGTTTATACATATTTCAATAATAAACACATAATAATGAGTGTTTTTATATGCTTATACATACATGCATACATATAAATCCACATACAGTTGCACATAATCATTGATCACTACTGGCTCAAAATAATCCAAAAAAAACTTCAAATAAACACAATAAAAACCGAGCTTTTTTCGATAATACAGTAATAAAAAAGAAATTCTTTTAACAAAAATCAAAAACATCAAGAAAATTCCAAATCGCACATGCAATGCGAACAACAAAAAACCCCATTTGAGTATAGCTATATTCCATGAAGTTAAAACTGAAGTTAAAACTAGAAACAACTACAAAATTGCTTAAAAAATAAGTATTCTTCGCACACAAATCGAGATTTCAAAAAAAAATCGCCTAGATTTTATAATTTCAGCGAATTTTTAGTCATTAGGCAAAATTTAGGTAACCCTTTAGGCGATTTTGTGGCTAAAGTGATAAATTGAATTTCGACGATTTTCTGGTTTGACCGACGAATTTTATGTTGACCATAGAATACTTTGGACACTTGGCAAGCATTTATTGGTTTATAATTATTTCGCCGAATTCACCGAAAATGTCGTCTATTTAGGCGAAATCATGGTTTAGTTTTGCATTTTTTATCTGACACCGTTTATTTTCTGAAAATCGTTCCTTTGACCGTTTATTCACGTAATTTTCTCAACAAAGAAAGAAATAGGTTTTCTTTGTATATATAGAAAATGATACTCTGTATATCACATTCTTCTTATGTCAGATCGATTTTATTCATATTGAGTAGATATAACACAATAATATACTACTAAATACATTGCATAAAAAGGTCTATTTCATATTTTTATGTTACTGAACTTCAAAACGATACTTAAATTACAACACAATTTTGGGAATGATACTTGACACAAAAAATTGGGTGTAGGGCTTTGCATTTTTTTGGAAGAACCGAGAAAATCCGAGGATTGATAAGGAACTGGACCGAAATCGTAATATTCGAGCATATTTGGTCCGATTCATGGTCCATGTTCCGTCAATATTTTAAGACTCGGTAATGACAGACCATACTCTTAAAAAAACTAAAAATGAACCGAACCGAAACTACTATATACATTGCTTAATTATAGCATATCAATTCCTTACATTGCTTAATTATAGCATATCAATTCCTTACGTGTCGTAAGAAAAATAACATGTCATCCTAAACTTTGTTAATTACCTATTAATACCAACCATTTTTTTCAACTAACCGTCATATAACGCAATTACATAAGCTAACCACAATCAATTAGAAGCCTCTGATCTTGTGTAAACATTTTCCTTGTTAATTAACATGTTGTTAGTGTGATATGCTGGACTTTACTTTATGGTTAAACTATTATTGGATGTTTCTAAAATGGTGTTATTATATCATCCAATAGTTAATGTGAGTATATGTTTGATCTTTGTGAATCTTTTATGGACAAGCAATCTTATTATTAATTGGTCTCTTTTAGACTTTGAAATAATGAATGGAGTTTGACAAATCAAGATACTTTGAATATGCTAATAGTGTGATAGTGTTTTATTTAAATCAATAGCTTAGATGATATGTAATATTATAAGTCTAGACCAAGATTTGTAGTTATACAACAATTCATATATAACTCAACTTAAAGATCATACACTTTCATTATCTTGTAAACCCATATCTTTCAACTGCAATAAAAACTTATACATGAATCTCCAACTAGTAACCTCAAAATTGTGTAAAGCCAAAAGAAAACATGTTAAATAACAATCATCTCGGTCCGGTTCTTTTGAGAGAACCGATCTGAACCGTACCAGAATCGACCCGAACGAAAATGAAGAAACTTAGTCCGTCACCCGATTCTCAAATCTTGTGCAAATCGAAATTCGGTCCGGTTTGATCAAGTTCTGGACCATGCAAAAGTCAAATTTTGGGGTTAAACCATAAACACACAATGTATAGTACTTAGTATATGATCTGCGAAACCTACTATATTTTTATTCAATGTGCAAAATTTTTTTAAATTTTATTCCAAAGTGTTCAACTTACAATCATTAAACCATAAAATGCAAAGAAAATAAAAAAGGACTGAAAAAAATATAACACTTTTATCATATGCATTATCATTTGTATGTTCATTATACAACAAATTTGTAATTATGCACTCTTTTTTAAAACCGTGAAAAATCTATTGATTTGTACTTTCTATACTTATAAGTGTATAAAATAATAATGATTTTCGCACTTAAAAGTACATGTGAAGAAAAATGTTCACACTTAATAGTAATGATTTTCGCACTTAAAAGTACATGTGAAGAAAAATGTTCACACTTAGTAGTGCATATAATCTATATTTATTAATGATGATGAATATATAACAAGGGTGATGATTCACACATCAACTTTTTTAATTTCGTGTATTAATAATTGTGTTTTATAGTATCATATAATATAATGTACAATATCATGAAAACTTATCACAAACTTTTAAATTCAACAAAATAAATTGAAAAGATTTAATTAAATGAGCGTTTTAACAAAAAGAAACAGCGTGCAATGACATTTATTCCCAAAGAAGACAAGCAGAAAGACATCATGGTTAACACAAATTACTAAATCGACTAATAGTTTATAAGGTTAATAAAATGTAATACATGTTAGTATGTTACAATATATTGTGAAAATATTCATCTAAGTTGCCGAACTATTAATTTGTAAGGTTAAATTGTTGGATTAAATTCTTTAGTTAAGTAAATTAACCCAATCTACGTTATAATATTTATATGTTTAATTAGTAAGCTAATTAAATTCATAAGTTAATTAGCTGATCCACGTGTATACATTTTTAAGTAAGTGACCTATGTGTCATGATTTAACAAGTCCAGTAGCTAAATTGAACAAATTAATAGTTCTATAATTCAATTACAAATTTTTCACATATTAAAGATATGGATATGGATTTGTTTATTTACTCCGTGTCTTATTAAATAAGTATAGTAACGGATCTATAAGAAAAGAAAGAAGTTTTTCAAGAGGAAAAAATTAAAAGTGACACACATATCTATCTACGCATCAGAAAATTATATATAATATCAAAGTTAACAATGAAAAAAGAATCAAATTTGCCTTTCAAAATTTAAAACTATAATGAATGTGATGCATGGGTTATTGATTCTAGTCTACCGTAAAGAAGGATATAGCCGAAGGATATACATATTACCTTTTTCATATATCTATTAACTAGACTAGCTGAAACGCTCCAAATTTTTTATTTTATATATAAGTAAATTACTCGAAATCATATTTCACGACTCATTTATAATTAATTTAGATTCATACATAACATAGATAACCAAATTATTTGAAGTATAAAGCAAAGTTTGAAACTAAAGAATCGTGTCGCGAAATGCTAGAGATCGCGTCGCTAAGCTCACGGAATCGCATCGTAAAAATGAAAAATCATGTCGCGAATTAAGTACGCGATCCTACAAATTTCATATGATCACGTATCAACACTTAAATGGTTTTGGGTGTCTTTTGTTTAACACTATACACTATAATACGTGATTGCGTACCCTTTAGGCGATCCTATAACTATTTTTACAAAACAAACAATCATATCGCGACTGATGATGATCACGTCACGATATGTTAAGATCGCGTGGCGATTCCCAGTGATCGCGTCACGATCCTGACACCTACACAGACATGCAAACTCAGTTTTAAAACACGAACTTTGGACGCACATAACTTTTAACTCTTCAAAAGTTAGGACATGAAATTTTGCGGACACCTCCCCTATACCAAAATGAAAGTTTCCCTTTCTATACATTTTCAAATTTCACAAAAACAACGAATTCAAATATATGAAAAATTTGTGATTGTTTTGATCACTTGTTGATGACAACCTCAATTGCAAACCTTATGCAATCAGATTTGGACATTTTGCGCACATAAATAACAATCTAAACCAACTTTAAAACTTAAAGTAAATAGACCATAGCGCCAACTCAACTTAGATTAGTGCATAGGCACTTTGATGGTCCAAATGACCCTTATTGACTTATTTACTAAAACTAACAAAATTAACATCAATCATCAATCTAGTTCAATTCTCTACACTTTGTTGACCATTCCAAAGTAGTTGGCTATATGTCAACTTCAATTTCAACCAACAACTCAGTTTTTAACATTTCAAGACAAACCACATTATACTAATTTCTTACTTTCTCAAAAACACATATACATTGACTATATACTTTTACAACATGTTTCCTTTGATTTCAAAGTCAAACACTATAGAACCAAAAGCTTCACATACGACCCACAAATTAACTTCCAGAAATATATAGTTTGGGCAAAGTACACAAGCCATAATCAAACGATAATTAAAAGAGAAGAAAGCTTGTCACTCACATAATTGCAAGTTTAATCCACGCTTTTCCTTTTATAATCGCCTTGCATTCTCTTCGCCCACTATCACCTATAATATAATACACTTAAAAGAATAAGCTGTGACACCCGGTCAAAAATGACCCAAAATTTGGTCAAAATTTAAACTTTAAACCTTAGTACTTAGTACAAGATAATACGAAAGTATTGGATATTATATATGTATTTATATATATATATATATATATATATATATATATATATATATATAACACAACGATTATTTAATCATGTACAAACAAATATGAAAGAACGCGTTGTCGCACCCCCAAATTCGGGTTGCGGAAGCGAATCGGGTTGGGGCGCGACTAATCAATATACACAGCACATAAGATATAATGAACGACCACTATATGCGTCGTTTTACACTGATATCAATAAAACCAAAGTTTACATCAAAATATTGTTTACATTAGCTCGGTTTGAAATTGAGAGATTTAAGTACATAATTAACCTATACAAAATATAATAATGCAGTTAAATCTCTGATTGTTTGCATGCTGACTCGAGCTAATAGTTCTTGATTGAGCAGTCCAACCTACTGCTGGTCACCTGTGATACATGCTAAAATGGGTCAGCGAAACGCTGGTGAGCTCACAGGTTTGTATGTCAACACATATTTGTATGAACCGCTAGATTTAATTGAATTTAAAATGCAATTAAGCAAAATAAAAGTTATACAGCCATGAGCACATAGTCTGAGCTTAACTTGAGTGTCAGGTCCAATTAAGGAAACCCAACTGAGTTGCCTCCTACGAGTGCCTAATCTACACTCGTCTTCCCAAATGCTAATACGTTCGTTTGACCAGTTAGTGCGTGCTAACCCGGACGAGGATTGTCAATCCTATATGATATCATATACTAACATTCACGCTACTACGTATTACCAGACTATGCTATGGAGGGCTTTAAATTGATTAGTTGAAGTAACTCATGTAGTATTTGATTTTGATTTGTACTTGCGTTCAACTTGTAAAATAAAACGAGCAATAATATCACACCCCTGATTGAAAAACAGTAAAATAGGGGCCATGAGACTCACCTGAGCCTTGAGTGTTTAAATTAGTAAACTTGGATTGATTAGCGGTGGATTGATATCCGAAGACTTGTAACCTGAGGGTGTCCAAGACACACAATGGTTATAACATGAGTAGGCATCTCGAAATACTGCCCTTGTAGTTGTTCGTCCAACTTAGAATGTCCAAATTACTATGATTTGGTTGATTGAATTATCCAAATTACTACGATTTGGTTGTTTGACTTGTGTTTTGAAAACGTGTACGGCCGTCGGTGAATTGGTTGTATAAATAATCTCATTATTACTTTCATGATTTTGAAGTGCTATACTTAAAAGTAAGTTCCAATGTGTTTTAGAAATCATGTCGTATTCGTGTTTGATGTTATACAAGTTTAGCACTTTGTGTGAAAGTTTAGATGTAACACTGTTACTCGTGACCCTAGGGTAAGGGCGAGGCCCGTTAATGACGGGGGTCCGGGGGCAGCACCCCTGGTAGCGGGGTCCAAGGGGCGGCAGCCCCTGGCGGGGTCCAAGGGGCAGAGCCCCTCCAGGTCAGCTTGGAAAATTTTTATTTCTACTAAATTGCTTTGGTGAAAAACGCACCCGGACTTGAATTTGAGTGAAATCGAGTGATAAAATTTTTAGGTCTCGACACTTAGTAAAATCTGTGTTTTCTTGGTTCTGTTTCATGCGACACTAGGTGCGACGTAGGCTGTTATGTCGCAGGTCATGGGTGCGACATTGATCATGGCGTCGCTAAGGGCGACATCCGCAATTTAATGCGACATTAGGTGTTATGTCGCTATGCGCGACGTTGTAGGTTCCTGCGACGTTGGAGTCGATGTCGCTATGTGCGACGTTGTTGGTCTTTGCGACGTAGGGGTCGATTTCGCTATGTGCGACGTCGGCAATTTAATGCAACATTGAGGTTGATGTCGCACCATGCGACATTGTGAGAGGTTCTGCGACGTAGTAGCTGACGTCGCATAAAGTCTGGTCCAAAAGCGACGTTACGGTCTGATGGCCGGAATTTGTGTCGAAAATGAGTTTTCCGGCCACCGTTCGGTCCAAATCTTTTACCCAACCCTTATATGGACATTTTAAGCCTAGAAAAACAATTATAAGTTGAAAACAATAGAAAACGAGAGGTGTCGGGATTTGTCGGAAACTTACGAAGTTAACGCCGTGAAAATCCGGAAAGATGGAAATGTAGATCGTGACGAGAGGAACGTTTTCTTCTAAATGAGTGTGACGATTCAAGGCCGTTTGGTGGTAGTTATTGGTGGTTGTTTATGGTGGTGGTGGTGTTTGTGTTTGAGAGAAAAAGAAGAAGGTAAGAGAAAGAGAAAGAAAAGTGAGGAATGAGGAAGGAAGGGGGGGGGGGGGGGCAGGTTTTGTGGGGATTGGGGAGGGAATCTCCCAAAACTTTTAATCTCCGCATTTGCGCTCCGTGCGGTGTTCGTTTTCCCGATCGTTTAAACGTTAAATAATTATTTTACGCGTTTGAATATATGTTTTAAAATACAAATATTTACTCAATATTTTTGTTGAAGTATTTTACCAAATACTTAATAATTATGTTATAAAATGTTACTTGTTTCGTTTGTTTGCGCGTTTATCGTTTTAATCGCATAATTGAAGTTTGTATGATACAAATTTGAGTTGAAATATTATCTAAATAATATTTTGGATAAAATAGAGTTATTAAATAATGTTATATTATTTAATAAAATTGTTCACCAACGTCCGTATTAATTGAATCGAATTGCATTCGATTTGAAACTTGTACGATTTAATCAAATCGCATACTTGTATATATTCATCAATATATATGTTGATACATTAATTAGCCTAACACAGAACTAATTACATGTATTAAAACTTGATTAGACACTAACTACTAGTCCTAATTTGACGGGTGTCACACGCGTAATCTTAAATACGGATGTTGGTGAAAAACATTTTCAAATAAAATATTATTGTCAAGAATAATAATTATTTACTCCGTTAGAAATCTAAATACATTTTGTACATTGAAAACTATCCGTCAAAATTAGTTGAAGCAAAGATATATTTTTAAATCTCACTAAAAGTATTTTTATAAGATACTTCGATTAAAAATATAAACGATTATATTTTTAGAAATTTATCATTTGAAAACATTATACTACTTTTCGATCGGGTACAAGAACACGGGTATTTTGTACCGTAAGCGGGATCCAACCAACTCCAATAATTGGAGTTGGCCGGCTACATCAAACACACCCTTCTTCCTTTTCATTTCATTTTCTTCTTCATCCATCTCCATCTCGTTCTCTCTCGGTTCATCGCCAAAATCATCATCATTCTTGATCATCACCAACAACAGCAGAAGCAACATAATCATCATCATCTTCTTCTTCATAATCGGCTCATCAATCACCATTGTCTTCTTCACTCCGGTTCAAATTTTAATTCGTAAGGAAACTCAAATTTTACTTTAATTTCGCGTTTATAATACTTATATTATCATATAATAGTGTTTTATATATGAGAATTTGGTTAAAAATGAAGTTAAAAACTGGTTTGGGGATGAACTGTATGAACAGACCTGCAATTGGTACCTGAGCTGAATGACTGAAAATCATCAGCCGAACGGCTGGATTTCCTTAGCCGAACGGCTGGATTTCCTTAGCCGAATGGCTAGGTCCTCCATAGCCGAACGACTGGACTTCCATAGCCGAACGGCTAGGTCCTCCATAGCCGAACGACTGGACCTTTATAGCCGAATGGCTGGACCTTTATAGCCGAATGGCTGGACCTTTATAGCCGAACGCCTGGAATACTCAAACAGAATAGTTTTTGTAAAAATGCCGAAGAATTTCACAAAGTGTTTTCAGGGTAGCTTCTCGATGAAAAATTTATTATAACGGTTTGGGCTAAAAGTCACACGATCCCTCGAAAACGGCCCAATGATCAAGGCTATGCACCATAGCCTAGGCGGTTTTAGGCCTTTCGGGGTCGAAAATGGCATATTCAGTTTTCGGACCCGTACCAAATTTCGTAACTTATGAAATAAAATGTAACGGATGTGACGAACTTGAGTAACAACTAAACTTATACGATACGAATTACACACGAAACACATATACTTTTATAAGTACAACAAATCATGTATAATAATAATAGTTTGAAATTATTATTACAAACCGTCACCAACGAGCCGTATACATTTTCACAAACTCAAACACAAACACTTATACGGATAGTTTAGCTAAACATCCACTTACTCGTTATAATCTCACATGTTTAGGGCATTAGGAGATTACCATTGGAACAACTCACGTACTTTAGGATTGCTTGCTCTTCAGGTGAGTCTCACGGCCCCTTTTTACTGTCTTTACTTTGGGGGAGATGCATTGCTTGTTTTACTTGTATACATATATGTATGTATGGTTTTACCGACCTATAAATTTACTACTTGATAGACATACTACTTTACAGACTTGCTACTCTACAAACTTACTATCTTACCGGCTTGTTAACTCACTACTTTACCGACTTTACCAACTTACAAACTTACCGACGTATTGACAGGATTTACTGTGTAACACCCCCAAATTTAATGTTTTGCGAAAGCATAATTTGGGTGTTACTAATCAATAATCAAAACACACAGATATATAGCAAACGACTCTATATGCGTCGTTTTAATAAAATATGTTGATATAAAAAGGTTTACAACTGTTTGAACCCGTACATAGCTCGTGTTCGTAATATGAGAGATTTAAATACATAATTAGTTATACAAAAATCTAATAATGCAGTGAAATCTCTGAAGTTTGCATGGAGACTCGAGCTAATATGCATCCTGATGGGCAGTCCAAATCTACTGCCGAGTACATGTGATACATGCTAAAATGGGTCAGCTAACGCTGGTGAGCTCACAGGTTTAGATATCAAATAATAGTGTGTGAACCGAAAGATTTAAATGTTGATTTGCATCCAGCAAATGATAATGATAATGTATACAACCATGAGCGCATAGTCTGAGCTTAACTCGAGGGTCGGGTCCCATATAGAGAATTCCAAGCGAGGTGCCTCCACGAGTGCCTAATCTACACTAGTTTTCCCAAATATTAGTACGTCCGTTGCAGAGGTTAGCGCGACTAACCCGGACGAGGTGGGTCAATCCTATATGGTACCATATACTAATATTCACGCTACTTTCGTATTACCAGACTATACTGACGGAGGACTTTGATTTGATTAGTTGAAAACAACTCATGTAGTATATTGAAATATGTACTCACGTTCACGTGTTAAAAACAGAGCAATGTATCACACCCCTAGTAAAACAGTAAAAAGAGTGGCCATGAGACTCACCTGAGCCTGAAGAGTTTATCTTAATAAACTGAGATTGATTAGCCAATAATCGAAGTCCAAAGACTTGTAGCCTGAGGGTGTCCACGATACATGATGGTTATAAACATGTGAAGGCATCTAATAAGACTACCTTGTAGTTGTTTGTCCAACTAGAATGTCCAAATGATTACAATTTGGTTGATTGTCTAAGTGTTTGAAAACGTGTACGGCCCGTTGGTGGTTTGTTTGCAATAATAATCTCACATTATTATTTTGATTTTAGAAAGGTGTCATACTAAAAAAAAAGTATTTGTAAATTTTAAGTGACGGTGGTCCGGGGGCAGCGCCCCTGGTAGCGGGGTCCAAGGGGCAGAGCCCCTGGCTGGGGTCGAGCTGCCAGGTCAGCTTGGAAATTTTTTATTTCTACTATATTGCTTTGGTGAAAAACGCACATGGACTTGAATTTGGGTGAAATCAAGTGATAAAATTTTAGGTCTCGACACTTGGTAAAATCTGTGTTTTCTTGGTTCTGTTTCATGCGACATAGCGTGCGACATACGGCTTTGTGTCGCTAAGTGCGACATAGTCTGTTGTGTCGCAGATCATGTTTGCGACATAAGGGCTTGTGTCGCTAAGGGCGACATCCGCAATTTAATTCGACGTAGGGCGTTGTGTCACTATATGCGACGTCCGTAATTTCTGCGACATAACTATTTGTGTCGCTATATGCGACATCCGTGATTAGTGCGACATAGTGGCTTATG
Organism: Pseudognaphalium luteoalbum; assembly: GCA_963422505.1. Taxonomy (NCBI): domain Eukaryota; kingdom Viridiplantae; phylum Streptophyta; class Magnoliopsida; order Asterales; family Asteraceae; genus Pseudognaphalium; species Pseudognaphalium luteoalbum. The sequence continues at coordinate 15,828,492 of OY730196.1, forward strand.
TCGCTATATGCGACATAAGGTCTGATTTAGCGACATAAAGGCTTATGTCGCAGGTGGCCTGGAGCCTCTGCGACATAACGCGCTGTTGGCCAAAAGATTAGCCGAAAAGGTGTTTTCCGGCCTCCATTTGACTTGAGACTTTTACCCAACCCATATTTGGACATTTCAAGCTTAACTAAACAATTAGAACTTAAAAACACTTGAAATCGAAAGATTTCGGGTTTTTGTCGGAAACTTACAAAGTGGCGAATCAAGATTCCGAAAAAATAGGAGTGTAGATCGTGACGCGGTAGATCTTTTTCTTCAAACGGGTGAGATGATTTGATGACGTTTTGTAGTGTTATTTAGTGATTGTTTGTGGGGGTGGTGTAGTGATGTTTGAGAGAAAAGAAAGAAGAAAACAAAGAGGGAAAGATGAAAAGTGAGAAGAAAATGAGGGTGAGGGGATGGGGTCCCTCCCCTTGTGGCTGATTCGGTGGGGCCCCACCGGAGTGTGGGTCTCCACTTTTTAACTCCGTGTATTCACGCTCCGTGCGACGTTCGTTTAAACGTTAATTAATTATTTTATACATTTAAATATATGTTTTAAAATACAAATGTTTATTCATTATTTTTGTTGAAGTATTTTACCAAATACTTAATAACTTAAATGGTTTCGTTTGTTTGTGTGTAAGTCGCGTAGACGTTTATTATACACTACGAAATGTAATTGAAATATTATCGAAATAATATTTTGGATATAGTAGCGTTATTAAACAATGTTGTACTATTTAATAAAAATGTTCACCAACGTCCGTATTTACTTGAACCGAATTACATTCGATTTGAAACTTGTACGATTTAATCAAATCGCATATTCGTATATATTCAACAATATATATATCGGTACATTAATTAGCCTAACACATAACTAGTTACATGTATTAACAGAGAATTAGGTACAAATTTCAAGTCCTAATTTGGCGGGTGTTACATACTGCTTACAAACTTACTGACTACTACTTTACTACTTTACAAGTTACCGACTTATAAACTTACTGTTTTACAGACTTGCTACTTTACGAACTGATTACTTTATAAACTTACTACTTTACAAATTGATTACTTTACAGACTTGCGACCTTACAAACATAATACTTATAGACTTAACTACTTACAGACCTTACTGACTTGCATGAGTTACGTCTTAATCCAATGAAGTCCTCTGAATCATAGTTGTTAGTTATGGGATAAGCGCGAGTTTTAGTATATGGATCCATATGGGACTGACAATCCCCGCCTGGGGTGGTAGCGCCACCACGAACCGTACTCGTATAAACAGGTGTTTTCTACTCGTTTCGTATGAGTGTTTATGGATTAGCACTCGCGGGGGCAAATTACAGACTTGTTAAGCTTCGACTATGATGGCTCATGGCAGACCTTACTTACCTAATTACCTTGGCGTAATTGATACTTACTTACTAAATTACCGTTGTGTAATTGATACTTACTTACTGAATTACCGTTGTGTAATTGATATTACTTACTTAATTACCGTGGTGTAATTGTTACTGCTTACATAATTACAATTGGTGTAATTGTTTCTACTTATTGAACTGTGCTGGATTTTCTATTACTATATACTACAAACCTGTGAGATTCACCAACCTTTTGGTTGACGCATTTTAGTAATGCATTCTCAGGTACGCAGCCACAGTAGGATGGCCCAGCAGGATCTACTTATATGCTAAGCTAGTACGAGTCGCATGCATACACCCTTATGAAGATTTTACTCGCATTATCTTTTGTACTGTGATTATGTATTTAAAATCTTCAGATTCATTTTGCGAACTCACTAATGATGTATACTTACGACTTAAAACCTTGTACTACTTTTGTAATGTAATGTATTTTCAAAAACGTCTCATTTAGAGTTGTTTGCTTAATCTTTGTGTTTGATATTTGATTACTCACGCTCAAAAACAATCGCTTCCGCAAATCATGAAATTGGAGGTGTGACATAAGCAATAACGCTTAATGAGCTTATAGGAAATAAACTAAGTAATTCACCAAATAAATAAACAACTAGAAACAAGCCACAAGAAACAAATAATCTTAAGCAAACAACTACCTGAACAATATGTAGAGATTAAAACAATATGCAGATCCACGACCGATAGAAACAAGCCGCATCGATATGCATACTAAGCTCCACAATTCTATGTTAACAAAGTTAGCCAATCTCTACAAAACTATTCATTCCACATAATTCAACAATGATAATCCACAATTAGATACAATACAAGAAACAAGCTAAACACCATTTTGATTGTGCAAACTTCTTGCTCGAAAATAATCCGAAAATAAATAATCATTACTTAATTAATCCCTATAATACTCATTATGATGTTTAAAATGATGAATTACAATAAGTGATCAACTACAACAAGTGATCAACAAACGTTGTCCACACCTTTAACACCTAATACACAACACATAACAACATATTTAAACTCTAATAATCTTTAAGTTCAACTAATAACCATCTATACATAGCTTCTCTCCCTCTTTGATTACATTTGGTTTGATGTTAATTAACCAAACGAAAACCACACTTTCCATAATCCATAATAACTCAATGTCTAGTTATCAAACTTTCTACTTTGATTCTTGTTTCATCATTATTTTCACACTCTACTAACACTATTAGTTACATTTTTAGTTGATTAACATGAATTCACATATTTTAGCAAAAACCTTGAAATCACTCAAGAACACCAATTATGATTTCACCACTTTCATCATGTATTAACAATCATAACTAAGCCACTAATTAACACTACACTACTACAAAAACAAGTATAGACCACCCCTAATAGATCACAGAAATAGTGAAAACCCATAAAATTTATGGTCTATTTGCAAAAAAAAAACACAATTTTTATATTTTTTGAGGTGGACCACGATTAAAAAAAACATGTAACACGGTTCTTACTTGTGAACAGTGATCTATTTACTTAAAAACACGACGAACACGGTTCTTATTACATAGTAGTGATCAATTGTTATCAAAAGGACCACGGTTCTCAAAAAAAAACCGTAGTCTATTTGAATTTTCAAAAGTACCACAATTCCTAACAATACTACAAAAGTAGTAATTTTTGGAAATTGTATGAAAATTATATCTCGGTTCTAATGTAATGATCTATAAAACATTAAATTATAACGCGGTTCTAATGAAACGATCTATAAAACATGAAAATTATAGCACGATTAAACATGAAAATTATAGCGTGGTTATAATGAAATGATCTTTAAAACATGAAAATTATAGCACGGTTGTAATGAACGATATCTATGAAAATTATAACAAGTGTTAAAAAAATAATCAAATAGCACGAATTTTGTGTCAGTCTGTAAAATAAATAAATAGTGCTTTTGTCATTCTAAATAACTTGTTCAAAATAATACTTTCTCTAAACCATTGTCCTTTGTTCAAAAAATCTAACATTTTAAACTTTTCAACTGTTCGCTCTTATTTTCAAAAGGACTAAAGTTCCTAAAAACTTGGTCCTTTGTCCAAAAAATTTAAAATTTTTGAAATTTTCAACTATCCGCCTTTATTTTCTCCTATTCCCCTATATATTCTTCCAGATCACTTCTCACTCTTATATTATTGGTCAGAAACCCTTCGTTTGCTCCATTTTCATTATTTCAAATATTCAATCATTGATTTCAAATCATAACGCAATTTCATTATCCTTTACAAATATCATCTCAATTAAAACACTACCACTGCTTCATATATGATCGGTTGTTCTTCTTATTGGTTTCTATAAATCTGCCTTCGTAAGTAAAGCTTGTTCTCTCAAATTACTACCCAACGAGATTGTTTAAGGTGATTTGTTACTTGATTCTAATTCTTTTAGTTTATATTATTTCGGTTGTTAGATATACATTTATTCTTGTTTCTTCGATTTGGTTTTTTAAAGTTTTTATTTTCCTTGATATTTTAATACAAATGTTGTATATATGTTGTATAGATTGTATCCCCTTAGCATGTACTTCAAAATTTAACGGATTATATGTCTTTTCTACTTCAATATTTATTTTATCTTCTCCCTTTATTATCAGTTTTAAATATGTTTTATGGAATTAAATGAACTACATAATACATAAAATTTAAATATAATTTTTTTTTTATTTTTCAAATATACCACAGTTCTTAGTATGGAAACCTTATTCATTTTTTTCATAATAAGTCAAATAGACCACGGTTATTAGTGTGAGAACCATAGTTCTTCTGACAAATAGACCACTCAAAAAGATACGTGTTCCTTGTCAACTTAAAATAGACTTCCCTCCTTATAGACCACCCCTCAAAATTCGTGATCCATATGCTATTTATACCATGATCTATTTGAACTTTTCTACTAGTGCTAATTACACATACATAAACCCTAAATTCATAATAAATCACTAATTATACAAACCCACTAAAACTCAAGTTCTAGGTTAAAAATAAAGAAATCACTCGCTTAGGGCTTATAATAAAAAGATGATGAATTTGAACTCTTAAAGCTTGAATTAAAGATTGGAATTGATTTTGGCACTTGATCTTTGGTCCCTGCGATTTTGTAGATCTTAGAGTATGGCTCTGCAATTTTTTAGAAATGAAACTAGATAGGAATGAAGCTATGTACGTATGTATATACATTTTAATTAGTTATATTCTTCTCTTTAATTAATTGTTTGGAACTGAAAAATTATATACAACCTTTATTATTTTATATCACTTAAATTAATAATACTTTAAAAGAATTATATTTTCGCGTATTAAAATAATACCTCAGAATTTAGGGTGTTACATAAATCCTTGTATATACACAGACCGTTGATTTGCAACATAAAATTTCATATTTAGTATGTTGTTTCTATAGTAAAGTGTGTAAGTTAATATGTATACTAATCATTTAGTTGGATTCATGATAATATTACTTTATGTAAATGTATTTATATAAGTAGAAATTATAAAATTAAAAGCTTTTGAAACCAACTTAGTGAAAAGAGTTGAATTATTTTAAATCTATATTAATCTTTTCAAGTAATTTTATTCATACTTGGTGAATTAAAAATAGAAACATTACAAATCAATTTGGATAATGTTTTATTTAATGAATTAAATTCCTTTTTATATGTAAATGAATGGTTGATTATAAAAAAAATAATTTTAATAAGTTAGAGATCTTATTTTAAAATTACTAAAATTAGAGACTTAATTGATAAAGAACTTAATTCGAATAATGACATTATAAAGATACTTCATATATATAATTTAAGATAAGATACTTGATACTTTGATTTTTTTTCTTTCTAAATGATTTTTTTTTCGTTTTTCCAAATAAGTGAATACCTTCATATATAATTTGTGCGAGTCACTTCAATTTCTCAAGAAATACTTTACATGAATCAAGATTCTATATCATTGTGTTTGATGTTCGAGTCTAATCTAAAAGGATAATTTACTTTCTTGCACTATTCACCGAGCGGTTCCACGTCTAATATAAGTGTGCTTCAAAATTTGTGCTCCAAAATTGAATACTCTACATGCAACGTATACATGAGATGGTGATATTTTTACCAACTTTTTTGATAAATCCACCATAAATATGCATCTACTATTTGTATAGCATATGTATTTTATGCATAAGTATAGTAGATTTATCAAAAGCTCGGTAAAAATATTACCATCCATATATGATCTTCCACTTTGATCCAACTAATTTTGCTACCTTGAGACAACTAAAAGGTTCATTTTCTCTTTGCAAAGGTGCGTCATTGCGGTTGAGTTCCTACCCCCAAAATTCTTGTCTTAGGTATTATTATTTGAATAATTTAAAGATAAAGAGTATCGTAGTATATTTGGTACACATTACATATATGTTACATAATAATGGATACTCAAATTAAAATTGTAAGTTTATGGTACAGATTGTCAATGTACTTTACCTTTTGTCCCAATATCACGAATGAACCGGTTTTATTACCAATATCGGCAACAAACTTTTACTTTTTATCCCAATGTCACAAATGAACTAATTTTATTAGTAATGTCGACAACGAACTTGTTAAAATATTTCAAGGTCACCAAAATAACTTTTTTTAACAAGCTATGTTTTATTTTAGTTGATGTGGTGTTGCCATTTCATTTCATTTATGTGACTAGGCTTCCACGTAAACTAAACATGTACACGTATAGTTAACTTCATCTTCTCCAGTCACATATAATTTCCGGCTACATTTTCGAAAAGATGTAGCAAGTACATTTAGATTCGCTGAAAAAGTGGTGATTATCGTAAAAGTAGCCAAAAATCACATGATAGTGAATTGGAGAAGGTGAAGTTAACCATGCATGTACATGTTTAACTTACGTGGAAGATTGGTCACATAAATGAAATGACATGGTAACACCAAATCAACAAATTCAAAACGTAACTCGTTGAAAAAAAAAATACTTTGGTGACCTTGAAACATTTTTAACAAGTTCGTTGTCGACATTGGTAGTAAAATTAGTTTGTTGGTGACATTGGTCAAAAAGTAAAAGTTTGTTGTTGACATTGGTAATAAAATCGGTTAATTGGTAACATTGGGACAAAAATAAAATACGTTTGACGATCCATATCATAAACCCTAAAATTTTCTGCTTTCACAAACTTTAATTTCGAGAGGTCAACTGACACACTTAGTTTTTTTGGATAGCGAAAGGGGCACAATAATAGTGGACCCAAATAACCACATCCTACATTTTAGCAATCAGAGGGTTCTCATCACTAAGGATGTGTTTGATACAAATGTTCTACGGGATTTTTAATAAATTGATCTTTTTATTTTTAACCATCTCAATTCTTTATTCGTGTTTGACAACAAAAATATGGAATGATTTATTGGAAATTTTTTTTCCTGAAAATCCCTTATAGTTCCTTTTTAGTGAAGATTTAAAGTAGCTTGAAAAATATTCAGTAATCCTGAACTTCAGCTACAACTAGTTGATAGCCGTTACCAAAAGCACCCTATAGTTTCCAATTGGTCAAAAGCATATGAAAAGTGTCGTTATTGACAACAAATATGGTTTCCCATAGTATTAACATAGAAAATATTTTTATCACACGACTACAAGGACCTTCTACACTAAATCCTTTATCACATGGCTACATGGGCTTCCCATGGAACAACTATTTGGTGACCTCTTAAAAGTGAAGGGTCAAATGGATTATTTTAAGCCATTATATGTTATTATACTGGAAAACTTTTAAAAAGGAAACACAATTGGTAAATTCCACAAACAAACTTCCCTAGATGTTACCTTCATTTTTGGATAATCTAATCATGAGTGACCAATCCCAAAAGTGTCGGATCACTTTTTACTGCTTGTTAATGAATCCGGATAATAATGAAGGCAAGTATGATTTTTTTTCATGGCAGAAAGAATAAATAATAAATGCTTCTTAGCTAAAAGTAAATACTAAATAATATAATATGAGTTAAGATTAAGACGTTTTAAGAAATGTAAGTGGGTTTTAAATGTTCTACCTTCAACTCACAACTTCATGTTTGGAAAGAAAACTCTATACCAATATGTGATTGCTCCTTTGATATTATAAATGTAACATTCAATATATATAACAACTAGGCATTAAGCTCGTGCGATTCACGACCGTTCAAAAAATGTAATTATATACTAATTTGTAAGTAATCGAATATATCAATGGACATATAATTAATGTTATTGATAACACAATTAATTTGTGGTAATTAATATACGTTTACTTCAATATTTTTCATATATATAATTAATTTCTTTACATTTCAACATAAAATTATAAACCAAATTTAGTTGCAAACAACGTTCAAGAGTTTGCAAATTAATAATATTTAGTCGTTAACTAAAATAATACGCTTTCATAGGTAGTTAAAAAACTTTATTTTATATATAAAACTAAGCATTGAACCCGTACGATATACAGCCATTTATATAATACCATTAAATTACTTTGTATGTTATTATGTTTAAGTTTGTATGTTATTATGTTTAAGTTTTAATATATTTGTTGAGCCTATGCAAGGCAATGTAATTAAAAAAGTAAAAATTAATCATATGTTTTTTAGGTTTTCAACTGTATCTTAATTTGTTGAAACTTTAAAATTTATTACTGAAATTCAATAGTAATATATACCAAAATGTACAAAATATAATCAATTTTAAATATCTTTATTAAAGCTAATTTTCTTACAACATGATAGTTGATGATAATAATATTTGTTAATTCCAATGTATAAGATGTGAATTAGAAATTAAATCTTTTTTTTGTGTAGGTAAAAATTGTTATATATTAAATATACAAAATGCTATTATAATAAGTATAATTGATAAATAATATTTATAATAATTATTAATTAAGGTTAAGATATGGATTAAAAAATATTTTTTTTATGTAGATAAAAATTGTTATATATTAAATATAATATAGGAATATTTAAGGCTATTATAATAAGTATAATTGATATATAATATTTTTAATAATTATTAATTAAGGTTTTAAGGAAAAAATAATATGTTGATGTGGCAAATTAGGAGGGTTTAAAAAAAAGGAAAGATTATGATGTGGCATGCTAAAAAGTTAAGAAAAAATCTTTGTTTTATATGTATATAAGATAAGATAAGATATGCATGTACGTATGGATCCGGAGAGAATACTTTTTTGAGATTAATCATTTGGAACTAATAATTTATGTGTATTATGTGTAATTTACAAAAATAATAATAATTATTATTAGTAATTAAATTCATAATTAAGTGACTTATTGAAATCTTAGTAAAATAAAGAAGTTTCGTCTTGTCGTCAATATGATGGTAATGGGACTTGACCTTGCTGAGTTACATGTGAGATTGTTCCTCCTAGCTAGATCGCCAAGCAACCCAAAAGAGTCGTGTGAACTACGATATCATAAACCGTCTAGTTTCCATGATAGACAGTTTCGATCCTCAAGGGTACGTGAGAATCGCGTGTAAGTTTGGAAGCTAATTCGACCAATGTTCCGTCACGTTGATATGCTTTTTCAGACCGACCACCACTGATAGAACATTCTTCAAAGTTACAAATAGATATTAATAAAAGTTACAAATTTATTAAGTTAATCACCCAATATTATGTATATGTGATACCATTATCAACTTTACTAACCATGTATCACAAAATCCATCACTAACTAAGTTTTTTCATGCAAATTATATTAATGCTTTTGTCAAGAACTTGCGTAACGCCCCGATTAGTTTTGTTAATATTCAAGTTCTTTAATTTGGTACGAATATCTTTATTAATGTATGAAAGTATAAATCGAATAGTAAAAACAAAACAAACCGAATAGAATTTAAGTTTGTGAGATCACTTAAAGTAAAATATGTGTACTTTGATACTGTAAATATATGTAATCACTTGAAGGAAACAACTTGTTAGTATCAGTTAGTTGATCGATCGATGTCTATTAAAATGACATTGACATGTACTGTTTAAGATTTAATCAATACTTGTGACATAAAATAGACTCTACATCGTAGTCACGTCATCGAGATTAATAACCATACAACATGTATGAAATGCGACATGAATCAATGATTCATGAAATCACTATCTTTTCTTTTTGATTATATATATGATGATGCTGATGATCTTAACAACACTTTGATACTGTTTCCACCATGTTTTTTATTGGATGTTTCTTTGATTTCCCATTTTCAACGAGCTAGCATCAGGCGAATCACTTGTTTTTGACACGCATGTCGTCTTCCTAATCATTTTGTAGTTCAATAATGCATTCATAAAGACACCTTTCATCCTTTTACTGTGACAACGTACTCGATCCCCAAAAAGAATAACTCAACAATACATATGTAATCATGTATAGAAAACTACTCCCTTTTTTCAACATTATTGGAAAGAGTTTATTGTTTCTTTATAGACTTTTTTATATTGTTCGTCCTTGTGGTTTGTCTAAAATTGCATTCGTCGTCCTTGAACTTATTTTTTGGCACCGGTCATCCCTGTGGTTGACAAATCTTGCACCCGCAGTCCTTGTCACTAACGACCGTTAGTTTTCTTTGTTAAAGGACCATCAATATAACTTTTTTTTTTTCAAATTTAAAGTTTATTTAAATTTAATATTATTTTAGATTTTACCGAGCTAATTTATATTTCGAATAATTTAATCAATTTAATTTAATTATTTTAATTAATTTTTTCGTGATAATTAATTTATTCTATTTGTTAAGTGTCCCCATTTTTATATATAAACTCACTAAATATAAATAGTTTAAAAATATAATAGTTTTTTAAATAGTTTATACTCTTAATTTTGCATATCATCGGATATTTCATGACTTCGTATAGACAATTCTACGTGCCTTATATTGCTAATAGTTTTGTATATTATGAACGTACTCAAATTGCACATTATCAACATATAATATTTGTTTTTGAGTTAATAGAAGAAAAAATTGTAAAAACTAAATTGCAGTAACTACATAGCGTATAGTGTTATTATACTCCGTATGTTGAACATTATGTATTTTTTCTTTCAAATAACCGACATATATTAAATTATGTAAATTAGTAGAAAAATAATAGTATTCCTAATGGGTCGATGTTAATTATGACACTTATAAAAATTAGAATAAGGAAATATTTAAATTAATCAATTTAATTGTCAAAAAATAGAATACATTAAATATTTAAACTATTTACATTTTTATGGGTTTATATATATAGATCGGGACACTCAAAAAGTAAAATAAATTAATTATCAAGAAAAAAATTGATTAAAATAATTAAATTAAATTGATTAAATTATTCGAAATATATTAAATTTAAATAAACTTTAAATTTGAAAAAAAAGTTACATTGATGATCCTTTAATGAAGAAAACTAACGGTCATTAGTGATAAGGACTACGAGTGCAAGATTTGTCAACCACAGGGACGACCAGTGCCAAAAAAAAAGTTTAAGGACGACGAGTGCAATTTTAGACAAACCACAAGGACGAACAGTGTAAAAAAGTCTTCTTTTTTATATATCAAACTTTACACTTTTCATTATTTTATGTGGCATAATTTCATTTATTTTTGGGCTAAGTCCCTCGAAATGCAACGAACTTTGCCCAAAAGTCTATTGTATGCGACCAACTTTCGAGGAGGCATTAGAATGCAACCAACTTTCAAAAATGGTGTTTTAATGTAATTTGCTGACGTGTCGATGAGTTGTCAAACTCTCTGGAAGCCACGTGGCACATCCGTACGCCAAGTGTCACCTTCAACGAGCGACACATCAAAAAATTACATTAAAACACCATTTTTGAAAGTTGGTTGCATTCTTATGCCTCCTCGAAAGTTGGTCGCATACAATAGACTTCTGAGCAAAGTTCGTTGCATTTCGAGGGACTTAGCCCTTTATTTTTCCATTGTATTATTTCTTTTTGGGGTAAAATCAAAAAATGAAACTTTCCTATTTGAGCATTACCCAAAAAGGAAATTTTACATTCAATGAACCATATTTACAATTTCAATACGTACAATAAAATTTTTCAAAATTTGACTCATACAAAAGTAAAAAGTGTAAAATTTGATGCATAACGAAATAATAAACCTAATTGGAGATGATATAACTAAATATATAGTATATGCTAGCCTTTTTCCCCACAAATAAGGGCATAATTGAAGAGATGAACACTACTTACTCAGTGATGTATGTTAAATACAGTGTACGGGTAGTTGCCGATCTGAATAATTTACATATAGTAATTAAAACACCTTATAGATACAATACTTCGACCATTTCAGATTTATTGCAAGATACCATAAGAGAAAACGGAAAGAATTGTTTGAGAGGGCTGCCAATGGTTCCGTTAGTTTGGGACTGACGTGCGTCGGCACAACGACTGACATCATTGGCACCACTTCATCAGTTGGAGCTTGTGTGTTTGGAGGTCGGATATATGATGAGTGAAGCAATGAAGAAATTAAACATATTTTTTTTTTTTATTTTGTTTAGTATATAGGAAAAGGTATACTAGAGAATGTGGGACTTAAAAATTAAAGTAACGATGTCATTGTTGACAGTGTTTAGTCGATTAGTCAGTTTCAATAAGTTATGAAAAAAGCTGATGTGTAGATGCATGAGTACCAACTAACTAGTCAGTTTCAGTCACTTGTTGAGACTTAGTCTAACTTCTTTGTGTTCTTTTGAGAGAAATTTTTTAATGTTTATACAACTGAAAGTTAGTTAATGGAGGTTGGAGGGAAGAGTGTCACGTCTTTTCATTTTAATAGAAAAATCGGTTATTCGCGGGACACCAACAATTCACTTTTTCCTCTTTCACACTATTACCATATTAGATAATACGAGTATGCACTTGCATTGCTTAATCCATGTATATAACTTGACATGATCAACTCTTTTTTATTTGACCTTAGTATCTAGGAATATATCAAACTTTCACCAAATCTCTATTGTGTGTATCCAACTTACGAAACTCAATATTAATGTACTCAACTTGTAAAAACCCTTATATTGATGTACTTTGATGACGTGTCACTCTCTCCTTGTGCCACATGACATGCTATGTGCATGACACGTCATCAAACTACATCAATATAAGGGTTTTTACAAGTTGAGTGCATTAACATTGAGTTTTGTAAGTTGGATATACACAATAGAGATTTGGTGAAAGTTTGATACATTCCCAAACACTAAGGCCTTTTTATTTCGTATATATATGAATAAACTAAAATTATTATTAACAACGTATTAACATGGTTGTATCGTATATTCTGAAATGTAACACATTTAGCAACGTGTAGAAATATTCATGGAGCAAAGCTAGAGAAGATGAGGTACAAGAGTTGGCATTTTAAGAACACGCAACATTTTGTAAGGATGTAATTACGATGCTTGTGACTAGCCTAACGCTCGGAATCCATCATTTTCATTCGTGTAACACTTGTTATACATGACTAGATCAAACCTAAGACATCTAAGGTCTTGAACATGCAAATGATATGATAATAATTACTATTCATCTTTCTCAAAATAAGTGTTCACGTTATGAATAACACGTAATTTTACTTAGATACGATCAATGCCTTTTTTTAATATACTTGATTGTCAATTTCGTCCTTTTTAAGTACACTATAGCTGTAATAAGTGAGATCGAGGGTATAATGACTATAAGAAGAAAAAGTAACTATGTAATATGTGATTGACAATTTAGCTAGTTTACGGTAAATGACAAATCAAAATAGTAATGTAGAGATGTCTTAGACAACTGATAACATATTAGAACTATAAAACTTTTAAAGTGTTGGTATTTGATGAGATCACATGCATAATAATTTCAACGATGGATTAGATGGATGAATAATTGAGTTAAGAATTGATTGATAATTGGACTTATGTTGTATTATTATTATTCTCTTGCTTTTTTCCACATACTTGCTTGTTGGATTCTGTTTGACTTCAAATCGTGCATCTCCATTTACATTCATCAAAAAAGCTTCCACACTTTATAATAATTTATATTTATAAATTCATAAGTATTTGAACCCCACAAATAAACAAAAGTGGTGTTCACTGAACATGGTTGAGGTTATTGACTACATTACAAGATCAAATTGTGTGGTTTATTGCCACCATGATTCCCCACAGCAACAGTTAGCCATTTTTCTGGAACTTGTTTGGTCGATGGGTTGACTTGAGGATAGGTACGTGTTCAAAAGTATTCGTATCTGAATTCATAACCTCGAGTATATGAAATCAATGTGAAAGTTTCAGGGATAGAGCTTGAACAATTCTTTTGGAGGAGCTAAAATCATGCAAAATATAATTCTACAGGGGGAAAAATTCATTCGATTATATTATACATTTAATTGATTAACCACCCATTGATATCAGATCAAGTATCACAAACTTTTCATTTAGAGTCCAATAATAGTAGATATTCAAAGATTGATAAATGATAATCAAACATAAAAATTACATATGTACGTAACATGCGTTCAATCATTTTTGAGATTATACTTACTCTTACAAAATTTCCAAAAAAAAAAAAGGAAGAAGAATCTGAGTTTATATTAAAAAATAATTATAATGTTTAGTTATAGGTACCCCGTCCTTGGAAAGTTCAGAATTCAGAATTCCGAATATCTGTTTTTTTTATCCCAATTTGAATTACGTTTGCTCTAAAACTCGGATATCTAATATCCGTAAAAAATTAATTCCAGTTTCCTAATATTATTAAAACTAGATTATAAATTCGTGTATACACATGGATATCGATAATAACATGTTGATAAGATGATATTTATATAAACTAATGATGCTTATATATTGAAAACCCGTGTATATAAAGGGTTAGTTTAGAAGAAATATAAATTGACGGATCACTAATTAATAAATACCTTGTTAGAATAGTTACATATAAGCAATATCACTAATTAATAAGTACTTTGTTAGAATAGTTACATATAAGCAATACATTAGATAGCTAGGTTTTGAATGATTAATTAAATATCTTTAATCTTTAACTACGTATAAAGCATCTCTATTTCACTTCTTAATCTTAAATTTCAACAAATCTCTTTATATAGAAGGAATAAATTTAATGATTTATTTTACTTATCAATGTGGGACAACTCAATATACTTATTCAAAACCAAATGATAGGAGTTAATCCCACATTGATTTGTAAACAAAATGTTTGATGCTTTACTTCTCTATATAATCATTATACATTAAGTTTGACACAATATTGCATTATAGATAAAGTAAAATTCTTTTTAAGTTTTTAATTTTTTCAATACAACTTCAATGTCGTACATTACCATTGTCAACACTAACTTGACATCATCTTAAATAAAAAATTCCGCTGCATATTGCGGGATTAATTGTATATTTTGTTAAAAGTATATACACATAAATTTATTGAAATTTTAAACAAATTGATGACTATACATTAATAATGAAAGGTGTCATATGTAAGGATCAAAATATTTAGGACCTGCTCCCGAGTTGTTTTTCTGAAAGAAAAGAAGAGAAGCGGAAAAAATAAAAATTAAATTGTGTTCTAACCTTCTTTTCTCTCCAAACTTTCTCTCCAAAGTTGAAAAGATTTGAAAGGATGGAAGATTATACAAGCTATAAAATGTTACTTTCTTCCATTTTTCTCCAACTCGGGAACACGAAGCATATAAATTTCAGTTCTTTTCTTTTTAACTCGGGAACACAAAAATGTTTTTCATCTTCTTTTCTTTTCTATCATTTTATATCCCCTTCTATTCCTTTATTAAAGCTGATATATAATAAAGCATGACGCTTTTAAGTTAGAAGTTTAAAACAACTTAATATTTTTGGCAAGTATAAAACCCGTTTAATTGTATCAATTATCTCGATTTTATGTATCTGATTTGAAGTATGTTTGTAGATTAAAAAAATGAGTTATTAATTAGGTATACAATAATTGTTTTCTTTGGAGAAGGATTCAATGTTATTATTTAGAATTTTTAGGGGATAGGAGGTATTTAATTGATTAATTCAAAGTTTAATAAAATCAAAATATTTGACTGGTTAACAGGGTTCAACTATAAAAAAATATTTAGTAATTAAGATCTTAGACCCGTATATAAACACGGACACCGAATTAAATTAACTTTTATTTGTGTCAATATTAAACCCATGCATACATATGTATACTGAATTAAGCTATCTTCGCTTATTTGAATGTAAAATCCATGAATATATACATATGTTAAATAAAACTATCTATCAAAAAATAAAAGCATAAGATTGATTTATAGGTATTGATTTTTAAAAGAATCTACGTTGAAACGTATATATCATATGTGTACACACCAATTATGTAAAATATCTCTTAAGTTTAAGTTTTAAGATGTTTAATTCTCACGTGTTGCCACTTTAAGCTAGCTTCAAGTGGTTTCCCATGAAAAGAGGATAACATATGAAAATTTGTATATTGTGATTTTAAAAAAAAAAACTACTGTTAATAAAGGTTAAAATAAAAAGTTACCATCTATCTACTCTATTGAAAGTATTGAACAAAGATTAAAAAATATAAATTATATTAAATTGAATAATCTAAAATCACAAGTAAGCATGTTTGGTTAGTTTGTGATAAATGGATTTTAATTTTAATTTTTAGTGTTTTAGTATAATTTTAATCGTCCATTTTTTGATTAAAACTAATATAACCCCTAAGGGATTATTTATCACCTTAAATAATTTAAGATTTATTTGTTGAAAGAGAATTTTTAGGTTAATTAATGTATTTGTTTGGTTAACTAAAAGTTTGTTCAAGTTGAAGCATTTGATGGATCAATAGGTCTCAATTTTATAAAAAAAATACATAAGAGAGGTTTTCTTTTATTAATATTTATTAGATTAAATTAGATTTAGATTATAAAAGATAAATACTTAAAATTGTACTAAACTTTATAATTTGTATCAAAGTTGTTCATCATATTGTAAATACGTAGCTTATTAATATCAGATTAACATTTAAATGAAAAGTATAATGTAATTTTTTTTTTGAATGATACTGATATTGAAATATATTTACTTTGAAGTTACTATTATGATTTATTTACCGTTACCATATTTGAGATTAATAATTCTATAATTTTTCTACAATGATCAAACTCTTGAATATCATTTTACACTAAACCATAAATAAGGGTAAATTTGTAATTTTCTATCATTCAGAATGTTTATTCAGGATAGTTATCAAACAATTATTTTTATTCAGAATCAAAATCATACAGAGCCTTTGAATCATTCAGGCATAAGAATCATTCGGTGTTAAACAATTTAGTTTTATGAAACGCAGCCTAAGTTAAGTTTTGATTAATCCAAATTCTAAATATCTTAAATTTCGAATGGATACTTCCAAAAATTTTAATGTCTGAGTTTTCGGATATCTGACATTCAACACCCCAAAATTTTGTTTCACAATTGACCTAGTGAATAAAATTATTCAGCCACAATGATTAATGATTATTGATCATTTCATTATGAAATAAATAAAAATAAATAAGTCAAGAAAAAAAAACTTTAATGAGAACCCGTACGGACCAAGAAACTTTGTCCACTGTATTTGTGGTTTGTGAATAAAAAAAGGATAATTATCTGAGAATGCATCTAACTTGTTTTAAATGTCTATTATATGTATCATATTTACGGAAGGTGTATTTAATGCATCCAACTTTCAAAAACGGTTTATTGTATGTATTTTGATGATGTGTCGTTCATTTAAGATGCCACATGGCATCTTAGAAGATGACACGTAATCAAAATACATACAATAAACCGTTTTTGAAAGTTGGATGCATAAAATACACCTCTTGTAAGTATGATACATACAATAGACATTCGAGACAAGTTGGGTGCATTCCCAGGTACTTAACCCTAAAAAAAATGAGGTTAAGTTACAAGTTTAAAGTGTGGGATCCTGGTATAATTTATCTAATGTACCTTTATAAGTTCTTCCTATTTTTCTCAAATGTCTCTTTTAAATCAAATCTGGATTTTTAAGAAGATAATTTTTGGTTTGGTTATTATCTTCAACGGCATCTTCAAACTGTATTTCATAACGGAATTCAACAGTTGCACGATTTACTTATGCGAACCCCCCCCCCCCCCCCCCCCCCCCGGCGCATTATTCAGGTGATATATTGGTATGTGGTTCTTCTTCTTCTGATAGAGTGATGTCACATCTGCGTAAGAGTTTCTTCTCCTTGAATTTATTTGGATTTGGTTTCAACTTCTCGATAGCAATTTGAGTAAATTTTATACAATTTGTATGTTATTCTTTTATTGCCAATTTGGAGTTGTTACTATTATTGTAATCTGTGGATTCATATTCTGTTCAAGTTAGCTCAATTTTGAGGAGTGATTATGATTATCAATATTAATTTCAAACTTCGACTTTTTGTTCATATATATATATATATATATATATATATATATATATATATATATTAAAAAAGAAAATTAAATTTTTTTTTGTACCAAATCAACATGCTTTATGCGCATAACCTACGTTATTTAATCTAAGAAACATTGATGGTGATTGGGATCTCGCACCATATGTGGTTCAATTCAAACAAGTCGCTAGAAACCTAACGGATAATGAGCTTGTATATGTGGTGTATATTGTGACACCCGTCAAATTAGAACTTGTAATTAGTACCTAATTAAGTATAATACATGTAATTAGTTCTGTGTTAGACTAATTAATGTATCAATATATATATATATATATATATATATATATATATATATATATATATATATATATATATATATATATATATATATATATTGTTGAATATATACAAGTATGCGATTTGATTAAATCGTACGAGTTTCAAATCGAATGCAATTCGATTCAATTAATACGGACGTTGGTGAACAAATTTTATTAAATAATATAACATTATTTAATAACTCTATTTTATCAAAAATATTATTTAGATAATATTTCAACTCAAATTCGTATCGTACAAACAACATTTACGCGATTAAAATAATAAACGCGCGAGCAATCGAAACAAGAGTAAGTTATATTTTATAACTCAAGTAAAAGTATTTGATGAAATACTTCAACAAAAACCTTAATAAATATTCGTATTTTAAAATAATTATTATACGATTAAACGATCAGGGAAATGAACACCTCACGGAGCGCAAACGCGGGAGTTAAAAATTTGGGAGATTCCCTCCCCTCTCTCCCCAAAAATCTGCCCTAACTTCCCCTCCCCACCCTCATTTTCATCATTCTCTTTTTCTCTCCTTTCTCACTCTCTCTCTTTTTCTCTCCACCTCCACCACCACATCACAACCACCTTAATTTACAAAATAACACCACCAAAGTCGCTCAAATCATTTTACTCCTTTGGAAGAAAAGAACCGCGGTACCACGATCTACATTTCTATCTTTTCAAAACTCTCCTACGCTAACTCGTAAGTTTCCGACAAATCTCGAAACACTCAGATTTCCATTATTTTCACTTGTTTGTTGTTTATTAAGCTTGGAATGTCCAAATATGGGTTGGGTAAAAGTATCGGATCAAATGCTCGTCGGAAATCATGTTTTTGGCTCAAATTCCGTCCAACAGCTCGTTGTGTCGCAGAGGCTCCAGGCCACCTGCGACACAAGCGCTTATGTCGCAAAACCCTTACTTATGTCGCATATAGCAACACAAGTGATTATGTCGCAGAACACATTCCCGTCGCACATAGCGACATAACACCTTATGTCGCATTATATTGCGGACGTCGCACTTAGCGACACAAAGACTTATGTCGCAGACATGATCTGCGACACAAAAGACTATGTCGCATCTAGCGACACAAGCCTTATGTCGCACACTGTGTCGCGTGAAACAGAACCAAGAAAACACAGATTTTACTAAGTGTCGAGACCTAAAATTTTATCACTTGATATCACCCAAATTCAAGTCCAGATGCGTTTTCCACCAAAGCAATGTATTAGAAATAAAAAATTCAAGTCCAGATGCATCTCGACCCCAACCAGGGGCCAGCCCCTTGGACCCCGCCAGGGGTTGCCACCCCTGGAAACCCGCTTACCAGGGGCGCTGCCCCCGGAAACCCGCTTACGACTTCTAAAACACATTGGAACATACCTTTTAAGTATAACACTTCAAAATCATAATAATAATAGTTGAGATTATTATTACAAACAATCACCAACGGGCCGTACACATTTTCAAAACTCAAGTTAATCAACCAAATCGTAGTCATTTGGACATTCTAGTTGGACGAGAAACTACAAAGGTAGTCTTTTAAGATACCTAATCAATTAATAACCATCACGTGTCGTGGACACCCTCAGGTTACAAGTCTTCAGACATCACTACTCGGCTAATCAACTCAAGCTTATTTAGTTAAACACTTCAAGACTCATGTGAGTTTCATAGCCCCTATTTTACTGTTTTACTCAGGGGTGTGATATCATTGCTCGTTTTATTTTAACTATATGAACGCAAGTACGAAAACAAATAATCACTACATGAGTTATCTCACTAATCTTTTAAGGCCCTCCTCAGCATAGTTTGGTAATACGTTGTAGCGTGAATATTAGTATATGGTACCATATAGGATTGACCCTCCTCGTCCGGGTTAGCATGCACTAACTGGGTAAACGGATGTACTAATATTTGTTCAGACGAGTGTAGATTAGGCACTCGTGGGAGGCACCTCGATCAGGATACCTTAAATGTGGACCTGACACCTCGAGTTAAGCTCAGACTATATGCTCATGGCTGTAAAACTTATATTTTGCTTAATTGCAATTTAAATTCAATTAAATCTTGCGGTTCATACAATATGTGTTGACATACAAACCTGTGAGCTCACCAGCATTTCGCTGACCTATTTTAGCATGTATCACAGGTACTCAGCAGTAGGTTGGACTGCCATTCAGGATATCATTAGCTCGAGTCATCATGCAAAACATTCAGAGATTTAGCTGCATTATTATATTTTGTATAGATTAATTATGTGTGTAAATCTCTCAATCCAGGAACTGAGCTAATGTAAACTATATTTTGATGTAAACTTTGATTTTATTAATACAAGTTGTAAAATGACGCATATAGAGTCGTTCATTATATCTTTGAGCTGTGATTATTAATTAGTCGCGCCCCGACCCGATTTGCTTCCGCAACCCGAATTTGGGGTGCGACATATATCATGTCTAAAAGTTTCTTAAAATGGAATATTAACTCATTTTATGATATTCTCTTCGTTTCAATTTGAGTGTCCATCTTATTATTTTGCCATGTCTTAAAAAAATTGTACACTAGTAAAACATAACAATAAAAATTCACTAAACTCGCAAATATACCCTCATTTATTACTCTTACTAACTCTTCTTTTAAAAATTTCAAGGTAAATTTTTCATTGAATATGAGGGCAAAAATGACATTTACGTAGGCTATCTTAAATCCAATAGTTTTTGTTAGTAGACAATATAATCGAAACGCTGAGAGTATACTAATTACGTTTTAATGGTTTTGATGATGGATTTTTAGTACGCTACTCGAGTATGGTTTTTCTTTTTGTTTCATCTAAGCTAATGTATGGATTTTTAGTACGCCACTCGAGTATGGTTTTTTATTTTTTTCGTCTCATCTAAGCTAATGTATTTTGATCTTTAAGCAAAACGAGAAAAAAATAAATAGATACCTAAATTTTCAATCCTTAAATCAAATTAATTAGCATTGTACTTGCGCAATCTGATAGCCATGGCGTTGGAAGGGGAAGGTGGCATTGTGGCAGTAAGGTTGGTATAGGGATGGCAAACGAACCCGAATCCGATGAAAATCCCCAAATCCCGTACTTTTCGGATTGGGTTGGGGATGACATTTCTGATTTTGGGGCACGAAATGGGGATCCTTATCGGGTTTGGATTGGGGAAGGTGTACTATCATTCCTGCTCCGGCCCGCCGGGTGAAGCAAATTTATGGATGTCTGTTGGATAACAAAAACGTTCAAATAAATCAAAACATTTCATGTACAACAAATAAAAATATTATACAATACAATCAAATGCTATTAATTCAAAATAATACGTAAACAATGTTCCTTTCTTATTAATTAGTAGATTTTTTTTTTCCAAAGAAAGTATAAATTGTATATTAAATCTTTGATGAATAATAATTCATACTACATGTAATACTTATGAGATGAAATAAACATACTTTCATATATATATTTGTTAGCATATTTATATCAAAACAAAACAGTATAATAAAACAATACAAAAATACATAATATTTATTCACTATCATGTATATTGAGGTATAGAGTATACCTAGATTATATAGTTAAAACTTTTATAATATCAGATTAATGGATGAATTTTATGGGTGACATCTCACCATCCACATCTAATCCATTAAACATTCGTATCCATATCCATATCCATTATTCGTTTAATTACTTCGTTCATATCCATTAATAATGGATCGGATGGATATCCGATGGACCGGATGAAGATTACCATGCCTACCTGGTAATGATGGTGTTGGTGTTGGACGGGGATGAATGAGAATGACAATCGTTGTGCGTGTTTTAAACATGTTTAGTATATACTTAATTTGTAAGCAATTATACAAATTTATATTTGTATGTCAACCTACTTATAAACTTGTATATAGTATGTTCATCAAAATAGCACTAAAATTATTTTGGTGATGTATACACAAAAAGAAACACTACAAGAATATAATAAAAATAGTATTGAACATATATCTCAACAACCATAACAATAATGTTGAAAAGAATAAAAGAGATAGAGGTACGGATTCATAACAATATAACATCATATATAATCTTTACTAGATTTGTTTGTTAAAGACCTCTTATTAATATATACATAAAAAATTTTAATGCATTCACCAATAGTTGATAATATATTACATACGTTACAACTTTTCAAAGTCCAGTTTTATTGTATGAATTAAAATTCATGTTGTATTGATCAATCCTATTTTATATGTTTATCATCTTCTCAAATTATGATATTTTTTGTTGAGTTTAAAATAAATTTTGTTGACATTTTTATTCGGTAACAATTTTCTTTTAAACAACATTAAATCCTCCTCGATTTGACTTGGATATTATATTTTTGTAGGTAAATTTTAACAATAATCCTCAAGCTACAATTAAAAATTACATATTGAATAAAATAATTATAATTCAAATAATATTTAGGGGTTTGTTAGATATAGAGCATGTGCGGAAGCTAAGATTCAACCTGAACAATAATCAACCAAATAATCTCGTAACGAAAGCAAGTAAATAACACAAACAATTTACGTGGAAACCCCCAAGTTAATGGGAGAAAAAACCACGGGCGACGACCATGAACAATCCACTATAATAATAAAGAGTACAAAACCTTCAATGGTATTTAGGCCAATTGAAGTATAAACGAGAATTAAATAATTCCCTAACAACTCTTAAGCTAAAATTAAATAGGGATTGAATTGGCAGAGAAGAATTCGTATTAGTTTCGTACGTATGGAATCTTGTGGTATGTTGATGAGAAACGTACGTATGTATATATATATATTCTAGGTGGATGTGCAGGCTCTATATAAATAGAGAAGTAATCCTATACTATATAGGATATAATATGTAGGCAGGAAGTAAAACGTACGGAACAAGAATGCAATCATTGATTTTAGGTAATTAAATATCCTAAATTAATCTCAATCCCTTTTGCTTTTGGGACACATTTCCAACAATCTCCACCTTGAACCAAAAGCCATAACTCTTATCGTTGTCGTCGCCGCACCCCGAAGGGTATTAAACACCAATGACACCAACTAAGTCCAAGCAATGTTTGAACTTAGTGGTGGGGAGAACTTTAGTCAACATATCAGCGGGATTATCATTGGTGTGTATTTTATCGACAATCACTTCTCCTTTTTCAACAATACCTCGAATAAAATGTTGTCTTATCTCAATATGTTTGGTCTTGGAATGAAACTTGTTGTTCTTAGTTAAGTGCACGACACTTTGATATCACAATAAACAACAAGTACATCTTGAGATAGACCAAGTTCATTCACCATTCCACAGAGCCATATAGCTTCTTTCACCCCCTCGGTAGTAGAAATATATTCTGGTGGTTGACAAGGCTGCAATAGCTTGCAAAGACGAATACCAACTGATAGCAGAACCACAATGAGAGAATATATATGATGAAAGACAATTTCTTTTATCAAGGTCACCTCCATAATCGGAATCAACATAACCTACTACTCCATTCAAACTAGCACGACTCTTCTCAAAAGATAAGCCAATATCACTAGACCCTTTCAAGTAACGAAGGATCCACTTAACAACTTCCCAATGCGCCTTACCCGGATTATGCATGTATCTACTCACCACACTAAAGGCATGCGCCAAATCAGGTCGGGTGCACACCATAGCGTACATCAAACTACCAACTACACTAGAATAGGGGATGAGAGATATATGCTTCTTGTCTTCCTCGGATACAGGACATTGATCAGATGACAACTTAAAATGTGGTGCTAACGGAGTAGCAACAGGTTTACTATTACTCATGTTAAACCTTTCAAGAACTTTAAGAATATAATCAGTTTGAGATAAAGTAAGTTTACCCGCTTTCCAATCTCATTGAATTTCTATGCCTAAAATCTTCTTAGCAGCTCCAAATCTTTCATCTCAAATTCGCTACTAAGTTGACTTTTCAACTCAATGATGTGGACTTTATTATGTGCCGCAAGTAACATATCATCCACGTAAAGTGCCAAATAAAGAAAAGATCCATCCGGGAATTTTCGGAAGTAGACACACTCATCATAGCTACAACGATCATAGCCATGACTAATCATGAAGGAGTCAAACCTTTTATACCATTGTTGAGGTGATTGCTTTAAACCGTAGAGTGACTTTTTCAATTTGCAAACATAGTCTTCTTTTTAAGGAACTTCAAAACCCTCTGGTTGCCGAATGTAAATTTCTTCTTCAAGATGACCATGAAGAAAAGCAGTTTTCACGTCCATCTGTTCCAGCTCTAAATCTTGCAAAGCAACAATAGAAAGTAAAAGTCTAATAGAATTATGACGAACAACGGGGGAGAATACCTCATTAAAATCAATACCCTCACGTTGATCAAAACCACGAACCACAAATCCTGCTTTGTACCTCTTACTTTCAACCCCGGGAATTCCATCTTTAATCTTGAATAACCACTTGCATCTTATCACTCGTTTCTCCTTAGGAAGTTTAACCAACTCCCATGTTTCATTTTTGTGCAAAATTTCAAACTCTTCTTGCATAGCCACAACCCATTTATCACTTTCATCACTTGAGATTGCCTCGATGTAACTCTTAGGTTCGCCATTTTCAATATAAGTTACAGCAGCAAAGGCATAGGCAACTAAGTCACATTCATAATCTTCAAGTCTCGAAGGTCTATTGTCGCACCCCCAAATTCGGGTTGCGGAAGCGAATCGGGTCGGGGCACGACTAATCAATATACACAGCACATAAGATATAATGAACGACCACTAAATGCGTCATTTTACATTGTATTGATAAAACCAAAGTTTACATCAAAAATATTGTTTACATTAGCTCAGTTCCTTGAAATTGAGAGATTTACATTACATAATTACTTTATACAAAATATAATAATGCAATTAAATCTCTGATTGATTGAATGAAGACTCGAGTTAATAAATCCTGATTGGGCAGTCCAACCTACTGCTGTGTACCTGTGATACATGCTAAAATGGGTCAGCGAAACGCTGGTGAGCTCACAGGTTTATATGTCAACACATATTTGTATGTAATGCAAAATTTAATTGAATTTAAAATGCAATTAAGCAAAATAAAAGTTATACAGCCATGAGCACATAGTCTGAGCTTAACTTGAGTGTCAGGTCCAATTAAGGAAACCCAACTGAGGTGCCTCCTACGAGTGCCAAATCTACACTCGTCTTCCCAAATGCTAATACGCCCGTTTGACCAGTTAGGGCTTGCTAACCCGGACGAGGATTGTCAATCCTATATGATATCATATACTAATATTCACGAAACAGATGTATTACCAAACTATGCTTGTGGAGGGCTTTAGTTGATTAGTTGAAAACAACTCATGTAGTATTTGATTTGTAGTGTACTTACGTTCATATTGTAAAACAAAATGAGCAATGTAATCACACCCCTGATGAAAACGTAAATTAGGGGCTATGAGACTCACCTGAGCATTGAGTGTTTATCAAAATAAACTTGAATTGATTAGCAGTGAATTGATGTCCGAAGACTTGTAACCTGGGGCGTCCAAGACACGCGATGGTTATAACATGAGTAGGTATCTCGAAAGACTACCTTTGTAGTTGTTCGTCCAACTAGAATGTCCAAATTACTACGATTTGGTTGATTAATTTGTCCAAATTACTACGATTTGGTTGTTTAACATGTCCAAGTTACTACGACTTGGTTGATTTGATTATGCTTTGAAAACGTGTACGGCCCGTTGGTGAATTGTTTGTAATAATAATCTCATTATTATTATGATTTCAAAGTGTTCATGTTCAAAAACGTATCCCGATGTGCCATAAAAATAGTACCGTATAATTGTTTGAAGTTATACACGTTTGACACTTAGTATATATCTGAGTGTTCTAGGTTATGTCTTATGCGACACTAGGTGTGACATAAGCTGTTGTGTCGCAGGTTATGACTGCGACATAGGTCTTTGTGTCGCTATGTGCAACATCCGCAATTTAATGCGACATAAGGTATTGTGTCGCGATGTGCGACGGGAATGAGTTCTGCGACATAGTGTTTTGTGTCTATATGTGACATCCGAAAGTATTGCGACATAGAGGCTTGTGTCGCTATATGCGACATAGAACATGATTTTGCGACATAAGAGCTTGTGTCTCTGCGACATAACGGGCTATTGGCCGGAATTTGAGCCGAAAATGTGTTTTTCGGTTTCCGTTTGTCTTGAAACTTTTACCCAACCCATGTATGCACATTTTAAGCATGGAGAAACAACAAACAAGTGAAAACATATGAAATCGAAGGGTTTCGAGATTTATCGGAAACTTACAAACTTAACGCCGGTGAAATCCGAAAAGATAGAAATGTAGATCGTGATGCGGTGGTTCTTTTTCTTCAAACGAGCGAGGTGATTCAAGGATGTTTGATGGTAGTTTTTTTGGAATTAAGGTGATGGTGGTGTTGGTGATGTTTGATAGAAAGATGAGAAGAGAGAGAGAAAGATATGTGTGTGTGTGTGTGTATAATGAGAAAGAGTGAGGTGAGGGAAGTGGTGACCCTCACCTTGGGCCGGTTATAGTGGGGCCCACCCCTTGTGGGTGTGTCCCAAATTTTGTTCCCCGTGTATGCGCTTCGTGCGGTGTTCGTTTCCCGATTGTTTAAACGTTAATTTAATTATTTTATACGTTTAAATGTACATTTTAAAATACGAATGTTTTATAAATATTTTGGTTGAAGTATTCTACCAAATACTTAGTAAGTGAATTATAAGGTATAATTTAATCTCGTTTTGATTGTTTGCGCGCTTAATATTTTAATCGCGTAATCCTTGTTTGTACGATACGAATTTGAGTTGAAATATTACCTAAATAATATTTTGGATAAAATTGAGTTATTAAATAATGTCATATTATTTAATAAAATTGTTCACCAATGTCCGTATTAATTGAATCGAATTGCATTCGATTTGAAACTTGTACGATTTATTCAAATCGCATATTTGTATATATTTATCAATATATATTTCGATACATCAATTAACCTAACACAGAACTAATTACATGTATTAACAATTGACTAGGCACTATGTACTAGCCCTAATTTGGCGGGTGTCACATTCTCCCCCTGTTAGGAGAATTTCATCCCGAAATTTAACTTGAAGTCGTATTTGAAGTAGTGTCAGCAAATAACTGAGGATGCTTGAGCCGCAATTGGTCCTCCCGTTTCCAGGTGAATTCCGGCTCACGCCGTGAATTCCACTAGACTTTGACAATGGAAATACAACTTTGTTTGAGTTGGTTGACCTCACGGTCCATGATTTCAGCGGGTTCTTCAACAAAGTGAAGTTTGTCATCGACGCGAATCTCATCGAGTGGAATGACGAGTGTCTTATCGGACAGACATTTCTTCATGTTAGAAATGTGAAAAGTGGGATGCACGTTGCTGAGTTCGGGTGGTAGCTGCAATCGATATGCCACTGGACCAATCCTCTCGAGGATCTCAAAAGGCCCAATGTATCTAGGGTTCAGTTTTCCCCGTTTACCAAATCGAATTACACCTTTTCAAGGTGAAACTTTGAGTAACACTCGATCCCCAACCTGGAACTCGAGTGGTTTGCGTCTCACGTCAGCATAACTTTTCTGACGATCACGTGCGGCTTTGAGTTTGTTTTGGATCTCGAAGATCTTTTCAGTAGTTTCTCGAATGATCTCCGGACCAGTGAGTTGACTGTCTCCCACTTCGGTCCAACAGATAGGTGAGCGACACTTACGACCGTACAGTGCCTCGAAAGGTGCAGCTTTAATGCTGGAGTGATAACTGTTGTTGTACGAAAACTCGCACAACGGTAGATGTTTTTCCTAGTTTACACCGAAGTCAACTACGCAAGCTCGTAGCATGTCTTCCAGTGTTTGAATCGTTCGTTCACTTTGGCCGTCGGTTTGAGGATGGTAGGCGGTACTCATATCAAGACGGGTACCCAATGATTTTTGAAGTGATTGCCAAAAGTGAGATGTGAAACGACTATCCCTATCGGAGATAATCGAGATTGGAACGCCGTGTCGAGAAACAATTTCTTTGATGTAGATTCGTGTAAGGCATTCCATTTTGTCAGTTTCCTTGATCGGAAGAAAATGGGCAGATTTTGTGAGACGATCGACGATCACCCAAATGGTATCGCAACCGCTCGATGACTTGGGTAGTTTTGTTATGAAATCCATGGCGATTTGCTCCCATTTCCATTCAGGAATCTTGGGTTGTTGGAGTAAGCCAGATGTTTCTGATACTCAGCTTTGACTTTTGAGCAAGTAAGACACTTTCTGACATATGTGGCGATTTCAGCTTTCATATTCGGCCACCAATAAAATTCATGGCAAATGGTATCGCAACTGCTCGATGACTTGGGTAGTTTGGTTATGAAATCAATGGCAATTTGTTCCTATTTCCATTCAGGAATGTTGGGCTGTTGGAGTAAACCAGAAGGTTTTTAATACTCGGCTTTGACTTTCGAGCAAGTAAGACACTTGCTGACGTATGTGGCAATTTCGGCCTTCATGTTCGGCCACCAATAAAATTCCTTGATGCCGTGGTACATTTTATCGGACCCCGGGTGAATAGAATATTTGGACTTGTGAGCTTCATTCATCACTAAGTCTCGCAGGTCTCCAAAACTGGGTAACCAGATTCGGTTAGAGAGGTTATCGGGTTTCAGAGCTGCGAGTTGAGCAGTGAGGATCTGAATGTTTAGATCGTTGTGAATTGTCATACTGAGAGCTCGGACTCGAAGTGGTTTTGATCGTTCCTTTCGACTGAGGGCATCGGCAACAACATCTGCCTTACCCGGATGGTATTTGATCTCGTAATCGTAATCGGTAAGCAATTCAACCCATCGACGTTGCCTCATATTGAGATCCTTTTGATCTAATATGTGTTGGAGACTTTTGTGGTCGGTAAAGATGATGCACTTAGTGTCGTAGAGATAATGTCTCCCAATTTTAAGAGCAAAGACGACAGCTCCGAGTTCAAGATCGTGGGTGGTGTAGTTCTTTCATGAATTTTGAGTTGTTGTGAAGCGTAAGCTATAACTTTGTCCCATGCATCAATACGAAACCGAGACCTTGATGAGAAGCATCGCAGTATACCACGAAGTCATCGCTGCCTTCGGGTAATGATAGAATCGGAGCACTGCAAAGCTTTCGTTTCAGAAGTTGAAATACTGACTCTTGTTTATCAGTCTAATCGAACTTTTTGTCTTTCTGAGTCAGTTCCGTGAGTAGTTGGGCTATTTTCGATAAATTTTCGATGAACCGACGATAATACCCCACCAATCCTAAGAATTGGCGTACCTCGGTCGGAGTGGTTGGCGATTGCCAGTCTTTGATAGCCTCGATTTTTGATGGATCGACATGGATTCCTTAACTATCGTAGACATGTTCAAGGAATTGAACGGTTTGCATCCAGAACTCACACTTAGAGAATTTGGCGTAAAGCTCCTCGTGCTTAAGTAGTTCTAGGATGGTTTTGAGGTGTTGCGCATGTTCCTGTTCGTTGCGCGAGTAAATAAGAATGTCGTCAATGAAGACAATGACAAACTTGTCGAGATATGGCTTGCACATCCGATTCATAAGATCCATGAATACAGCCGGTGCGTTGGCTAGACGAATGGCATCACTTGAAATTCATTATGCCCATACAGGGTTCTGAAAGCGGTTTTTGGAATATCGGAGTCGCGAACACGTAGTTGGTGATAACCTGACCGGAGATCGATCTTTGAATAAAAACTCGACCCTTGTAGTTGGTCAAACAGGTCATCAATACGAGGAAGTGGATATTGATTCTTGACGGTCAACTTGTTCACTCTCGGTAGTCAATACACATTCTGAATGAACCGTCTTTCTTTTTCACAAATAGGACCGGAGCTCCCCAAGGTGAAGAACTCGACCTAATGAATCCTCTTTTCAGGAGTTCCTATAATTGGTTGGACAATTCCTGAAGTTCGGATGGGGCTAAGCGGTATGGTGCTCGGGTCACAGGTGCGGCACCTGGCACGAGGTCGATTGAGAACTCAACCTGTCTTGGTGGTGGTAGACCATGTAGTTCTTCGGGAAAGACTCCTGGAAAGTCTCGAACGATGGGCACATCCTCAAGTCGCTTCTCCTCCAACTTTTTCTCCATGATATGCGTGAGGATTACTGGATAACCCTTTCTCAGATATTTTCAGGTTTTCAAACAGGATATGATGTTGAGTCTCGTCCCACCGGTCTCCCCCTGTATGACCAAGGTTCTACCGACAGCGAGAGGAATACGAACGATTTTATCATAACAAACGATTTCGGCGCGATGCGTGGACAACCAGTCCATACCAATGATGACGTCGAAACTTCCGATTTCAACAGGCATAAGGTCGATTGAGAAGGTCTCGTCGGCTAGGTTTAAGGTGCAATTAGGTATCACACTATCGGTTTCTATGAGTTTACCATTTGCAAGTTCTACGGTGTACTTAACATCTAAAGCACTAGGTGTGATATCAATTAGGGGACAAAACTTATCAGAAATAAAGCTTCTATCGGCACCAGTATAAAACAAAATAGAAGCAGATAAGTTGTTGATGAGGAACTTACCCGTGACTACATTCGGTTCCTGACGGGAATCCCTGGAGTTGAGTACGAACGCTCTTCCCCTTGCGTTGTTGTTGTTGTTGTTGTTTCCCTTGTTCTTGTTTTTAGGACATTCATTTCTGAAGTGTCCCGCCTCCCCACACCCAAAGCAGGATTTGGGTTGGCTGGCATTGTTGTGAGAGGTGTTGTTATTGGATTTGGGGGCTCGACAATCTTTGGTCGGATGCCCGTACCTCCTACAGTTGTTGCAAGGGGTATTGCATGGACCATCGTGGTACACCTGGTCAAAAAGTCAATTTTCGTGTCAAATTTAAACTTCAAATAATGGTATTTTTATATGCGAATAATCACATTTGAAAGAACGCCGAATAAAACGTCCGAATTTCGGTGACAAAATTTTATAACTAATATTTTATTAGTTACAATAAACATTATACATTGGAGGAAAAATATTAAACATTCAAAAATGTAAGTCGTTCTAATTTAAAACGCATTCTAGTCATCTGAAACCGCGCAAAAACAATCTATTAAATTTTAAGTTCCAAAATAGTACTTTCATAAAATACTTCAACCTGAAAACATTTCGAAATAATATAAACAATTTACCAATTTCAAATATTAAATTTTTATTACGACCGGATATAAAAATACGGGTATTTTTCACTGCAATCTGGGAGACAGTATCCTTTCCTCCCCCTCCTTGTATAAGCCGGCCCCCAAACATACCCTACTCCCCATTCTTGTTTCATTTTCATTCAAACATCCACACATTTCCATCTCCTTTTCTCTCTAAAACTCACCAACAACAACTAACAACAACAAATAAATCAATAATAACAACATCATCATTTTCGGAATCATCAACAATAACAACAACGAATCAGCAGCAACAACAAGATCATCAGCAACATCTTCATCTTCATCTCCTTCATCATTGTGTTCCTCATCATCATCACTTTAGATCTCCATCTCCAAATTGTAAGACCTTACTCCCTCTTTGTTAATTTCGAGCTTAAAACACTTAAAATATCACGTTTTAACATTATATCAACAAGATTTGGCCCAAAAATAGGTTAGATCTTGATTTTGGGTAAAAATCTCACGAGCAGACTGTTATGTTGCAGAGGACCGAAAACAGTGCTGCGACATAGCCTGTTTCGCAGGTTTATGTTGCAGGATTGATGTCGCAGACTATGTCGCATTACTGCGACACAAATCCTTGCGTCGCACTAAAATCACCGATGTCGCATGTAGCGACACAAAGCTTTTATGTCGCAGCAAATCCGAACGTCGCATATAGCGACACAACACTTTATGTCGCATCAAATTGCGGGTGTCGCACATGACGACACAAACCCTTGTGTCGCAGAACCCTTTAGCGACACAATCCTTATGTCCCAAAACACAGAACCTTGAAAACACATGATTTTCACTAAGTGTCGAAACTAAGATTTTGCCACTCAATTTTACTCCGAATTTGGATTTCACGTACGTTTTTACTACAACAACATAATAGAAATAAAAATTTTCCAAGCTAACCTGGCAGCTCGACCCCAGCCAGGGGCTCTGCCCCTTGGACCCCGTCAGGGGTTGCCACCCCTTGGACCCCACTACCAAGGGCGTTACCCCCGGACCCTCGTACACGGTTTCCAAACCTGAATGACATATGAATACTTACATAACTCGCTTAGACAAACTGATTTGTCTCGTACTCATATAACCTCACGTGTTTAGGACATTAGGAGGATTACCCATCGGACGACGCGCGTATCGTAGGATTGCTAACTCCTCAGGTGAGTTTCATAGCCCCATTATTTCAACTATTTTACTATTTTCGGGGTGAGATGCAAGCTCAACTACTGTTTTCGAATTATAGTAATAAACTTTTATAATTCACACTTATCTATATTACTGCCATGTAATACGAAATGTGTACTACTTAGGAATTACACCCATCATATTGTCTGGGAACAATATCAATACTTAACCTAGATAGGTTATAACCGTACACTGTTAGATTGTTGGCAATTAGTTACCACTACATAACTTGACTAAGTTATCAATTATACCCGGACCATATTGTCACGGGACAATGCTATCAAACACACTAGGACTGTTTAGTTCTACCTACTCAAGACAACAACTACCTTTACAGGATTAGTTTTCCTCTTAGGAAACTAAAACTGCCCATATATATTCCAGGACATTCAAATTGGAATTGAACTCAAGTAAACAACAACCAAGGATCTCAATATACTTGCTAGGCTGAAGCTAGGAGTATACATTAGAAATACACGTTCGTCATACCTAGACTTATTGCAACTCAACAAATAGTTAAGTACTGTATATACATACTTAGCTACAATAAATCAATTTCATGTGCTAGCTGATACCCTATCTGAGGTATTTATTGGTTCGACTTATATATATATACATACATACATACTTGTACTTCATCTCGAGCACTTGGTGCCACCTACAATTTAGTCATGTATATAGGTATACATACACGCATATAAACACAATCAAATTAGTCGGGCTTGTCGTAGTACTGCCGGCTCTCAGTTACATTAGTCAGGCATATCGTAGTACTGCCGGCTCTCATTTACTCAAGTCGGACATGTCGTTGTACTGTCGGCTCAATTACTCAAGTCGGACATGTCGTTGTACTGTCGGCTCAATTACTCAAGTCGGGCATGTCGTAGTACTGCCGGCTCAATTACATACATTGCTTGCGAGCAACCCGGTCGATGCCAGATGGGCACAAAACGATGTCACGGTAAAGTGGGCACAAAACGATGCCACGGTATTGCAGTGGGCACAAGTACGATATCGCGGTAAAGCGATACACTCGATAGATGGGCGAGCTTATGCTCGTGATCCACACACATTTACGGATGGGCGAGCTTATGCTCGTGATCCGTATAATTAACGAATCGGTGAACTTTCGCGCCAGGCCGTCAACTCAGTATTTAACTAAATACTCAATCATAGTCCGTGGGACTACAATTATGTTGTTGGATGCAACACGCTATGCCAGGTGGCACATCAATTATTACACAACATCATATGACGTGGTCATACAATTACCTGGTAGTCCTTAGGCATGTATTACCTCACATTGATAGGTTTACTTAAAACCTGATAGGTATCCAGGCACGGAATGCCTCAAATGTTTATGTACTTAGGTACACATCACGATCACTTAGGTATGAGATACCTTGTAGGATGTATACACATTGATGTTACAACTTCAATACAATACATATCAAAATCGTGGATTTTGAATTACTTTCCAAAACTTATAAGGTTTTATACTTTATGTTTCAACTAACAATCCTAAGAACTCACCAGCTTTATAGCTGACTCGTTTTAGCATGTGTTCTCAGGTGCCCAGCAGGATTAGGATTGCTACAAGATATGCTAGCTCGAGTCGCATGTTTTCAAACAACTGAATTTCTTTGCATAACTTTTGTATTACAAATTATGTATTGAAATTATTTTGCGAACTCGCAACTTTTATACACTTTTATTATGGAAATGTATAACTATTTTCAAACGTCTCATTTAGAGTCGTTCATTATTTACCTTTGTGCTTGTGATATTTGATTTGGTAACACCCGACCCGACCACTTCCGCAACCCGAAATTTAAGGGTGTTACAGATTGGTATTAGAGCCTAAGGTTATAGTGAACTAGGTTGCATTTAGTGGGCCTAGACTATGACCGTTTGGCAGTATTCCTCATTAGGTATAATTGGTTCAGGTATTACATCATACGAGTTTAATTTAATATAGCGTAGCTAACTATCAATTAAATAAAGATGATGTGATATCTGAAAGGGGTTATACTGGATCAGGAATGCACTAGTTGACTCTAATTGTTACGTGCTAGATACCCTAGGCTATTATATGTATTGTAGGTATATATTAATAGGCCTTGCTTGTGTACTACTTCTATGTATCTATATATATATACTGAGTATATATAACACAAATCTGCTGTACCATCACATACTCGCGAAGAGGCACATCGCCATCTTCCTCACCATCACGGCTCAACATTCTCTCTATATGTACGCATAGGAGAATATCATACCTATCATTGAACCTCGGGAAGGAGGCATAGACATTACCAATTGGGATGGAAACCCACACATGCTAAAAGTTCACAAAATCTAAGACAAACAAATTTCTCACCATAGGAGAAATCATTACCTGGGGCGTGTCACGATCACTACCCTCATATTATTTTCACTCGCTCTCATCATTGGGCAGACGATCACCAATCAAAATTGGTCAACCACAACACTCAAACGTTTTGGAACGTTCTTCCAATAGTTAAACTGAAAATCAATGACTTATTTGCGCCTCGATATCAACTTTGACCATACTAATCACCATTGGATTAGTGTTGACTAAGTCCACAAAATCATCTCAATCACAACTGGATCATTTAGATCATCACGATTGTATACCTAGGTGCCTACCTGGTTCGATACCTTGGCACTTATATTTTAGCCTTCGCTCTACAGTTGGGAAATTATGAAACATCAACGCATCTTTGGCCTTAGGGCTACACTCGAACAACACACAACACATGGTGTTGCATTACACGGTATGTTAATACCGCAATTTGTCACGTTAGCGCAACACTCACAGTATGTTGATACTGCAAACGGCACATTGGTGCTACACTCACAGTACATGGGTACTGCATTACGGTGCTTCGGGCACTGAATTACGGCACGTGGTGCTGAGTTTCATAGTACTTCGGTACTACACTCATAATACAATTATATTACATTACTGTTCTTTTATCACTGCATTACGGTACGTGGTTACTGCATTGTAGTACTTAGGGTACTACACTTTGATTTATTAGAATTACATCTATAGTATGTTAGTACTGCAATATAGTCTGTTAGACTACTACAATAACCTAGTCATGGTTGACCTACATTGGAAACACTATTTAGTCATTATCACGACTACACACTGAAACTACAACATCTCAACTTACTCATTCCAAGCATACGTGAGCTATTCACGTCATGACAACTAAAAAGTCCGAGGACTTTCAAAAGTATAACTTGATTAACTTTCTGGGTCACATCACTACAAATCACTGATTTTCACGTCGCGCTAAATCAAAATCTTGAATAAAGATCTCACACCTTGTCGTTTCATTCTTATTTAAGAATCATGCCGCCTAGATGACAAACTTACACTCAAGCTGAGCATGACCAATTCGCTGATCAAAGAGTGGCTGATGCTCTAGCTACTCAAAACCTAGCGAGACCATCCACCTATAAGGAATTTCTGAACTGTAACCCACCGAACTTCGTAGGAACTGAAGGGGCCGTCGGATTAATCCGGTGGATCGAGAGAATGGAATCTGTATTCCACATTTGCAACTACCCCGATGACTACAAAGTTAAGTACCCCACCTACACCCTCCAAGATAATGCCCTTACCTGGTGGAATTACTACGCCCAAACTGTAGGGATCGAAACTGCTCACAAACTTCCTCGGGAGGAACTAAAACGAATCATGAAGGATGAGTATTGTGCCAGTGAGGAACTACACAAACTCGAGGATGAACTTTCGCACCTCACTGTAAATGACAACGACATCATGTCATACACCAATCGATTTCACCAGCTAGCACTTCTTTGCCCAACCATGGTGAACCATGAAAACAAACAAATCAAAAGGTACATCGGAGGACTTCCTATGAAAATTGAGGGAATGGTCACCGCCTCCAAACCCTCCACTATTCACGATGCTGTTCGCATGGCCCACAAACTCATGGCACAGGTGGTCCGACGCGGAACACCTGCAACCGAAAACAACCAAGGAAAATGGAATGGAGATTCCAGCACTAGTCACAACCCAACAGATCAACCCGAACCCTTGAGGTCCTACGCCACCGAACCAAAAGAAAAATGACGCTATGCGGGTAATAAAACATTTTTCCACGGCTGTAAACGTCATCACGATGGTTCATGTGGTTTACCCTGTGAAAGATGCCAACGATACGGACACAAAATCTGGGACTGCTGAGTTCCTGCCAATCCCGACTCACAAAGGATATGCTTCAAATGTAGCGAACCCGGATATTACAAGAAGGATTGCCCAAAAAGGAAACGCAAAATTCACCTGATCTCCGACAATGATATAGGTACACCCTTCCTCGAAAACATAATCTTTCAATTCCGATTTACACCAAGAGTGTACTTTCGCTCCTCGATATTACATCTTACTGACTAAATACCGAGTGCATCATAGGGCTAGTTAACCTAGGCCCACGTAAAACTCAGAGTTTGCTTTCAGCAGACTGATCGACTGAACGTTCAACAACCACTTAGTCCTGATAGGACTACTCACTAAACAGTCACCATGTGACAACTATCTAGTCCCGAATGGACTACAATGTAAACGGTTGCCTAGTAACCACGACTTAATGATGCCCTGAACAAACAACATAGTCAGAATCTGACTACAATGATAAATAGCGACACAGTTATTGAATGACTGCTTTTCAACTCCGTCATAGACATGGTGTGTCTACAATCTATTCGACAAACTTCTCGTACATACATTTCTTTCCAGACCCCACGCGATCACAACCTCACACGAAATTTCAGGATGAAATTTTCTTAACAGGGGGAGAATGTAACACCTGGTCAAAAAGTCAATTTCTGTGCCAAAAATTTAAACTTTAAATAATGGTATTTTTATATGCGAATAATCACATTTGAAAGAACACTGGATAAAACGTCCAAATTTCGGTGACAAAATTTCATAACTAATATTTTATTAGTTGCAATAAACATTATACATTTGAGGAAAAATATTAAACATTCAAAAATGTAAGTCGTTCTAATTTAAAACGCTTCTAGTCATCTGAAACCGCGCGAAAACAATCTATTAAATTTTAAGTTCCAAAATAGTATTTTTATAAAATACTTCAACCTGAAAACATTTCGAAATAATATAAACAATTTACCAATTTCAAATATTAAATTTATATTACGATCGGGTACAAAAACACGGGTATTTTTTACTGCAATTTGGGAGACAGTATCCTTTCCTCCCCCTCCTTGTATAAGTCGGCCCCCAAACACACCCTAACCCCCCATTCTTGTTTCATTTTCATTCAAACACCCACACATCTCCATCTCCTTTTCTCTTTAAAACTCACCAACAACAACTAACAACAACAAATAAATCAATAATAACAACATCATCATTTTTGGAATCATCAACAATAACAACAACGAATCAGCAGCAACAACAAGATCATCATCAACATCATCATCTTCATCTTCATCTCCTTCATCATTGTGTTCATCATCATCATCATTTTAGATCTCCATCTCCAAATTGTAAGATCTTACTCCCTCTTTGTTGATTCGCGTCGATAACAAACTTCATTTTGTTGAAGAACCTGCTGAAATCGTAGACCGTGAGGTCAAACAACTCAAACAAAGTCGTATTTCCATCGTTAAGGTCAGGTGGAATTCTCGGCGCGGTCCGGAATTCACTTGGGAACGGGAAGACCAAATGCGACTTAAGTATCCTCAGTTATTCACTGACTCTACATCAAACGCGACCTCGAGCTAAATTTCAGGACGAAATTCTCCTAACAGGAGGAGAATATAACACCCGCTAAATTAGGACTAGTGATTAGTGCCTAATCCTCTGTTAATACATGTAATTAGTTCGATTTAGGCTAATTAATCTATCAAAATATATATTGTTGAATATATACAAGTATGCGATTTGATTAAATCGTACAAGTTTCAAATCGAATGCAATTCGATTCAATTAATACGGACGTTGGTGAACAATTTTTATTAAATAATATGACGTTATTTAATAACTCTATTTTATCCAAAATATTATTTTGATAATATTTCAAGCGTATTTAGTATCGTATGAATAAACGTCTACACGATTAAATTAATAAACGCACAAACAAAACAAGCAAAGTTATATTTAACAACCCAATTGTATAGTAATTAGTGGAACACTTCAACAAAATATTGATTAATTAATCACATTTTAAAACGTATATTTGAAAAGGGTATAAAATAAATATTTAACGTTTAAACAATCGGGAAACGAACATTGCACGGAACGCAAACGCAGGAAAGCAAAAATGGGTGAAGCCCACGCCCGTGGACCCCACCCAAAGCCGGCCCAAGGGAGGGGGACATCAACCCCCCCCCCCCCCCTCACCTCCTTTCCCTCTCATTTCTATCTCTCACACTCTCTTTCTTCTTCCTTTTTCTCTCAAATCACCATCACCACCACCACCATTAAACCACCAAAAAGCACCACGAAACAACCTCGGATCCTCACGCTCGTTTGGAGAAAAAGATTCCCCGCATCACGATCTACACTTCCATCTTTTCGAAATCTCTCCGCGTAAACTTGTAAGATTCTCGACAAATCTCGAAACTCTTCGATTTTGTATATTTTTACTTGAAAGTTGTTTATTTAGCTTTGAAATGTCCAAATATGGGTTGGGTAAAAGAATCGGACCAAATGGAAACCGGAAAACTAGTTTTCGACTCAAAAATCCGTCATCAGACTTAAGTTTCGCATAGGCCGAACCTGTATAGCGTCACTTCGTGCGTCACTTAAGTGCCGCATTAAGTGACACATAAAACCCTAAATTTGAGTCACTTGCCTAAGTGCCGCATAAAACCCCTTTTCCCCGACACTTACATCCGTCACTTGTCCAGTGACGCCTAACGCTACTTACCGACACTTCCAACGACACTTGTCTGAGTGTCGCGTACAATTGAACCCTAGTTCCATCCGACACTCGACCCTAGTGACGAATAGAACCCTTACCCGACACTGATAACCGACACTGCCTTAGTGACGCCTCGTCATGCGTCACTTCCCTAAGTGACACCTTAAACTCAGATTTTACCATTTCAAAGTGTCGCACCAAGTGACGCTAAAAACAGACCTCAAACACTTATACGATACGACTTCTAAAACACATTGGAACATGTTTTCAAGCATAACACTTCGAAATCATAATGATAATGATAAGATTATTATTACAAACAATCACCAATGGGCCGTACACATTTTCAAATACTTAAACAAATCAACCAAATTGTAGTAATTTGGACATTCTAGTTGGACGAACAACTACAAGGGTGATCTTTTGAGATACCCAATCTTGTTTATAACCATCGTGTGTCGTGGACACCCTCAGGTTACGAGTCTTCGAACAATCACTAATCGGCTAATCAACTCATGTTTATTTGTTAAACGCTTCAAGACTCAGGTGAGTCTCATGGCCCCTCTTTTACCGTTTTTACTCAGGGGTGTGATTCATTGCTTATTTTTAACATGTGAAGGCAAGTACAAACGTTTTCATATACTACATGAGTTTTTCATAACTAATCATTTCAAAGTATCCGTCAGCATAGTTTGGTAATACGTTGTAGTGTGAATATTAGTATATGGTACCATATAGGATTGACCCTCCTCGTCCGGGTTAGCAAGCACTAACTGGGTAAACGGATGTACTAATATTTGTTTAGACGAGTGTTGATTAGGCACTCGTGGAGGCACCTCGCTCAGGCACTGATTGTGATCCTGACCCCTCGAGTTAAGCTCAGACTATGTGCTCATGGCTGTATACATTATCATTATCTTTATTTGTTGGATGCAAATCAGTACTTAAATCTTACGGTTCACACGATATTATTTGATACTCAAACCTGTGAGCTCACCAGCGTTAGCTGACCCATTTTAGCATGTATCACAGATACTCAGCAGTAGATTTGGACTGCCCTTGGGATTACTATAGCTCGAGTCAGCTCACAGACAATAGAGATTTCCTTGCATTAGTATATTATGTACAAGTATTTATGTATTGGAATCTTTCAGTTAATCGAACACGAGCTATGTACGGATTCAACTATTGTAAACATTTTAATATTAATACATTTTGTTAAAACGACGCATATAGAGTCGTTTACTATATATCTGTGTGCCTTGATTATTGATTAGTAACACCCAAATTATGCTTCCGCCAAACAGTAAATTTGGGGGTGTTACAGATTGGTATCAGAGCCTAAGGTTATAGTGAACTAGGTTGCATTTAGTGGGCCTAGACTATGACCGTTAGGCAGTATTCCTTATTAAGTATGATTAGGTTCAGTGAGTACATGGTATTGGTTTAATTTAACATAGCCTGATCAACTATGTATAATTAAAAGAATATGATGTGAAATCTGAAAGGAGTCATGACTGAACAGGATACAGTAGTTGACTCTGACCACGAGAGAAACGGGACTCAAACATGTATGTGTTAGACACCCTAGGCTATTATGTGATATATATATATATACATAGATAGGCCTCGCTCTCCCTCAATATCTTAGGCTATATTATATATGTATTATATGGATATAGGCCTCATTCTTTCTAACGCTTAGTCTCAGAATGGCAAACACACCACCCAATTCATCACACTCTCAATCCGGATTGCAGAACCCGAGGGTAGCTAGGAGGAACGCCAGGTTGCCTCGAGCTGGCCCGTATCCCACTCACTTCACTTTGCCGGCCTTGGCCGCTAGGCTGAACCGCCATAAGCAACGACTTCACATCATGGATGTCGCACTGCAAGAAAGAAATGAAAATTGGAGACTCACAGCGCTGGAACGTATCAACCAAGTCTCCGAAGATGACAAAAACACCGTTAGCAACATGAACATTCTTCATGACCGAATAGTGGAATCAGGGGTAGAATTCAAGCTCTTGCAACTCAGGTTGGAACAATGTGAACAGCGCCTGCAAGAGGCCGAAGAATACTCAAGGATGTTGGTACAACGATTAGCCTTGGCAGAAGACAACGCCCGACAAACCAGCAGACTCGCAATCACTGTGGATCGACCTGTCACACTAATGGAAAGGATAAACTTGCGTTAGAAATAGTGTGACCGTCATCTTGTAATCTATATCTATCTATGTAGGACTCTTGTAATTCGAACCGGATGTAACAATTCCCGGTACCTTTTGTACTTCCCATATTATGTAATTTTCTGAAAACCCGTACCATGTATCCAACTTGGTTATCTAAATGAAATATAATTATCACTTTGTACTACCAACGTATATTTTATCATATACACCTGTGATATATCAAAATTTCACGCAAGTATCTCATTGTCTTTTCTTGATCTTGTTCAGCAAGATGCCACCGAAGCGATTCACCTTCAACAAAACTGAAATCGCCCAGCTCATCGCCCAAAGTGTGGCCCAAGCTATGGCTACCCGACATCCCAGTTCGGGTAGCGAAGATACAGCTGCCAACGGGCCTCAATCCAAACTCTGTTCGTACAAGGACTTCCAGAACTGCAAACCCTTGAGCTTCAAGGGAACCGAAGGAGCCATCGGACTGATCAGATGGTTCGAGAAAATGGAATCCGTCTTCCACATTAGCAAATGTGCGGAAGAGGACAAAGTCAAATACTCCACCTGCACCCTGGAGGACGGTGCCCTCTCATGGTGAAATTCATATGCCCAGTCTGTGGGTATTGATACCGCCTACCTACTCCCTTGGGAGGACTTGAAGAAAATGCTCATCGATGAGTACTGCCCTAGTGAACAACTCCATAAGCTGGATGAGGAGTTCTGGCACTTGAAAATGCAGGGGGCTGATATTGTTAGATACACCACCAGATTCCAACAACTTGCCATCCTTCGTCCAACTATGGTGAGTACCGAACCCGAGAAAATCAAGAAATATATCCGCGGTCTTCCGGAACCTATATGGGAAACGTCGCATCATCAAACCAAACCACTCTTCATGGCACCATCCGGCTGGCCCATGAACTTTTAGCCATGAACGAAGACTCTGAACCCCCCACTTCTTCCTCCAACCACCTCAAAAGAAAGTGGTCCGACAACCACAACAACTACCAAAAAAAGAAACCCGACGCAATCCTACAACTCAACCACTGAAACCAGACGAGGTTACACTGGGAACAAGCCCTACTGTTCCAAGTGCAACCGCCACCATGAAGGTCCTTACGGTCCCTATTGCAACAACTGCAAGAGGTACGACCACCACACCAAGGACTGTAGATCTCCTACCAACAACAACAATACCAACAACAACACCAGGTCACACCGAGCCTACTTTGAATGCGGAAATCCCGGATACTTTAGGAATGAGTGCCCGAAACTGAAGAACAAGGGCAACAACAACAACAACAATGCTAAAGGTAGAGCCTTCGTGCTCAACTCTGGGGACGCCGGTCAGGACCCGAATGTGGTCACGGGTATGTTCCTCCTCAACAACTTAACTGCTTCTGTTCTATTTGATACTGTTGCCGATACAAGCTTTATTTCTGATGAGTTTTGCCACCTACTTGACATCACACCTATTGCTCTAGATGTTAAGTACACTGTAGAACTAGCGAACGGTAAACTCATAGAAACCGATAGTATGATACCTAATTGCACTTTACACTTAGCCAACGAAACCTTTTCAATAGATCTTATGCCCGTTGAAATTGGAAGTTTCGACGTCGTCATTGGTATGGACTGGTTGTCCAAACACCGAGCCGAAATCGTTTGTTATGACAAAATCGTCTACATCCCTCTCGCCGTCGGTAGAACCTTGATCATACAGGGGGAGACCGGTGGGACGAGACTAAAAATCATCTCTTTCCTAAAAGCCCGAAAATTTCTGAGAAAGGGTTATCCTGCAATCCTCGCGCACATCACAGAGAAAAAGTCGGAGGAGAAGCGACTTAAGGATGTGC
The DNA here is from genome assembly GCA_963422505.1 of Pseudognaphalium luteoalbum. NCBI lineage: Eukaryota > Viridiplantae > Streptophyta > Magnoliopsida > Asterales > Asteraceae > Pseudognaphalium > Pseudognaphalium luteoalbum. The sequence goes on from OY730196.1 coordinate 15,872,308, forward strand.
CAATCGTTAGAGACTTTCCCGAAGTTTTTCCGAAAGAACTACCTGGTCTACCTCCACCTAGAGAGGTTGAGTTCTTGATCGATCTCGTGCCAGGTGCCGCACCGGTAGCCCGAGCACCCGCCTAGCCCCATCCGAACTTCAGGAGCTGTCCACCCAATTACAAGAACTCCTAGACATGGGATTCATTAGACCGAGTTCTTCACCTTGGGGAGCTCCGGTCTTATTTGTGAAAAAGAAAAACGGTTCTTTCCGAATGTGTATCGACTACCGAGAGTTGAACAAGTTGACCGTTAAGAACCGGTATCCACTTCCTCGTATCGATGACCTGTTTGACCAACTTCAAGGATCGGGTTGTTATTCAAAGATTGATCTTCGATCAGGTTATCATCAATTACGTGTTCGCGACACCAACATCCCAAAAACCACTTTCAGAACCCGTTATGGGCATTACGAATTCCAAGTGATGCCATTCGGTCTAACCAACGCACCGGCTGTATTCATGGATCTCATGAATCGGATGGGCAAGCCTTATCTCGAAAAGTTTGTCATTGTCTTTATTGATGACATCCTTATCTATTCGCGCAACGAGCAAGAGCATGCGCAACACCTCAAAAACATCCTAAAACTACTTAAGCACGAGGAGCTTTACGCTAAATTCTATAAGTGTGAGTTCTGGATGCAAACTGTTCAATTCCTTGGACACGTGATTGACAGTCAAGAAATTCACGTCGATCCCTCGAAAATCGAGGCTATCAAAGACTGGAAAGCACCAACCACTCCAACCGAGGTACACCAATTCTTGGGATTGGCCGGGTATTATCGTCGGTTCATCGACAATTTCTTCAAAATAGCCCAGCCACTCACGGCACTGACTCAAATGGAAAAGAAGTTCAATTGGACTGATAAGCAAGAGTCAGCATTTCAGCTATTAAAACTCAAGCTTTGCAGTGCTCCTATTCTATCTTTACCCGAAGGCACCGACGACTTCGTGGTATACTGCGATGCTTCCCACCAAGGTCTCGGTTGCATGTTGATGCAATGAGATAAAGTCATTGCTTACGCTTCCCGACAACTCAAAGTTCATGAGAAGAACTACACGACTCACGACCTCGAGCTAGGGGCCGTGATGTTCGCCCTCAAAATCTGGAGACACTACCTCTATGGTACCCGAAGTACCGTATTCACCGATCACAAAAGTCTCCAACACATCTTTGACCAAAAGGATCTTAATATGCGATAACGTCGTTGGGTCGAGTTGCTCACCGATTATGACTGCGAAATCAAATACCACCCCGGCAAGGCAAATATTGTTGTCGATGCTCTCAGTCGGAAGGAACGGCCGAAACCACTTCGATTCCGATCCCTCGGTATGACCATTCATAATTATCTCACCATTCAGATTCACACGGCTCAACTCGAAGCTTTAAAACCTGAAAACATCAAAAGCGAAGCCTTACGAGGCATTGATAAACAATTCGTAATCAAAGCTAATGGCGTTAGGTACTTCTCAAACCGAATCTGGTTGCCTAGTTTTGGGAACCTACGAGACTTGGTGATGGATGAAGCTCACAAGTCCAAGTATTCTATCCATCCGGGATCCGACAAAATGTATCACGTCATCAAGGATCTCTATTGGTGGCCGAACATGAAAGCCAAAATCGCCACATATGTCAGCAAGTGTCTTACTTGCTCGAAAGTCAAAACCGAACGTCAAAAACCTTCTGGTCTACTCCAACAGCCCAGCATTCCTGAATGGAAATGGGAACAAATCGCCATGGATTTCATAACCAAACTACCAAAATCAACGAGCGGTTGCGATACCATTTGGGTAATCGTTGATCGTCTCACCAAATTTGCTCATTTCCTGGCGATCAAGGAAATCGATAAAATGGAACGCCTCTCACAAATCTACATCAAAGAAATTGTTTCTCGACACGGTGTTCCAATCTCGATTATCTCCGATAGAGATACCCGCTTCACATCTCACTTTTGGCAATCATTTCAGAAATCGTTGGGTACCCATCTTGATATGAGTACCGCATACCATCCTTAAACCTATGGCCAAATTGAATGGACTATTCAGACACTGGAAGACATGCTACGAGCTTGCGTAATTGACTTCGGTGCCAACCGGGAAAGACACCTACCATTGTGCAAGTTTTCCTACAATAACAGCTATCATGCTAGCATTAAGGCTACACTATTCAAGGCACTGTACGATCGTAAATGTCGATCACCGATTTGTTGGACCGAAGTGGGAGACAGCCAACTCACTGGTCCAGAACTCATACACGTAACCACAGAGAAAATTGTTGAAATCCAAAACTGACTCAAAGCCGCACATGACCATCAGAAAAGTTATGCTGACGTGAGACGCAAACCACTTGAGTTCCAGGTTGGGGATCGAGTGCTATTGAAAGTATCGCCTTGGAAAGGCGTAATCCGATTCAGCAAGCGCGGGAAGTTAAATCCCAGGTACATTGGGCCTTTTGAGATTGATAAGCATCAAATAGATACTATATTTTATACTATTTATCCCTATATTTATATACATTTTAATGCATTTATATGATTTTAGATACTTATTTTGTTAATATTTGCATAAATGTATTTTAATTAAAGATTGAAGAAAAAGGAACGAGAACAAGTCCAAAACTGAAGAAAATGAAGCACTTGAAGAAGTTGGAGCTTAAACCTTAAAAAATTGAATACCAAAATAATAATAGTGAAGAATTGGACCAAAATGAAGATTAAAATCCGTATGAGAAAGAAGAAAGCCCAAAAGTAAAGCCTAATCCGAAGTTGGAAGATTCTGGAAATCAAGACCAACCGGCGGTTGAGACAACCAGCCGGCGGTTGAATATATTTTATCTAAGTCGGTTCCAGACGAGGATATGTAGTAGGACTCAAGTTAACCAACCGGCGGTTGGGAGATCCAACCCGCGGTTGGACTGGCGGTTTGAAAAAAATAGAAATAGAGGCTTAGTTTAGGTTTAAGGATATACGATTCTTAGAATACAAACACGAATATTAGGGTTTTAGGTCGACTTTAAGTGCGATTTTGGAGGCTAAGGAGCTAGGTTTGAAGGTTTTCAACCCTAGGAAAAGCTGGTTCGACAATTGGTTCGGTTTCTTTATCCTTGTAACTTTATTAATCTTTTGGGTTATTTATGGATATTGTTTATTTGAATTACTTGTTAATCAGGTTTTCATTATAAATATTTAAATGAATGATTGATTGAATTTATTATATGAATTATATGTTTATGTTGGAACTATATTATTGAATGTTTATTATGCAAGAATTGTCTGTGTTATATTATATTAATAATGATTCTTGACATGATTAACTAATTTATATCATAACTTTATTAATCTTTTGGGTTTTATAAATTAAGTGATTATGTTTATGTCTTGATCTTAACCTTTGCGATAGTCGAAGAATATCATTTGTTAATGTTAAGTAACATTGTAATTCAACCAAATCAGGAATTGTATTAATAAAATGTTGATAGATCTTAATAAATAGTAATACTTTTCTTAACCTTTGACTGTATTGCTATATGAAAATTATCTTAACCTTTGTGATTTTCTACATTAGTAATTCACCAATAATAATAGCCAACAAAGCAAATAGACATAAGTTAATATAATAAGTTTAATCAATAATAGTTTGAATAATTATAATCTTCTATCCAATTGAGTATTCTTAAGTTAAACCTTAAACTTATCTATTAGAATCTGTATCAATTATAAATATGTTCGATCGGAACTAAAACGTCCCCCTTATCTTGTATATTATTGTATATTAATGTATATTATTATTGTATATTAATTTTAATTAGGAATAAATAGATAATTAGTTATAGATTAGAATCACGTTCCCTGTGTTCGAACTTGAACTTACTTAATAAGCTATATTATACGAACAGGTTAATACTTGCCTGAATTGTGTGATAGTATTATTTAGTATTCCTTAATTTAAAACTTGTGATTATAATTGCCTATACTTAGCACACATTAAAGTTTTTGGCACGGCTGCCGGGGAACGGCGTATTTCTAAATAATAACTAATTGTTTTCCCTGTAAAATTTTAATTTCAAATACTTTGCAAAATCAATACGAAATTTCGGCTCACCCATTGAGAATACTGACAAAAACAAAGGTATAAGGAGAGTTTCGCCCTACCTCATTGATTTATCATATAAGAGGTAAGGTGCTTCTCGAAAGAAATGGGTTTTTAATAAGCCTCGTGCTGACCTGTTTCTCCGCTTTTGTGTACTATCAATGGAGCTACCGAGATCTATTGACTAGCTTTGTATAATCTAACAAACTAATTTTAACCTTAATTGTTGTATAAGTAACTAACTTGCATTACTAACAAATAGGAAATTTGGATTGGGTATTTCTTTTTCGATTATTTAATTTTGAATGTGTTTTATTATTAATTATTGGGATTCATATATACCAACTTGAATATTTCTGACATATTCCTTAATTTATTATTTGTTTTTCAAAGACTTATGTTATATTATGTGTGATTAAAATTTAGTTATTTAAATTTATTTGTGATTATTTGTTATGTTAAAGTTATTAAAAGTATGAAAAGATTTGACAGGAATATTTACAGATGAAAATCCATTAGCCATCACTTGTTCACAAGGATGGAATATTACAAAAACAACAAAATCTGTGGTAATTAGATATCAAGCAACATTTGGATAAAAACACAGTCGACGGTGTAAAATCCAAGCGGTGGTTGAGTCGACGCAATCAACGGTTGTAAATTCTGCAAGCACAGGTTAATTGTTCTTGATATAGGAAGTTATTACGAGCAAAAGCAGCTGATGGAAGAGTCTATTGCGTTACCTGTTGAATAAAGATAAGTTTTGTTTTTATTTTTAAAAAGTGAAAAGTTAAAACGCTAAACGTTAAAATTATAAAAAATTGTTAAAATTTATAAATAGTTAAAATTATAAAAATTTGATGGACTATAGAAGTCCGATAATTATTGATGGGCTAAAAACGAGCCCAATAAAATTAAAATGGGCCGAATTAAATAATCTGTGCCTGTTTAAACCAACCGGCGGTTAGTAAGCCCAACCGGCGGTTGGGCACTTTTCCGATCAAAACCCCAACAGACCTTAGTCTGTTCATTTACACACACAAAAGCACACGAAAACCATACATTCATCGCCATTCTACATCATATTTGTGATCTAAATCATCGAAGGTATAATCTTCACTATTTTTTTCTTTACATTTTGCAATTCCGAATTATTATGTTTGATTGCGGATTTTTCATTAATTACGAGTTATATAGTTAGAATACTTATAAACTAGTTAGGTTAATTAGGTATTGAATTTATTTGTCGAGGTTTGATTGCGGATAAATTTAATTATCGTGATATTTCGGTTGACGGTTCGACGTTAGAATTTAGTTTTAGGTAATCCACACTTTTACTATATCAATTTTAGGTAATAATGAAATTTTAATATATTTTCGATTCTATATATATTTCGTTATATACGTAATTTTGAGTTTAATATAAATTTATAACCTTTAGGATTCGATATGATTTCGAAATAATGACCATATTATAAAAATTTGAACCTAAAATAAGATATTGCAATTCAATTATTATATAAAAATATAATGATTCGATATTACCTTCGAAAAAAGGAGCATATGAAATAGTTAAATTAATGATTTTAAATCTTGATTCGATATTGCTTTCGAAATAGACATTAGAATTTTCCTTGTTTAAATTACGATGTTATTATTAAAAATTTCACAGGTGGCTATCAAAAATTAAGCAGAAATGCTGCCCAAATTTCTACAGGAAATTGTTACTAAAGTTAAAACTAATAAGCTTTTAAGTTTTATTTTACAGACATGACTACTAGACGCCAGAGAGGCTGTGCACTTTTGGATAGAGAGGATTTCCAGCTACATCCTTTTCTATGATTTGAGCATGAGTCTATTTTTGCAGAGCATAGGGCAGAGTATGCTGATCGTTTGACTGAGCTTATTGCGCAGCCGATTGAGACTCCTGATGTTTTGGATTGGTCTGTTATGGAGAGAGTTATAGATCCACGTTGAGATGGAGAGACTGGGGATACTACTCTGAGTAGACTGATGACTCAGAGCTATATTCTACCTTCGGGTGATGTTGGTTTTGTTTCTCCTGCATGGTTACGATTATTTCGGATTCGTGAGATTATCTATCGGGAGACAGTTATAGAGTTTTATACGACCCTTAGGTTTGATTCTACTTCTAGGCAGTTTGACCAGCCATCGATTACTTTTTACCTAGGAGGTCGGCCGAGGTCTATGAGTTTGGTAGAGTTTGGGGTAGCTGTGGGGCTCTATACGTTAGATGAGCTCCATAACCATTATTTTGTTGAGCATTTTACTGCTGGTATGGTAGAGCAGTATTCGTCGGTTGAGATAGCTGCGTTTTGGAGAGATCTTGCTATTGTTGACTATGGAGAGAGAGCACCTTCAGATGTACATATGAGGAGCCCAGTTCATCGACTTTTGCATAGATTGATATCATCTTTTATTTGTGGTAGGCATACGGGACCTGAGAAGGTCTATCAGCCCGATTTCTTTTATTTACACACTATGATTCAGGGGACACTGATCAATGTTCCTTGGAGATTAGTTCACTGGATGACCACAGGGGTGACTGGATATAGGATTATTAGTAGTTTGTGTGGAGGACAGTATGTTACGAGGATAGCTAGGTATTATGGTATGACAGCTGCTGATTTCTTGACGTGTACACCGGTTACACCTGGGATGTCCTTGCTAGGCGAGGACAAGTTGATTGAGTTAGGTATTTTACAGGAGGGTGTACAGGAGGGAGTGTTGTTATGGACACCTGAGGTTGCGCCTGGACAGCAGCCTGTGCAGAGAGCTCGATTGAGAGGACCACCTGTTCCACCACCACCAGTACATGAGATTCCAGTACCAGAGGTTGATCTGCTAGCAGGTAGAGGTAGAGGTCGTGGTCGAGGTCGTGGTCAGGGTGATTTGTTAGATGATATTCAGCAGAGACTGGAGAGGATTGAGGTTGCTCATGATAGGAGATTTGTTATGCTTGGAGAGATATTTGATAGGTTTGAGCAGAGGTTTGATAGATTTGAGAGAGAGAGCTTTCACAGATCTGATTATCAGCATGGATTATTGCAGCAGCTGTTGAGAGATAGGTCTATTGAGTTCCAGCCATATGTTCCTTCAGTCTGTGATGATGGAGCTGGACCTTCAAGACAGGCAGGAGGATTCGGACGATGATTAGATTATATTTGATGCATTTGACATTTATATTTTGGATGACTGTACTTATCATTACTTTTATTATTACTTATTGTTACTATTATGCTAATATGGTTGTTTATTTTTGATAGCACAAGTCTGGCAGTAAGTTCAGCACTTTATTTATAAAGTTCTTACTTATTTATGAACTTTGTGGGTCTATTCCCTGAAAACCCTCACGAGACTATAACTCGTCCACTCGGGATACTGAGGGGTTTAAAGGCTTATTGCATATGCTAAATGCAATCGTGATTAACTACGAAAGTGTGGATGTTGTATATTATTCAAGAAATCGAGGAATCAATCAAGCAGATTTTTCTTAGCCGATGATGAAATTTATAATTTCAGTCAGGAGAGTTTTTCTATTCTAATTTTCTTTCCCTTACTCACTTTTGTTTAACAATTTTTATACAATGAGGGCATTGTATAATTTAAGTGCGGGGATAGGGTTCGTAAGAAAAAGAATTTCTTTAATTAATTATTTAAGTTTCTATCGTTTTATTAAAATTTAAATTTTTTTAAGTGAATAACTAAGTATTTAATAGTTAGAATGCTTTTGTTAAAAGTTTTGTTTTGTATTTAAAAGTTTAGACTTTAATGTGGATTAATTGTTTTGTATATATAACGTAAGCTACTTTAATAAGGAGTGATATATAGTTACATGATATGATGTACTAATAGGCAATCTATATGAGGATTTCTGAATTTTAAGAAATTAATAAAATAACTTGTATATTATTTCATGATACATAATATGATGTATGACATAAAAGTCTTAATTCTTAGATTTATCATGCGATAATTTTATATATCTTTATACTTATGTGAAAACATTTGGAAGTTTACTAATTGTTTCCTCTGTTGTACGGAAGTACAGACCTGGTCTCTAATCGGTATTCTTAAAATAAAGCAAAAGAAATAATAACTTCTTTAAAATATAAATATAAATCAAACTACGTTGCTTTGTTGTACGGCTGTACAGACCTGTCACCGCTGGTTTGATTAAAGAAAAAAAATTGTTTTACCTGAATCAAGTTATGTTATGTCGCTTTGTTGTATGGAAATGCAGACCTGTCACCAATGTCTTGATTCTTAAAAATGGATTTCATATATTTATTTGGAATATAAGAGTAAATTGCATGATTAAAATTTAAGAGTATATCATATATGGAAATCATAAGTAATATACATATTAATAATAAGAAAAAAATATATATTCAGAAATATAAATATAGATTGTTTAAAATGGATAAATATATTAGTAATCATTAATGAGCTATATGTTACACAAATAATAATAATTTTTATTTATATATTATAGTTATCCAAGTTAATTAAGTTGTTTAAATTTTTAAGTTATGAAACAGGTTTTTAGTATTGGTATTCTGATTTTTAAATATTAGTTTGATGTTTATTTTAAATTTTATTCAGTATTCTACTTGAGGACAAGCAGAACTTAAGTGTGCGGATATTTGATAAGCATCAAATAGATACTATATTTTATACCATTTATCGCTATATTTATATACATTTTAATGCATTTATATGATTTTAGATACTTATTTTGTTAATATTTGTAGAAATGTATTTTAATTAAAGAAATGTAATATTTAACAACCCAATTGTATAGTAATTAGTGGAACACTTCAACAAAATATTGATTAATTAATCACATTTTAAAACGTATATTTGAAAAGGGTATAAATTAAATATTTAACATTTAAACAATCGGAAAACGAACATTGCGCGGAACGCAAACGCGGGAAAGCAAAAATGGGTGAAGCCCACGCCCGTGGACCCCACCCAAAGCCGGCCCAAGGGAGGGGGACATCAACCCTATAACACCCACTTTATGGGTCCAGTATTTTACTATTATTTCCTGACTTGAAATGGTTAATTGAAATGTTAGGAAATATTGTAAATTGGTAATTGAAAATAAATGGGTAAAAGAGTCAAATAATTTATTGTGGTTAATAAATTATTAACTGTTTTAGTTTATTTCAGTTGATGGTAAAATAAAATAATATTTCCCCGCAAATGGTTTTTAAGTTCCAGATAATGACAAATACGGGGAATAAAGTTTAATACTTATAAGATAAGCATCATATGTTAAGTCGGTTTTATTTTCTCCCCTACATACATACGTACGCATCATACATACACATGAAACTTGAGATTTAACAAAAACATGAAGAAATCTTAAATTAGAGCTCTAGAAATCGAATTCAAGCTTGAAGATCATGGATTATCATTTCCTAATCCTTCTATTCAACTTGTAAGTTTCAATTTCATGAAATATGAACCCTAGAATTTGGGGTTTTGATGTTCTTGACCATAAATCCGAAATTAGGGTTTCAAATGATTAAATTGATGTTAGTTAAGCTTCAATAACATGGATTAATCATTCCATCATCATCATAAGCATGTTGTAAGTGTTAATTTTCGATTTATATAAACCCTAGAAATTGGGTTTTTGTGTATTAGATAAAATTAGTATGATTGATGTGAAATTAAGGCTTGTATTGATGATATCATTGTTTGTTAATGTTAACTTCATAATTATATGTAAAAACCTAAGCTTGAAGTGAAGAAATTGTATGTGTTCATGAAGAAAGTTTGGGATTAGTTAATCTTTCATGAAATAAAGATTATGGTTATGTTAGAATTGTTAGTTAGTGCTTAAATTGTGATAAAAACCTAAGCCCTAACTTGAAATTGACTAATTTGATTAATTGTTCATAAAGTGTTCTTGAGAATTGGATGATTATTACAATCATGATGGATTATATGCAGAATTATTGATATTGAAGTTTAATGAGCTAGTTAAAGCTCTAATCATGTTAGTTGTGACAATTAAAGTTGAATAAGATGATATTGTGATCCTCATGATCATAAACTAGATAAGTGATTATGATCTAATAATGTTAATGTGATTATTCATAAGCTTGAAATGAGAATTGTAATTGAATAGTGATTTGAGTAATATCATTGAAATTGGGCTTATGAATCATGTTGTGGTTACTTAATTAAGTTGTTTAATGTAACTACATTAGTATGATGTTATATTCATATTAAGACAAGTGACTAACTTGTGTATTCTATTGTATTCTCAGATATGGAGAAAGACTCAGTGACATTAGGCTACTGAGTGGACAACTGAGGTATCGGTGAGTGGACTTGTACTCTCAGTGTGATTTGGTTGTAACATATTTGGTTACAACAAGTGAACATAGTTGCTATTGTGATTGTTGAATTGTTGACTATTGATTGATGAAATACACGTTTAATATGTGATGAGTCGCCTTCGGGCATTTGCTGATGTGGAGGTCAACAATTGTTGGGCTGGGTTGCTACAGGTTAGTCAACATGGGATTTGTGATCATTTGTTGAAAGTAGAACTTATGTTGACTAAAGGTAGTAACCAGCTATCGGTAAATCACTGTATTGGCCTGCAGTGATCATAAGTGTCGCTTGGTGGGCCACCACGGCTGAGGGCGCCACAAGGGCCACCGATCCTCTTGGTGATGTTGTGTCAGTGTCTATGTGATATTTGCTGATAATCAGTACTGTTATACTGAATTGTACTGATAGTGACAGGTTGACTCACTTAGCTTCGTGCTAATCCCCCACATTACTCTTGCAGGTTAAGTTTTGGGATGGAATCTGTGCAAGAGGATTTGATTGAAGGAATTTTTGACTGCTGGGCACTCTGATTATCTTTTGCTAGCGAAAAGTGTTTTGTTTTATAACACCTAACTAGAATGCTTTGTTGATAGTTACAAAACTTAATAATGGTAGTTTGCGATATATAATTATGATTTGATTTTTAAATATGTAAAATAACTTCAAAATGGGATAGCGCTTCCAAATTGTTTAAAAAAAAAAAAAAAACTAGTTGTAAATTAATGGGGTGTTATAACCCCCCCCCCCCTCTCACCTCCTTTCCCTCTCATTTCTATCTCTCACACTCTCTTTCTTCTTCCTTTTTCTCTCAAATCACCATCACCACCACCACCATTAAACCACCAAAAAGTACCACGAAACAACCTCGGATCCTCACGCTCGTTTGGAGAAAAAGATTCCCAGCATCACGATCTACACTTCCATCTTTTCAAAATCTCTCCGCGTAAACTTGTAAGATTCTCGACAAATCTTGAAACTCTTCGATTTTGTATATTTTTACTTGAAAGTTATTTATTTAGCTTTGAAATGTCCAAATATGGGTTGGGTAAAAGAATCGGACCAAACGGAAACCGGAAAACTAGTTTTCGACTCAAAAATCCGTCATCAGACTTAAGTGTCGCAAGGGCCGAACCAGTATAGTGTCACTTTGTGCGTCACTTAAGTGCCGCATTAAGTGACACATAAAACCCTAAATTTGAGTCACTTGCCTAAGTGCCGCATAAAACCCCTTTTTCCCGACACTTACATCCGTCACTTGTCCAGTGACGCCTAACGCTACTTACCGACACTTCCAACGACACTTGTCTGAGTGTCGCATACAATTGAACCCTAGTTCCATTCGACACTCGACCCTAGTGACGAATAGAACCCTTACCCGACACTGATAACCGACACTGCCTTAGTGACGCCTCGTCATGCGTCACTTCCCTAAGTGACACCTTAAACTCAGATTTTACCATTTCATGCGACACTTCCTAAGTGTCGCACCAAGTGACGCTAAAAACAGACTGTTTGCAACTCTTTTTCACTCTAAGTGTCGACCTTTCATAACCTCAAACACTTATACGATACGACTTCTAAAACACATTGGAACATGTTTTCAAGCATAACACTTCGAAATCATAATGATAATGATAAGATTATTATTACAAACAATCATCAACGGGCCGTACACATTTTCAAATACTTAAACAAATCAACCAAATTGTAGTAATTTGGACATTCTAGTTGGACGAACAACTACAAGGGTGATCTTTTGAGATACCTAATCTTGTTTATAACCATCGCGTGTCGTGGACACCCTCAGGTTACGAGTCTTCGAACAATCACTAATCGGCTAATCAACTCACGTTTATTTGTTAAACGCTTCAAGACTCAGGTGAGTCTCATGGCCCCTCTTTTACCGTTTTTACTCAGGGGTGTGATTCATTGCTTATTTTTAACATGTGAACGCAAGTACAAACGTTTTCATATACTACATGAGTTTTTCACAACTAATCATTTCAAAGTCCTCCGTCAGCATAGTTTGGTAATACGTTGTAGCGTGAATATTAGTATATGGTACCATATAGGATTGACCCTCCTCATCCGGGTTAGCAAGCACTAACTGGGTAAACGGATGTACTAATATTTGCTTAGACGAGTGTTGATTAGGCATTCGTGGAGGCACCTCGCTCAGGCACTGATTGTGATCCTGACCCCTCGAGTTAAGCTCAGACTATGTGCTCATGGTTGTATACATTATCATTATCTTTATTTACTGGATGCAAATCAGTACTTAAATCTTGCGGTTCACACGATATTATTTGATACTCAAACCTGTGAGCTCACCAGCGTTAGCTGACCCATTTTAGCATGTATTACAGGTACTCAGCAGTATATTTGGACTGCCCTCAGGATTACTATAGCTCGAGTCAGCACACAGACAATAGAGATTTCCTTGCATTAGTATATTTTGTACAAGTATTTATGTATTGGAATCTCTCAGTTAATCGAACACGAGCTATGTACGGATTCAACTATTGTAAACATTTTAATATTAATATATTTTGTTAAAACGACGCATATAGAGTCGTTTACTATATATCTGTGTGCTTTGATTATTGATTAGTAACACCCAAATTATGCTTCCGCCAAACAGTAAATTTGGGGGTGTTACACTTAACGCCGGTGAAATCCGAAAATGTAGAAATGTAGATCGTGACGCGGTGGTTCTTCTTCTTCAAATGAGCGAGGTGATTCAAGGATGTTTGATGGTAGTTTTTGTGGAATTAAGGTGATGGTGGTGTTGGTGATGTTTGAGAGAAAGATGGGAAGAGAGAGAGAAAGATATGGGGGTGTGTGTGTGTGTATAATGAGAAAGAGTGAGGTGAGGGAGGTGGTGACCCTCACCTTGGGCCGGTTTTGGTGGGGCCCACCCCTTGTGGGTGTGTCCCAAATTTTGTTCCTCGTGTATGCGCTCCGTGCGGTGTTCATTTACCGATTGTTTAAACGTTAATTTAATTATTTTATACGTTTAAATGTACATTTTAAAATACGAATGTTTTATAAATATTTTGGTTGAAGTATTTTACCAAATACTTAGTAAGTGAATTATAAGGTATAATTTAACCTCGTTTTGATTATTTGCACGCTTAATATTTTAATCGTGTAATCCTTATTTGTATGATACGAATTTGAGTTGAATTATTACCTAAATAATATTTTGGATAAAATTGAGTTATTAAATAATGTCATATTATTTAATAAAATTGTTCACCAACGTCCGTATTAATTGAATCGAATTGCATTCGATTTGAAACTTGTACGATTTAATCAAATCGCATATTTGTATATATTTCCATACATCAATTAGCCTAACATAGAACTAATTACATGTATTAACAATTGATTAGGCACTACTTACTAGCCCTAATTTGGCGAGTGTCACATCTATTAATTTGCCGCCTTTCACGATCCCGAGCCAAGAGATACTCGGTTTGAGGCTGACTTTGTGGACTAGTAGGTACGGTGCCATCAACTTGGTTTTCAACATCTACTTCAAACTCCACCTTACCCTTTGTACTATCATCACTAGTACCAGAATCTTGAGACAACGTGTAATCTTCAGATGGATTCAAGATAACGTCTTCATTAAAGGTTACATCTCTACTATGGATGATCTTACGATACTTAGGATCAGGGCACCAAACACGATAACCTTTAACTCCGAATCCGTAACCTAAGAAAACACATTTAACGGCACGAGGAGCTAACTTTCCCTCATTTACATGAACATAATAGGAGATCCAAAAATTCTGAGATGTGAATAATCAACAGAATTACCTAACCATAATATTTACGGAATATTGCCACCAAGAGACTTGTGTGGATACGGTTTATCAAATAGGTTGCGGTTGTCGGTCCTCAACTTCTTGATCTTTCTTTCGGTTTGGTTCTCGATCAAGGCTTTCCACTCCTTAAAAGTGGGAAACACCTCATCCTTGTGCTTCAAGAAAAACGCCCAGACTTTAACAGAAAAGACATCAATAATAGTCAACATATATCGTTTACCTCCTCGAGAGGTAACAGCAGACGGCCCCCATAGATCCGAATGGATGTAGGCAAGAGTACCTTTCGTTCTATGGATACCGGAAGAAAAGCTGACCTTTTTCTGCTTGCCAAACACACAATGTTCACAGAACTCAAGGTTGCACGGATTCTTAAAAAGACCCTTCTTGGCTAGAATATTCATGTCTTTCTCGCCCATGTGACCTAAGTGATAATGCCAAAGCTTATAATCATCCGAGTGAGACTTTGTTGTGGCAACTGTAGCAGTACCAACAATTGTAGTTCCTTGCAGTACATATAAACCAAGTGATTGAATTGCCTTCATCGACACCAAAGCTCCTTTAAATATTTTCAAAACTCCATCTTGCCCCGAGTACTTATATCCATTAGCTTCGAGAGTGCTTAGAGATAAAAGATTTCTTTTTAAGTCAGGAACATGTCGAACCCCGGTGACGGTCCTAACAACACTATCATGCATCTTGATCCGAATATTACCCTTCCCGATAACTTGACAAACAGTATGATTCCACATATACACATTACCACCATTAAAAGATTCATAAGTAGAAAACCAACTTCGATGGGGAGTCATGTGGAAGGTACAACCGGAGTCAATTATCCAATCATCTTTGGATCTTTCAGTGTCAATAGCTAAATAAACATCTCCATCAGACTCCATCTCGACAACAGCTACCTCGGCGGATTTATCGGGTTTCTTGTCATTATTCCCTTTACATTCTCTCTCTAACTTGTTCTTCAACTTGTAACAATCAGAAACAATGTGTCCAACTTTCTTGCAATACTTGCAAGTCTTGTTTGAATATTTGCCACGAGATTGTGATCGATGTTTCTTATTGTTATTACTACTCTCGCCTCGTTCAGAATTTCGGCCTCTTGCAACCAATCCTTCACCACTTTCCGGTTCGGCATCATCATCATACTTTTGCTTGGACAACAAGGCAGACTTAACATCATCGAACGATAATGTATCACGGTTACCATACAACATGATATCCTTGAAGTGTTTATAAGACGCGGGCAAAGAGATAACCAATAATATCGCCTTATCCTCATCATCAATATCAACATCTAGATTCTCCAAGTCAATGAGAATACTATTAAATTCATCTAGATGATCTTGAATGGGTGTGCCCGGTTTCATACGAAAAGTGTAGAGACGATCTTTCAAACGAAGCTTGTTTACAAGACTCTTTGTCATGTAGAGAGATTCCAACTTGAGCCGTAAACTAGCCGCAGTTTTCTCATGTATAACCTCTCGGAAAACTTCTCGAGTTAGAAACAATTGGATTGTGGCGAGAGCCTTCTCGTCTAATTCTTCCCAATCAGCATCCGACATGTCTGACGGTTTGTGAGCCATGCCCCTAAGGGCTTTCTTGTACCCGTGATGTGTAACTATCGCTTGCATGTGAACTTTCCAAATTGCAAAACTAATCTTGCCATCGAACTTATCAATATCAATTTTGGTGACCATTGTTATGTGACTCTGATACCACTTGTTAGATATAGAGCGTGTGCGGAAGCAAAGATTCAACCCGAACAATAATCAACCAAATAATATTGTAACGAATGCAAGTAAATAACACAAACGATTTACGTGGAAACCCCAATTTTTGGGAGAAAAAACCACAGGTGACGACCACGAACAATCTACTATAATAATAAAGAGTACAAAACCTTCAATAGTATTTAGGCCAATTGAAGTATAAACGAGAATTAAATAATTCCCTAACAACTCTTAAGCTAAAATTAAATAGGGATTGAATTGGCAGAGAAGAATTCGTATTAGTTTCGTACGTATGGAATCTTGTGGTATGTTGATGAGAAAACGTACGTATGTATATATATCTTCTAGGTGGATGTGCAGGCTCTATATAAATAGAGAAGTAATCCTAGACTATATAGGATATAATATGTAGGCAGGAAGTAAAACGTACGGAACAAGAATGCAATCTTTGATTTTAGGTAATAAAATATCCTAAATTAATCTCAATCCCTTTTGCTTTTGGGACACGTTTCTAACAGGGTTAAAGTAATATCTATGAAGCAATTGCGTTTATTTTGATATATGTACAAAGTATTGATTCATATCTAAAAGTTTTATCAACAATCTAAATGCTATTATCATAATTCATTTCTATCTCTACATGAAAATAAAAAAAAAGAATGAACATCTAATACACAAACATAGTATAAAACTCAATTTTGATATAACCATATAATGACTTTATTTTCACTGAACCTGATGTGATTTAAGAATGTTTATACTTTATATAACCAATATAGCTACATGAACATATAGGTAAGTTATCGAAAAAGAAAATCAAATAAAAATTAAATCTGTTATTTTTTGTATTCATTTCCCCAATCATTAAATGACATATTAAGAAACTTTTTTCGTTTGTATATAGTTTTTGGATCTTGTATCGAGGATAATGTCTCAAACGATTTAAATAAAATCCGGATTTCAAATATTTTTTTTCTAGAAGATAGATTTAAGTAAGCATTATACTATTAATAGTACCCTAATTATAAGTTACCTAACCAAAATAAATCCAAATTACAGCACATAACAAGGACTTCCCTTCTTCAACTATTTTGTTTTTATTTCCACTATTTCTTGAAATAATTATAGTTTAGGAGTCATCTTTTCACCAAATATTCCTTTTAGCTTTACACATTATCTGAAGGTTGAAACATACAATAATTGTTCTTTTTGGTGTCATAAATACAAACATACAAACAAAATTACCAAACTTTTTCAAAAAAGCTTGTTAAAAAAAATAACTTTCTAAATTCGCAACGAGCTTTGAGCGAAATTATTGACCTTGCGCCTGGTTTGATTAGGACAATGTTAGATCGCACTTCGTTATACAAAACTTTTTATAAGACCACAAGATTATGTGATATAGCTAGTTGAACAATCCAAAGACATGAGACAACACCTCAGTTGTTTGACTTATAATTTGCATTTGACCACTGACTCGAGCTGTGGTGGAGAAGCAGACATAGGTTTGTGGTCGAATGTAGCCATGGGCCGAGTGGTGGTCCAAATAAGGCATATATCGATCGAGTGGATGAGTCTAGACCATACCACCACCCCTTTACTCATATGTATATTCATCGTTACTTTTAAGTGTATATATTCCCATATGAGATATGACATCTATATATCTTTCACTTTCTATTTCTAGCTATATGATTCATTTTATGTAGTCTTTTAACAGTAAATACGTCATTATCAGAAGTAAATATCTTATAAGAAGTCTAATATGAAAGATCATAAGCATATTGGATCGAGAATATTGAGCGAGAATATTGAGCTTAGCTCATCTATCTCTTATCATATGTAACTTGCATTATCATTCGGTTGATGAATAATTAATTGCTTTAGCATGGTATCACTCTATCAGAGCTAAACTGATTAAATTTCATCAACTAAATGATAATACAAGTCATAACATAAATACACGATAAACGATAGATGGGCTAAGTGATGGGAAATAAGTCACAACGGTAAACAGAAATGCGGAACTAAACCCTCGTTTGACAACACTTTCCCGATCCGTATGAACCAATGAGGATGCAAACAATTAGGGTACACCAAATGCAATCAAAATCAGCCCCAAATCACAGAAATAAATAATAACCAAAAACACACAAAGAACACGAAACCTTTTTGCGTAGAAAACCTCTCAAGGCGAGAGTAAAAACCACGAGACCCGTAGGCCACTTAAAATCCACTAATACCAACAAGAGAGCAATACAACGAGTCTTCTCTAGATTCACTAGAGGTAAACAACAATCATCATACTCTTGAACAATAGCATCAACAAGTATGGAATTAATCCAAAGACAAAAAAAGAATAACTTCACCAAAATTCTGCCCTATGTTCCAGCAGCTATAACTCGACTTCCAGAGCTTAAAATGAAAAACTGAACGGTCAAAACGTTGACCCAGATGTCAGGAAGACGCTGTCCAAAAATGAGAACGATCCGACGGTTCAATCTCCATGGATCGTCAGTTTTCCAGCCTGCTGTGCACAAAAACGGGAATTGTGTTTCTCACTCTTTTTCTTTTCTCTATTATGTAAAAGTGGCTACAAAAACTCCATTATAAAAACTCTAGCATACAAGACTGACTAAATGGATCTTGTATTGGACCTAATTTGTTAGACTCTAACTCTTCCTCGTATATAGAAAACCTAAATAAAACCCAACACTATGTACAATATAAGCTCGCTAACATTTATTTTTTTATTTTTTTTTATTTTTTTTGATACATTAAACAAGTGCTAGAACACTGTTTTTCAAAGTTAAATCAAAATAAATAAAAAAGTTTACGAATTAAAAACTTGATTCTTATCAATAGCTTCCACCCAAATAAGGCCAAAAAGAGAGAGAAAAAAAAACGTTCCGGTCGAGACGGATTAGATCCACTTCGCGTTTTTCCTATAAAATAACCATTCTTGTCGCTCCAATAAGTTTGCATGAAGTGATTACGAAAATTAAAAGTTGAAATCGTTTGCCCATCAAAATGCAACTTCTTCTACGATCTCACGCCATATATATATATATATATATAAATCGAGTATTCTATTTATATCGTTGATATATCACCTTTGGTCTTACCTCATGACAATAGGCAACCAAAAATTCTGAAGCCTCGTATTATTCCCAAAAGTTATAGCCAATAGGTGTTGTCGTATTCCAATCATTCTTTTCCTTATAAAGCAAACGAGTAATAAAAATGAGTTTTATAATCACTTTTGGCCCATCCGAATAAATATTTGTTCCGATACTAATTGAATTATCAAAGATCATGACCCATGTCACATGCCAATGCCCCAACTTGAATATGTTAAAATGTTTTCCTGTTTTTGATGAATTGAGTGATTGGTAGGAACTAGGAAGTAGCGATGATGTTGTGCTGATGTGGTATCAAGTCGTGACCACGACTCAGTCAACATAACTAGATTAGAGTCGTGGTTAGTTATTTTGTTTTATGTTGGTCAATGTTTTGAAAACCGAAAACCGGATCGGACCAGATTGTCATCCGGTTCCGGTTCAACTGGTCCGGTCGAACTGTCCGGTTGAACCTGCCATGTCATCATTTTATAAAAAAAATTAAAAACTCGGTTGAACCGTTCGATTTTGACCGAACCGTCCGGTTCGTTGACCGGTCAACTCCTGGTCAAAACCGGTTTGCTCCCGGCCGGAAAGCCCATTTTTCCCGGTCGAACCGGTCAGACCGGACCGGTTCAACCGGTTTTCAAAACATTGATGTTGGTGCGTGATCAATTAGTTGAGCTATATACTCAAGAATTAAAGATAGATTTTAATGGTTCTGACCGTGACTGACCTATAAATGGTAGTGAGGTTAATTAAAGATAGATTTTGTTCTACGTTTAGGTGTATGTTTTCAAGAAAGTTTTATTAGCATAAATTTTTTTGAAAAAACCATTTGGTCATCATAAATGAACGGAACCATGTACTCAACTAATAATATGACACACGAGACATTAAGAAAACGATATGTTTAACGTTCTAAGCAAGCACACACTCCGTGTATATATCCTTAGGCTAAATTTTATTGTCGTAGATGCTAATCTTTTCATTGAATACAAGTGAAATGTTTCTATTTTTTGGTCCACTCGCTTTTTGAAATGAATTATGGACCAAATATAATGCATCTCCAAAAAGTATTGAAGTCGACCTTGAGTGTGACTCATATATGCTTGGCTACACTCGAAGCTACATTACTTCAACACATGATTTATAATTTCTTTGGGAAAAAGAAATTGATATCAAAAAAGGTACTTATATTATGCTTGGTTTTAAATATAACTTCGAAACATATAAATGTGGTTAAGGTGAAGATAATAGAACAACAAAGTATGTGAGCAGCCTTGGGCATGTGGTGTTGAGCTAAAGGCAAGACATGTGCTTGTGAAATGTTGGATGTATTTTTTTTTTCATTGAAGTATATTTTCAGAGGTGGCTTGGTATTTGATGCATTAGGTATAGCATATAGATACATATTAAATAAATCGCAATAATTCGTACACTATATTTTTCATCCATACACCACTAAATAAATTTTAAAACACAATACTATAGAATATGTTTAATAATGTACGAATAAAATTGTAGTGTACAAATCATTCTTTATTTACAAATCAGTCTTTAAATAAAGAATGTGCTGTCATTTTCGGTAGGTTCAAGAGATCGACAAAACTTGGTACTTGGAACTTGTTTGTACGAGATACATCAATTCCGATTTTGTCATTCATTAAAAATTTCACACATCTAGTCAAACGTGGTACTTAGATGCATGCTCAAAACATCATAGGAAAATTCTTTCAAAGATCAACCAATTGTGGAAATTGTTATTGTCTCTACTATGGATCTTTAAAAGGCTCCTAAAGATCCATACCAAGCCCAAAAGCGTATCCACATCCATGAAATATACTTCATCATCTGGATCACTCTTACACAAAAAACCAAGCAGCCCACTAATTAAAAGGAACTATACACCTTGCAAAAGTTTACCCAATTAGTCTATGTTTATTCACAGATTCCATCAAAACTCATTTCAATGTATCGTTCCGTGTTAAGTACTAAAACATATCAACTACCATCATAAACTTCTAACTGTCAGCAGCCCGGAAGATGGTAAGCAATGCCATGAAAAGATTGATGATGTCGAGATACAAGGAAACAGCAGCCCAGATGTACTCGTCGTATGTGTAACGTTTGATCAGATTATCAGTATCATAGACAATGTAGCCACAGAAGATTATAGCACCTAAGCACCCATATATCATAACCGATATCCTACCAAGAGGAAAGAATATCTGCAGAAAACAAACCCAAATATAAGTATGCACGACCCAAAAAAATGGGAGGTGACAAGTCTAACTAATACTTCATATACTTATGACAGTGTAAAAGGAAGGTTGTACTATAATAGTTTCTTGATCATATACCATACACTAGTCATTATAGAGAAAGTGAAATTGGTTAAAATGCACCACAGTACGTTAATTACACCTACACTTAATGACTTGTTACCCGACCGATCCTTACTAAAAGACTGAGTGCAAAGAGTGAAGACAGACAAACCTGAATGAGGCCAAAGACGAGAAGCACCATAAGGGCACCGAACAAGAATGGGCCCAAAAAGTTGAAGTCATATCCTCTTTTTGCAGCAAAAAATGTGAATAAGGTGAGACTCACAACCACCACAGCAGTCAAAATAACAGCTTCCAATATTACCTTCCCTGCAATAGGTCAAAGAATTGAGCATTCTGCACTACTAGATGTTAAAGAGTTGACCAGACAAAATTAAGTATTTAGACAGAACATTTACAGAATAACGGTGTAATACAGCATATGCATAGAAAAATCTAGATAATAAACACTTGGGTATCAATACACAGTACATGAAAAGGTAGCAATTTTAAGCAGCAACTTCAACTTGTTATACTGAAAGTAATATGCTCTCGAAGGTAAAGATTTCGATCAACTATGTACTTCTGCTTGAACTAGTACTTTCTATAATATACAGATTCATTTAGTTTCGATCTTTGAAATTCATTTCCTAGCGTATCAGTCGCTACAACCGTCCGAGAAAGTATCAATTGATCCATCATTTCCAAAGATGTCTTAAGTAATTTCCTAGGACGTAAAAATCAGATCCTAGATGTTATCAAACATCCCCTTTCCAAGAAGACAATCAAGGCATCAACCATTACCTTTCATAGAAGGTATCAATCTGTTCCTATCAATCACTTTCTATGCCTAGATAAGTATATATGGAATCTATACTTTCCTTGCTATCAAAGAGATCTACCGCTGGCTAAAACATGTACAACGCGTTTTTGCCGAGATCTTAATCTCATTGTTACAACATCCAAGTGTTGTATATAAAATTTAGACACACCGATCAAACTCAACGAAACTAAATGATACATAAATCGATGAAAAACGTTAAGCTTACCGCTAGTAAATGCGCACGTCAATCCAACTCCAAAAGCAAGAGAGACCGTAAAGATCGCAAGAAGCACATAGTTAATAGGATGACGCTGATGATAGTAGTACAATGGGCATAACACTGTAGAAAAATCAATACACATTTTATAAAGTTAGACTTAAATTTGATGATACACAGAAATCAAAAAGTAACCATTTACACATAAACAACATCACTTCAAATGAATTCAACGAAATCAAACGCAATTATAACACCAAAAAACCTCACAGATTCATAATCACAGAGAAATCGAATGAAATCATAACACAATTGCACATATTCAAACGAGAATCATAGAATTGAAATTTTTATAAGTTACATACGCAAAAGTACAGAGGGATATCCAAAAAAAAAGATGCACGGACTAAAATTCTCGTATAAGAAGAAAAACTAGAAATAGTTTGAACATTCTTACCGTTATTATTTTTGAAAATATACTCACGTACGCAATTTCACAATAAAATAATAATTACATTAATTATCATTTTAATCAAATATAAACATAAATACAAACTGTAAGATAAAACTTACTGATAAACGGCGTAATGAGAAGGATGATGTAACAAGCCAAACCACCGCTAGTAGTCGTTAAAAAGGTAACAATCGGATGATACGAAACCACCAGGGCT
This sequence comes from Pseudognaphalium luteoalbum, assembly GCA_963422505.1. NCBI lineage: Eukaryota > Viridiplantae > Streptophyta > Magnoliopsida > Asterales > Asteraceae > Pseudognaphalium > Pseudognaphalium luteoalbum. The sequence continues at coordinate 15,895,544 of OY730196.1, forward strand.
CCAACCGCAGCCGTGAGAAGCAACTGAATCGCAACGATTGAGTAAATTTTACGAATAAATGACCACCGGAGTTCCGGCGATTCTAACATCATCGGGTACAGCGTCCGGCTTGTTCCGGACTCCAGATCGTTCTTTCCAAACGTCGGTCGATTCCACATGTTGATGAAATTGCAATTGCTATTGCAGTTGAAGAGTTAGGGTTTGTGATTATTGATAATAATAATAATAATGTGGAGTAATTCGAAGAAATTAGTGAGTAAGGAATTAGGGGATTTAATTTAATTTAAGAGGAGTTAAAGGTGGTAAATAGTGGTTTTAATTCTTTTGTGTGGAGATAGCGAGAAACTTCTTGAGTTATCGTGTCGTACACGCGCGGTATCCTTACACGTGTGAGAATAATAACCGCTTTTCCAGATTTTTCTCGCTGACTCCCCTCCGCTTTTACGTTTAAAAAAAAAATCATTCGCAACCCAGGTACCTAATGGCTAATGGCTAATGCCAATTTTTATGAAACTCCCTGTAGATGAAGATGGAGTGATTCTTCTTGTGCAAATATCAAGCACCATCGAAAATAGGCATACGTATAATTAACTAGCAACCGTGTAATGCAACGAGAAAGGAACTATTATCTTCATTTTTATTTGATATTAAAGTATTAAACAAAAGATTAAAATTTATATGACGATAGATTAAGATATGGTGTTTTTAAAGAGGAAAAAATATTCTATTTCTTTATTAAAAAATTGTTCAAAAAATACGTAAATATATATATATATATATATATATATATATATATATGTATATTTGGAGGATCTAAAAAGAAGAAATATTTTGTGGAGAAGAGGGAGAAGGATCTAAAAAGGGTATAATAGTCTTTTGTAATTTGATTATTAAATTAATTACCATAAAATATAGTATCTATTTGTGGTAAACGGTTTTGTTCTCCATTAATATAGGATATAAACATCAACGATATTTACATATCAAAAGCAATCTTAGAATCATTCATTATTTATTTTTGCTGGGCGATTTTTTTTTATATACAAATTCAAGCAGGTTTCAAAGAGGCTGTTGCATCATATATGTCATCGGTTAAAAATTATTTGCATTCCATATTTCAATACAATCAACGACATATTCAACAATTTCTGGGAATCAAGTCATAAGTAATCTAAAGAACGCATTGAACTTGGGATACTACGGAAACGAAATGGCGAACGATGAACCTACCATGGAACTTTTAGATACGTATTCTACGGAGGAATCCGATGATTTTGCTAGTACATCCGAAGCAAGTAAGCTATTTATATTGTGTTTTTAAAGTTGCGGAATATCGGTTACGGTTTGTTATTGTCGATGTTTGTTTTTATGCAATGATGATATTCGAAATAAAAAACACTTGTTTCACATATTTGTTATCGAACTTCATGTTATGGTAGATACAAAAAGTTTATTCAGTGTATATTTTTTTATATTGAGTTTCATGATTTGGTAGCTACATAACAAAGGATGTGGTTCCACTAAAAAGGGAAGGATTCATAGTGCCAAAGAGAAAGCTATTGCTAGCGCAAATAAACAGGTTCGTTCATGTCAATATTGTGGAGTAGTAGGTCATTATAGAAGCACTTAGTTCACAAAAAACGATAGACGATGCTGCCAAGAGAAACCGTCTCTTGAATGAAGAACCCGTTTCATCAGCCGAATAGATGTTTATTTAAAACTTGCTTTTTATTCGATTTATTGTGGGTTTTTTAGGGGCACATGTAAAAACAGTTATCATCGGTTACGATGTACGAATCATTTATATATTTCCTGCATATAATTTGTGTCGATATAGAAACAATTCGTTGTATGGTATTACGACAAACTGGTCATACAGATTTCTACAATGATTCGACTACATTACTTATTGCTTCATTTATTTACCAAAATGATTCGGTCATTTTACCCATTAATTCAAACTATTTATAATATCAATTCTGGTATCTAAAACACCGAACTAGAAATTATTTGCGTGTCATTCATTATTAAGTTTTGTAACTATCAATAAAGCATTCTAGTTAGGTATTGTAAAACAAAACACTTTTCACTAGCAAAAGATAATCAGAGTGCCCAGCAGTCAAACATTCCTTCAATCAAATCCTCTTGCACAGATTCCATCCCAAAACTTAACCTGCAAGAGTAATGTGGGGGATTAGCACGAAGCTAAGTGAGTTAACCTGTCACTATCAGTACAATTCAGTATAACAGTACTGATTATCAACAAATATCACATAGACACTGACACAACATCACCAAGAGGATCGGTGGCCCTTGTGGCGCCCTCAGACCGCGGTGGCCCACCAAGCGACACTTATGATCACTGCAGGCCAATACAGTGATTTACCGATAGCTGGTTACTACCTTTAGTCAATATGTGTTTCATTCTCAACACATGATCACAAATCTCACATTGACTAACCTGTAGTACCCCAACCCAACAATTGTTGACCTCCGAATCACCAAATGCCCGAAGGCGACTCATCACATATTACACGTGTATTTCATCAATCAATAGTCAACAATCATAATAGCAACTATGTTCACTTGTTGTAACCAAATATGTTACAACCAAATTACACTGAGAGTACAAGTCCACTCACCGAATACCATCAATAGCTCACTCAGTAGTCTAATGTCACTGAGTCTTCTCCATATCTGGAATTTCAACAAAATAACACAAGTTAGTCACTTGTTCCAATGTGAAATATCATCACATAATTGTAATCAAAATCTAAACAACTCAATCAAATAATTACAACATAATAATTAGTTAATCCGAATCATCAATCCATCACTCCCATGGAATTAATTATACTTGATTCAAGCTTTCAAGTATTCAACCTTTCAAATTAATTACCTACTTATAATTGTTTAACACAATTCAATCCAAGATTATAAATAACCAATTTAACTTCACTAGTTCATCATCACTATCCAATATGAACATAGAATCACATTAATCCACCTCAAATATAGTCAATTACATAATTAAGTTATTAACCTCATAAATTAAGAATTCACAATTTATCTCTTTATTACCAATCAAGATGATTAACACCTAATACTTTCACCAAATTCCACTTGAATTATATTCACACAACTTGATTAATCCACTATTAGGTTAGATTAAGGCTACTAACCTCCTTAATAACACATTTTAACACCATTTCAACTAATATCAAGATTTAATTTATGATAATTACCATCAATCCATTCAAAAAGCACCATGAACTCATCAAAATCATCAAGAAGTTAAGAACCCTAATCAAAGCTATAACTTTAAGCATGAATCATGTTACTTAACATCACTAACAAGTATAACAACATCAATCCCATAAATATTAATCTAAATTTTAGGATTATAATCAATAACCCATCAAAAATCATCAAAAACTTAAGAACCAAGATTAATTTACAAACTTAAGCTTGAATCTTGCTAGTTATCAAGAATAATAAGCTTAACTAATAACAATTTTACATAACCATACACTAATTTCGAATTATCACTAAGAACACCAAAAACCCCCAATTTCTAGGTTTTAAAATTGAAGAATTAAAGACTTACTATTAGCATAGAAGGATTAGAAGATGATAATCTGCCCTCTTGAAGCTTGAATTCGAATTCTTCAACTCCAATTTAATGGAAAAAGTGAAATAAAACTAGGGTTTCATGTGTGTGTTCATGCGTATGTATGTATGCGTATGAAGAGATAAAAACCGACTTAACATATGATGCTTATCTTATAAGTATTAAACTTTATTCCCCGTATTTGTCATTGTCTGGAACTTAAAACCATTTGCGGGGAAATATTATTTTATTTTACCATCAACTGAAATAAATTAAAACAGTTAATAATTTATTAACCACAATAAATTATTTGACTCTTTTACTCATTTATTTTCAATTACCAATTTACAATATTTCCTAACATTTCAATTAACCATTTCAAGTCAGGAAATAATCGTAAAATACTGGACCCATAAAGTGGGTGTTACAAAAATGGCTATGATTCATCTAGTTACCAGCAACAATTCAGCAAAAACTAAACTATGATTCATAGTTTTCATACGATGATTCAGTTAGTATTTAAGGGCGCAAATTTATATTCTAAATATGATTCAGAGTACAAACATATCATGTAGCATACATTTTACTTTACTAATGGACACAATATTCATTATGAAAACTAATTTGCCCATAGGTAAGGAAACCAACACCGATATAATTACCAACAACGATTCATCAGAAAATCAACACCAATTCAACAGACACACACAATGGTTCCATTTTATAGATTCTATGATTCAGCTATTATTAAGGGAGCTGCCATAAATTGTCGATTCAGCTTTTACATACTATTAATCATCTATTAATTTTGTAGTAAACAAAGATTATAACCGTGCTTCACATGCTAAACATATTATGTATACTTATGTTTTCCTTAACAATAGGCAAAATAGTAGACAAAATATCATTTGCTTTGATTCAACAAAAAAACAATAACGATTCAACAGACACACATCTAGGAATCAGTATATATGCACTATGATTCAGCTATTACTTGGTGAGCATATTTACCAGAACCCATTGAGATAGATGAACCCCTACTTAAAAAATTTTTAAATTGTTGAAAACAACAAGCACACAATGATAAACCGCTTCAGAATTAGCCTTTTATGCTACATATTTCGTGTTTAAATATAGCTAACAGTACGATTACATAATGTTAAGGTAAACAGGATACTGTACAGTCAGGTATAGTACTATTAATGGCATGGATACATCCCCCACTACCCACAAGCTGCACGATCAAGTGATCAAGCAATCTATTTCTGAAAGTAAACTAGAAACAGAAAGGAGGCATACTAGAAAAGTTTTCTTTTTTGCAACTGCTAAAAAAGCCAAACAAATTTCAAGTGGACAAACAAAAAAGATGGAAGTAATTTAGGATTATTCAAATCATACATCAAAAAAGTATTTCGTAAGCAAACTACAACGGATTATTACTATGATTCAGCAAGATAACGTAAATAATCGATAATATTTCAGCAACATAATACAACTAATACCAATTATAAAACTCAAATTCAGAATCATATTCATAACTATAGCTATTTTTACCTATGATTCAGCAACATAATATACCCACCAACAACATTCCTTTTAAACTACATAAACAATTGAATCAACACGAATTTTTGACATAAAGTCGATTTTTTCATAACATAAATAACTGAAATCATCTACTTGTACTCGGAAAAAGCAAAATCCAAAATATTACCTTTGAGGCTCGCTTTGCTATGATTTCTTGAATTCGACATATTGCTACTCGTTCCACACCTTCTCTTATTTTGATTATTTACAAAAAAGTAGGTAAATTAAAAGCAGCACAGTTTCAAGGTTAGATAACTAAGATTAAGAAACATCAAATATTTTATTCATATACGTTCTTTCCGCAATATCTATACTATGATTCAGCATTAAATATACTATGGTTCGGCAACAAAAATACTATGATTCGGCAACAATCAAACTATGATTCAACAGTATAGTACACTCTTTTAGCATTATTAACTTTCTTAGTCAAGCTGCTCTTACGCACATCTATAGGTTAGCACATTTCTTGTTGCTTATACACAATATAATAATAAGATAGAGTTTAGTTGTGCGTAACAAATTTTCATGTAGTTTTTCATAATAATACTTAACCGCGTCACCCATTCGCCAAATTGTCAAGTACAAAGATATGCCCGGAATCTAGGTCGAAGACAACACACCAAAAATGTTTCCGATTCAACAATGGGAAGAACACCTACAAAGCATACAACCCGATATTTAAGTATACGAGCTGCATAGTGTATCCAAGTTTACGATGTAGGCCAACAAAACGGTCATTTATGATATGAGATAATGAAACAACAATAGCGCACGAAAACAAAAAAAAAGGCCAAGCTATGTTCAACATTGTTGCCAAAGTTTTTTTTTAAAACACTGATTCTGTAAATACACATCTTGATTCAGGAGTACACATATAAGTCACGAATCACATTTAACGTTGAAGATGCTTTTTTTTACAACACCGATTCTAGAAATACACATCTTGATTCAGGAGTACACATATAAGTCAAGAACCACATGTACGGGTGCAAATGGATTTTTTTGTACACCACTGATTCTGTAACCACACATCTTGAATTAGGAGTAAACATATAAGTCAAGAACCACATTTAGTCAGATTGGCATGTCATCCACCATACATTATCTACTTCACTATACAACTCAACTATCCATTGCACTTTGCACTATTCTATGTAGGCTTACATCATAGCATTTCTATATTTACTCCTCGAATTACACTTATGACGTCAAAGAAAGATGAACATCACACACCCTATGAGTAACAATTCGTGAAGCATTCATTGAATTGATGGTGCAAAACATTGATTCCGAAAAGGAATAAGCAAACACAGTTAATTCTTGCTTTGATTCATTGTCAACTTACCTACTAACAAAACTACCACATATCCTCAAAGTGGCTTTTCCTTTAAAAAAAAAGCCCTAAATATTGATGTCACCCCCCCCCCCCCCCCAAAAAAAAAAAAAAAAAAAAAAAAAAACATTCAAATCGGGTATAGCAAATAATAGTAGATACCTTTAATTTTTGATTGCTTCATTTTCCGTGTTTTCTGAATATCCCGATTCAGCATCCAAACAACACGAAACGCTCTTCTATTTCGGTTCGCTTGATTCTGTTGCGATTCAATATTTCCGTTCAAAAAAAAAGATAAATAAGTGAGGATCAATTTCGTAGAAGTGATCGATTGGAAAATCACATTTAGGGTTTTTGATGTTTGGGTCGCGCAGGATGTAGAAGAAATTGAAGAGTTTCAATGGGAATTTTTCAATGCAACTGATCGGTAGTTACTACCTACTATTAATTTGATATTGTTTCCCTTTTTAAATTAAGACGAATGGACCTTTTTCCCCGCCGCCCTTCACAAGTTCCATCCGAAATTTTAAGTTTTCCTTTGACCCATCTCATCCGTTGATTCAAGCATCTAAAGGTCAGCATTCCTTCTCCCATTTCTCCACTTTAAAAACCTTCTCCCTTGATCCCAATCCTATATATATATATATATATATATATATATATATATATATATATATATATATATATATATATATATATATATGGTTTTGGCTAAAATAAAAATTGAGTATTTGTCCCACATTGGTAGATGGAACAAAGGAGGGGGTGATTCCTTGATTATAAAAGGAGGCCTAAGCCTTAGTTTCAAAATGCACCAAATCAACATACATCTTAAGTATTTGATTATTTCTTTCTCCCTTTGTTTTAGTCACTTGATTTAGAGTGTCTAATGTGTTAGTCAAATCTTTGGAGGGTGTGAGTGTTGGTTGGGTGGTGGCTTAAGAGATTAGTCTATGTGATTGTAATAATTTTTCATATAGTGGAATCTTTTCTCTTTGGAGGCCCGTGGTTTTTTCTCCGGTTTAGGAGTTTTCCACGTATATTCTTGTGTTTATATTTCTTTACTGTTTTCATTGGCTGTGTTGTTGGGGAATCTTTGAGACCGTTTTTCCCAACAAGTGGTATCAGAGCCAAGGTTTTGGCGGAGGTCTCGGTTTTAGAATTTCATAGTATGCTCTGTGGTAGCAGTTTTGTCTGAACTTCCACATCAGAAACGAATTATATTTATCGTATTGGGGTATCTTGGTTCTATTGGTTATCTTGTATACGATAGAATTATATGTGAGCCTGGTGGAGTATTTATACATGTAGAAAAGGTTCTGGCTAAGGAAAGACTTGGTATTTAAGCGTGTTCATTGTGACTCACCTCTCTTTCCTGGGATCCTTTTTCTCCTGGGTGTATTACTAATTGGCTGGAAATATATTTTTCTAGTATACAATACTAGTAAAAAAAATTTAAGATACAAGTACGATGTCAAAGTTCAGTCCAATGAGGTTCGATGTAGAGAAATTTGATGGAAGGATCAATTTTGGCTTGTGGCAAGTTCAGGTCAAGGATGTGTTGATTCAGTCCGGGTTACACAAGGCATTGAGGGGGAAACCAACCCCTGTTTCTAGCGGTGATTCTAGCAAGGCTAGTAAGATCGATGATGAAGAATGGGATGATATGGATTTGAGAGCGGCAAGTGCTATTCGTTTGTTTCTTTCAAAGAATGTTCTTGCAAATGTGCATGGGTTATCGACGGCAAAGGAGCTTTGGGAGAAGCTTGAACAATTGTACCAAGGCAAAGGCATCTCAAACCGGTTGTGTCTCAAGGAACAGTTCCATACTCTACGTATGGAAATAGGTACAAAAATTTCAGATCATCTGAGTGTTCTTAATAATATTGTTTCAGAACTGGAGGCTATTGGAGTTGAGGTTGATGATGAAGATAAATCATTAAGACTTATATTATCTTTACCATTCTCCTATGAGCACATGAAACCTATTCTGATGTATGGGAAAGAGACCCTGAAGTTTGAAGACGTTACTAGCAAACTCCTATCTGAGGAGAAAAGACTGGAAGGTAAGGGCGGGACTTCATCAGAAGGTACGGTTTTGGTAAGTGAAGATAGGAAGAAAAAGAACTCCAAGAAAAATCTAATATGCTGGAAGTGTGGGAAGTCTGGGCATGTCAAGATGGATTGTCCAGGTGGAGCGGATTCGGCAAAGGGCTCCAAATCTGCTGATAATGTCTCCGTTCTCACGGAGAATAGTGAGTTCTATTAAGATATGACATCCTCATGGTGTGTCCGCGCCACCATGGGAAAGGGATGGTTGTCAGCGGTTCCACAAGTGTTTACACATGGGCATTGGTTTGGCTTAAAATGCAAGGTGTGTGGTGAAAATTGATGTCGATGGCTGAGGAATTTTCAGGTGAGCCAAACAGGGGAAGTTGCACCATAAACAATTTCAGCAAGTTTTTTCGACATGTGCCGAGGTGAAATGCTTAGAATGGGTTATTCTGAGTGGAGATATTCTTTTATGGTGGAGTATGATAATTCTCTTCGAATTATGATTATCGGTCAAGACAATGGTTCTGATGTTGGAAGAAAGTTATTTTTATTTTATCCATGGTGGAGATTGTTGGTTTTGGCTAAAATAAAAATTGGGTATTTGTCACACATTGGTGGATGGAACAAAGGAGGGGGTGACTCCTTGGTTATAAAAGGAGGCCTAAGCCTTAGTTTCAAAATGCACCAAATCAACATACATCTTAAGTATTTGATTATTTCTTTCTCCCTTTGTTTTAGTCACTTGGTTTAGAGTGTCTAATGTGTCAGTCAAATCTTTGGAGGGTGTGAGTGTTGGTTGGGTGGTGGCTTAAGAGATTAGTCTATGTGATTGTAATAATTTTTCATATAGTGGAATCTTTTCTCTTTGGAGGCCCGTGATTTTTTCTCCGGTTTAGGAGTTTTCCACGTATATTCTTGTGTTTATATTTCTTTACTGTTTTCATTGGCTGTGTTGTTGGGGAATCTTTGAGACCGTTTTTCCCAACATGTGTGTGTGTGTGTGTGCGAGCGCGCGTGTGCGTGTGTGTGTGTGTGTGTGTGTATGTGTGTGTGTGTGTCAGTGTTGTAAAAGTCGGCTGACCAGGCTGCCTAGTCGGCGACTAGTCGGTTTCCAAGGGACCTCCGACTCGACCACCCCAAAGTCGCTCAAATACGCTGGTCAACGTCGGTCAATAGGTCAGAATTGTTCGTTTTTGGCTCGAATTTTTTTCTGTTGCTTTTTGTTGCTAAATATGAAAGAAAATAGAAGAAAATGTGGTGGGAAGAGGTAGGAAATGGTGAAGATGGTGAAGAAGTAGGAGTAGATGGAGAAGAATATGAGATATGGAGAAGAAGATGAGATGGAATCTTAGATTAGTGATTTAGATCTACACAAGGAAAGAGAAAAGGTTGTATTTTGGATAATAAGTGAAAATAAATTTACAATTAAGTCCCTTATCTTTAAAATATATCTATATTTACATATAAACTTGTAATTTATTATTTAAATGTATAAAAAGTCAACAAAATCAAAATCCGACTAGTCTCCGACTAGTTCCCGACTAGTCTTTCCGAGGTCCCGACCGAATCGCCCCCAACTTCCGACTTTTTCAACATTGGTGTGTGTGTGTGTGTCAAAAATGTCGTTGTGAAGTCGATAGTCAGGTTGCGAGTCTCTGATAGCTAAGTGGCAAGTTGGGAGGTACGGAGTTGTTGGTTAGGTCGATAGTTTAACTATCAGTATCTTTTTATTTTTTTTTATTTTTTCTGTTAATACGAAACATTATGTTCCTGAAATTGTAATCCTAAAATTTGATTAAATATTTGAAACTCTAGGATATAGAAATTTATGATATCAAAACAAAATAAGGAATATAAGTAAACATGTAAATTTATAATCTCGTACAAAAAGACATCAAATAGTTTGTCTCCAATTTTTGAAAACACTTAAAAATGTATCAATTTTAGAGAAAGTTGATTTTGAAGGCTTTAATGACAAAATTTGACTCCGAACAGTGGACAAACCGCCTTCGGCGGTTTTCTAACATGTTCGTCTCGTTTTTAGCTTTCCGTACACAATTGACACATCGCGTAATTAACTCCGTATGGTTTAAAAGTTATGTCATGTCTAATATATTATATTAGTAGTAAATTATCGCACCTCCAAATTCGTGATTAGCGGAAGCATTTGTTTGGTGCGACTAATCAAGGTAATCACAGCACATAAGATATATAATGAACGACTCTATCTGCATCGTTTACAGTTACATTGATTTCATAAAAGTATTACAAGGTTATACTTTTTACAAAAGCTCGTAAGCCAAATGATAGAGATTCTAGGGCATATCTAATTATACAAAATGTAGAAATGCAAGAGAATCTCCTAATGTTTGCATGCGACTCGAGCTAATATATCCTGATAGAGCAGACCTACTGCTGCTGAGAACCTGAGAATACATGCTAAAAGATCAGCTAAAAGTTGGTGAGCTCACAGCTTTGTATGTATAAACATACTGTATGAACCGTAAGAATTAAGTGTGACACCCGTCAAACTAGGACTAGTGATTAGTGCCTAATCAACTATAATACATGTAATTAGTTCTATGTTAGGCTAATTAATGTATCGAAATATATATTTTTGAATATATACAATTATGCGTTTTGATTAAATCGTACGCAATTCAAATCGAATGTAATTCGATTCAATTAATACGGACGTTGGTAGACAATTTTATTAAATAATATTAGATTATTTAATAACGCTATTATATCACAAATATTATTTTGATAATATTTCGTATTTAATTTGTAACACCCCTAAATTTCGGGTTGCGGAAGCGGTCGGGTCGGGTGTTACCAAATCAAATATCACAAGCACAAAGGTAAATAATGAACGACTGTAAATGAGACGTTTGAAAATAGTTATACATTTCCAAAATAAAAGTGTATACAAGTTGCGAGTTCGCAAAATAATTTCAATACATAATTTGTAATACATAAGTTATGCAGAGAAATCCAGTTGTTTGAAAATATGCGACTCGAGCTAGCATATCTTGTAGCAATCTTAATCCTACTGGGCACCTGAGAACACATGCTAAAATGAGTCAGCTATAAAGCTGGTGAGTTTATAGGATTGTTAATTGAAAACATAAAGTATAAACCTTGTATGTTTTTGGAAAATGATTCAAAATCTACGATTTTGATTTATTTTGTTATTAAGTTGTAACATCAAAGTGTGTACAATAAACGAGGTATCCTGCACCTAAATAACCGTGGTGTGTACCTAAGTACATAAAGAAATAGGCATTTCATGCCTAGATACCTATCAGGTATAAGCAAGTCAACTAACGTGAGGCACTATGTTCCTGAGTATGGACCGAGTAAAAGTATGACCACGTCATATGATAACAAGTAATAACTGGTATGCCACCTGGCATAGCATGTTGCCTCCAGCAACATGAATGTGTAGTCCCGCAGAACTATGATTGAGTATTTAACAAATACTGAGTTAACGACCTCGCTTGAAAGCTCACCGATCCGTTAACTATTGTGAATCTCGAGTGTAAGCTCGCCGATCCATGAATGAGTGCGGATCACGAGCATAAGCTCGCCTATCCGTGACTGAGTGTGAACCCCGAGAATAAACTCGTTGATCCATCGATTGTATCGCTTTACCGCGATATCGTACTTGTGCCCACTTCTCACTGTGGCATCGTTTTGTGCCCACTTGACCGTGGCATCGTTTTGTGCCCATTTGGCATCGACCAGATTGCTCGCAAGCAATGTATGAGAGTCAGCAGTACCACGACATGCCCGACTTGAGTTACTGAGTCGAGCGTACTACGACGAGTCCGACTTGAGTAAATGAGAGCCGGCATGTACTACGACATGTCCGACTAATGTAAATGAGCCGACAGTACTACGACATGTCCGACTTGAGTATTCGCGAATGTATTCGATAATATTGTCCCTCGACAATATGACCAATGTATATTGATAACTTAGTCAAGTTACTTCATGGTAATTGTATTTCAACAATCTAACAATGTACAATGGTAACCTAACTAGGCTAAGTATTGATATTATCCTATAACAATATTAAGGGTGTAATTCCTAAGTATTACACATTTCGTTTTACATAACAGTAATTTATTAAGTCTGAATTATAATAATTTATAATTATAATTCAAAAATAGTAGTTGAGCATGTGTCTCACCCCGAAAACAGTAAAACAGTTGAAAGAGTAGGGCTATGAACTCACCTGAGGAGTTAGCGATCCTACGATACGCACGTCGTCCGATGGGTAACCTCCTAGTATCCTAATCACGTGAGGTTATATGAGTACGAGACAAATCAGTTTGTCTAAACGAGTCCTGTAAGTATTCATTTGTCGTTCAGGTTTGGAAACCGTGTACGGGGGTCCGGGGTTAGCGCCCATGGTAGCGGGGTCCAAGGGGTGGCAACCCCTGGCGGGGTCCAAGGGGCAGAGCCCCTGACTGGGGTCGAGCTGCCAGGTCAGCTTGGAAAATTTTTATTTCTATTAGGTTGCTGTAGTGAAAAACGCTCCGAAATTTCATTTCGGAGTAAAATTAGCTGGTAAAATTTGAGTCTCAACACTTAGTGAAAAGTGTGTGTTTTCTGAGTTTGTAGCGACACTTATAGCGTCACTTAGGGGTTTATGTGACACTCAGGAAGTGCCGCATAAAATAGGAAATTCTGAAGTGTTAGCGTCACTTGGGGAAGTGACGCATAAGAGGCGACACTTAAGCAAGTGTCGCGTGTAAGTGTCGGTTCAAGTGTCGGGTGTTGAATTTACGTCAATTAGGCAGTGACGCAAAAAGAGGGTTTTATGCTACACTTAGGCAAGTGACGCAAGATTAGGGTTTTATGCGACACTACGTGCGTCACTGATAATGCGACACTAAATAGCGTCACTTGGAAAAGTGTCACTAGAAGCGGCACTTGTGTTTATAACGTCACTTGGTAAGTGACGATGCGTTGCTCTGGTCTGTGGGCGACACTTGTGCCTGCAACGGTTTTAAGCTTCCAAAAACGAGTTTTAACATGATTTTTGTGGGTTTTAATGTTATAGGAAGCTCTTAACATTTATTTTCACAATGTCTAAGTAATTTCTAGTGAGGTAAACAGATTCTAGAGAGAGAGAGAGCTAAAAACCTTACTTTTTGATAGAAATGGAGATAACGATGATGGTGAGGAAGATGATGACGACGATGTGTTGTTGTTCTTCTTGATGATGATGATGTTGTTCGATGATGGTGGTGGCGGTCTCGATGGTGGTGACCGGCGGCGATGGTGAACCGAAAGGGAGAGAGAGAGATGAGTTTAGAGAGGGTGTTTGGGGTATGTGTGTGTTTTTATGAAATGGAAATGAAAGTATGGGGGTGGAGGTGGTTTTATCCAATTCCAGATCCCTAATTTGGGGACTGTGGTCTCCAACCACAGTACAAAATATCCGTGTTTTTGTACCCGATCGTAATATAAATTATATTTTTAATTTATAAAATTCTTTTATATGTTTTCGAAATATTTTTGAGTTGGAACATTTTATAAAATAAAATGTTTGGGTTAAAGTTTTATAGCTAAATTTCATGCAGTTTCAGATAACTAAAACGCGTTTTATCATATTTGTTTTTCTAGTGATTATGAAATAATCATCTTGCATTACATATATATAATTATATATATAAAGTTTTCAAATACTTTGTTATAATTGCGTACTAAGTACGAATATTTGAAGTTAAAATTGGATGTGAAAATTGACCTATTTGACCGGGTGTCACATAATTCGTATCGTACAAATGACGTCTACGCAATCTAAAAAGATTAAACGCGCGAACAAACCGAAATAAAACTCAGTTATATTTTATAACTCAACTACAAAGTATTTGATGAAATACTTCAACAAAAATGTCGGGTAATTATTAGTATTCTAAAATGTATATTTAAATGCATAAAATAATTATTTAAGGTTTAAACGATCGATAAAACGAACACCGCACGAAGCGCAAACGCAAGGAATAATTTTTTTGGGACACACCCACTTGAGGGTAGGCCCCACAAAACCGGCCAAGGTAAGGTCATCACCTCCCCACCTCTCATTTCCCTCCAAACATCTCAAACTCTCTCTCTTTCTTCCTTTTTCTTCCATCTCCAACCCCAAATCACCACCACTTATTTCCACTAAATAACACCATCGAACGACCCTAAATCACCAAGCTCATTTGGAGAAAAACGTTCAGTGCATCAGGATCTACGTTTCCATCTTTACGGTTTCTCCCGGCGTTAACTCGTAAGTTTCCGACAATTCTCGAAAACACTCCGATTTCATTAATTTTACTTGTTTGTGGTTTGTATAAACTTGAAATATCCAAATATGAATTGGGTAAAAGTTTTGGGCCAAACGGAAACCGGAAAACACATTTTTGGACTCAAAAATCCCGATCAGTCGGGAGTGTCGCACGGCCAGATCCAGTGATGCGTCACTTCCTTAAGTGACGCATTAAGTGTCGCTTAAAACCCTAATCTTGCGTCACTTGCCTAAGTGCCGCATAAAACCCCTTTCTCCCGACACTTGCCTAAGTGTCGCAAATTCAATACCCGACACTCCTAACCGACACTTCTAGCGACACTTGTCTAAGTGTCACCTATAATTGAATTTTAATTTCATCCGACACTAACCCTAGTGACGCATGACCCTGAATATTGACACTTGCACCCGACACTTCCTTAAGTGTCGCTTTGTATGCGTCACTTCCATAAGTGACGCCACTAACTCAGAATATACCATTTTATGCGACACTTCTTGAGGGTCGCATAAACCCCTAAGTGTCGCTATAAGTGACGCTAAAACAAAATGTTTGCAATTCATTGTTTTTACTAAGTGTCAAGACTTGAAAATTCATCACTTAATGATACCCAAATTCAAATTTTAGATGCGTTCTTCACTAAGGCAATATTATAGAAATAAAAATTTTCCAAGCTGACCTAGCAGTTGGACCCCAACCAGGGGCTCTGTCCCTTGGACCCCGCCAGGGGTTGCCACCCCTGGAACCCGCTAACCAGGGGCGCTGCCCCCGGACCCCCATCACCTAAAGTTTATAAATACTTTTTAAGTATAATACTTTGAAATCAAAATAATAATGTTGAAGATTATTTTTGCAAACAATCACCAACGGGCCGTACATGTTTTCAAAACATAATCAAATCAACCAAATCGTAGTAATTTGGACATTCTAGTTGGACGAACAACTACAAAGGTAATCTTTATAGATACCTGCTCACATTTATAACCACCGCGTGTCGTGGACACCCTCAGGTTACAAGTCTTCGGACATCGATTCTCGGCTAATCAACTCAAGTTTAATTATTTAAACTCTCAAGACTCAGGTGAGTCTAATGACCCCTATTTTGTTGTTTTACTCAGGGGTGTGATATCATTTCTCGTTTTATTTTAACTATATGAACGCAAGTACGAAAACAAACAATTACTACATGAGTTATCTCACTAATCTTTCAAAGCCCTCCTCAGCATAGTTTGGTAATACGTTGTAGCGTGAATATTAGTATATGGTACCATATAGGATTGACCCTCCTCGTCCGGGTTAGCATGCACTAACTGGGTAAACGGATGTACTAATATTTGTTCAGACGAGTGTAGATTAGGCACTCGTGGGAGGCACCTCGATCAGGATACCTTAAATGTGGACCTGACACCTCGAGTTAAGCTCGGACTATGTGCTCATGGCTGTAAAACTTTTATTTTTCTTAATTGCAATTTAGATTCAATTAAATCTTGCGGTTCATACAATATGTGTTGACATACAAACTTGTGAGCTCACCAGTGTTTCTCTGATCCATTTTAGCATGTATCATAGGTACCCAACAGTAGGTTGGACTGCCTTAAGGATATCATTAGCTCGAGTCATCATGCAAAACATTCAGAGATTTAGCTGCATTATTATATTTTGTATAAATTAATTATGTATGTAAATCTCTCAATTTAGAAACTGAGCTAATGTAAACTATATTTTGATGTAAACTTTGTTTAAATCAATACAATTGTAAAACGACGCATTTAGTGGTCGTTGTTTGGATATTTGATTAGTCGCGGCCCGACCCGATTCACTTCCGCAACCTGAATTTGGGGGTGTGACATTAAGTATAATGATTTGCAACCAAGCAAATAAATAAATGATGCATATCACTGCCATGAGCACATAGTCTGGGCTTAACTAGGGTGTCGGGATCACAATTAAGAGTCTGATCGAGGGTGCCTCTCTGTGAGTGCCTAATCTACACTTGTATGAACAAACGATAATGCGTCTGTTTGACCAGTTGGGGCTTCCAACTCGGACGGGGATTGTCAATCCCATATGGTACCATACACTAACATTCACGCTACAAAAGTATTACCAAACTATGTTAGAGGACTTAAAATAATTAAGGAAAATAACTCATGGAGTATATGGCGATATTTTGATACTTGTGTTCACATGTAAAATTAAACAAGCATGTATTCCCACCCCTGGGTTAAAAACAGTAAAATGAGGGGCTATGAGACTCATCTGAGTCTGATAAAAGACTATCGAGAAATTAATGATGAAGCACGAGGTAATGATGTCGTCCAAACGACGGTAACCTACCAGGCGTCCATAAAAAGCGCAAGGTTATAATGATTAGATGTCTCAACAGATCATCTATGCTAATTGTTCACTCAACTAGTTATGTCCAAATGTTTAGTTTTTTGTTTGTGTGTTTGAAAACATGTACGGCCCGTTGGTGACGATTGTAATAATAATCTTAACGTATTATTATTATTATTATGTTGTTAGGTTACACTTGTAAAGTATGTTTCAGTGTTGTATCGTATATAAGTATTGATGTTACACAAGTTTTGCATTTAGTGTAAAAGACTAGTTGTGAAACTGTTATTTGAGAAGCTAGGGTAAGGGCGAAGCCCTTGAAAGACGGGGGTCCGGGGGCAGCGCCCCTGGTAACGGGGCCCAAGGGGTGGCAGCCCCTAGAGGGGTTCAAGGGGCAGAGCCCCTGGCTGGGGTTGAGCTGCCAAGTCAGCTTGGAAAATTTTTATTTCTACTATATTGCTTTAGTAAAAACACATTTGAAATTCGAATACGGAGTAAAATTAGGTAGAAAATCTTAGTTTCGACACTTAATAAAATTGTGTATGTTTGAAGTTAACAGGCGATCGGATAAGGCTACCATTTATTAGGTCAGAACACAAGTCGAAACTGCTTTAACTCAGATTTTAACCCATACCCGATCGGCTAACTTTCCATACCTGTTCGGGTATCATACCTTACCCGTTCGGGTAAGTTAGCTTACCCGATCGGGTATCCAATGAATTTCAGCTTTAAAATCAAGTCGCAAGTTCTGTAATCATTTTGCTCTATTTCACGCGATTGGGTCATTTTACCCTTTCAAGTAATGCTTCATACGCAATCGGGTAGGTATTCATACCCGATCGGGTACCTACGCTAAACCTAGATGTGGGTGACTTTGTATACCCATTCGGGTGGACAGTCATACCCGTTCGGGTGGGGTTTCATACCCGTTCGGATGAGGTAAGCCACCCGTTTGCGTGAGGTTCGTTTTCCAATTTTGTTCATGCGATTTCAGTTTAAACAAGTTTTGATTCAGTTTTTCGGACATAATCAGTTTATATAACACTAGCATATGATGATATAAGTAGTTCTAAACACAAAAATCAAGGAAAGAGGGGAGTGTTCATACGGATGAAAATGGAGACCGAATGATGAAGATTACGATGGTGAAGATGATGATGCTTTGCGATGATGATGATGATGATGATGATGATCCGTTACCTCCTTGCTTCCTCCTTTGATGACGATTCCAAAAAGATGATGATGGTGATGGTTTGGAGTGTGAACCGAGAGAGAGAAGTGAAGAAGAAGAAGATGAAGAAAATGAAATGAAATGAAACAAAGGGTGTGGTTGGTCTGCTTATGGCCACGGGGCAAGATCCATAATTTGTAGATCTTGTCCAGTTCAATAATATAAAAGGGGTAGTATTAAACCCCATGTCCCACTCAATTATTCGTTCGTTTTATAATTAGTTTTAAACGTTATATTCTAGAAAATTTTATTGAAGTATTTATTAAAATACTTTGTAACATTATTTAAAATGTTTGTCGGGTACAGTTCGTGTGTTCGGTTCGTGTTTGGTACGTTTATTCCTAAAACATATAAGTTTTATATTATAAATATAATGTAAAGTAAATAATTTTGTTCACCAACGTCCGTATAAATGAATCGGAATTCGGCCGATATAAAATAACACGATTTAATCAAACCGTGTATGTATATATATAATAATATACATAATGATACATACAATTAGCCTAACATATAACTAATTACATGTATTAACTAGATGATTTAGAACTAATTTCTAGCCCTAATTTGTCTGGTGTCACATAAATATATAAAAGAATTAATTAATTAATATGTATTTAATGCCATATGTTTGTTCATTTATTGTTTAATAATGATACATAGTAGTATTAATTAGATTCTAATATATGTATGAGAATATTAATAATTTCACGTAGATTTTTAAAATATTAATAATAATAATGTTAGGGGGAAAATACTAAAATCTTTTTAAAAAAACACATTGAAATGCATTATATATTAGTAAAGAGATAGATAAATATTTTTCACCTTTAAACAAATAAGATTGGTAATTTTATTTTTATTGTTTACTAAGTGAGGTCCCGCAACAACGCAGGGTTTCGACATTTGATTTTATAAATTGTGTAACTAAAAAGTTAAGTCAAATGAAATTGTACCATGAATCAGATTTTTATATAATATAATCGCCAACTAATAAATTCTAGCATATACTTTATCAGTTTTGCATGGTTCAGGTTTTTTGATTTTTTTTAGTTAAGTTATTAAAAATACATATCGGTTGTAAATTATATATTATCTAATTTGTAATAATTTTAGTTATAACATTACCCATTTTATGAAGGAGAGGATAGTCAAACATTTATTAATATAATATGCATATAATAAGAATGTAGTATAGAATTATTGTAACCCATAAAACATTTTTTTAAAACTTAATTTAACTATGAATTCAATGTAACTCAAATAACTATATTTTGTAATTCAAACCTAAATTTATATCCAATCGTACATTGTTGTGATCATAAATACACACACATACACACACACACATTATATATATATATATATATATATATATATATATATATAAGCAATAACAATAGATTTTGAATAGCCATAATAATAATTCATATTCGTCAACTTGGTCTTTGTAGGCGTTAATTTTTAGCAAATCCATAAAATGTTCAATAGCATATTTATTATCAAGTACATTTAAAACTTGTTATTATAAATTCAAAGATGTGTGTATGAAAAGGAAAAAAATATATTTTAATATGAAAATCTACATTTAATTTAATACCTTCAAAATTTATTGAAGTTTCATGATCTTCAAGATGGTCTTTATCATTTAATAGTTTTATAGTAAAACCGAAGTTGTTTTAAGCAATGCTTTAAACACAACTTGTAAAAATATAAAATTCATGAATCACAAAAGAAAATATAACAATATTATTATGGTTGAATATGACATATGTTTGTCTATTGTATTCATGATATTACGGTTGTTTGGCTAAACGGATGACCAATTTTTAGTTTCATAATGTTGATAAAAAAAATCATGTAATTAATCAATATAGATAAATATTTCAAATACGATTGGTTTATTTATAAATTAGCACTTGAAATGTCAAGATATTTAAATTATAAGGACTAAAAAAGTAGGGAAGTATTGGAAGTGTCAATTA
The DNA here is from genome assembly GCA_963422505.1 of Pseudognaphalium luteoalbum. Lineage (NCBI taxonomy): Eukaryota > Viridiplantae > Streptophyta > Magnoliopsida > Asterales > Asteraceae > Pseudognaphalium > Pseudognaphalium luteoalbum. The sequence goes on from OY730196.1 coordinate 15,915,990, forward strand.
CAATAGTTGTGGGTACACATTATAAAAATTGAAAAAAATAAAGGAAATAATTTTAACCGTAGGATCTTTAGAGATGGAACCAATCTAAGGTTCAGATTGCTCCATTATATTCTGTTTTTTAAATATATATAAAGATGATGATTTTTGATATTTAATTTAATTAAAATTAAAATGATTACGTATGGAAGCAAAAGAACTAAAATTCGAATTAAGTAACATAATTAAAATAATGTATATTTAATTGGTTAACGTTATAAATATGATTGGTTAAGTAAAACAAAAATGGGTAGAATAGCTCGAAAATCTCATAAAGTAAATTTGTTAACATGTTCATCTCGTTTTTAGTTTTCAATACATAATTTACACATCAATTCAATCCATACGGTTTAAAAGTCATGTCTTTTTAAATATATTAGTAATAGATATATAAAAGAATTAATTAATATGTGTTTAATGTTTGTTACTTTAATATTTAATAATAATAATGATAATATTAATTAGATTTTGATATATGTAAGGTATATTAGTAATATAAGTAGAATTTTTTTAAAAATCAATAGTAATGTTAGGGGGAAAATAGTAAAATCTATCTTGAAAATAATATTGAAATGAATAACAATATATATTAGTAAAGAGATTGATAAGTATTTTTCACCCTTAAACAAATAAGATTAGTAATTTATTTTTATTGTTTATGCTGATTTTTGTTATTTATTTAATCAAAATTAAAATGATTTCATTTTAATGCTATGTTGATTAACTAAAATTCGTATCAAGTAACATAATTTAAAATATATTAGTAAAGAGATAGATATGTATTTTTCACCTTTAAACAAATAAGATTATCAATTTAATTTTTATTGCTTATGCTGATTTTTTTTATTTAATCAAAATTAAAATGATTTCATTTTAATGCTATGATAATTAAATAAAATTCGAATCAAGTAACATATAAAATTCGAATCAAGTAACATAATATTTGATACCTGAAAACACGCTAATGTCGGTGTATCGGTTAATATGGCATAAATCGAAGAATGGTCGGTTAATATGACTCATTTTTCGGAAAAGAACGGTCGATTAATTTGGTACCGATACCCGTTAAACATAATTTTCAAGTAAGTTGTTCATTTTAAAAAGTTATGAATATTTGATACCCCAAAACACAAAAATGAGAATTATTGGCTCCTTTTCGGCAAAAAAACCCATTAAAATAGCATACATTATTATTGGTTAACTGTATAAATGTGACTGGTAGAGTAAAACAAAAATGGGTCGAATAGCTTGAAAATCATATGAAGTAAATTTTCTAACATGTTCGTCTCATTTTTAGCTTTTGGTACATAATTGACACATCGTGTAAATCCTTACGATTTAAAAGTTATGTCACGTTTAATATATTAGTAGTTAGTAGTAGCTATATAAAAGAATTAATTGATATGTGTTTAATGTCATATGTATAACACCCCATATTTAAAACCATATTTTATAATATCAACATCGGAAGCGAGTCCCAAATATATATATATATATATATATATATATATATATATATATATATATATATATATATATATATATATATATATTATATTTACATATACCAAAATGTTTAACTTTTCGAAACATCACCCTTATAGTTATATAATTAAAAACCATTTACTTAAGACTGGGTGTTATATTAACTACCAAAATATGACTTTAATTTCCCAAAAGATCAGAGTAGGCGCGGTCATAGTCAAACATTCCATCTAGTATTCACAAGCCCGATTCATCACTTAACCAACACCTGCAAAATGTTAAATATGGTGGGATTAGCTCACAGCTAAGTGAATGGAACTGTATCCGACAGTTCAATCCAGAAATAACAAATCTTACAACAAATAAACAATAACACACAACGCTAAGAGGACTGGCGGTTCTTGAGTAAGCCTTCACAAGAACACCTTAAACCACTGGTATGACATCACAGTGATTTACCGATAGCTTGCAGTTATCTTCACCAACATAGGTTCATCCATCAACGACGTGTATCTGAAATCATGTCGGCCAAACAATAGCATACAAGCCCAACCATTGTTGACCTCTCATTAATACACATATGCCCAATGGCCAAGAATCACATATTGCACATTAATCATGCCATTACAGAACATAATCAACAAATCAACAATAACATTAACCCAAATTATTAAACAGTCAATACCAATAACAATATATGTTCACCCGTTGTAACCAAACTTGTTACAACTAGGTTGAACCGAAGAATACGGTTACCACTCACCAAAATTCCCAGTCCTTCAACTCAGTGGTCTTATATTACTGAGTTTCCTTCTGCTTATCTGAGTACACAAATAATAATAAGTTAGTAACTCGTTCCATAATCATCATTTTAGCATATTTATTAAATCGGGTAATCCCAAAAGTCTAGGCAAACAACAGTTTAATCAGATAAGAAATCAAAAAATCCCAAAATGACGTTTAAAACAGAAAAATACCATTTTCGACCCCTAGATGACCCCGAAAGGCCAAAAACTGCCTAGGCTCCTATAATATAGCCTTTGTCATTGGGCCGTTTCCGAGTGACCATGTGAATTTCAACCCAATCCGAGTTAATGAAATTGTCACTTAGTCGCAACCCTGAAAACACTTCGCAGAATTTCAGTTCGCACAATCAACTCGCTTCGTAGAATTTCGGTTTGCAACTCGACTCGCAGAGCTCAACTCGCAGAACTTTGTTCGGTTCGCAGAACCCAAATCAGTTCGCAAGATTCAACTCGCATCGCAGCAACTGATCAGTTCACACATCTCAGTTCGCATAGCGATTCAGTTCGCTTCGCAGCGACTCGACTCGCTCCGCAACATCTCAGTTCCCAAGACGAACTGAGTTCTGTGAACTTCGCTGCTGTTACCGATTTTATGCACCAAATCTCACCAAAACTTCAAAAACTCAGTTTCTAAGGTTTCTAATACTTCAACTAACATCAAGGAACATCAAATAACCTTAACTCAAGCCTCAATTTCCATTATCTTCCTAAATCATACTATTACATCAAAATACTTAAAACTCAAACTCACTTATTGGATGAAGATGAAGGTGATAAGTTGATGATGATAATCAGCTGATAGTGAGGATGAAATCAAATTAAAATCACAGCCCTATTGTTAGTTTTCAATTGTTTGGGGGTTTACTTGTGTTCTTGGTTCCAAGAGGTGTAAAATGAGACTTTTGAACATTTTAGAGAAATAAGGTCGGCTAACAAACCGACTCTGTCTATATTTTTTTTTCGTTCTAAATCTATTGTCTGGAACTTAAAAACCATTTGCGAAAATAATAACTTTTATTTTACCGTCAACTATATTAAATTAAAACAAGTACTATTTTACTAATCACAATAAGTCATGTGGCTCATTTACCTATTATTTTAAATAACCATTTAAAAACTTTAGAAAATAGCGTTTATTTCTAGACCCAAAAACTGGGTGTTACAATATGCTTGTTACTTTAATGTTTAATAGTGATCATATTAATTAGAATTTATTAATATGTAGGGGTATCTTAATAATATAATGTAACACCCAAAAATTCAAAAGTATTTCTATCTCATTTATATGTATTATTCATTTAATTAGAATTTAATTATAGGGTTAAAGGTACGGATCGCCAACGAACTTATTTTTTTGTTCCGAGTTAGGTAACGTACCCAATTTATTACTAATGTACGTAACATACTTTTGAATTTTGTTCCGATGTCGGCAACTAACTTTTATTTTACTGATTAATATTTGAAAATGCTGACGTGTATATGACAACTCATTCAAACGTGCTGACTGTACTACCACGTGTAAATTAAATTTAAGGGTTTAAACTACATATCGGAAACGAACTTATATTTTTGTACCGAGTTAGGTAATGAACTTATTTTATTACAAATGCAGATAACAAACTTTCAAATTTATTTTCGAATTAGGTAATTATCATGACGGAGCTGCCATGTTAGCAACATATGCACACGTATATGAACACATAGATGGAGATCATCTTTTCTGATCGAGTAACATTTGACCAACATTTTTTTCGGCAAAAGAATAAAATCTTAAGATTTTCACAATCATAAACGTATTCAAAAGCCACACTACAACAAATTTGATAGTTTCTCATGATTTTTTTTCACACCATGTAAACGTGATTTTAAATCTTAAGGTTTTCACAATCATAAACGTGTTCAGAAGCTACACTACAACAAATTTGATAGTTTCTTATGGTTTTTTCTTCACACCATGTAAACGTAAACAAAAATCTTAAGGTTTTCACAATCAAAAACGTGTTCAAACGCTTACACATTTATATGTGTGAAATTTAAAAAGAATCTTAGTAATAAAAATGTTTCAAGTCTTATATGACGAGGATAATTTGTTGAGACTTGAAGTCAATTTGTTTGGCTGTATAATTTTTTTTCTCTCGAAAATACGTTGACCGGATGTTACTCGATCAGAATAGATGATATCCATCCATGTGTACATATACGTGTACATATTTTGATAACATGGCAGCTCCGTCATGATAATTATCTAACTCGAAAATAAATTTGAAAGTTTGTTATCTGAACTAGTAATAAAATAAGTTCGTTACCTAATTCGGTACAAAAATATAAGTTCGTTGTCGATATGTAGTTTAACCCTTAAATTTTATTTACACGTGGCAGTACAGTCAGCACGTTTGAATGACTTTTCATATACACGTCAGCATTTTCAAATCTTAACCAGTAAAATAAAAGTTAGTTGCTGACATCGGAACAAAATTTAAAAGTTTGTTACGTACATTAGTAATAAATTGAATACGTTACCTAACTCGGAACAAAAAAATAAGTTCGTTGGCGATCCGTATCTTTAACCCTTAATTATATGTAGGGGTATAATTAAAGTGATTTTTATGTCGTTTATATGGATTATTCATTTAATTGCTCGTATGCTCATTAAGCTTTATGTTTACCCTTTTCAGTGGTTCTATGTTGTAGGTATTTGGTTCGATTGAACCAATTGGATGGAATATGATTACAAGAAGGTAGCGTGGATTGAAGCTTGCAATGTGGTTATACAAGCTCTTTCTCTCTTTGAATTGTCGTTATGTTTATCAATTGTGTAAATCGCTCAAAAAGACACATTTGAAGTTATGTTGATGATTTAAGGTGTAAAGTGGTCAATTGGTTAAAAAGTATACCTTTGACTTGTCAAAGTCAAAGATGAATGAAGTAGTGTCGATTTGGGTAATGGTTATGTTGTAAAGTGGTAAAAATTAGGGATGATTATGGTCCGGTTTGACCGGTTTTTACTCAAAATCTGAGCCAAACCAGTATTAATGGTTTGACATTTTTTCAAACCAAACCGACCAAATAATTGTGTCAAATCAAACTAATTAAACGGTTTGGTTTGGTTGGTTTTACGGTTTAAACCATTTAAGTACAATATGATATTAAGTCACATTATTAAGCTCTATGTAAATGGTACTTAATTGTAGTTAAGTACTTAACAATCAAAACAAACATTTCAAATTAAATGTTACTGTATGTGCATACAATACCTTGACACAAACCAACAGACTACGAAGTTCATACGAGAAAAGGACTAGTAGTAAACCAACAAGACATAATAACCTAAAAGACCAATGTGCTATTACAAGTCTAGCAACACCAAAAACCATACAACAAAGTGCATACGGAGTACTATATTTTTGTAATTAATTCATGATATAAATCATAAAATGTACATATTCTATATATATAATACAACATACACATATATAAAAAAGTATGTTATATATATATATACACACACACACGTACAAACGGTCCGGTTTGGTTTAAACGGCCGGTTTAGCCCCTCAAATAGCAAACCAAACCATATAAACGGTTTACGCTAAAGAAAAACCGCCGGTCTATTTTTCAATATTCGAACCACCTAAACCAACCAAATCACTCCGGTTCAACCGGTTTAGTCGGTTTCGACCAAACCGTGATCATCCCTAGTAAAAATGATTAAGTGTTCATGTGTATGGTGTTGATCATGGTTTTGGTAGAATTATGATCAAAGGGTCAAAAGTTGTATGTTGGTTCATATATGTGGTCATGAGTCATTAATTATGATATGTTGTTGAAATGAGTTGAATTCAAGTGTCAAATGGTTATTATGGGTTAGATTGGTAAAAGTGTCCAAATGGACCCTAAATTGGTCAAAGGAGTCAAAATGGGTTATAATGAGTGTATGATGTTGATAAATATGCTCACACGTCATAAATGTATGTAGAAACATGTTGGTAAATGGTTGAAGTCAGAAACCAAGTGGATTGATAAATGACTTGTCAACCAAAATGGTCCAAAATGGCCATAAATTGGTCATACGTCCGTTTTCTCGATAAATGTGTATTTTGAAAAAGTGTAAAAAGATAAACCTTCATTTTAGTATAGTTGAGGTGCCTGCAAAATTTGGTGGTCTAACTCTTAACGAGTAAAAAGTTATGCGTGTCGAAAGTTAGTATTTTGGTAAATTAAAAATGCAGGTCTAATGAACTACCCGACGGGTAGTGTTAGTACCCGGCGGGTACAAATGTGCAAGTTTGTACCGAAAGTGGTCCAGGATTGAGTACCCGGTGGGTACTAGAGTACCAGGTGGGTACTAAGGGAGTACACGGGGCGTACTAGTGTACGCGGGGCATACTCCGTCTGATTTTTTGAAAAGTTTATTTTTAAGGTTTTAAATATTAATTATGGTATGTAAATATATTTTAACTATAGAATTAAGTTGTGGGACATTTAAAAGGGTAATTTGAAATTGAGAAAAGTATATAAAAAATTTTTTCAGGACGTTTCATATAAGTAGATTTAAAAAATATCAATAGTAATGTTAGGGTAAAATAGTAAAATCTATCTTTAAAAAAATTAAAATGCAATATATATTAGTAAAGATATGGATAAGTATTTTTCACCTTTATGGCCATTTTGGTTAACTAATATTCGAATCAGTTAAACATAATTAAAATAGTGTATATTTTTAACGGTATAAATGTGATTAGTGGAGTAAACCGAAAATGGGTCGAATATCTTAAAAATCATATGAAGTAAATTTGCTAATATGTTTGTTTCGTTTTTAGCTTTAAGTACATAATTCACACATCGCGTAAATCCTTACGTTTATAAGTTATGTCATATTTAATATATTAGTAGTAGATATATAAAGAATTTATTAATATGTGTTTAATGTCATATGCTTGTTACTTTAATATTTAATAATAATAGTATTAATTAGATTGTAATATATGTAGGGGTATATTAGTAATATAAGTAGATATTTAAAATATTAATAGTAATGTTAGGGTCAAAATAGTAAAATCTATTTTAAAAAAAATATTGAAATACATTATATATTAATAAAAATATATAGATAAGTATCTTTTAAACAAATAAGATTAGTAATTTTTTTATTATTGTTTATGGTAACTTTTATTATTTATTAAATCAAAATTTAAATGATCACATGTTAACGCTATGTTGGTTAACTAAAATTGGAATCAAGTAAACATATTAAAAATAGTGTATATTTTTATTGGTTAACGGTATAAATGTGATCGGTGGAGTAAAATGAAAATAGGTCGAATAGCTTGAAAATCATTTAAAGTAAATTTGCTAACATGTTCGTCTCATTTTTAGCTTTCCATACATAATTCACATATTACGTAAATCCTTAGGATTTAAATGTATGACATGTTTAATATATTAGTAGTGGATATGTAAAAAAATTAATTAATATGTGTTCAATGTCAAATGCTTGTTCATTTAATGTTACCAATGAGAGTATTAATTAGATTTTAATATATGTAGGGGTATATCAATTATTTCAAGTAGATTTTAAAATATCAATAGTAATGTTGGGGGCAAAATAGGAAAAATAGCTTAAAAACATTGAAATGCATTAAATATTACTAGCATAATACCCGCACAATGCAGTAGTGAAAGTGGTAACGGTAGATGGAAATGCGAATGAATGTTTTAAAATAAAAACACATTGTACTCTGTCCGTTCCATTTAAAATGTTCATATTACTATTTTGGGATGTCCCATTATAAGTGTTCACTTTGATATTTAACCAATAAAAAAAACTTTAGTGGATAGATTTAATATTTGATTGATGAAATGTGTAGTTAGTGGAGAATAAGTAATAAGTGACACCCACTTTACTTAGTCTTAAAATTTTTTGAGGAGAGAGTATAAAATGTATTATATAGTAGTATAAAGTATATATATAGATTAAAGATAATAATAATAATAATAAATATTAGATACAATTATTTATTTTTAATTACAAATCAAAATAAGGGAAAATTTGCTTGGATGAAAGTTACGTCGGGATTTAAGCATTTAAGGTAGTAAACAAACCTTTCTGATTGTACAATGAATTATAAAATTTCAAAAGAGTGAAAGTTACAGCAATCTATATTATTTTTCAAAGCATTTCTATTCTCATAATGCATATAACTTTACATTTATATTCTCAATATGGTGATTGAGTCGAGATCATCGCTTATATCACGTCACTATCATTTACGCATTTCTCAATTAAGTAAAAACGCTTAGTGTGATAATTTACTCACAACTCACTAAATATGAGTTGCATTCCTCTACGATCATCATTTCATTTCATTGTCATTAAAATAAAAAATAAAACAGACAACTCGTGTCATAGGCTTCATAACGCAACCAAATCGTCATCCACAACTCACCACATGCAATGGAGCTGACCCGTCACCTGTGACGCGGTGAACAAACAGCTCTTCCCATATCCATAGCGAATGAAATGCTCTTAAAACAGAATTATATTCAAAATTCATAGATTGTGGAAAGAAATTATATGTGTTGTATGGAAAAATCCATCTTAATTCTTATTGCACGTATACATTTTACGAAATGAACAAAATTTCCAAATTTAGAAGGATTCAATTCACAAAGATGTAACAAAATAGATGGGCTAGGTAGTAGGTCACGATGTATACGTTTCAATCATTTGACACGTAAAGAATAACCAGTGGCGGAGCTAGAATTTGAGGTTAAGGGGGCTCAACTTTACTATAACATAAGGACGTATTGACGTTAAAGATTAATTAGAGTGATACCAAAATTATATCAATGATATTTGTATGAATATATGAAAGTTATGAATCAATGAACAGTTAGGAGATATTAAATGATGAAATACTTTAAAAAGAGATGTACTAAAAATTTAATAAATTATTTAAGTTATTTGAACTATTGAGAGGTGTCGAGCACCATACAGTCCCCCTTGTCTCCACCCCTGAGAATAACCCAAATTAAGGTAGTGCAACAAAAGCCATAACATTTTGCCCACTTTATGGTTATAGGAGATTTTTTATGGGTTCTTTTCATATATCAATATTTTGCCCACTTTCTATTTATTATATCTATATACCGCTATTATTATATGGTATTCACATATCAATACTATAGATATTGCACTTCATATACTTATTTACATCCTATATTTTCGTTGCTTAAATTTACAAATACTTGTATGTACTGATATTCATTTACTTCTATATCTTTTGCGCGCTCATATTTTTCTTTCATGTTGGTCGAAGGTCCCAATAAGCAATCTCTTTACCCTCCGAAGTGGGATTGACCTTCTTTAGGGTGGTGATATTTCCACCAAGCTTTTTGATAAATCCACCATACATGTTCATGAAACACTTGTACCATACAAATAGTAGATGCACAGTTATGGTGAATATATCAAAAAGCTTTGTGGAAATATTACCGCCCCTTTCTTTACCTTAGGGCGAGGAACGACTCTCTATGTATTGTGTGTAGAGGAACAATTCTCTACATCTTACCTATCCATACCCCGTAGATACGGGATTGGGTATTATTGATGTTGTTTTATGGGTTCTTTTCAATGTCTTAAAAAAATCACAAGTCATGTGTTTAATGAACCACTGAACTGAAGAAGGAACATTACATGTAAATTAAAACATAGATAATGCAATATCACCCGGTGAAAATAGGATTTAAAAGGGATCATAGTTTTGCACATCTTTAAGAAGTTAAACCGGTTTCTGCTCACATTTAGCTAATGGATATACAGTTTTCTATTCACAATTCACTACATTTCACTAGTACCACTTTATGATTCCATATACAAATCAAGAGCCAAGATATATACATATACGATGCAATAAAAGCGTGGAATACCACATAAAAACGTATCAGACCCACACGTATGGATAAGGGCTGGTACTCGTCGTACGATTTGACAAGTTCACCTCAAAAAGTATGAACCTGAAATTAGAATGAAGGCGGACTGAATAAATGAACAACTAAAATACTTCAGCTAGAAAAGAAACGAGTATGATAGATTTCAAATTCATCTTCTTAAGTACATTCAAATGTTCACAACATCCTATGTAGCTTTATATATAAAATATAAAATATATACATTATAGCATTACGTCAATATCAGTTCTTCTATTATATTTTTTTATGGAATTAAACAAAGAAAAAAAGAAACACAGCCCATGTTATAGCTTATACCAAAAGCAATGTAAAATAGTGAAGGGTGGAAACAAGTACCCGTCAAGCATCATGTATATCATTGTGTTATATGATGTGTAAAATAAGGATGCCTCAAAGCATCTTCAATCGTCAATCGATCTTCCTGTGGTAATATATCTAACAGTTAATGTGGTGACATGCAAAATACGTGAACACAAACAACTACATAAAATAAAATCAGGCAGGCCTAAATACCAAGTTCAACATATTCAGAAACTAATTTAGAACCCTATATCTGTAGAGACAAATATAGAAGACATTTTCACAAATTTTGAATGTATTAACTAGAGGTAGCAAGATAGGCGGTTAGGTAACAGCTCAAAACGGGTTCGGGTTGGAATTGCTTTTTTTTTTGGAACGGGTCAACACGAGTAGGGTTGGGAGTTGGGACGATAGACAAACACTTCTCATCCATCTTAAAACCATAGAAAAATAATTAATGTGTTAGTACCTTTTTATGGATACGATTAACATGAGGTTTACAAAAACAATATAAATCTTTCAATAAAACAATTTAGCAGGCTATACGCATTAATTTATGTGTTGGGCGACTTTAATTGTGTTTGACCCATCCGTCCATGATAACAACCAAAATGGACCCATTCATGAGTAAACAGATCGAAGTTGCCACCCTAATATATAATTTTCACTGATAAACTAACCGGATCCCAAACTAATAGTCGGCGTACTAATCTCAGAAGCCACACATTTGGAAATCTGTAAAGGAAAAAAAAAAAGCATTATGTAAAGAAGCCATGGTTGGGTATGTAGAAAAGTAATGTATACAATGGGTGATAGGAATTGTGCCCACCCTATTCTAAGAGGATCTCTGCCTTTAATTTGACTCGTAAAGAATTCCTCTGAGCATTTCCACGACGCTGGTGAACCCGAGCTCTAAATTCAAAATATAAACATTCATCAATATCCAAACTTTAAAAAAACACTTTAAAGCAAGAATCAATAAGTAGAGGTGGCAATATCAACCAATATCCTTTGACGATAAGGCTGAAATGTGGGATTCATCCACATTCGTTTTTTAACTGCTTTTGCAGAATTGCAGGTTATAATATTTACTGGGAACTCACATGACCTTTTACCCAAAAAAAATATCAACCAATATCCTTATGAATTGGCTAGTTTTGGGACTCTGGATTCAAAGAACAAATGGGTAAAAATCACAAAACTTAGCTTCAAAGAGACAGTTGAAAACTTGAAACGGGTTAAGGTCACCTGAAATGTTATTTTATTGCATCAAACCTTCTTTACGTATTTAGTAAAAACATAGAGTTATACAGTATTATTTATATATATCATAATCATTTGATAAGCTAATTATTGTTTAATTATTAGAAAAATAACTCGTAGATTTGGAAAAAAGTGTTTTAAGACAACCTGACTGGTTTCAATTCTATACCAAACAGAATTGAAAGCTATATTAACTAATTTTGGAATACGTGTAGTAACAACTTGTGCAATCTTCTTCAAGATTTGAAAGGTGCAACTCCATGAACAAACATAAAGAGTAAGTTCGGAAAGAAAAACATATACAACTAACCTTCCCATTACTCCCCCAACTAAGATGTTTCGATGAACTCCCAGGAAGCAAAATGCATAACTCCATAAATGACCTTAGTCTGCCACCACACATGAAAAGATATATCAATCTTAATTAGCATGTATAGAAATGCATAAAGAACATATCTTATGCTTCATAACTTCATATGCATGTGGCAATTTCAACCAAAATATTCTAGTAGATCCATAAATGCATAAGGTTATCTTGCACTGCTATTTTAATTATTTCACTGAAAACAATAATAAAACAAAATGATTTGTTTAATCTAGTAGATTCGTGCATCGTAGGACTCACTTGTAAGCAAGCTCCTTCAATCCTTCATTCCAGCCTTCAAGGTGTTGATCCAAAAGAGCACGTGTTATGGCATTTATCTGGAACACATTTGGTGATCCTATAATCAACTCCAAGATCACAACGCCGACACTCCACATATCGTACCTAATATAACATAAAAAAGTTGTAGAATTCCGCATGTGCATCAAAGAAACAAGGGAAATAAAAAATTATAGTTTTTATAAAAAATGTAAAATAAGGAAGATATGAAATACACACTTTGTAGTAATGCGTGTGGGCCCATGATACCAAGTGGCATTAAGAAAAGCTTCTGGAGGCATATACTCATAAGTTTGTTCATCCCTGATAAAGACAAATAAATTACTAGAAAAGATACACTTTCTTTGCAATACATTGCGACACATATAATAAGTTAACATGCATGTGAAGGTGGCAAGATAAGCAGCTCAAGCAACAGACCAATTTTTGATACAGGCCGGGTTGGTTGACCCCAAAAACACATTTTTTGTTAAAAAAAATTTTGCGAATTCGAATAGATAACGATATTGATGCATCAAGTATGATTACATAAACAAGATCATTACAATAATAATCTAAGTATTTGAATATAGTGACTTAATGGCAGTCTTATTAGACATATTTTCACGATAAAGAAAAGCTGCTTGAAGATATAACAATACCACAAACTCACTTGACTTTAACATAAATAACTACACTAAACCCTTGAGCAAAAGAAAAATTCAGACAAAAAGAGCAAGCGAAATTTGTTTTTCAGACATCTAGTTCAGTCAACCACGTATAGAAAGATTGATAAATCATTGAAGGGAAAAATAGATTTACGAAACTGTTATAACTTCATAGCATCAGGTTTGTGGGTTGTACCATTGACATCACAAAAAGAAAAAAGAAAAAATATAATTAAGAATACCGAGAAGGTCCAGCAGCCCCATATAAATGCTTTACGGTAAATTCATCCATTGCACTACCGAAGTCAATAATCCGCCTATCAAGCACACAGGAAAGAAGAACAATGGATTAGAGGCGCATTACAGGATAAGAAAGGTACACGTCTTATAAAATTTTACACTATAAGACATGCAAGGTATGAAGTACAAGTTCTAACTGTATTTTCAGAAGTTTGTAACTGCTAAACAGAGAGTAAATATATCGGAGTAAGTGATAGATCATCATACATGATCAGATTATAATGATCATTTATGTCATGGGTATGATTCAGCACCAAAGAAACATAAATGACTTGGAAAATACATTTTAGTAGTAAACGTCTCATTTCCGCTTGGGCTTCCTTTTAAACATCTACCAGAATCCTGATCTTCAAAGCAAACAATCATGTTCTCTAGCAACAAAACAGATGACAGATAAGTATTCAAGTAAGAACATACATCAATAGGAAAGCAATTGATATCATAAAAATGCAATATCACTAAGGGTGTGTTTGGCAAAACTAGCTGGAAGCTTATAGCTGGAGCTGGTAGCTAGAGCCTGTATTTTGAAGCTAGAAGCTGAAGCTTATTCTTTATAAGTGTTTTGTAAAACTAGTTGGGACTTAAAGGTGTAAATTGACATTAAAGGACAAAAAGTATATGATATAATAATGATATAAGGGGTATGTATGTAATTTATCATTTCATAAGCTAGGAGCTTATTTTTATAAGCTACTTCAAGTAGCTTATATTTCCAGAGCTTATTTTTTCATTAATGCTCTTCAAGTTTTGTCTACCAGACAAAACTAGAAGTTTGAGCTTATGGAAAAATAAGCTTAAGTTCCCATAAGCTACAATAAGCTCATGTACCAAACATACCCTAAGACAACAACTCCAGGATACAATATAATAAAAAAGACCAATTCAGGTAGATAAAAGTATCTTCCACCAAGGGGCATATATGTTGTAGCAAATTCGTAGTCATGTTCTTAAGGGAGGGGCTCTCTATTTGCATTCCTCTTTGTTGTAATCTTCTTTAGTTTGATCGTTTCACCAATTATATAATGAAAAAGAGTGCCTCTATAGCTGACTACAAAAAACAAAATCTAAGTTGCACTTCTGCTTAAAAAAATATGTCCTCACCAGGTTTTATATCCCTGTGAGTGATGTTACGGTCATGACAGGCCTTCAGTGCCATTAACTGATCATATAAGAAAATGATCAACACGTTAGGTTAATATATAAGTAAGTGCCAGCTAGGAAGTGATATAAAAGCTGAAGCTTGTGATTAGATAACTACATAGTCATCAAGTGACCTTTGAGCTCTGAAACTTCAAGTCACCTGTTAAACAACTCTTTAGGATTATTGAAGAATATCGACAAGTTGAAGGGGGAAAAGGACTAGTTGGGTTACGAGTCAAAATGGGTTCACACTGGATATCATTTGTAAGGGTGCAGTTGACCCAACATACTTTTCGTCTAGAAACTTTGATTCATAAATTTGACTACAATTACTATACTCATTATTTTAATAACAATCTAAATGTTTTAGATGAAAACATTTACGAGGCTTCACTCATTACAAAAAACTTTAAGAGACTTTCAACCCGTTTAAAACGCCAAACACATTTGACCCATTTTGCTTAGACAAAAAAAAATTAGTTTACCCATTTGAAAACTGTCAAAGATAAAAAATATTCCGATCTACCCATACGTAGCAAATGGGTCGAATTGCTGCCTCTAATGATAAGGAAATAAAGTTCTAGAGACAATTAGCAAACATACCAACTGCCATATAAGATTCCGCATTTCCTCTTGGCCTGCTTTGGTCGTCTTCAACCAGTGCCACCATTTGGAAGGATGCAGTATACGAACGTGTTTCATGTGGTCATCATTTGGCGTGCCATCAGTACTTCCCATGTCGTCTGCTGTATACAAAAGCTTTGATAATGATATACCTTCATGACGAAACACAAGCCATATCTCATTTAACCTCGACTCAAAAGACTCGATATATCTGGCAATATACTTGAGGCCTTCTTCATAAGCAACCCTTTGCTGTCTTTCCCTTCTTATGGATGTATCTAATTCCAGAGCAAATGACTCCTTTTCTGATACTGTACCTCTCAAATATGCTGAAGCATTCAGAAATAGTTCACCAAAATATTTCTCTCGTAGACCACTTAAGTAGACCGCATTGCCCCTTTCTACCTGTTGAAGTTTGTCATATGACATTAATTGTGAAAACATAAAATTATACAATGAAGATAAAAGAGAAAAATATAAAGAGAGAAGATGTGTAGATCGCATTGTTGAAGTGTAAAAGTACAGTACAATAGTTTTGTTAATTGTACAATATAGACATGTTACAGAACTAAACAGAAAATTAATGTACATAAAAAGGGAACCAAATGCATAACAGAAAGTTGCTAAAATGGCAGTAGTGCAGTATTCTTAATAATTCAGACCCTAATCAGTATAGTTGAAATTGAGGAAATATTTTCCTAATCTTATATTGGATTCTTGAAATTTAAAGCCGTTTCAACTTTCAAGGAGGTTGTATAACTCGTACTTATTGGAAAACATGAAAATATTTTGTACTTTATTGCACACCTAGCTTCTTCCTTATACCTGGTTAGGCCTTAATACGTGAGTTACATATTGCAAATTTGATACAACAAGAACCCTATTTACACTACTAGCCTGACCCATGAACCTTGGGACATTAAGCCCAGTGAAAGCCTTCCACCAGAATGTGTAAGCTTATTTCTTTTTATTCCAATAGATACAGCACTATATGAACTTATATAGTAAGCAGAGCTCACATATTTATAAAAGGAGAAAATGACAATATCTTGCTAACATGGCAGTACACTTAATAATTCAGACCTTGATCAGTATAGTTGAAATTGAGGAAATATTTTCCTAATATTACTTGGATTCTTGGAATTCAACTCAAATTAAAAGCAGTTTCGAGTAGGAAGTTGTATAACTCCTGTGTATTGGTAAACATGAAAGTATTTTGTACTTTATTGCACACCCTGCTTCTTCCTTACTTATACTCGGTTAGGCCTTTATACGTAAGTTACATATTGAAAATTTGATGCAAAAAGAACCCTATTAACATTACTGGCCAGACCCACGAACCTTGGGACATTAAGCCCAGTGCAAGACTTCCACTAGGATGTGTAAGCTGTTTTTTATTCCAATAGATACAGCACTATATGAATTAATATAATAACCAGTGCACACATATTTGTAAAAGAAGAAGAATATATTGTAATCACGAAGCTCGAATTATAACACCCCTCAAAGTCAATATTCCATATTACTGTAACTTCTGCTATGCAGAAAATTAAGACACACAAACTATGTAATGACCAAAAACTTCAGAGTTTTTAAAAATTTCTAGCCCGCATATGAAGGTGTCCATCACAATCAATTAGCTTACTTGAATGTATTTATAAATTCGCCAAAGTAGACCTAGTGGCTATCCATGAAAGATAACCTTACTATGGAGAAAAGAAATGTGCCATTGAAAAGCATTTCTTTGTTGAAAGTAGAACTACGTAAAAACTTCCTACCCAAAGAGATCACTCAACAACTATTTGAATGGATATATTTTAGGACTATAATCTATGCCAAGTGTGGAATGTTTTTGCTAATGCTGATGCTCCGAAAGTCCAAATTAGTGAAGGAAAATAAACAATTTTACTGACTTACCATTATACGCTTCAAAATGAAAATATTATCACTAGGAGGACCAGAACCAAAGTCGGTGTTGGATGTGTGTCTTTGCGAAGTTCCATCGTCATTGCCAAGATGAGTAGTATTATATTGGAATGTTTCGTTTTTCACACTCCTATCGGAATCATTGTTGCTTTGGAGATAATTCCAATGAAAAGCCACCCAAACTTCTCCATACGATCCACGATCAAATCTCTTTTTCAGTATATACCTAGAAGCAATAATAGAGAAGGGAGAAGAGGAAAACAGAGAGAGAGCGACGAGACAGAGAATCAACTACAAACTGCTAATAAGACTAGAATATCATGTAAAAGCAAATAAGAACAGAAAAGGATTATTAAGTAGACACCTTGTGTTAGGAGTGGTGCGCTCAGAAGATTCTTGATCCTGTTCGACACTCTGTGCAGGGAGGGATTCCAAAAACCCCAGAAAACTTGCAAGACCCTCAGGATTAATACACTGATCTCGATCGCCACCATTAGACCTCCCAAAGTGCAAGCACATCATCTGGTCGCGGTATAAATTTAAAGGCCCGCCTGCATTCACGTAAGAAGCTAGAAAGTGATTATTTCATCCAGTTATAGTTCAGTTACAGAACATGTTTACACAAGGGGTGGCAACTTCAACGCATTCACTTACAATGGGTTGTGTCTAACATCATAATGTTTATTCAACTATTTAGATAATCATCGTAATAACTTTGTTCTTTATTCATTACACACGCTTTATTCATTTATAATAAGAAGTTTTAAAACAGACACAAGTATATGTGGTTGAGCCAACCTCACGTGTTCAAATGTAATAAAAAATGACCTGTTTCAACCCAAACACGTTTTGACCTGTTACGTATACTTGTTTCAGTCTCTGCATGCAATGGTACTACTCATAGCTCCAGCACCATCCAGAAACTGAAAATAAGAACGTCGAGATGGAGATTGGAAATGCATCCAATGTACCCACTAACAGCAATCATTAAAGGAAATAAACTAACCGTAACTATGATCAACTATGTCAGGTAAGGCCTGCTGTGAGCCATATATGGAGTCCTGTTCATCCGTTGAAATCCAAAAGGTATAGTCATCCTCATTGAGGCTCTCGGATAGATAAAAAGATCCATAAGTATCGTGTTTTCCTTCAACCTAGTTGAAAAGTATAAAAGCCAACATCATAAACTCGGCCATTCGGGTTTCATTGGCCCCAAATATGATACGACTGAAATGATAGTTTCTCTAAAAAAATTATCTTACAAAAGGGATAATAGCAGATTAAATAATAAAATTTGATGCTAGATATCAAAAAATTTCATGACAGCTCTAGCATGGAGATGAACTAGAAGCAAATAAAACAAAAGGTTGACCTTACCAATAAACGCCCAAACTTATCGACGACTGAATCAGCATTCTCCAATTCTATAAATTCATAATTGTCGCAATCAGCAAAAACTCAGTGTGACATAACTACATAAGCAACTACATGGTAAACAAAAACCAGACGCAGATAATATATAATATGTGAAACATAATTTAGTTATAACCACCTCATAGAAGAGTAGCACATATAGGTATCAATTCGACCGGTTTACTTATGAATCAGTCAATTTGGGATGTTTATCTCTAACATGTCAAACGGATAAAACAAAATAACAGCTTCAAAGGAAAATGAATAAAAAAGGTCGAGAGTCACCCCGAAGTAATTTTTTTCTCAATGCATAAACCTCCTAAATGATTATATTCAATAAAATTAGATTGTGTATATAATTAAAATAATTTTCAAAATCATATTTGACATGCTAACGTATTATTAAAGATCAAAACTGGACAAAAAGTGTTCCCAGGGAACCAAACACATTGTGACAACTCCAGAAAATTTACCCGTGTTGACCTTACCCAACCCGCTCATTTGGCTACTTCTAGTTACGCACAAAGTTTCCACTTTAATAATAGAAGGAAGAAGAAATGGCAACTCCAAATTACATAGTGTGACAAATAAAAGATATGAATCTATCATTGCACAAAAAAGATTTGCAGTTTTACATCTAAAAATAATCTTTAGAGGCGCCAAGCAACTAAAAATTAATATAAATAATCACATCTCCAAGTACAATGAATAAGCAGTAAAGGTTTTATTTAACTTGAACCAATGGGAAATCATTTAAACAAGTGTAAGAAGCTGTAATACTATAATTACCAGACTGTTCATCCACGTAATTCTGCAGTCTGACTTCTCCGGATTGTTCATTACGCAGAGTTTCTAGTCCAAAGGGAACTACAACAGCAGCCACATTATCCATGCTGCCTTTTTCAAGAGCAGTGTCAACAATGCAATCAGCTAACGAGTATGAACATGAAGAACTGTATTCTAATTCCAGAGGAGCATTAGCATGCAGTTCCCAGAACAGATCACAGACATCCTGTGGGCCCAGCTTTTCAAGAACGCCATCAGAAGCAGCTACCAAATAACTGTCATTAGCAGTCAGAGGTTGCCAATCTGTCACCTCGGGAACAGATATAACGCCAAAGCTGATGATAGTAGGAGGCAGTAAGATTCAAATAAGCAATAGCCATTTCTGTCTAATATTAAAGAATGTAATGATAACTATATTTCCAGCTTAAACAATAAAAATATATATATCAAATAGGTGGCCCATCTACCTTCTCTTGCATGGGTTGATCCAACAGCAAAATGTCGAATTATTGGATGGTAAAATTAGAAATTGGCTTGTCAAAGTTTGGTCTGACCTATGTTTTAAGTAACACATTTTGTTTGCATGCACTGATGGGATTGAACGTCTAAAAAAATGATTTAGAAACCATGTTAAAAAAAATGGTCAAATTTTTCACCAAGTCATCATTTAGACAAGGCAAGTAGGTAAACAGGTCAAATTATCTTAGATCATTCAAAGTTGTTTTATCTAGGGATGGCAAAAAGATCCGAACCCGATGGGGATCCCCGAACCCCATAATTTTTGGATCGGGTTGGGGATGACTTATTGGGGAAGGGGTAGGGAATAGGGCAATTAACGGAGATTTCTATTAGGTTGGGGTTGGGTAGTATCATCCCCGCCCCGACATATCTCTACATATACTAATAGAGAAACCTTTTTTCCTATGTGGCACATCTCTTTTTTTGACAACTAAGCAATCGTCATACATGTCGTCATACCCTTCAATTGCCAAATATATGTGCCACATCATACAAGACTTTTAACTTTAGAAAGTCATTATTATTCCATAAAATTTATGGTATATTTGTGGAAGGTTGATAATTATAGTGAAATATTATTAACTATTATCAAGGAAACGATTTGCATTTCATTATCATGTAAACTACACAATTACAACAATTATAAACGTATGACATAAAATGGTTCTAATATCTTCATCCTTTGCATAATTTCTTACAATGTGAAAACAAAACAAGATGTCTAACAACTTAAAAGTATAACGTATTTAATTTTTTATTATTTTTTCTTTCTTTATAATTTTCTTTTTGCATTTTATGTAATAAAGTATAAATAACGACTATTATATTAACAAACAAGGGTATATAACATCCAATTATTGTGTAACTGCATGAGGTAGAAATTTTTAACCATATTAAAATTTTCATTTGTTATATTATACAAATAACATTGTATAGTATGCACATATATGAATATAAATTGAGTATGTGAAATTGTTACTTATAGGAACAAAATGGATCAAATCATTCAAGATCAAAGTATAAAATATAATCAACTCTATCGTCTCATACACGAAGACGAACACTATCATGGAATATTTTAAATGTTGCTTCATTAAGCTTGATTATTAAATGTAGTAAGTTTGAAGGCTTATTACTTATAAGAGTTTTAATCTTTGTGCCATTTTCATATTTATAATGTCTATAAAAGGATTTAATTTGAGCCATTGGTATAATATAAATAAAACTTTCATTTTTAATTTTATGTTGTATAATTACTATGCTTATATACAATTTATTTTGAAATTCTCATGTATATTTCAACTATTCTGGTTTTTTTTCTTCAGAAATTGTATGGACCTTTCATGCATATTAGTATTTTATAAGTTGTTATCGTATAACATTATTATTTTTATCCGTCCAACGGACGGGTATAACACTAGTATATTTATATATATATATATATATATATATATATATGTGTGTGTGTGTGTGTGTGTGAGAGAGAGAGAGAGAGAGAGATTACCATATATGTATATATATATATAATAATTATTATATATCTAGAAATAACTAATATCATCAATATATTTATTTATTTATAACTTTTTAAATTACAATAATATTTACATTATAGTAATTGGTCTTGTTCACAACAACAGTTTAGTTATTATTTATTTGTAGTGTACATGTGTGATCCTTCTAATGTTTTTAATATACATGTGTCATCAACGAGGCCAATTACTATATGTTGTCTTGATCATGTGACGATTTGTTTTTGAAACGAGAATGCCAATTAGAGCATATCCAGATAATGCTTTAAGAAGAATCAACAAGCTCCCGGTGCGACTTCATAAAAAGCAATCAAAGATAAGATCGAAGAGAATGAAACGCACGTAGTGGTCATTATAGCGGTTCCTTCTGATCCTAGAAGAATTTTGGGTATTATTAATAGAGAACGAAGTACTGGGTTATGATTTGAAGAGCCCATGTTCTCAACGAGGTTCCCGATAAGACCCCGTTGAGATTTGGGGTAAGCCATTTCCCCCATGGGATGCCCCGATAAGACCCTAATGGGGTTTGGGGTGGGGGTGGGGATTGCTTAGAATCATGGGGTTAGAGTTGGGGCTGACACCTCCGCACCGAACCCGCCCCATTGCCATTCCTAGTTTTATCGCTATATCTTAAACTTTGGTTAATTTCTTATAAGAGAAAACACGTATGGTTATATAATACAAACAAAGGACCAAGTGTCACCTTTTAAAGGACAAATCGCCAATAGCACGTGAAACAGCTAAATGGCCATTGACTCGGGATACACCACCCCACTCAAAGACGTGACCTCCAGCTGACTCTACTCGAGACCTTTCATCAACCCTGTCTGGATGGTGATCCTTGGTCAGTTCTTTCGCAGAAAAATGAGGTAAACCATCAGATGCTGCAAGTTTAAAGTTCCCATAATCCTTCATACGTACTGAAGCATTATCACGTCTTCTCTTTCTATACAATCTCAGCAAAGTAGCTGCCATTTAAAAGAAAATATGATTATCAACCTTTCTGATTTCAATAATAAGGGCAAGTTGCATTAAAGGTAACAAAGTATCGCCTGATTTCTATGTTGAGAACCATCTTTGTTCACTCATAATAAGGTAACCAACTTTCAGAAGTTCGATATAGGGATTATTGTTTGTTTATGCGCTCAACTTTACACGCATTACTATTGTATGCGCTTAACTTTCAAACCCTCTATTGTATGAGGTGAACTTTCTAAAAACTCTATTGTATGTTCTCAACTTTCATATCCTCTATTGTACGAGGTGAACATTCTAAAAACTCTAAGTAATATGATATAAATTAGACATTTTAAAAGTTGTATTAGAAAGTTCATCTCATACAATAGGGGGTATAATAGTTGTGACCATACAATAGAGTTTATAGAAGGTTCACCTCATACAATAGAAGATACGAAAGTTGGGAGCATACAATAGTAATGAGTGTAAAGAGCGCATAACAAAACAATAAACCCTTCGATACAATATCACAAAGTATCAAAAGGTGATATAAGGAACTTCGAGCTAGTAATCCGGCCAAAGATGATGCGGTACCTAATGCAGTAATGTGTTGGTAACTTTGACCATGTTGGATTTTTTTACGTGGCACTTGAATAATAGTTACCTAGAAACTACCTTGGATAAAAACTGAAAAAATGTTTAAGCATTTCTGCGAGTGCAAATAAAGTGGTTAGCCGAAACAGAGATCTGACCAACTTTTGTTAGCTTTTTATGCAATTTGCCCTAGCAATAAAAATGCATGAACTGGTCAATGACACTCATATCTTTCAAATGACTTGATCAAATACATATGTTGCTGTACAGAGGTAAGGGGGTGACTGGTTGGGCTGTTGGGGACAATGAGTTTTATCTGCCCATTGCCTTACCCAGCATTCCTTTTACCATTCCTTTTCCTTTAACCACTTATCTTTCTAACCTTTAGCCTCGGGAGGAGACTGGAACATCTCAGAGCATAGGAAAGCCTTCGAGTCTCCAACATTGGCAGCCAGAATTTGACTATCTGCTATTAATATAATTGTTGCTGTGGAGCCAGAGTCGAAGTTGTATCTAGAAGCCTCCTTTAAATAGAAATAAAATAATAATAATAATAATAATTAAAATTAAAATAACATGAAACCAACGATAAATAAAACCCACGCATCGCGTGGGCGCGCGCGCACACACACACACACACACACACATATATATATATATATATAGAGAGAGAGAGAAATAGACAGAAAAACAACTATCACTCACCTTACAAAATGCTTTATCAATATCATCGATCGCCATCAACAGAGATTCCTTAAGAATTTCCAAGTGGAAAGCTCCATCAAATATGGTTGACAAGGAAAACTTAATCCTGCAACAAATATATTAATGAAATTCGTTATCAGAGTATTTGACATTGCAATGAATTAATAAGTCTAATACGAAACAGTTTTTTAATTATTTATAAGGGAATTCTAAAGTCAGATTAGTAAACAACAGTGACCTAAGGCTATTTAAGTAGCCTTGTTTCATGCTTTTATTTATTTGTATTCTGATGTTCAGCGTATCTGACTAGTTTCCAAAAGATGTCATGCACGGAAAATCATTGAGAAGCTCATGCAACTTTCATCCTTCCAAAGAAACCGAATATATGCAACCAACATGGTTTGATTTCTGTGAAATTAGATCATAGATTACACCCATTTCTATTTATACCAGGGTTTCTCTGAATATGAACTTTATTGCTTATCAAGTGCAAATACCAAATACCCATCTCCACAGTTTTGGTTATGCGAGCAGATAAAACAAACCTGAACAACGAACTTGTATTGAAGACTAGTAAATAAACTAAATCAAACAGAATGTCACGAGCTCAATCCATATAGATATTTTCAAGTTGAATGAGCATAGGTAACAATATTGTAGTGCCAAGTTACGTGCATGAAACCAATATAGTTAATCGATTACCCAAGATTGAGTTATTGATTCAGATAATAGGTATAATTTCTAGCCTTCGAATGCAAAACACAACACAATAATATACCTTATTGTCTATTGTTAGTATAAAGCCTAGCATGTCCATGATCTTTGCCCCCATAACTCATAATTGTGTGCACAATACCCAGGCCATGATATCAATTCTTACCTACAAGTAGGCAAGAAAAAGGAACATCTTTTTTAGGGTGTGTTGGGGGAAAAACCAAAAGAAAAGAAAATTATAGTATCAACTTTCATGCATATGAAGATTCAAGTACCTAATCAGAATAAACAAAAGAGGAAGCCCAATAAAGGAGGAAGAGTCAACGCATAGAGTTAGTTGTCAGTAATAGAATAGAAAATCACTAATTACCTACAATAGTACATTGACAAGGTATATAGTTATTTTTATCCATAAGAATAACAGCTTTAGAAAATTTAGTGGACCATTTGCCTTACTTATCCTGAAACAGAATAAACTATCATAGAAATTATCAAACTTATGGTAGACAGACAAATGGTTGCGAGTGGATATGACCATGAGTCATACTTCAACAGTGTTAACAACTAAATCTCAGGGTGCATTTGGTATAAAGGTTTGAGAATCAACGAATGGTTTAAGTCCTAGGTAAGTCTGGCAGGTATCTAAAACTTGAAATTTAAATTCAGGAATGATATCTGAGTCTTTTGATCAATGATGTAATCTGAAGTAGGATTCAGCCTTGCCTACGTGGCACCAGCAAGTACCGGCTAAGCAAATGTGAAGATCATAAGGGTGCATGTATATGTGTGTTTACGTCTGTGTCTGTGTGAATGAGACTATGAGAGTGATAAGACTGAACTGTTTTTGTCTGAAAAGACATACGGAGTAATATGAAGTACCAACTTAACAAATGTGGCTTCGAGAGGCAATCGTCTCTCCCAAAATGGCTTACTTTCCAGAGAAGGTAACTGACTCTCCTAATGACGCTCAACGCCTCGATAAAAATCTCAATTTAATTATTAAATCAAACATAAAAATTTTATCAAACCTAATCAGTAATCACTATCTAAGCAGTTGATATCCTTTTGTTTTTTCTTGACATCATAGATTGTATATTGAAACAATATATAAACCTAAGTGATATTTAACTCTAATGCCACTGTGTGGGCCTACGGAAGAGAATGATAGATCATTTGAGAGAGAGACCTTCCAATACGAAGCACATAATCACCCAATTTCTCATCCCAACCAAGCATTTGAGCTGTATAATCATGTCCTCCCTTGTATGGTAACATCCCCATTGATATCTTGGACAAAAAAGAAAACGTGGTATCAAGAAGAAAATAAGTATGCAACGTAAAATACTCCAATAACAGCTTCGAAGCCATTTCACTAGCTTCTGCACCATTATGTCCATCAAAAACTGCCACAATGCCAACTGAAGATTCTCTTATGCCATTCCGACCTGTACCAATATTAAAACTCAACCATAAGAAACACATCCTTGGAAATATCAGAAACTTAACGCGCCTTCTAAAACTGCAACTCTATATCATCTTATGCCAGCTACTAGCCTCCTATGTAGACTGTTGACATTTTCTCAATTTAGTTCCGTAATTTCGTTCACCTCTCGAAATTCCAGAAAAAGAAAGCAGAAGTTACTCAACATAGTAAGCTTGAGAATATTGAGTAACAACTTCATTTCAAAGCAAGTATTCTGCTAGGTAGACTAGTACTGCAAAATACATGAACTCTAACAATTAAAAGTCTGATGCCGGGCATCCAAGACTTCTGACAACATAATTCAGTTTGTACAAACCATGCATTTCGAAAATTATGTGTATTTCGTGCCAGATTTGGGTCCACATCTACAGTCGTGTTTAACCCTCCCTAGGGCAATAACCATAACATTACGGGAGCCCGACTAAGCCTAATATAGCCAGTAGTCCCACCACTAGGCTACCATCACAGGGACAAGAGCTCATACCTGGTTAACCCTAACCATCCCACCCCCAATCAGATGTTAATTTGAGTGTTTTATACACGCAAGGAGTCAAATGTTTATTCTTTTTAGTGTGGTGTGGTTGCTTCATCACTTATTACATCAAATTTTGCCAATTTGATTCATCTTTATGGTTTTTAGTTCTTTATCCTAGATCCAATCACATTCATATTGTTAGCCTTGCTGGTAGAAACTTTATCCAAGCCGTACCCCCGGTGCTCTCAACTCTCAGTTTTGTAGGTTTTATTAACATCAAAGTAATTTCACCCATGCACATCAAAACTAATATATGTAACTCATCATATAACCTAATAACCTAACTTGATATATGATTACATTGACTACGCAGGCATACACTTGCACAAACAAAACCGAAAATCAAACGCCAACTCCATTTCAATATATTAAACACTTAAATATATCTATACAATATATATATATAGGTGTATAAATTTACCTGGAAATGGGATTCGGATATCGAGAGTGCAGAAAGTGCGATCTTCTAGCGATTTCCGTCGGCCTTGACGTGTGGCCGATTGACATCTAGCGGAATCCGATCGTCTACGAGAACCGTGTTTCGGTAAGCTCCATCTAGGGCATTTTGGTGACCGGAACACCGCCGGTGCACCGCCTTCTTTATAAACAGCTAAGCATGTTAGTGATTCGCCTGTAGTTGGTGTGATGATGCAATTGCAGATTACAAACCCTAATACTGATAGAGTGATGAACTTGTGTTTCTTCATAGCTTGTATTTGTAATTGATTAACGAAACGAGCGGGAAATTGGAATTGGAAGTCATAATTGGGGAAGGATCGTTGATCATTTGAACCTTCTAAGTAACGAATTCATCGATCAGGGGTGTTTGGATATATATGTCCTGCCGATGGAAGGTAAAGTGGATTTAGTTTCTTTTCCTTTTTCTTTTTCTTTTTTTATCAATCGAAATGCCATTTTTTAAAAAGGTATATTTCGTTTTGCCCTAAAAAAAAAATTTAACTAAATGTCCCTTGAAATCGCAAATCGTAAATTTGCTTTTGCGATCAGGAATTTGCTTTTGCAACCCGTGCACGTGACCGATTCGTGCTCGAGCATGTTGTGCCATCGCAAATGGTAAATCTCCTTTTTGCGATTTGCCACTGCACCTTCTATATTTGCGATGGGACACGTTTTGGCACACGTTTCTCGACAAATTCTTTTACACTCCTCGAAAGCTACGTGTGAGAGTTAAGGTGATACATACATATGTGTCATATTTAATTTAACTAGTTTTATGACTTGTGAAAACACAGATTTTGTTTATAAGCAAATTAAATCAATACATATTAGTATATGTTGTATATATAGAATATGTATGTAAAAAGAATCTCTTTGAAACTTAATCACGACATATCATAATAAATTATCATGACATAAATAAGCAAACAATAAGTATTTATTAATGTAAAATAATAAATATCTCTTTGATATTATGTGAGTTCCAAGACAATTTTTAATATTATGTGAGTTCCAAGACGATCTTTGATATTATGTGAGTTCCAAGACAATTTTTGAATGTAAAATAAATATTTATTAATCAAGTTGATTTTTTTTTAATTATTACTCTCATCACATCAACATGACATCAGCATAATAATAAGAAGAAGTCACGTCAGCAGCAAAACCAACTCTAAAACCAACTCTAGAAAGTGACAAATCATCTTAATGACATCAGCTTTAGTATCCTTTAATATATAGTATAGATTCAAGCGAAGCGATCTTTCGTAAAATCACGAAGAAAGGGGTTAGCTAGGCCACCCGCCTGATCAGGGTTTCCACCCGAACTAGATATATTATATGTTTATATTTAATTTTCTTAGTACATATGTTTTTCTTTAATATCTTTTTCTATACAATGTTTAAAATAATTCCGAATATATATTAATGGTCAGTGTAATATTATCACATTTCGACATAAATTGTATCGTCATATATTATGTATTTAACAAAGAGATATTTTAGTCTCGGAACCAACTTTTTAAATATATCAAAATGTAGATAAAAATAAACTGATCATAGTGGTATATTTAGATTTATACTATAACATATGTAAGAAAATTTTTAAGTCAAAAACACAATAATAAAACAAATTGAATTTAGTTAGTGGACAATTAATTTGGGATGGAAGAGGAATCACACTATGATATATAAAAAGTCGATATGAGATCAAAAAACACATTTGTACAAATAACTGGAATCATTTCATACCGCACATACATTGATTATAAGTATTTATTCGTTCACTATACGGAGTAGCTCATGTGTTCAAATAGTTTTATTAACGCAATTATTGTGTTTTTGGCTAATAAATTTTCTTACATATGTCATAATATAAATCTAAATATACCACTATGACCAGTTTATTTTTATCTGCATTTTGATATAAAAAAAAAATTGATTTCAAGATTAAAAAAATGTTTTCGTTAAATACATAACATATGAAGATAAAATTTATGTCGAAATGTACATAAAATTACACTGATCATGAATATATATTCGGAATTATTTTAAAAATTGTCTGGAAAAAAGTATTAATGAAAAATGAAATACTACATTAAATTATGAAAAATATAATACTACTACATTCTTGCACACGAAATACTACATTATTATATTCTCTAGAGTGTATTTTCAAGCCTTCATACGTGGTGATATTCTTGTACACATGATCGATGAATTTAATATTTACAGATTTCTCGTACAAAGTGTTTTGTGAATAAAAAAATACAATTATTCATAATAAATCGATGAACCACTTGCTCTATAAAAAGAATGGATTACAGAGAGTACGCTTCGTGAATGCCAATGTGGTTTTTATGAACATTATAATATTTTTTAATCAAAAGAGACTCGAACATTGTAATATTTTAATCAAAAAAACTCAAACATTGTATTAATATCGAGGAACAAGGTGCAATGGCAAATCGAGTGGCAAATCGCAAAAAGGAGATTTTCGATGGCACAACATGCTCGATACGGATCGGTTACGTGCACGGGTCGCAAAAGCAAATCCCTGATTGCAAAAGCAAATTTGCGATTTCAAGGGGCATATCGTCAAAAAAAAATTCGGAGGGCAAAATGAAATATACTTCTTTTAAAAATGGCATTTCGATTAATTTTCCTTAATTTTAACAAGGTGTGACTTGGCCCTTACCACTTGCAACATAGAATTTGGAAGTTACTTGAGTGAATTCATCCGCAAACTCTTGTGATGGATGTGTTGTATAAGACCATCCACAACGGGACGAGAAAGAGGTGTTGTGCACGGGTTGAACGCCCAGAACGCCCACAACGTGACGTTATCGAGCGGCGTTCGTGCTTGGAGAACGGGGAGAGAACAGGCGTCGTGCGGGTTCCACTCCCGATTTTCTTTTTTTTTTTCCCTTTTTCCTCTCGAGTTTAATTCTTTTATTTGTATTTTCGTTTTTTATTTAGTTTTGTGTTGTTGCTGTTGTTTGTAACTGATTGGGAAAAAAAAATGCCGGAGTTGCAGAAAGTTGATAAATTGATGGAGACGAAGAAGTAAGAAAAAGACAAAAATGATATTTAAATCGTAGGGCCTGTATATGTAAATCGATTAAGCTTTTATATATATAAAAAATACATCTGTGTACTTTTTTTAATTAAATGTTTTTATTTTTATAAAGTGTATTTTATTTAGTTAATATATTGTATTGTTTTTAATTAAATTGTAGTTGTATTGTTAAATAAGTGGAAATTATGTGAAAATTAGTGGGGACCGGGAGAAAAAGGGGCGTTTTGATGTTATGATTGTTCTAGTGTTACGATTGTGGATGGTCTAAGGGTGTTTAGGGGACGTTGTGTAATCCAAAAGGGTCAAAAAAATGCACGTTTGTGCACGACTCACAATCATTTCCGTTTTCTTTTTATTTTCTTCCCTTGTTTTAATTCAGAATATATGGTATTGTGGGGCCTAGAGCAAAAAAATGAGCTATTTTGATTTTACCATTGTTAGCGATAAAAATGATGTTATTCTGACGTGACACTTAGAAAATAGACATTCGGCTACTAAGACTGCACAGATGGTTAATTTTTTATTTAATTATATATAAAAAATGTTAAATTGTAATCGATCTTTTAAACCTTACAATAATAACATTAGTTTGATGATGTTTGGAAAATTTTGGTAGTCTTGTTGTATTACAGATATGTTAAAATGTAATAGAAATTCAAAATTTTCAATAATGGTTTAGTTTGATAACGTCTGGAAAATTTGGTATTCTTGACATTCGAATTTATATAATTAAAAAAAGTTCAACTTATAAAGGGAAGGAAATGAAAGGGGGAGTAAAAAAGATAATAGTGGAGATCAAAAGTGTAAATAAATAAAAGAATGAAAATGACTTTGATAATCTCATGAGAATCTTACTTTCAATTTGTAATGATTAAATGGTGATAAAATCTTTAAGATATTATGATAAATTAGTGATTTAGTTTGCCATTTAACTATAAGAGCATCTCCAATGCTCCATGGTGTCAAAGTTTAATAGGAAAAAGGTGAAGCTGACATCATCACTTTATGCATTGTAGAAGTCCACCTATTAATACGTAGAATGTACCGTGCTTCTCTGTTACCACCCATCTTAAAATGCAAATGGTGGGCCACCTTCCCAGCTTTTACATTTTCCACCCTTAAAATATTAGTTACCCCACTTTCATTTTAATGCTTAAATACTAGTGAAAAAATGGGTAATAAACAAAAGAATTTTACTTCCCGTACAAACTAAGTGTTCTCACATTAATTTGATTTTTATACTTTATCTTATCTTTTGCTAATTTATAAATTTACTATTCTTATACTACGTAGAATGTATGATTATATCATTATATTAAAGTTGGGTTTAAATAATACTGAAATGTTCATATTAAAATCTTCATTTTATTAAAAATTTGTTTTACTATATAATCATTTTATATAATACTGGAATGTCAATAAACTAATATATATATATATATATATATATATATATAATCTAGTAATAAATAATTAAAGATAGTGCGATGAGTTATGAGTTTAATAAATCAGTAGAGTTTAATGCACTGTAGAGATTTTAAGTAAAAATATGAAATGCTGATGTGTCAGTGATGTGGCAATGCTTTAAATTCTGTAGAGTTTAATGCATTGGAGATGCTCTAAGGGATAATTATAAGTATTACATTGTCTAAGAAATCTCCTAATAATAATCAGTTTATCTCAGATCAATGTCACGTCAACACTTTTTAAAATTGACATTACACTTCTAACTAGATAAACATCACTTCAGTTTTTCTAGACCCCACATACTATTTACTTTATTTATTTAAAACACATTATTAAATTGTAAGTCCGTATGTATTATGATCGATAACGAGGTTATCTTTAGGTATTAAGGTGCGGAATCCCTTAATACGGTGTTTACGGATTGTAAACGGTTTGTTTCACAAGTATTAGTGAAATCAATAATCTAATATGTTTTGTATTGATTATAACTGATGTTAATCGATCAATACCTAACCCTTAGATTATGTTGAAAGCCCTGGAAAGTTCAATTCGTTCGTAGTTATCAATTGGCAAAAGTTAATTAGGTTTCAAACCTAATTTGTTTATAAACTCGTCTCGGTTCGCAGCTTATGGGCTTTGCGATCCGACTCGGTTCGCAGCCCAAGTTGGCCCAGCGAATCCAGTGGACTCGCTTCGCAGACCTGCCCTGCGAACTCAACTCAGTTCGCATCGGAGGTTCTTGGTCAAACATGGTCAACATTTTTCAGCATTTAATATTTAACTCTAAAATGTTTACCAACCAATATATTCCTTACAATTCAAAACCAATTTACAAACTTGATTACAATAATCTCTAGTACTATTACAAGCTAACCTGTTGTCACAATAACATGTCCCAACAATTACTAAAAAAAGTTACAATTAAATTTTTTAATTTAAATTAAAAACATTACATAAATTAAAAATAAAACGTTAAAATTACTATAAAAAAAAGTTACGCTTATTTAAAATACAATTAGCTAAATATTACGTCGATGGAAATTTGGTGGGAGATTCACAATGTGTTGGATAAGAGGTTCGTGAAGTTGATGATGCACCACATGGTCGCATAATTCATTATCCATACGCATTTGTGTTGCAACCCTTTCTATACGCATTGTGATTACCAGAGTGTTTTGCGGAAGCATTAGATCGAGTGGGGGAGACGACGTATACAAAGTACATGCGTACATATCAGAGCATATATGATTACAACAGAACATATATATTAAAATGCCAAGAGTAATGGTTACAAGTTTTACGATTCATCGAATCGTACAAGTGTAAAAGTAGTTAAATTGTACAAAAGTAGGTTTCGTAAATATGACTAAATCAGTTTAGTTATATAAAAGAAATCCATATGTTTCAAAAGTGGCATCCTAAACGCTTCGTGGGTCGCCTAGAGTTCCATATGTGAAGGCGGTTCTTACGTGCAGCTAGTTCCCTGAAAAACATAGTAAAAGTCAACAACGAGGTTGAGTGAATTCACAGGTTTTAAGTTTACGTGTAAAGTTTTGTAACCAAATGCGTTTGTAACATTTTGCCATAACAATTTAAATAATGTTCATCAAACATGTAGTTTAGTTGGGATGTCGCCCAAAAGTACAGTTTAGATTGTAGTAGGAAAGACGAATCCTATAAGTTTGCCCAAAGGTATTGTTTGAAAAGTTTGTCCAAGAAGTAGGACCTAACAATATCTGTCCAAGAAGTAGGGAGTAAAACGTTTGTCCAAGAAGTAGGACCTAACAATGTCTGCCTAAGAAGTAGGGACTTTTCAGGTTGTGTCCAAGAAGTAGGACTGGCATCCAAGACGTAGGACCCAACTGCTCAAGAAGTAGAGCCTTCACCCAAGACGTAGGATGGAACCTTGCCCAAGAAGTAGGGACTTTCTATGTGCCCAAGACGTAGGGACTTTCTGTGTGCCCAAGACGTAGGGACTTTTCAATGCGTGCCCAAGAAGTAGGGACTTTCTGTGCGTGTGCCCAAGACGTAAGGACTTTCTGTACTTGTCCCCAAGAAGTAGGGACTTTTTAAATGTTTATGAAAATGTTGTTTCATAAAAGACAGTTTGTTCGAAAGCTTGAAACGTTTTGTAAGTAGTTGTAGGTATGAAATCGTTCATAGAGATGTATACGTTTAGTTTCAAAGCACTCAAGTTATTAATTAAAACTTGAAATCATTAGTAATAATTGACAATTGGAAGTAATCAACGAGTTAGCAACCGCTAAAACAATGTAAGTTATGGCAACAATAAAAGTTGTACTATGTTTTTCACCCCTGTTCAAAAATAGTAAAGCAGTAAAAGTAGGGGCTGTGAACTCACCTCGTGAACTAAGTAATGAGAGCTAGCAAAGCGTGTGCCCAAGTAAAGTTCTTAATGTCCTAGACGCAAGAGATAGTTGTAACACCCCCAAATTTACTGTTGAGCAGAAGCATACTTTGGGGTGCTACTAATCAATAAACAAAGCACATAAGATACATAATGACCGACTCTATATGCATCGTTAACCAATACATTGATATTATAAAAATCTTACACTGTTATAATAGTTTACAAAAGCTCGTAAGTCAAATGATAGAGATTCTGTGGCATATCTAATTATACAAAATATAGAAATGCAAGGGAATCTCCTGATGTCTGTATTTGACTCGAGCTAATGGGCATCCTGAGTGAGCAGACCTACTGCTGCTGCGAGCCTGAGAATACATGCTAAAATGGTCAGCTGAAAGCTAATGAGCTCACAGGTTTAATGATAAAGTATAATGTATGAACCACAAGATTTAAGTATGATGGTTTTCTATTAAGCAAATAAGTAAATGATAAATGATGTATATAACTGCCATGAGCACATAGTCTGAGCTTAACTGAGATGTCAGGATCACAATTGAGTGACTGAGCGAGGGTGCCTCTATGCGTGTTCCTAATCAACACACGTATGAACAAATGATAATGCATCCGTTTGACCAGTCAGTGCTTGCTGACCCGGACGGGGATTGTCAATCCCATATGGTACCATACACTAACATTCAAGCTACAAGTATTACCAAACTATGCTTGGAGGAATTAAATGATTAGATGATAAACTCATGCAGAATATAGCGATATTTGATACTTGCGTTCACATGTAAAACAAAACAAGCTTGTATTCTCACCCCTAGAGTTAAAAAGGTAAAATAGGGGCTATGAGACTCACCTGAGTCTGATGAGATGCTATCAAGCACTAATGATGGTATACAAGGGAAATGATCTCATCTCCAACGATTGAAACCTGCTGGGCGTCTTAGACACGCAAGGTTATAATAATGATTAGATGTCCTAACAGATAATCTATGCTAGTTGTTCATCAAACTAGTAATGTCCAATGATTTAATTTGATTATGTACGATTGAAAAAATATGTACGGCTCGTTGGTGATTAATTGTACTAATAATCTCAAAATATTATTATTAGAATGTTGTAATGATATACTTAAAAAGATTATTTGAAATGTTTAGTATTCGTATCGTATATGTATTGAAGGTATTATGTCATTTGACACTTAGTGTAAGAATAAGTTATAAGTATTTCACATTTGGCGACACTTAATAGTTTTTGGTCAATGTCGAAAATGTGGTCAACGATCTCGGTTTGACCCGCAACTTTTACCCATCCCTTAAAATGGTAAAATAAATTTATAAAAATTATCGTTATGTTTCGTGGGCCTCTCGAAGTGTTATTTTCACAATTTGCCAAAACAGTCCCTAATATAAATGTTTTCCAGATTTGTAGCTCGATAGTCCTCTCGTTTCTACCACTTTTTAGTCCTAGTTTGGTCTCAAAAAAATCCCACATGTTCCCCTATGATTCTAGATCATTTCTGAAATTTATTATGATTTTAGAAGGTCCTTTACTATTTTAAACAAAATTGGAAATGAAAAGTGGTCAGGTTAGGTCTAAAAACGACCTCAGTCTATAAATCAGTTTCTACACAAAATTTTGTGGGCTTCCAAGTCAAGACATAGAAGGAATTTTTGTAGAGGACTTCAATATGAAGATTTCTATATAAGATACATGTTCTAATTCGGTCTAGAACTCAAGATATACACGATTTGGTGTGACTAAAATTCTGGACTGATTCACTGTTTAAGTGTGTTTGTTTCAAAAACATTTTGAACCTTTCGATTTGGACATTTTGAAGTTGTTTGGACATACTAACAAGTATATAAATATAAACCAGAGAAATATAGTGAGAGAAAGTGATGCGCCGCCAGCGGTCGGTAAGGATTTCAACCCTTGTCGTTGCACCGGCTACCGGCGGCGGGCATCAGTGAAGTGTTTTAAATTTGTAATTGCGGGGCCTAAGTTTTCCCTAACAATGCTAATCTTAAGGGTGAGCAAGTGGTAGGTATGACCTAGAGTCGTTCTTCAAACCGACTGAATTGAAACTAAGGCGTGGTAGATGAGGGCTTTCAAACTAGTGAAGGGTTTATAAGATAGTGGGGGAGTTTTGGTTTTTGTATTAACTTAGGCAAATGAATAAATAAAAGCGAAATAAAAATAAAAGATAAGGCAGATAAATAAAGATAGTGTTTGCTGCGACTTCGTTAATTAAGTTATGGGGTGATGTTTGGAGAAACTGTGTTGAAAGATATTTGTTAATTATTGCTCTTGAATACTCGTGATGTAAACACTAGATTCCCTACTAATTAAAATCCCATTAGCATGTCACACCGGGAGCTAGGTTATGGTAACATCACAAAGTATTTAGAATAATAAGCAAAATCTTAATTATGGTTTAATAATACATTCATATGAACGGGAACAAAATCTTAAGGTACTAGACATAACCGAATCATATAACGATTCCTCGTCATCCTAACAGATTCATGTATTAAAAAGTTCATTAATGACTTTAAACCAGCCCTTTCTTAAGACTACCCAATGAATCCCCTAATTATCCACAACGTTCATCACTTAAAGTGGTTCCGCCGCTTCAAACCTTGGCCATGTTTTGTCCTATGATAATCTCCCATGTAGCCTTGCGGTTCCATAGTTTCATACCTTTGAAAAATTATATTGACACAGATGACTGACTACCTTTTAATTGGACGTCGTTAAAAAGGTGTTGTAATCACGTTTATTGGTGGAAAGGCGATAGATTAATTTGAAGTTTACAAGTCTATTTATAAAGGTCAATTAAACTAGGTTTCTCATTTTATATATTAGTTCGTGATATGACTACCTTTGGTCGTTCCTCGACTTCCGTACATTTGTACTCCACCTTGAAGTGTTTCCAGTACTATATCGAGTAACAGTCGAATAGGGGCCATCATATTACTTCGTAATATTATACCGTTTTGTAATATGACTACCTTCGGTCGTTCCTCGACTTCCATACATTTGTACTCCACCTTGAAGTGTTTCCAGTACTATATCGAGTAACAGTCGAATAGGGGCCATCATATTACTTTACGATAATTAGGACCATTTATATTTTACCACTATGATGATCCTAAGGCAACAATCAAACAAGAACATGCAATAAGACGATCAAAGCAATACTACCGATCTTTAATATTTAATTATAAATCATCCCATAATTAATTAACTACATCGCAAGCAAACACAACAAGTATACTACTCTCTAATCATGGCATTAACTAAATCTAGTAAATCAATATAAACGTAATTTATTAAGATAGATAAGGATTAGAAAGCACCAGGATTAAATGCGGGAGAAAGTAGATTTGAATTGATTGACACAATTCCAAGCTTACACCGAAGATTTACAAGGCGTTCCGTACTTTCCTTCTATTCTAAACAAGCTCCTAAACTAGCCTAAAACTAATTTTTAGTAAGAAAATAGAAAGAAAGAAGAAACAATATCTTAAGAGAAGTATATTGTTCTAGGAATGGTGTGTGTGAAAATGAAGCCTTAGGGCTGCTATTTATAGGTGAAATATGGCTCACATTAGCATCCCTAGGCTCACATTAGAAAAAGAGTGAAAGTTGGTGCCCCGGGTACGAAAAAGTAGCGAAATGTGGTGCACCGGATACGGAAAAGTAGCGAAAGGTGGTGCACCGGGTACACTCAAGAACGAAAAAGCGGAAAAGAGACGAGGGGTGGAGGCCGGCGCCGCCCACCAACAGGCCGGCGGTGGCTGGATGCTGGCCAGCGGCGGCTGGCTGCCACCCGCCTCGGTTCGTCGTCTTTCGCTGCGTTGCTTAATTCGTGCGTATCTTCATTGTTATGCGTCCGTTTGCGTTGATTCTTTTTGCGTTGGATTCGTAATTCAAAAAAAAAAAGACTTTGATGTAAAGATATCCCAAAAATATGTCTCTTATCTCCAGATATTGCGTACGAATCATTTTGATCTTCTGGCGGGCGTAGAATCTTCATTCTTTATCCGTTTTTGTTGATTCTTCTTCTGTTCGATTCGTAATTTGAAAAGGAACATCTTGGATGAGATGGATGTTGATGATGGGCAATTTTGTCTTGCAATCTCGTTTTGATGCCTTGAATCTTCAAACGTGCGTGGAATCTTCGGTTATCATTCGTTTTGCTTGATTTTTGTCGTGCAACCTTGTTTTGACCATCTTGGCATAATATCATTGATTTGTAATGTTTTTGAGTTTAAAATGCCAAGAATTATTCCACAATGAGAGAGATATCGGTAGTAAAAATATGACTTTTTACGCGATATCAGAAAGTAAGTTTTATACCAAGAAGGGAGATGATCTAGAGTCTAAAAGAGGTAGATGATGCACGGTTTTGCTTCCTGCTTCCTTTCCTTTGCTTCCTCTTGTGATCTTCTTAATGTATTGATGCTAGATGATGATGGATTATGGTGGAGGTGATGAAGCCGTATGGGAGAGGAGGAATAAAGAGATGTATGGAGGTAAATGATGAATGAGGAAACAAGGTGTGTGGGTTTGGTTATGCATTATTTGGGAAACAAGATCCCAAAATTATGGATCTTGTTTCCTCAAGTTTGAAATCTGGATATTGGGAGGCCCCACAAGATGGTGGGTTGTCTCCAATTTGTTTCTCTACTCTGCGCTCCGTGCGGCGTTCGTTTCCCCAGTCGATTAAATGTATTTTAGACATTTTATATATTATACGTACGACTTATAAATACGATTAACTTTTCGATATTTTTGAATGAAGTATTTCATCACAATACTTATTAATGAATTATAAAAATATAACTTTAGTTTTGTTTCATTTATCGGATGCGTTTCACTCATTATTGGTCGCGTAGGAGTTATTTATACCATACGAAATACTGCTGAAATATTATCAAAATAGTATTTATTAAAAAATATGTTTATTAAATAATTTCATATTATTTAATTAAATAGGTTCACCAACGTCCATATTAATGGATCAGAATTTGGCCGATTTTGATAATGCACGATTAAATTTAAACGTGTACTGATATACATATTGATACACACAATTAGCCTAATACATAGCACTAATTACATGTATTACTAGATTATTAGGAACTAATAACTAGTCCTAATTTTGACGGGTGTCACATTCTCCCCTTGTTAAGAGAATTTCGTCCCGAAATTTAGCTCTGATTCGGCGTGTAAGTGGAGTCTGAAAATAGATGTGGATATTTGAGTCGCATCTGGTATTCCTGTTCCCAGGTGAATTCCGGACCACGCCGCGAATTCCACCGAACTTTGACAATTGGGATACGACTTTGCTTAAGCTGTTTGACCTCACGGTCCATGACCTCCACTGGTGTCTCGACAAAATGAAGTTTGTCGTTGATTTGAATCTCCTCGAGCGGAATAATGAGCGTCTCATCAGATAGGCATTTCTTAGGATTAGAAATGTGAAATGTGGGATGCACGCCACTGATTTCGGGTGGTAGTTGTAATCGATATGCCAATTGACCTATTCTTTCAAGGATATCAAAAGGTCCAATGTATCTAGGGTTTAGCTTTCCACGTTTGCCAAATCGGATGACACATTTCCAAGGTGATACTTTGAGCAATACTCGATCCCCAACTTGGAATTTGAGATGCTTGCATCTCACGCCAGCATAACTCTACTGATGATCACGAGCGGATTTCAATCATTGCTTGATACCAACTATCTTCTCGGTGGTTTCATGAATGATTTCAGGACCAGTGAGTTGGCTATCTCCCACTTCGGTCCAACAGATAGGCGACCGACACTTACGACCGTACAATACCTCGAATGGTGCAGCTTCAATGCTGATATGATAGCTATTGTTGTACGAGAATTCACACAATGGCAAGTGATGTTCCCAATTTGCACCGAAGTCAATTACACAGGAGCGTAACATATCTTCCAGTGTTTGAATTGTCCTTTCACTTTGGCCATCGGTTTGTGGATGATAGGTTGTACTCATATCCAAACGAGTACCCAAGGATTTTTGTAATGATTGCCAAAAGTGTGATGTAAAACAGTTGTCTCTATCAGAGATAATTGAGATTAGAACGCCGTGTCGGGATACAATCTCCTTCAAATAGATTCGTGTGAGTCATTCCATTTTG
The DNA here is from genome assembly GCA_963422505.1 of Pseudognaphalium luteoalbum. NCBI lineage: Eukaryota > Viridiplantae > Streptophyta > Magnoliopsida > Asterales > Asteraceae > Pseudognaphalium > Pseudognaphalium luteoalbum. The sequence goes on from OY730196.1 coordinate 15,955,946, forward strand.
TCGGTTTCCTTGATGGCAAGGAAAAGAGCAGATTTGGTGAGCCGGTCCACGATCAACCAAATGATATCTCAACCGCTTGATGTTCTCGGGATTTTAGTGATGAAATCCATAGTGATTTGCTCCCATTTCCACTGAGGAATATCCGGTTGTTGTAATAGGATGGAAGGTTTCTGATATTCAGCTTTGACTCTAGAGCAGGTGAGGCACTTGCTGACGTTTGTCGTGATTTTAGCTTTTAATATTTCGCCACTAGTATAACTCCCTGATGCCATGATACATCTTATCAGATTCGAGATGTATAGAGTATTTGGACTTGTGAGCTTCATCCATCACCAAGTCTCGAAGGTTTCCAAAGTAAGGCAACCAGATCCGGTTCGCGAAGTAGTTAACCCCATGGGGTTTGGTTTCAAACTGTTTCTCCATATTGCGCAAGACCTCATTTTTCAGGTTTTCAGTGCTCAATGCTTCAAGTTGAGCGGCGAGGATTTGAATGATAAAATCATTATGAATGTTAATACTGAGGGCTCTGACTCGAAGTGGTTTGGCGCGTTCCTTTCGACTTAGGGCATCGGCAACAACATTTGCTTTTCCTGGATGATTTTTGATCTCTCAGTCATAATCAGTAAGCAACTCGACCCAGCGATGTTGCCTCATGTTGAGATCCTTCTGATCGAATATATTCTGGAGGCTTTTATGATAGGTGAAGATGGTACATTTTGTGCCATACAGATAGTGTCTCCAGATTTTGAGTGCAAACACTATGACTCCTAGTTCGAGATCATGAGTGGTGTAGTTCTTCTCGTGAACTTTGAGTTATCGGGAAGCGTAGGCAATAATCTTGTCTCGTTGCATAAACACGCAACCAAGACCTTGGTGTGAGGCATCACAGTATACCACGAAGTCATCATTGCCTTCGGGTAATGATAGAATGGGTGCACTGCAAAGCTTTTGTTTCAATAGCTGAAATGCTGACTCTTGCTTATCAGTCCAATCGAACTTCTTTTCCTTCTGAGTCAGTATTGTGAGAGGTTGGGCTATTTTTGAGAAGTTCTTCTATGAAGCGTCGATAGTAACCAGCCAGACCTAAGAACTGGCGTACTTCGATCGGCGTTGTAGGTGCTTGCCAACACTTGATAGCCTCAATCTTTGATGGATCTACGTGAATTCCCTGACTGTCAATAACATGACCAAGGAATTGAACGGTTTGCATCCAGAACTCACACTTGGAGAATTTGGCATATAACTCTTCGTTTCTAAGAAGTTCTAGAATGACTTTGAGATGATGCACATGTTCCTGTTCATTGCGCAAGTAGATGAGAATGTCATCTATGAAGACAATGACGAACTTGTCGAGATAGGGTTTGCACACTCGGTTCATAAGGTCCATGAATGCAGCCGGTGCGTTTGTCAAACCAAATGGCATCACTTGGAACTCGTAATACCCATAACGAGTTTGGAATGTAGTCTTTGGGATGTCGATGTCACGAACTCGTAACTGATGATGTACCGTCCTCTCTAATGGTCTGGTAAATTCCTATTTAAATTGATTATTTAATTATTTTAGAAATTAATTGATATTACTTGTTTTATTGTGAAACTTAGATAAATAAGTCATAGGACTTATTGTGAATTGTGAAATATTACTTGTTTTAAATTATTATAGTTAACGGTAAAATAAAATAGTTTATCTTGCAAAAGATTTCTAGGTTCCAGACAATAGGTTGAGAAGGGAACTAATTAAATTGGCCGGGTTTGTGTTGACCGACTATATGTTTTTAACTTTTCCAAAATTGGGAAGTATTTCCCTTTCCTTAGAAGTCAAAGACATAAAAAAGAACCCCTAGAAACTAAACAAACACAATCAAATAGAGCTGTGATTTTGGAGCAAGAATCAACTACATCATCATCCTGATTTCATCATCTTGTTCTTCAATTTTCAATTTGATACTCCAAAGACTCAGTGATATAAGACAGCTGAGTGTGGACTCTACAGAGGTATCGGTGAGTGGATTTGGAACTCACCTTTTGATTTAGTTGTAACCCTTTGGTTGCAACAAGTGAACGTAGATATGTTGTTAGACTATTTAGTTTGGATCATTAATTGTTAATCTACGTGCTATGTGACCTTCGGGCAACAGTTATTATTGAGGTCAACATGTTGGTTGGGCTAGTAGGTTATTGTGTGAATTACACAGGGTCTTGATTCATTCGTTGTGTGTAGAACCCGTGTTTGAGTATAATAACCATTAGCTATCGGTCTGTTCTGTATTGGCCATACAGATTGTTGGGCAAGTGTTCTTGAGAGCCACCGCAGCAGTAGGGTTTTCTCAAGAGCCAACGATCCTCATTGTTGAACTGTTGTGTTGTGTAAAGTGTATTTACGCTTAGTTGGTGTAAACAAGTGGTTAGACTAAATTGAATGGTGTTGACCTATTCATTCTCTTAGCTTTGTGCTAATCCTTTATTTTACTTCCTGCAGGTTATATTTTGAATATGTGGGTTGTAGGAAGGGAAGCTTTATCAAGGAATGTTTGATGTCGTGCAACTCTGATTTAGTTTTTGTAACAAACTAAAGTTTTGGAATTTTATAATACCTCATACCAAGTAATACGTATGTTATGATTTGAATAGTTTTAACTATCGTGTATCAAAGTTGTAAACCTTTTATGTAAAATTTTCAGTAAGATATATTAAATAAATATCTTTTTACATACGCTTCCGAATTAAATATATACTATATTGACATATTGAGTGAGGGGTGTTATAGATGATAACATGATCGTAGATCTATCTTCGAATAGAAACTTGACCCTTGAAGTTGGTCGAATAGGTCATCAATGCGAGGAAGTGGGTAACGGTTCTTGACGGTTAATTTGTTCAACTCTCTATAGTCGATACACATCCTGATTGAACCGTCCTTTTTTTCGTAGAAGACGATTTCAGCACGGTGGCATGATTGTTGAAAAAGGCAAAGAAAGAATAAATGAGTTGTTTGTACAGAATCATGATATACCGCATATATATATATGAGGTAATATACAATAGCATAAGTGATAATTATAATTCCATAGATGATAGAGTTGAATACAAGCTGCGAGTTTTCCAAAAGATTAAAGAGTATAGAGTTACAAAAGATGCCAAGAATTAGTGCATCAAGATTCGGAATTCATCCGGATGAAAGTGATGCTATAGACAGTGTGAGTGGGGTAACGCTTAGCTTATGGAGACCTAGAAGTTCTACTAGCAATTGGCTTCAATCGTGATTTCGAAGGATAAAAATGGTGTAAGGAATACGAAATGATAATCTTCCTCGTGAGCACATGATGGTACAGCGGAATGTGTTGTTAAATGTTATACGCGTATAAATAGGTAGACGATATTAGATGAGAACAAAGTCCCGTTCTTTATATCGAGTGACGTTTTAGTAACTATACTTGTCGTCTTCGGTGGTGTGAGCGTTAGCGAGTATATTATCGTGTGAGGTCCATATATATTTGATGAACGCGTATAAGTACTATATTTAAGTAGTATTTTACCCCTTTTTATTGAATGTTCTTATTGCAATTAATTAAGTGTAAGTACTTATTTCGTTCATATTTGCAATTAGTAGTGGGAACGAATCTTTTTGGAGAGAAGAATAGAAAACAGTCGAGAAACAAGTTGGATGATGAAGTTTGGAAGAATCGAGCGAAGCCAAAGTATTAAAAGAAGAAAAAAAATGAAGAAGTCTGGAAATTCAATCCATCCGCCGGATGGATTCTCCATCCGCCGGATGGATTCTCCATCCGCCGGATGGATGAGGCGGTGGAGGCCCAATATAACGCGGAGCTGGGCTGTGCTATTTTGCAATCCATCCGCCGGATGGATCAACTTTCCATGAAACTATATAACGCGTTTTTAAACCCTAAAAATGGAGATTTGGTGAGGGTTTTATTCTTACGACTTATTTCGACTCCAGAAGACTATTTTCGACAGATAGAAGCATTTTGGAGGCACAAGAGGCTAAGGTTGAAGTTATTTCATCCTATCTTTTAGTAATTCATCTTCTCGGTTTGTATTTACACTTTGTTATCTCCATTCCTTCATATTTTTGAGATTGATAATTATGTTTTTACAATATTAGATGACGAATTGCACTTTGTAGTAGTTATGTAGTAATGAACCTCGTGTTATGATTGTTGAACGATTATGTTTGCACGTTTATTAAGATATTTGATTGAAGATGGTTATATCATCCGTTGATCCTTATTTATTGGTGGTCATTGGTTATTACTTAACGTGATTGATTATGTCATTGAGATTGATTTCCCTTGAGATTGTTGATTATTGATGGTTAGAACTTAGGTTTTGATCATTACTAAATATATTGAGTTTGATAGGTTAAGAGATTAATAATTAAATAACCTAAAATGAGTAAGATAATAAGTGATTATTAATAGGTATTGTTGAGTCATACCGCAAGGATCAATTATAACCGGTCGTGAATAATTAATGCATAACTTAGGGAAAAGCACGCATTAGAATCACATTCTTGCGACGTCGGATCGATGTTTAATGTGGGACCCTAGGTTGTAGAATTTAGTTAACTAGAATCGGAGGCTAATTTATATTTAAGTTATATCCTTTGATTAGTATTTAAGTTAATATAAAGAAATCACAATTAGATAATTAACATGCAACGAATCGGGATATATGAATCTGAGTGGAATTACTTACACAATTGCTTGTTCTTTCCTATTGTTTTCCATTTGTTATTTAATTTAAGTTTATTTATCTATTTTATTTGTTTATTCGATTTAAACGTTCGCACGGAACTAAAACGTCCCCCATGTTTACTGTTTTATTAATTATCTATTATCTTTCTAATTTCTATAACTAATTACTATTTCCTGCGTTCGACTCGGTCTTACCAAAATTATACTGACATTCAATCGGGTATTCTTGCCTGGTTGTGTGATAAGTATTAATTAGGTATTTTCATTTATAAATAATAAAATGAGACGCTTTCACACACATCAAGTTTTTGGCGCCGCTGCCGGGGAAACGGTTGCGATTTGTTTATTTAAATAGGAAGTTTTAGTTGTTAAAATTTTTGTTTAAATTTAAGTAATAAAATTTTGTTAAATTGTTTGTTTGAATTAGTTAAGATTTAATTTAATTTGTTAAAAGTGGTTGAAACAATTCAACCCTACGTTGGTTTAAAGGCAAGTTCGTTTTTAAATATTTTGTCCTTTTCATCCATCCGCCGGATAGAAGTTCTATCCGCCGGTTGGATTGGTTAGACCAACGGGTGATTGAATTCAATTGGTGTATCGAATTTTCATCCGCCGGTTAGACTTCTGTTTATAAACATTTTGTGTTTTGTTAATTTTTCTTATAATTTGTTTAAACTAACTTGTTTTTCGTTAGCTTGTTGTGTATTCCAGATTTAATTTTTATTCAGGTTGTAATCCAATGGCCAGAAGTTATGAGAGTGATGCCAATGACAACAACATGGTTAAGGAGACAAGTTTTGTTATCTCTAGTCCGAGTTCTACCAAAACAGTGCCATCTACTACGTACTTAGGCCGTAGGGCAGTTCCCATCACCTCATCTTGTCAGGGACTGCTTGATGCTATTGCAAAGTTTAGAGAAGACATTCCTTTTACTGCTGAAATTATAAGGAGGTCTTCGGTTTCTTTTACTGATAATCAGGTGGTTCTAATTCAGGACGTGTTAGAGGGTGTAGATTTGGAGAGAAAGTATGGGTTTGATCAACGGTTTTATGATGCACTCATAGCTTTCGAGGAATCTTTGGATTCGAGGATTGATGATGAAATTGAATTCTTCACTCAACAAAAGTGGCGTTACTCTAAGATTTATGAGATTTTGATACAATCTTCATTTCCATTTTTAGCTAATCAGAAGGCTTGCCTTCATAAGATGTTGAGAGCATTGCATGGAGCTACAGGACATCCAGACTCTGAGGCGGATAAGGAATTCATGGTTAGCTTGAGAGAGTTGGTTAGGTTGTTGCAGTTAGATGATCATCTTAGAGATCTAACTCCTTATAGAGTCATGGTGAAGAGCACTATGCCTTACTACTTTCAAGGCATACTTAAGAAGTTAGATCGATTAGCTAAGGAGGAAGCAAGTAGGCCTCGCCCTAACTTTATCCACTCGGATTGCACTATTGACTTGGTGATTTATTTGGTGGTGAATTTTGATGCTATGGGTGATTTGTTGAAAGTTCTCACACCACGAGAACATTTTCACTCTGGGATGGTTGAGATTTATACCAAGTTAGTTGCGGTTATTAAGAAATCAGGGTTGGAAATTAGCAATAGGCAGGAGGTAATTCTACAGAAGATTGAGAGAGAAGTAAGGGACTTGAAGAGAGATAGTTTGATATCCAAACACTATGGAGTTGGAGCTGCGTGTTTAGAGTTCATGAGTGAGTTAGAGGAAAATAATCCTGATCGTGAGGTTACCTTGGAAGAGGATAAAGTGGTTTGGGCAGTTGATGGTGCAGTAAATAAGGTTGTGAAGGAAATCAGTTGGTGGTTGGTTAATCTTCAGTTATTTTCGGATAACTATTTAACTAATTTCCCATGTTTTGGGCATGGCGTGGTTAATGTTATTGCAAAAGTCACGGAGCGCTTTTTAGCCCTTTATCCCATGCACAAATCCTCATTTTCTATAACTTTTATTTCATTGGATTTCTGACATTCTTGTTTATCTTGGATTTTATTTATTTATTGTGTGATTGAATGTTGAACTTTTTATTTAGTGTGTGAATGATAAGTTTTTATTGTGTGGTTTGATTTAAAAGTTTGAATTTTTATTGTTTATATGTATAGTTTGGAATTAAAGAGCCAAGAACTCATTATTACGTCTTCAAGTATGTTTTTAAGTTGAATTTAGTTCATAGCGAAAGTGTGAAAGTGGTGGTAAATTATTTTGAAAAAAGATAAAAGTCACTGTTTTTCAATTCCATCCGCCGGATGGATTGAATTGGTCCATCGGGCCAAGTTGACTGGGCTTAATTAAAAGTTGACATGGGCTTAATTAAAATTTTCATAAACCGGATTGACAGCCCCCATTTCAAGTTTTAAGCCCAAAAACTACCACCACCACTCACTGCCGCTGCTGCCACCCTCCGACCACCACATTCCGGCCACTCACTCAACCCCATTTTTGTAATCTCTTGTTACTCGCAACTCCCTCTACAAGGTATGACTTGCAATTTTCATTTTCGTTACGTATATTGCAAAATAATTAGTTAGGGTTTGTGTATGCAATTTGGGGATTTCAAATTTGAGCATGTTTTATTGAATGTATTAGTTGAATTATGTTTGTTAGTAACTAAGTAATGAAGTGCCATGTTCAATTTTATATACATTGTATGATATGCGATTATTATGAGTAATTCACTTATATATACATATTGTGGTTGGTTTATTGATTCAATTGCTATTATTGTTGCTTGAACTTGTTTGTTAAACCCAGTTATCGATCTAACTAAGTTTGCTTTGATTTAGTTGTTAAGAAGTTGCGGAATAACACTATTTATATAACCTCCAGTTGTCATCTAATCATGGAATGTAAATCTATTCCATATATAACTCTAACTTCCTAATCGACTTCATTAAACATACCAACAGTGGTAGTGACTATTTATATACTAACAATGGCTACGAGTGTTATTTACAAAACACTAAGTATTCTACCAACAATGGCTATCTATTACAAACACACTAGCAGTGGCTAGTCTTCATTTCTTCTAACAGCGGCAGTCATTTACTCTAACAGTGGCTGAGACTTTGTTCTTCAGTCTTCAAGACTTAGTATAACACCCCTCATTTTATTGCCATTTATATATACTACATCGGAAGCGTTAGTCCAAATTTCAACATTTAAAAGTTATATCATTTAATATACTTATAAAATCAAACTAATTTAAATCATAATTTATCAACTTGGGCATTATGTACAACAAAAGTTAACACGGATTTATACAACTCAAATATCAGAGTAAACGCGAGTCGTTAAACATTCCATCTAATCCAACTTCTTGCCCACCCGATAACAATCCATAACCTGCAAGAAGTATTAATGTGGGGGATTAGCATAACGCTAAGTGAGTAGACATATAATCACCAGTCTAACTTAGCGATAACAATTCTGTTTACAGCCAAGTATCGTAAAAACACAATTTTACATGAAATACTTGGTTCTTGGAGAAACCTTCAGCCAAGAACACACAACCAATATCACATAATATCAATGAAATAACATCTCAATACAATGAGGACCGGTGGTTCTTGAGATACCATAATACCCGGGGATTCTCCAAGAACACTTACCGTACATATCCGTATGGCCATAACGGACGAGACCGATAGTTTGATACTAATTTCATATGACCTAATTTCCTATTAACGATGAGTACAAGTAAATTCCTATCGTCTTACAATAGTAACCAAACCCAACCATCAGGTTGACCCCAATACACGGATGCCGAAGGCCAAATATCAAGTGATCACATATTCACATATTCAATCAGGTTAACATATCAAACTAGACAACTTATTAACAGTATTATTACTATTAACCAATATCGTCAGGACAAACAACAACAGTAATAATACTTATACCCGTTGTAATCAAACCTGTTACAACTAAATCACACTGAGGATTAAAGATCCACTCACCGACTACCTCAGGCCTCCACTCAGTAGTCTAATATCACTGAGCCTTCTCCACATCTGAGAATACAATGGAATAACACAAGTTAGTTACTTGTCTCAAAATCTATACAACATCATTCCAATATTATAAATAACCATATACAACACAATTCAAACTCACTTATCAAGTTTATGATCATTATGACCACCACCTCATTTAATCAACTTTTATTATCATCATTAACATGGTTAAATCTTTAATAAGATCATTACCATCAAATATCACTAATTCATTCAAAACCCCTAACACAAGGTTTAATGAATACTTAGTCAACTTAATTGCAACTTTACTCATAATTTCTCAATGAAGTGTTCTAATTAGAAATCAACACTCATTTCATCATATACTCATCATAATCATCAATTCTCTAGAACACCCCATGAACACTTAATCAAATTCTTTAATTTTAAGTTGACTCAACTTATAATCATGAATTAGGCACTAACTAACAATTATAACATAACAATAAGCTTCAATTCATGAATTATCAACTAAGTCATAAACTTTTATCATGAACATACATCGATTCCTTTCTCTCTAGGTTAGGGTTTCACTTATAATCATGAAATACTCATTAACTAACAACTATATGATCATTATAAGCATCAATTTCACTTTATTGATCTTAATTTCATCAAATACCCAAAAACCCATTTCTAGGTTTATATGAAAATCAAAAATTAACACTTACAACATGCTTATGATGATGATGGAATGATTAATCCATGTTATTGAAGCTTAACTCATATCAATTTACCCTTTTGAAATCCTAAATTCGGATTATAATCAAGAACACTAAAACCCCCAAATTCTAGGGTTCGTAACTCAAGAATTGAGACTTACAACTTGATTAGGAGGATTAAAAGATGATAATCCATGTTCTTGAGGCTTGAATTCGAACTTGGAATCTTCAATTTTATGTAAAGAATTGATTTAGTGATTAATCTAGGGTTTTATGTTTATGTAGGTACGTATGTATGAACGTATGTGTGCATAGAGATAAAATAAACAAGCCGACCTAATATATGAGTATATACTAGAAGTAGTTAAACTTTATTCCCCGTGCTTATCATTGTCTGGAACTTAAAAACCATTTGCGGAGAAACATTATTTTATTTTACCGTCAACTGAATTAAATTAAAACAGTTAATAATTTATTAACCACAATAAATTATTTGACTCTTTTACCCATTTATTTTCAAATAAACCACCGAACCTATTTTCTGACACATTAAATAATAATTAACCGTCAGAAAATGTTAAAATACTACTAGACCTGAGGACTGGGTGTTACACTTAGTCATTTCAGCTTCTATCCCAACATTGTTAATTTTTTGGTCACATAATTATTGTTGCGAATGTTTGTTTGGTACGCAAGTGTTTGTGATTATGGTTTGTGTGATAAATTTTCGTTTCGTGAATTTGTTCAAAAAAATGCGTTTATAATAATTCATGTTGAATTGTGTGAATGACTGTTAGTTACTAATGCTCGAGTTTAGTAATTATGTGAAGTGGTTTGTTCATATGTTCATATTGGTACCAAATTGTTATATTGTATTTGAATCGACAATTGTCATGAAAATTGAATAAATATATGTTTTATGCAAGTTGTGTAATTTTGGGTTCATAAGCAAATTAGGGTATTTGAGTTTGTGATTGTTGCGGTAGTTTAGGCTCAGCCTTAATGGTGGATTATTCACCAAGTAGCCGAAATGCTCCTAAAATTTCTTTTAACCTATATGTATTTCCTGTTTATTTAAAGCACTAATGGTTGTTTTTCTTAGCAGCTAAATGGCAAGCAGGAGAACCAGAGGAGGTCAAACATTGGGTAGCCCATTGATTAGGACCCACAGATACCTCACCTTCCATGAGTTTTACTCAGAGACAACCAGATAGCAGTTTAGAGAGCGTCTGGCTGATAACATCAATCAACCAATCGAGGTATTTGATGCTGCGAATTGGAATGTGTTAGAGCACGTGGTAGAAAGAAATGAGTTTTCTACGGGGCATGAGATGATGAGGAATTTACTTGCTGCCCCGTATAGGCTAGAGAGCGGTGATATTGGATTTGTTTCCAATGCTTAGTATCAGATGTTCAGTGTTATGGAGCATATTTATCGAGAGCTGGTGGTGGAGTTCTATAGTACATTTCGGTTTGACCACAGGTCGTCTGACTGGTCTGCTGAGACCATTTCTTTCTAGCTTAGGGGCAAGCCGAGATAGATGTCCCTTATTGAGTTTGCTATTGGTGTTAGGTTGTATAAACCCAATGAGATTCATAACCCTTATTTTCTGGATATTATTTCAGTTGCAGCTATTAAGAAGCTCACCGGCCTGGAGAAGGAGCAGGAGTGGTAGTTCATTGCCACGGGTAGTTATGGTCATAGATCCCCGTCTTACAGATTGATCTATGATCCCCGTCACCGTCTCATTCATCGACTGTTGACTTTCACCATTGTTAGACGACGTGAGGGACCAGAGAAGGTTACCCAGCCTGATTTGTTCTATTTGAGTTGTATTTTTAGGAAGAGTTTGGTTAATGTACCTTGGCGTTTAGCTCGATGGATGTCAAAGAGAGCTACAGGGACAAAGGACACGAGTAGTTTGTGTGGTGGTCAGTTTGTCACTGTTATTCATTCTAGGATGGAGTGGTTGACAGCACGGAGACTAGAGGCCCTTGACATCATTGAGTCATGCAGTATATATGGTGGTGATCCTGAGATGTATTATTGGGTTGCTACTACTTCGGTGGGGCAGACTTTGCAGCCACAACAGGCTAGGGTTGTTGCGGCTGGAGGAGATGCAGCTGCCGGTAAAGGAGAGGGTCGTGGCCGTAACAGAGGTTATGCGGCTGAGTTTGATCAGCTACAATAGCAGCTTTCTCAGATGGACCTCCGCCACACCCAGAGATTTGACAGTATTGAGCTGATGCAGAGGTAAAACTTCCATCAGATGAGTGCTCACATGGATTATTAGGATAACTTGTTTGCTTAGTTTTTCGGTCCAGCTCAGTTACCCTATCAGCCTTTTCAGTACCAGATGCCACCCGAGTTCTTCCCAACACCACCACCAGATAGGCAGGAACATCCCACCAGCATCATAGCATAGAAGAAGAAGAAGAGGAGGAGGATAGTGATTAGGATGAGATGCATCCTTTGTGGTTCTTGATTTCAGACTCTAATATTTTTATTATTCGTAGTACTTTATTTATGTTTAGATATTCTAGTTTTACATTTGGTTTGTGTATATATTGTTTAGTTAGTTTTTTTTATTTGGTATCGTTTAATTATGTTTGTTGATTGCCCTTTAGAATTGTGTTGTGAGCACGCGAGATGCTGGCAGTAAGTTCAGCGAAATTGGAAGCAAGGAATTTTGAGAGTGACCTTTTGACCTTGTTTTACCCGTAACTCACACGTTATTCCAGAGGAGTTTTTCTGTCTTATTTCTTTTCTCTTTTTCCCATTTTTAGTTTTTCATTTTTGTACAATGAGGACATTGTACATCTTTAAGTAGGGGATGGGAGAAAAAAGAAAAAGTTGAGTTTCCTTATAATTGTCTTATAAAAAGTAAGTAGATAATGTTGTAAATTAGTTTACTTTTATTCCATTAAAATATGTAACTAGGAGGTTATGAGTTGCCCATTTTTCAATCAAATTTTTAAATTTAAAATTTCTGTTTTCTAGAAATAAATTATTTTGTAACAATGTAGGTTAAATTTAAAATTTTCTACACTTTTAATGAATCCTTAAACGATGAACACTGTTATTTAGCTTCATTATATGATGTATTGATAGGCAATTATATAAGAGTTTTTGTGACACCCACCAAATTAGGACTACTAATTAGTGCCCAATCAAGTGTAATACATGTAATTAGTTCTGTATTAGGCTAATTAATGTATCAATATATATATTGTTGAATATATACAAGTATGCGATTTGATTAAATCGTACAAGTTTCAAATCGAATGTAATTCGGTTCAATTAATATGGACGTTAGTGAACAATTTTATTAAATAATATGACATTATTTAATAACTCTATTTTATCCAAAATATTATTTATATAATATTTCAACTCAAATTCGTATCGTACAACCAACAATTACGCGATTAAAATAATAAATGCGTGAACAATCGAAACAAGAATAAGTTATATTTTATAACTCAAGTAAAAGTATTTGATGAAATACTTCAACAAAAACATTAATAAATATTCGTGTTTTAAAATAATTATTTAAACGTTTAAACGACCGGGAAAACGAACACCGCCCGGAGCGCGAATGCGGGGACTAAAATTTGGGAGACTTTCTCTCCCCTAACTCCCCCCAAACCGGCCCACCCCTCTCTCCCTCTTTCATTTCATCATTTCCAAACACACACCCACTCACCTTTTCTCCCTTTCCTCTCTAAACATAACCACCACACCACCACCATCCATTTCCACCAAAAAGCACCACAAAACGACATCAAATTACAAAACTCGTTTGGAAGAAAAGATTCACGGAGTCATGATCTACGTTTCCACCTTTTCGGATTTCTCCGGCGCTAAGTCGTAAGTTTTTCGACAAAACTCGAAACTCTCCGATTTTACTTATTTTTACTTGTTTGTGGGTTATTTAAGCTTAAAATGTCCAAATATGGGCTGGGTAAAAGTTTCAATGTCAAACGGAAACTGGAAAACATGTTTTCAGCCCAATTTCTGGCCAACAGCCCGTTATGTCGCAGAGGCTCCAGGCCACCTGCGACACAAGCTCTTATGTTGCCAAATCATGTCTTATGTCAGATATAGCGACATAAGCCTCTATGTCGCACTACATCACGGATGTCGCATGTAGCGACACAAATAGTTATGTTGCAATAATTTCGGACGTCGCATATAGCGACACAAAACACTATGTCGCCAAACTTATTCCTGTAGCACTTAGCGACACAAGCCCTTATGTCACAGTCATGATCTGCGACACAACAGACTATGTCGCACTTAGCGACGCAAAAGCTTATGTCGCACCTAGAGGTCCTCTAGGTTGGTTGTTGTTTTGATTGAAACCGGGTGGAAAATTTTGTTGTCGAGCAGGAAACTGAGCATAGTAGACGGTGCCATCTGCTTCTTCGTATTCAACTTGGTATTCACCAGGTGGTTGCGGATTGGTGCAGTGTTGACAGACTTGCACTTGGTGTACTTGGTGCTGTTGTTTCTTAAGTCCTCCAAACTGTTTGACAAGTGAGTCCATTTTCTCCGTTAATACCTTAATTGCTTCGACTGGAATTGAATTTGATGCGGCGAGAGGTGCTGAAGATGTTGAGTGATCTCCAGAGTTCCAATCGTGGTGATGCATAGTCATGTTCTCTATAAGGTTCCATCCTTCTTCGTCGGTCTTTGCCATGAAGCTTCCTTGTGTGGCAGCGTCGAGGGTGGTTCGGTGGTTAGGGTCTAAACCATTATAGAAGGTACACAATTGTGCGAATTTGTCGAGTCGATGATTAGGGCATTTCTTCAAGGCTCCTTTGAATCGTTCCTATGTGGTGTATAATGACTCATCAAAAGCTTGGTGGAAATTCATGATGTCATTTCGAAGTTTGGTTTGTTTTGAAGGCGGAAAGTACTTGGTTAGAAACTTTGTTGCCATCACAGTCCATGAAGGGATAGAGCTTGTCTCTAAACCTTCAAACCATGTTTGGCATGATGTGTGAGCGAATAAGGGAAAAGGTACAAATGGATTGCGTCTTGACTATTTCCGTTTTGTTTGTAGGAGTTTGAAAGAGATATGAATATGTCGAGGTGAGAGTTTGGATCATCATTGGGTAATCCATGGAATTGACAGTGGTTTTGGATTAGTTGGATGATGTGGTGCTTAAGCTCGAAAGATTTATCAGGGGTTTCAGGGTAGAGAATTGGTCCTCCTCTTCCTTCGATAGAGGGTTTACTGTTGTTAGATAGAGTGATGCGTTCAGCCATTGCTTGTTTTAGTGCGGATTGCTTCTTTTCTAGTCGAATGGTACATATTATAAGTTCTGGATCAGGGAAATTAAACAGTGGTGCAGATCTAGGGGAACAGGTCATACACTAAAAAGGAAAGACAAGAAAGTAAATACTTGTTTTTGTGTTTTTTTAGAAGGTTTTATCTTAAGGGTTTACTAGAATTAGGATTGGTTGGGCCTCTGTATCGGACACTTAGTCTCCCCGGCAGCGGCGCCAAAAACTTGTTGCGCCCCCGAACGGTCGTATGAAGACGACATACGGATCGCAATCGGTTTATTTTAAATTTATATTTACTGGGGTCTTAGTATGACTTACTAATACTGAACCAAAGGCTAGTAGATGGTAAGTATGACCTAGAGTCGTTCTTAAAGAGAAACTGAATTGAAACGGAGGTGATCCAATCAATCTTTCTTTTCTAGTAAAGGTTTTAAAAGAGTGCGTTGGGGGGTTTTGGTTCAGTTAAATAAGTAAACTAAATAAAGCGAATAAAAGTGTAATAGTAAATCAGATAATAAAAGTAGTATTTGTTGTGAGTTTGTTAGCTAATAATGTGGGAGGATGACTCTTATGGGAAAATGATTATCTAAATTGGAAATGTTTAGTGGATTCAACACCTAGTGGTATAACCAATAAGTTCCCTATTAGTCGGTTATCAACTAATATGTCACGAGGAACTAAGGTGTCATGATTCTGATCAGACAGACGATGCTCAACTCTCCACACTCTCCTATGAGGGAGTCAGTGACCCGTATTATTGAACGTATTCGCTCGTGGGTGAAGGAATAGAGTAGCAGGTCATTAGCAAGTCTAACCGTTCTTAATACCATAAAGATTTCAAATCTATTAAACAATTAACTTAGAATTTATGTTCGGACTTATTAACCAATTCCTATTAATGAAACTTAAGGATGATAAACAGGGGAACACGTTCAAGGTTCTTGCGTACCTTACTTTTGGTTTCATATTTTAAGGAAAGGATATCAGTGTAACTTAGATTCCAAACTTGCCTTTCTCATCACTATTAACAAATCCCTAGGTTTTCATAAATGGTTATTTAGCCTGTAGCCTACCTACTCTAATCTAATCTAAATTAACTAATCTAATTAAAATGCTGACGGCTTTTTGCATAAAGTTAAACCCAGACCATGTCAGAAAATGCTATGGTGATTCACAGTGTATTTAATCGTTTACCGATATTTCCATTATGAATTTAATTGCTTCGCCATGTTCACATGATAAGTACATTGTGATCGAAAATGTACAATACTCATGGCAAGTCCACGTAATCACATTGCATTTTATGATGCTTGCATGACGTTACAGTTAAAAACATAGTTTTTACACAGATAACTATTGACCAAGTATCAAGGTTCGTGACTCCTCTTTACAGGGTTACAATCACGTTTGTTAATCGAAAGACGAATATAAGTTTTAGGTTTAAAATCATAAGATAAGTCCGTTCATAAAGTTTCTGTTTTATAATGTCGATCCATAATACAACTACCTTCGGTCGTTACCGGCTTCCATACGTATGTACTTTGCTTAAAAGCATTTCCAGCACTATACCGAGTAAACAGTCGAATAGGGGCCATCATATTATGTCACGACATATTTAAAGTCATCCCACAATTATATATGCTAACTACATCACAACAAATACAATAGTAATATACTCGCTAATCATGGCAAAAACTAATTCTAGCATAATTAAAGCATACATATTTAATTAAGATAGAATATGATAGAAAGAACCCGGATTATAATGCGAAAAGGAATAGACTTGAATTAATAAGCGTAAATCCAAGCGTACACCAAAGATTACAAAATGTTCCCTAGCTTTCGTTCTACTTTAAACAAGTTCCTTAACTAGCCTGACACTAATTTTGAAGTAAGCAAATAGAATAAGAAAGTAAAGAGAGAATTATGCCTGATGCATATGGGACATCTTCAAATGGAAGCCTTGGGGCTGTATTTATAGGGAAAATGTGGCTCACATTAGCATCCCTAGGCTCACACTAGAAAAAGAGTGAAAGGTGGTGCACCGGGTATGAAAAAGTAGCGGCTGGCGGCTGGCCGGCGGCGGCTGGCTGCCATCTATCCCGGTCCGTCGTCTTTCGCTGCGTTGCTTAATTCGTGCGTATCTTCTTCGTTATGCGTCCATTTGCGTTGATTCTTTTTGCGCTGGATTCGTAATTCAAAAATGAAGACTTTGATGTAAAGATATCCCAAAAATATGTCTCCTATCTCCAGATATTGCATACGAATCATTTGGATCTTCCGGCGGGCGTAGAATCTTCATTCTTTATCCGTTTTTGTTGATTCTTCTTCTGTTGGATTCGTAATTTGAAAGCGAACATCTTGGGTGAGATGGATGTTGATGATGGGCATTTTTGTCTTGAAATCTCGTTTTGATGCCTTGAATCTTCAAACGTGTGTGGAATCTTCGTTTTTCATCCGTTTTGCTTGATTTTTATCGTGCAAACTTGTTTTGACCATCTTGGCATAATATCATTGATTTGTATTAGTTTTGAGTTTAAAATGCCAAGAATCGTTCTAGAATGAGAGAGATATCGGTAGTAATAACATGACTTTTTACGCGATATCAACATCACATGATGAACTATCTGATATTTTAAAATTAAAGTTCAATCTATCCCTTTGAAATTCTCAGATTTGTTACAAGATTTTCTAATCTTAAATAGAATACATTTTTAAAAGAAAAATTTGGGTTGAAAAATGACTAACATAGAATGCCTTCTAGCTATGTTCCCTAAAAATGCCTTAAAAACAAAACAAAGTTATAAAGAGTCTACCAATATTTATCGATTTATAACTTAGGACAATCACACTTCTTTTCCCTCGTTCCCCACTTAAAGTAAAGCAATGTCCTCATTGCAAAACAAGGAATCGTAAAATAGGGAATAGAAAAGAAGTGAACAGAAAACTCCCATGATCTTGAAGAAAAGTGCTTTCTTGATCTGATTCTGAAAATATACAACAACTCACTTCCGTAGGCATCACTGTTGCATTTAGCGTATGCAACAAACCTTTAAACCCCTCGGTATCCCGAGTGGACGAGTTATAGTCTTGTGAGGGTTTTCAGGGAACACACCCACAAAGTTCAGAACTGCAAACAAAAACAAGAAAACAAAAAGTAGAACAAGAAAACAAAATATAAAATAACTAAAAATTAAAACTACTTATTAACAAACAGAGCAGACAACATAATCTTGTCGCAAAAACAACCCTTCCAACCGTCGGCTGGTGCGCACAACCACCGGTTGAGACTCTGTGCAAACCAAATTCAAAATCTTCGCTCCATTAAATATTAAACTATATAACAAACATATACAGATAATTAACATATAAGCAATTTTATACAAAATATATTTTTTTAATTTTTTAATTTTGTAATATATTTTTTTTAATTTTTTTTTTATAGTTTCCAACTTAATCGAATAAGCACCCGTTCCCCGATAGAACATCAGTCCAACCGGTTAAGTGTTCCCCGGCAGCGGCGTCAAAAACTTGATGCGTGTGAAAGCGTATAGTTTTATTATTTATAAAGTACAGGATATACCAATCACTACTATCACACAACCAGGCAAGAATACCCGATCGAAATAGTATAGTTATGGTAAGTCCAGGTCGAACACAGGAACACATGAACGATGTTATTCAATTAAATTGGAATTATTAATAAAACATATAAGATAGGAGGTACGTTTTAGTTCCGTACGAACGTTCAATATAAACTAAATAACTAAACCAAACAACATAAAACAAGATAAGAGGAACAAATAAACAATTGGAGATAGACATGTAATTGCTTAGGTTCTTCCGCTCAGATTCATATTATCCAGTTCATGTGTTTTGATTGTCTGGTTGTGATTCCTTTTATATCAACTTAGATACTAATCAAAGAGTCCAAGTTAAATGTCAATTAGTTTCCGGTTCTGGTTAACTAATATCTACAACCTAGGGTCCCACATTAAACATCAATCCGACGTCAGAAGAATGTTGCTCTATTGCGTGCTTTTTCCCTAGATTGTGCATTAAGTGTTCACAACTTGTTATGATTATTCCTCGCGGTATGACTCAACAATACCTACTAATAATCTCTTATTAGCTCATTCATTTTAGATTGATTAATTACTATGCTCTTGACCTATCAAACTCAATATATTTAGCAATGACTATAAACCTAGATTCATAATCATTAATAATCAATAACATCAAAGGAACTCAATCTCAATGACACTATTAATCACGTTAAGTAGCAACTAATAATCACCAATAAACAAGGATTCACAGATAACATAACAATCTTTAATCAGATAATTGTTACAAAACACAATTACAACCATCAAATAATCATAATCAAAGGTTATTACACTAAACAATATACATAACATCTAATCGATGATTCAATTATACAAAATAAGATTCATAATCTCAAAACAAAATACATAGACATGTTTAGAATTGAAATTGGAAGATGATACGCAAACCGAATTGTGAACCGAATGACATAGAATCGATAGGAATCGATCCTAGCTTTTTTACGGCTCCGATTCGTCATCATTTCGCTCCCAAAATGGGGGAAAACCCCCTCTGGTCGTCTCTGGTCGAATTAGGGTTTGTAATATGAAGTTCTTCTTTGAAAACCCTAAAAACGGAATTAAATAGCTGAAAAGTGATCCATACGGCGGATGGATTATTCCATCCAGCGTATGGATGTAAAAGCCCATAAAATCCAACCCTCGTACTCTATCAGCCCACTTTTTCAATCCATCCGCCGGATGAATGAATCTATCCGCCGGATGGATGCAAAACTATTCCAAGTGGTCAAAATGAAAGTTGTAACCCTCTCTGTTAGCTAAATTCTTCAAGTTGAATCACCTCAATCGGAGTTCGTATGAGGGATTTATGGCCAAAATACTAATGCATGGTTGGAAACTCAGCTTTTGCACTTTTCTCCCATTTTCATCTCATTTGATTCATTCTTCTTCCGATTCGAGCTTCATTTACACTTCGATCCAATTCTCTCTTGTCTATCTTTTCAATCTCAAAGCTTCTTTTCTTCACGATTTAGCTCGTTTTCTGTTTCTTTTCAATCCAAGCTCTGATAACACACCTATCGCTGATGGGTTGACTCCATAAGGGGGTGTGGGTTGCACCCGAATCACTGCTACCAATGGGTTGAGCCATTGTAGCAGTCTGTAGGTTTCCCTTTTTAGAGTCATTGGACTTTCGGGAGTCCAGCGAGGCAGTTCAAGGCTGGGTTTCAGCAAGAGTGCCCGCAGAGACAGAACGTTCAGTCTCTGTTTCACCCTTGGCGTCCTTAGACGTCTTCTTTTTGCTATGTCCCTGATCCTTTAATGTCAGGGACCCTAGTTTGGATTTTCTTTTGGTGGTTGGTGGATTTTTATTTGGTGGTTGACCAACTGTAGTCACTGGGGGTGTTGTCAGTGACATGGTCGATTGGGGGGCATGATCTGACAGTTGTTCAATAGTTATAGGCTGGGGTGCAAGTATCTCCTCTGTTTTCATGAAAGCAGATAGAGACACTGTCACTGGTTTAGAAAAGTTTTGACTGTCTACCAGGGTTGTTTCAAAAAATTTGAATGAAACTTTATCATAAGCCTTGAACTGATTTTTAAAGATCAGTGAAAGAAACTTAGAATAAGGTGCATATTTAACCCTTGTAGCCTCAGTGACTCTATCAATTAGTTCTTCAAAAATCACACTTGCATAATCAACTCTAAAGGTGTTGATTAGTGACCAGTTAATCCGTGCTCAAAGAGTGAAGAATTTTTGAAAGCAGGGCATTGGTGATTTGTAAGAGCAGGGAGAATAAAATATTTTATCTCCACATACTCTGTTTTTGGGTACAGATGATTTTCCAAACAATATGATTTTGATATCGTAATGACAAAATCCTTACACACTGCAAAAGCTCGAAGAGTTTTAACTTCTGCAGTGTCACTAAGTTTTGTTAGAAGATTTTGATTTCGTCATTATAGAAAAGAAGAATTTCCGCTTAAAGTTTTTGAAAGAAAAAGTTTTATGAAAATAAAGAAAGTGTAAAGATTAAGATGGGATTAAGTTTCTGATTTATAGAAGCGCCTCTTGATTTTCTTGTGGTTAAAACTTAATCAACGTGGTCGATGATGATGGTGAGTAGTAGTGGTAGTGGCATAGGGGTAATGATGGTAGACTGGTGGCATTAATGGTGATTGGAGAGGTGTGCCAGAAAAATGCACTGACGTAAGAGAGAGAATGTCAGAATGTGCAACTTTTACGTTGTACCTCAAAATGATTATTTTTGAAATCCGTAATCTAACCGCCATTAGCCAATATAACAGGGAGTCACTGATATATATAATCAACAAGAGTTGATTATCTACCAAAAAGAAATGTAAGTATCAAAGAGAAATAAAAATAATCTTCTATCTGGCTGAGAGTCTAACTCACTGATTTAAACACAACTTAGAATACTGAATAAATCATTGAGATGTAGTCACAACGTTGATATAAATCACATTTATCATTTTTGAATACTTACATTATTTCTTAAGAAAAAATGAGTATAGATTATGTTGATTATAAATTGTATAACATATTACTGCATTAACTTTCACTGATCTAGTTACAAACTTAGAATACTAACAAGATCAGTTAGAGAAAACATAGATCAATGATATAAAACTCATATAAAAACATAAGAAGTACTCATGCGACTTTCTAAATTATAAAACTAGCTAAACATACCTAACTGACAATTACACTTACTGATTGAATCAGTTGATGTAAATCGATAAGTGAATGTGCTCTGCTAAAGCTATATTTCACACAGTCATTTTATTCAAAAGCATAAAAGTAATTTAAACAACAATAAATAAATGAGCTCAGGGAGTTCATTTATTCATTGAGGTTTAACATACCAAGCTCGCTGATGAGATAATTAAATCTTTTCTCATCCAGAGGTTTTGTAAACAAATCAGTGAGTTGATAATCAGTTGGAATGAAATGAAGTTCAATATCACCTTTCATCACATGGTCCCTGATGAAATGATATCGTACATCAATGTGCTTTGTCCTTGAGTGCATCACTGGATTATTGGCAATGGCTATGGCACTTTGACTATCACAGTAGATTGGTATTTCATTGAAGTCAAATCCATAGTCAGCGAGCTGATTTCTCATCCAGAGAATTTGAGTTGTGCAGGCACTTGCAGCAACATATTCAGCTTCAACGGTTGAGGTTGAAACTGAATTATGTTTCTTGCTGGACTAGCTTACAAGCTTTTCTCCAAGAAATTGACAGCTACCAGAAGTGCTTTTTCTATCCAGCTTGCATCCAGCATGATCAGAATCTGAATATCCTTTCAGAGAGAAATCTGAACCAGATGGGTACCAGAGACCAAGATTGGGTGTACCCTTCAGATATCTGAATATTCTTTTAACAACGAGTAAATGAGATTCCTTTGGACCATCTTGATACCTAGCACAGAGACATGTAGCAAACATAATGTTTGGTCTACTTGCAGTTAGATACAGCAGCGACTCGATCATACCTCTATAAGCAGTAATGTTTACAGATTTACCATCAGGGTCAGCATGTAGTTTCACTGCAGGTGACATGGGTGTAGCAAGGGATGAACAGTTGGTGAATTCAAATTTCTTTAATAAATCTTTAACATACTTTCCTTGGTTTATAAAAATTCCAGCTTTGGTTTGTTATACTTGAAGACCAAGGAAAAATGTTAATTCACCCATCATGCTCATTTCATAACTTTTTGTCATAACGTCATAGAACTCCTTGCACATGTCACTGTTAGTAGACCCAAAAATGATATCATCCATATAAATTTGAACTAATATGACATCTCTCTTATCTCTTTTGATAAATAGTGTGCTGTCAATCTTACCTCTGACATAGCCACACTTTATCAAATAATCAGAGAGAGTATCATACCAGGATCTATGAGCTTGTTTTAGTCCATAAAAGAGCTTTTTCAAGTTTATACACATAACCAGGGTTTTTGGAATTGATGAATCCGGGTGGCTGTTTGACATATACTTCTTCCTGCAGCTTGCCATTCAGAAAGGCACTTTTTACATCTATCTGATAGGCTTTAAATTTCTTGTGAGCTGCATATGTCAGAAATAGTCTGATCGACTCAAGTCTAGCCACTGGTGCAAAGGTTTCGTCATAGTCAATACCCTATTGTTGACAATAACCTTTAGCAACCAGCCTTGCCTTGTTTCTGACCACGACTCCATCAGCATCCCTTTTGTTCTTAAATACCCACTTTGTTCCAATCACTGATTTACCAGCAGGTTGCGGCACTAGCTTCCAGACTTTGTTTCTTTCAAATTGTGCCAATTCTTCTTGCATGGTAGATATCCAGTTGTGATCAGTGAGTGCTTCATCAACCTGCTTTGGTTCCATCATAGACACAAAACTAACAAACAGACAGAAGTTAGTAGTTGATGATCTCGTCTGGACCTTGGACTGAGGATTACCAATAATCAATTGATTATCGATACGTTTTGTCCACTTAGTCATTCGCTGAGGTTCAGCAGCAACTTGCCTATCCATTGATGGTCCAGATGGCAGATCAGTATTAGAATTGTGAGAATTATTATTACTTTGTGAACTTTAGTTTGAACATAGAGGTGGTGATGGTTGATTATCAGCGGGTAAGGGTGATGTTCCTGAAATATTCTCAGCTGAGGTAGAGCTAGAGATTTTTTCAGAGACATTACCTTCATCCTCAGAATCAGATGAGAAGTTTTTGTATTTCTCATTGATTGGCTTTCCCTTGACTGATGAGTCACTATCCATTTCATTAAAAACAATTTTTTCATATTCTGTTGGATCAGTGAGTGACTCATCAAAAGTAACATCCATTGACTCCTCAATGCATTCTCTTCGTTTATTGTAAACTCTGAAAGCTTTAGAGATGATTGAGTAGCCAACAAATATTCCCTCATCAGCTTTTGGATCAAACTTTCCTAAGTGATCTCTTATGTTTAAGATGTAGCAAGTACTACCAAAAACATGGAGAAAACTTATGTCCAGTTTTCTCCCCTTAACACCTCATATGCTGTCTTATCATGTCGTTTGACAATCAGTGACCTATTCTGAGTGTAGTAGGCAGTACTCACTGCTTCAGCCCAGAAGTAGGTCTTAAGACCAGCATCAATGAGCATTGACCTGGCATATTCAATCAAGGTTCTATTTCTCCTCTCTGCCACCCCATTTTGTTGGGGTGTTCTAGGTGCTGAAAAATTTTGAGAAATACATTTTGAATCACAAAAATTTCCAGGTCAATATTTCTAAATTCAGTACCATTATCAGATCTTAAATGTTTTACCAGACTACCATTTAAGTTCTCCATTTTCTTGATAAAGGATATGATCTCACTAGCAGCATCACTCTTGGCTTTAACAAAGAATACCCAGGTGTATCTGGAATACTCATCTACAATTACCAAGCGGTATTTCTTCCAACCAAGATTTGGAGTACTCACTGGACCAAACAGATCCATGTGAAGTAGGTGGAAACATTTAGTCATTGATGAGACTTGTTTACTTTTGAATGAAGAGCTGTGATGCTTTCCCTTCTCACATGCTGAACATAGCTTATCTTTGTCATAAGACAATTTTGGAAGTCTAGTGACTAGACCATTTTTGCTTAATTTATTGATAACTTTTAAGTTCAGATGTGAAAGTCGCTTATGCCACAACCATTTTTCTTCTGAAACGGTTCTGGAATAAAAACATGTTCCTGACTTAGCTGAGGCCATGTTGACCACATAAGTATTCCCTTTTCGGTTAGCAGCAAATACAGTACTTCCCTTCTTGTTGTAAACAACACCAGCCTCATGATCAAATAGTACCTTGTTCTTGGAGTCACAAAACTGACCGATGCTCAATCGATTATGCTTCAGTCCCTCCACATATGCCACTCGCTTAAACAACACATTACCATTGGACAAGACACCATACCCTCTCGTCTTGCCAACCTTGTTGTCACCAAATACTACATCAGGACCTTTTTCATCCTGCTAGTCGCTGAGCCAAGACATACACCCAATCATGTGTCTGGAACATCCGCTGTCCAGATACCAGATAGTCTCTCTAAGAATGCCTTTATAAAGAGTTTCAGGATCCCATCCAGACGCTGAACATTTTTGAGCTACTTCCTTGATATCTTCATGGAATTCAGCGTCATCAGCCATCAAACAGTAATCCTTGTTCAAGCAAACCATTGCTTCTTCATCGTCAGATGATGAGGATGAGTCAGAGTCAATGAATAAACCTTCTTCAGCGACAAAACCTTTTCCCTTCTTTTTCCCATATTTGGACATTGCCTTCAGCTTCTTGTATTTTGCCTTGTACTTGTTGTACTTGTCATCTCTGAAGCTTGGCTTTGGTTCAGGGATTGGGTTTACTGACTTTGATCTACAATCAGCTGCAAAGTGACCAGGTTTGCCACACTTGTTGCATTCACCTTTTGATTGGAAATTATCAAATGAAGGAGCACTAGCGAATCTTTTTGATCTGGTGTTCCTTCTGAAATTAGAAACCATCATGGCCATGTCTCTTTCCAGCTTCTCCAGACCCTCATCATATTCATACTTTAGTTGATCATCAACCTGATCATCTTCTTCATCAACTTTCAGCGACTTAAAGCTCAGCTTGGAGGCTTTTGACTTCTGTCTCTGATCGATTTCATCAAGCTCAGCTACAAGGGCATTAGATATCTTCTGACTTCCAAGAGTTGCACGTATATGCTCACTCTGATCAACTTGCTTCTCAGACTGCTCCCAGTTGAGCAAAATGCCATAGACTTAAGTAAGATTCAAAGTTGTATAATCATTCCTCTGTCTGGTGCACGTTGCAATGGTTCCCCAGACTTTCCTTGGCAGCAACTCCAGAAACTTCTCAACAACAAATCTCTGTTCCTTACCTATACCAGCCTTCTCCATTTTGTTCATCAGCGACTGGTAGGATAGAGACTCATTGGGCTCCATGGAAAACAACTCGTATTGTCGAGTGAGATTCACTTCCCTGCATCGAATAATATCAGGAGTTCCAATATAGATATTTCTCAGGGTATCCCACATGTCTTTAGCAGTCTTACAAAGTCTAACAGATTCAAACACTTCATCAGGGAGTGCCATGCCTATGTAGATTTTAGCTTGTTTATCCAACCTAACCAATCGTCTATCATCATCCGAGCACTGTTCCTCTCTCTTGGCCACAACCATTTCTGGTATAGCAAGAGTAGTAGCTGTAGCAATAACAGCAGGAACAATTGTGGTTGAAATGTGGGGACCATTGGTTATTGTATTGCAAAGATGATCATCAATGAGGTCCAAAAACATCGTCATCCGGGACATCCAGGTTTCAATCCTAGAGGGATCAAACGCTGGAGGTTTGGTAGTAGAACCATTTCCCTTTTGATACTCAGAGTCAACACAATTGTACTTTACTGATTCCATTGTAGATCTGATTAATTGATTTAAACCAACTCCGCTCTGTAACCAATTGAGAGTCCCGAATTCACTATTGATTAGTGAAATGGAATCGCAATAAGTAAAGTTTAATTGTAGAAGGGGGGGGGGGTTGAATACAATTAAAAACTTTTCCTGAATTTAACCAAGTTACTTAGACAGTTTTTAATTGTTTTATACAAACAGAGAATGCAATAATAGATATGACAATATCAAAGTAAAGGAGTAATAGTAGCTGAATGGTGAATGATAGTGCCCCTGACGTTGGATCTAGATGACAATTGACTACAATTGAAATGCGGAATCAATCAATTGCAAGTATTGCTAACAAACACAAACCGAAACAAATGTATTTGAACAAAGTAAACGTGTATATCAGCTTGTATAACGAATTGGGAACGATTACAAAGTGGTTTTGTCGTCAAATTGTGCTAGGGTTTCATCCAACCCTAGCCTGAAACCCGTAGGTTTGTATTTATACTAAAAGTCTGCCGACATGCGTCACTTGTGGAAGTGTCACATGTGGCCGCCTTCATGCGTCACTTACCTAAGTGACGCTATGCGTCACTAAGGCAAGTGACGCCTAACCTAAAACGTAAGTGTCGCATATAACAAAAACTATATTTTCACTATACGACTAACGACACTTATTACAACTCGATAGACCAACTGACAGACAACCTAATATGCATCAACAAACTCCCCCGTGTCTTCAGCTTGGTCTTCAAAATCTTCAAAATCTTCAAGTTTAGCATTTAGCTCCAACCTTCTGGGAATGTACCTCCAGCGTCTATTCCCACCTTTAAACATATCTCGACCACCCTTGTGAACTTTGAAGCTTCCTCTAAATCAGCTTGATTGTACTGAAGTTTAATCTTGTAGAGAGCTTTCAAGTCTTTCTTCGTTAAGTTTATTAGGCTGATCGGATTGAAAACACGAATAGACTTTCCCACAAATTCCTTAATCGGCCATTCTCCCCAAACATCCTGTGCTTGTACCACAACTGTCTTTGTAGAATATTCGATTACAGCTTCTTGAGTTACAGAGTCAAACCACCAATATTTAAGATCGCGTAAGAAATCCAGTGGCAACTCTTGTAAGGGAACAGTCTTAAGACTAGCAGCTGGTGGATAATGATATTTCACAATCGGTTGTTGAGTTCTCAAATCAATCTTCTTCTTGTATGAGTATCGAACTCCCAGTTCTGGTCTAATCCACAAATATTTCTTGCTATAAATCTCTTTTCTCAAAATTCTCTGAAAAAGGACTCCTCAAGTATTTTCAGAGTGATTAACGATATTTAGCTGAGCAAGACGATTCAATTCAACCTTCGGCAAAGTGCTAATATGATTAAATCTCGGTTTGAAGTATTGCACGCCGTCACTTCTCTTTATCAGAATCAAAAAGTTATCAACATCGAACTTCCAACTTTTGATCAACCCAGTCAATTCACCTCTAACCAGATAAGTTTTACACGTTTTCAATTCAGGTGCAATTGACTTATAAACCACTTGCGGTTTCGAAATTCCAGAAGATGTAGATGCGGAAACTGATTCAGCAGTAGATTGTCCCATTGGAGGTTCTGCCTCATCCTCGAAAGAATCTGTTTCGATAACCGGAGCATCAAAATCAAATGCTTGAGCAGGTTGCCTTAACACTGGCTCCAGTTCACGTTCAGGTGCCGGTTCTTGATTAGGATTATCCATGTATTCCTCATCCGACCCTGGAACCTCAGCATCCATCTCAATATCATCGGGATCAAAAGATCTATCAGCTTCATCAAATCTATTAACCAAACTCTGCAGATATGTCAGATTGACATTTGAGTAGTCGGCTGCAATCGGAGTCGGTTATCCCGGAACATCAACAAAATAATCTAAAGCGATATTTTCATTTAGTTCAGAAGATTGTACATTTTCTGGTTCAGGAGGAGGAGTTACATTTGTTTCTAACTCTCTAGGAGTATCCTCCCCCAAAACGATTGTAACAGACTCCAACTCTAAGACCCTAGACGACAGATTCGTCACCTGAAGCTGGAGATTGTCAACCTCAGCAGCCTTGAGCTCCAAATCTTTAATCCGAGAAGCCTGAGCAGCAATCAGAGCCTGTTGATCGTCAAACCTTTTCTGCAAAAGATCCATCTGAGCCAAAATCATCTGAAGTGATGGCATGTCAGACGGTGGTGGTGGTTGTTGTCGCTAAGAGGTCGGTTCCTCGATAACCACTAAAGTCCGCTGGCGTCTTCTATGAGGTAAATCAGCATAAGAAGGTGAAGACCCAGCAGGACGTTTGCCTGGATTCCTTGGGATGTGGACCCTGACAGTAGAGATCCGTCTCAATATACGCTTAAAGCATCGAGGATCGGCAAGTTGAATACCATCAAGAGCGGTTGGTGGGGGCACGTCACCCTCAGAATCGGGTGGAGTGGGCCCACCATCATCAGAATCATCATCAACCCGATCAACACGCTCAATATCATCTAAATCCTGAGCGATTTCGGTGTCAACCAGGTCATCCTCATTAACCGGAGGAATCACATCATCCTCAAAACCATCATCGATCGGTGCAACATAGTTCTCGTTGACTATGTGCCCAAAAAGCTCACGGTCTGCCAAAATTTGCTCACCCTTTGGCGCGAGCTTGCAGTCATTGAAGACTCTAAGAAGCATCGATGTCGGCACCAGAAGGGATCTCTGATCTGGAGCTATGTCAAGATTCAAATCATTTAGCAATAACTGCACAAACCTTGGATACTGCAACCATTTATCCTTACCAGCTCGGATATTCTCCACCATGTTGCCAAAAATGTAATCGCTGAAGTTGTACGGCTTATTGTAGACGAGGGCCAACATGAGAGATAATGTGAGATGACTAGCAGCGTCATATCCTCCCTTCCTCGGAGATAAACAAACAATGACGATATGACATAAATATCTCCAAACCCGGCAGAGATATTGCTTGTGAAAATCAGTAAGCTGATTCGCTGGATAACCCATGCGCTGTAGTCCCCCGTAGAAAAACGTTGTAGGGAACACAGTGGGCATCGTAGAGTTGTCAGCAAACTGGAGAACCCGTCTATTAGAATTCTCAGTGATCTCGATCTCTTCACCAAACATTGTTGAAACAATCCTTGGAACATCACCCTGAACCCGTATTAACGCATGATCGTAGAATTCTTCAACTTGATTCATATAAACCGGAGTGGAAGCAGTGATGGAGTAATGAATCCTCGAGCGTCGAAGGAACTCGATCATCGGTCTAAAAGGAGCTGAATTGGCATGCGTAGATTCCAGAAATGCCGTGATGTTGTGTTGAGTGTTGGTACGGCGATAATAGTTCTGTAGGTCAGCCATCTGTAAGCTAAATTGCAAACCAAAAATAACCGAAATCGTTATAGAGTTAGCCCGAACACAGATAGGTTAAAAAACGAAATTTGACTTTAGGCGTCACTTATGGTAAGTGACGCATGGCCACTACTGACACTTAAGAAGTGTCGCAAGATACAGTGCTCAAAATTAAAATTAAAGTATAGCTTCACTTATGGTAAGTGACGCTATCAAGCGTCACTGATGTAAGTGACGTTTGTATTTCGTGAGTCAATGTATACGACACTTAAGAAGTCACGGGTGAAGAACATGAGACATTTAACATAGTGACGGTATCCTAAGGGAGTCACTTAAGAAGTGACAGTATAAGTGACGTATTGACATAGGCGTCACTTAGACAGTCACTTAAGGGAGTGACGCATTATGGGGCATCACTAGGATGAGTGACGGACTTAACAAATAATTCAAGTATATGCGTCACTACAAGAGTCACTTAAGAAGTGACGCAAGAATAAGCGTCACTTATTGAGTGACGGTATGGGCGTTCAAAATTACCAAGTAGCGTCACTTGAGATAAGTGACGCACGAAGTGACGCAACGATGAAGATCATCGTGTCACTGTTCAAACCCAGATTTCAAAATTGGGGTTTTTGAAAATCGAAGTAAGGGGTTTGTGCGTATGATAAAGACGAGTATTACACACCCTTTATTACACGAAAACATTATCAAACAAGCACTAAATCAATCGATTTTCAATATTAAACCCAAACCGTAACCCTAATTCAAATTTACAGCATGAATAATGAACGATAAAGGTTAAGGTTAGTACCAAATAGATCGTGGGAATGAGGGGAACAAAGATAAAACACTGGAATGCACGGCAAAGCTCTAAAAATCACGAACAGATCAACGAAAATCGCACAGTCGAAGTGACGCAGAGACAGTATGAGTGTCGGTATGTCAGAGCAAGTGACGGTATAAGTGTTTGAAAAGTGGTGAGGTTGAGTGTCGTGGGGAAGAGTAATTATACACAAACCCTAGTGTGCGTCACTCAACCCGGCACTTATAGCGTAGCTTACCCCGACACTTAAAGCGTCACTACAGTAAGTGACGCAACATCGTATGCATCACTGGTAGCGTCACTTATGAAAGTGACGCGCAGTTCACTTTTAGTGAAAAAGTTGCGATTTTAGCGATTTTCGCTGTGATTTCGGTACTCAAATTTGAAAAGATAACTGTAACTTGGATAATATCTAAAATTAAACTAACTTAGATAAAATAAAAACACATACAGGAATGTAAATTTACAGCTAGAAAATTAACACATTCTTTTTGGTGACGGAGTTGATATAGTCTGGTTAGGAATCATATCGGAATAACATGCATTTATTAGGAACAGTAAGTGTTATTTCGATCATCAGTATATTTGTCCTCTTTAAATTTACTTGACATACTAAAAACACTTTTTATAAAAATTATTTCAAAATGATTATTAGTATATTTGTCCACTTAAACATGATACACTTACATCTAGGAGATATTTTATTATTATTGGTATGTTCATTTCGCTGTGGTTCCCACCATAGATATACATCTTAACATAAGACATAGACCATGTTTCCATTTACAGATAGAATATAAGAAAATCAATTTTAAGAATCAAGTCAGCGGTGACAGGTCTGTACTTACGTACAACAGAGCGACATAACTTGATTCAGGTTTAAGCAAAACCAAACTTGGTCAAACCATTTTGGCGACCTGGTAAGGTATCTTAATTTTAAAGACTTTGCAAGTACTTTGACTTGTGTTTGCTTAATTTTAAAGTATATATTAATAGAAGCCAGGTCTATACTTACGTATAACAGAGGAAACTGTCAATATATACCCCCAAATGATATCAAATAAACATCTTTCATGAAAGCATGTCTAGTATAAGTAAGAAATTAAGACTTTTGTCATACATCTAATGATGGTATACCACTTGAAATAGACAATTAATGATTAAGCTTCTTAAGACTTCTCAAAGAGTTTTGCATAACATGCCTACTAATATATCGTATGATGAAGACAATGTTTATAAAAACTGTTTTCAATACGTCAGATAAATCTACCGACACATCCAAGATAAACCTTAAATTTCCATTTTTATGCATGTCACCCGATGTACTATCATATTCCAAGTTGTTTACAGACACAACTTTAACGTCTATTTTTAAAATGTAGCAACCTTGCATTTCTTTAATACTAGAAAGTATAAAGTGTGACGGTTGCGTTTTTTTTTTTTTTTTTTTTTTTTTTTTTTTTTTTTTTTTAAATAAAACAATACTTTAAAAACAATCCAAGTCACAAATTACTTTTTTGTGTTAAAGAACCTTAGACCGATTATGTTGACTAATTCATCAAATCGGGCTCTAGAAAAAGCCTTAGTGAATAAGTCAGCATTTTGTTTTAGAGTATCTATATGGACAAGGTCGATAAGGTGTTTCTCATAGCAATCCCGTATAAAGTGAAACCTAATTTCTATGTGTTTGGTTTTAGAGTGTTGTACGGGATTGCGTGTGATTGATATGGCAGCAGTATTATCAATATGTATAGGAGTCATAGTTAAGAGTAACCCGTAGTTGTGCAATTGGTGCTGAATCCAAAGAACTTGAGAACAGCAGCTTGCAGCAGCAATGTACTCGGCCTCCGCTGTTGAAGTAGAAACCGTAGTCTGCTTTTTGCATTGCCACGACACCAATCGGGATCCAAGGAACTGACATCCTCCTGTTTTTGACTTCTTATTGATGTTGCAGCCACCGTAATCTGAATCTGAATAGGCAGAGAGCGTAAAATTCTTCTCATTGGAGTACCATAGACCGAGAGTGGGTCTATATTTGAGATAGCCAAAAATCCGCTTCACCGCCTTCATATGAGAAACCTTTGGTCGTGCCTGATATCTTGAACAAAGTGAAACAGCAAAGACGATATCAGGCCTTGAGGCAGTGAGGTACATTAGAGAACCTATCATCGAGCGATAATCTTTTTCTTTGCAGTCCTCATCATCATCAGCAGGTCCAAGATTATGGTTGAGTTCAATAGGAGTTCCATAAGGCTTACAAGTGAGCATATCATATCGTGTCAACATGTCATTGACATATTTTGACTGATGAATATACATTCCTTTGGATGACTGCTCAACTTGCACACCTAGGAAGAAAGTGAGATCTCCCATTGCACTCATCTCGAAAGCTGACTTCATGACCTCTTCAAAATCTTTACAGAGAGCCTCATTCAACGACCCAAAAATAATATCATCGACGTACACCTGAACTAGTAGCAAATCATCCCCTTTCCCTTTTGTGAAGAGAGTACTGTCGATGTTGCCCCGAGTAAAACCATTGTCCACCAGATGAGTAGCAAGCCTCTCATACCATAGGCGGGGAGATTGATGAAGTCCATACAATGCCTTATTTAGTTTGTAGACATAATTTGGATTCACCGAATCTTCAAAACCCGAAGGCTGTTGAACGTATACTTCCGTATCAATTTGACCATAAATAAATGCACTTTTGACGTCAAGTTGCTTGACACGAATCCCTTTAAATGATGCAAAGGCCAAAAAGGTACGAACGGAATCCAATCTGGCGACAGGGGCAAAAACCTCATCATAATCTAGTCCTTCAACTTGAGTATACCCTTGAACAACTAGTCGAGCTTTGTTCCTTGTAACGACCCCTCGATCATCCTTCTTTACTCGATATACCCATCTAGTGCCTTTTGGATCAGCACCCTTGGGTAATGGTACTAGGGTCCACACTTGCAGCTTGTGAAATTGCTGCAGTTCATCTTGCATGGCCTCGACCCAGGATGGATCTTGTAAGGCCTCCGAGACTTTCTTCGGTTCGGTTTGGGAAAGATGGCATGAATTGACGGTTGCCATAAATCCCAAAACCTGAGCAGCTGAAGTATGCTTATCTTCAGCAGATTGCTTTGCCTGATTTCTCATTTGAACAGTAGAATGAGGATCACCAATTATGTTTTCAACTGGGTGATTCCTATGTATCCGGGTGACTGGAATAGCATCTGGCACAAGATTTAACTCCAAGTTGTTCAAATCACCTTCAGTGGCAGAAGCATCTTCGTTCTCTTCATTAGTGAAGAAACGAGAATAATCCATGTC
Organism: Pseudognaphalium luteoalbum; assembly: GCA_963422505.1. Classification (NCBI taxonomy): domain Eukaryota; kingdom Viridiplantae; phylum Streptophyta; class Magnoliopsida; order Asterales; family Asteraceae; genus Pseudognaphalium; species Pseudognaphalium luteoalbum. The sequence continues at coordinate 15,989,676 of OY730196.1, forward strand.
TTCTTCATCCTCTAAGAGAGGCATATTTGGATCATCTGGAGGATCCTCGGCATTGACAGTGTTTGAAGAAGAAGGGATGGCAGTAGTTGGTGGTGTGGGCGTAGGTACAGATGCAGTAGAAGTAGTGGATGTAGGTGCAGGCATTTGTTGTGTTGGAGTCAATGTGGGAGTGTATGTCGTATCGGGAATTTGATTGGATGTAGTAGGAAGAGAATCGGATGTTTGTTGAAAAACATCGAGTGCATGAAGCATTGTAATTAACTCTTCTGTGTCGTCGTCCTCCGGAACATTGAAAGAACTGAAGAGTTTCCCATAATTGAAGAACCAATCCGGACCCGTTCCTTGAGGTGGTTCTGTATACCTTAAGCATTTGACCTCAAAGTGTTCCTCTATCTCGTTTGTTGATTTTTTGTATACTCGTTTGTTTGGAGAGTTAACCGAATATCCAAGAAAAATCCCTTCAACGGCTTTATCACCAAACTTAGAGACACGTTCTTTGGTAATCATTATCAAACAAGGACACCCAAAAGAAACTGCAAATTTGGCTTGCGGTTATTGAATAGCTCATAACACGTTTTGTTCTTCTTCTTGACCGAGAGCACCCGATTCAAAACATAATAGGCAGTATTAACTGCCTCGGCCCAGAAGATAATAGGCAGCTTGGAATCTGCTAGCATAGTGCAAGCAGTTTCAATGATGGTCCTATTCTTCCGTTCTGCAACTCCATTCTGTTGAGGAGTTCTCGGAGCACTGAATTGATGATCAATACCCCTAGAAGTACAGAATAATTCGAGAGTTGAGTTCTTGAATTCGGTTCCATTGTCGCTTCGCAGTCTCTTCACCTTTAAGTTGCACAAATTTGCCAACTTATCCAACAAGTAGACCAAAATTCCCGCAGTTTCATCCTTCGTTGCGAGAAAGTATACCCACGAAAACCGTGAGTAGTCATCCGTCACTACCAAACAGTAAGAGCGACCACCAATGCTCTTCGTAGAAACCGGACCAAAAAGATCCATATGAAGTAGTTCCAACGGAGCATCAATGGAATTCACTACCTTAGACTTATGGGACTTCTTGTGGAGTTTGCCCTTGTGGCACGAAATGCAGTCATCCTTCAAAGCAAAGGACTGTTTTGGAACTCCTTGCACTAAGTCATTATTAATCAGAAAATTCATTTTACGGAAATGAATATGTCCCATCCGTCTGTGCCAAAGGAGTGATTCCTTTTCTGAAGCCTTGGAGAGTAGACAAGTAAATTCACTTGTAGTCTCCACTGTTCTCATATTCATCACATATGTGTCATTTCTTCTAGGTGCACGCATTAGCACCCATTCCTCAGGAATGACATACCCCGGCTTCAAGATGACACACTCAGTCTTAGTGAATGCAGTGGTGTAATCCTTATCACACACTTGTGAAACACTCAGCAAGTTGTGATGCAGCTCAGCCACATAATTCACGTTTTCAAAACTAACCTTTCCATTAGTTAGCGTCCCTCTACCCAAAATCGTTCCCCCTGTATCTCCAGCAAAAGCAACATGTCCTCCTGCGTATGGTTTAATATCCACTAGGAGAGACACATCACCCGTCATGTGTCACGAGCAGCCACTGTCCATAAACCATTCGCTATCTTTCACACGTTCAGACTGCTGCAACACATAAAAATGAGGAGATTAGTGAGAAACGATGACCCAAGCCTTTACAGACTTAGGTCGACCATAGTCATCAACAATAAACACATCAGATAAAACTTTATTTTTAAACAAATCAGATTTTGTATCTGATGTGTTATTATTGATGACATTTAAGTCCTCAGTAGACTCTTTTATTTTCCAAACCTTTGATGGTTCGGAATTTGGCTTGGAAGTAATGTCGGGCTTTGCTTTTGACAAAGAATTTTACCCAACATTATTTAATTTCTCAGCAGGCTTAGGAGAGTTTGAGTGATGCCTAGGAGGTGATTTTGAAAAATAATTTCTGTAGAATGATGTCCTAGGCATATCTCTCCCATAACGCTGATGAGAAAGTTTGGGACAGTCACGGATCAAATGTCCTTGTCTCTTGTAGTAGAAACAAGAACGAGTCTCTATAAACTGTTGAGGTGGGGGATTTACTGCAGGAGGTGGTGAAGCATTTCTAGAACATGAACATTTCGTGCACATTTTAGAGAATGCTTGTTTTGGTTTAGAGGTTGAGGCTGAAGTTTTATAAAAAAAAAACCTTTTCATTTGTCACCTTTTGTTGTAAAACTTTTGCAGGTGACTGTTGAGTTTGAGGTTTCACATTTAAAACTTTATTTTCCTTTTTAGTTTGAACCTTTGTTACAGGTTCAACTTTTAAAATTTCTGTTTCAAGTTTAGCCTCAACCTTTTTAAACTCAGGATATTCCTGATCAGTAATATCCTCTATCTCAACAATCTCATCAGTATGAACTGGAGACTTACTTTCAGCCTTAACAAACTGAGGCAAAGGATACTCTGGCCTTTTGGTTTTCTCCTTTGTCAGTTTGTTTTTCTTGGCTTCTTTGGCCTTGATTCCATAGAGTTTTGTATAATCAACAGAGATCTCCTCAAGGCCTTCTTTAACAAGCAGAGGACAATATTCAGCATGAGAAGGTGGAGGTACTTGGTTATAACCAAGACCTTCCTTCTTTTTGCCACTTGTCCCTTGCTTACTAATGATCTCATTAAAGACTAGAGTTGCGGACGTCGAACCTAAGATTTTGCTTTTATGATTTTCAAACTCATTTTTCAAATCAGATAGTTCTTTAGTCAACAATTCAATTTCAGTAAGATAACTCTTAATTGCATCTTGTTGGCTAAAGACCTTTGCTTTAAAGGTTTGGGTATCTAATTTGTGAGCCTCAAGATGTTGTTCATAAAGTTTTTCATTATCTAGCAAAAACTTATTAGATTCAGTAAGTTTAACTATCTTGTCCTGCAAATCTAAATTGTCTTTCTGATAGGCCTCAAGGGATTCAGTCAATTTAATACACGAAACACAATTAAAAGGCTCATTAGGTTCATTTGATACCTCAGGAGTAATGTGAGCCATCAGGCATTGAAACTGAGCAGCCTGAACACTCCAGTCAGAAGCAGTTGGCTCAAAGACGATCAAAGCATTATCCACAGCCAACGATTTAGCTTCTTCTTTCTCATTTGCCTTGGGCGGATCCGGCTTAGTAAGACCCGACGATGGCATCTTGGGTTTCTCACATTCCCTTGCAAAGTGACCAAGGTTCTGACAGTTGTAACACCGAACCTTGCTTTTATCGAACCCAAACCCAGTCTTCCCATTGCCTTCCAAGCTCTTCCGTCCCGTCCTCTGCAAGAACTTCTGAACCCTCCTTGAAATCATAGCTATGTTTCAGGTTAAATCCATTTGTTCCAAGTCATCATCATCCAGCTGACTATAATCTTCTTTAGTCATTTCCAAAGTAGTATTTGGTTGAGTAACCAAATCTTTGTAAGAGCTGAGAAAAGCTGTATAAATCGCAGCTTGCTCTTGGATAGCTGGTGATGCTGAAGCCTGCTGTTGTGTTCCTTGAGTTGTGCAGGTTGTACCGGAAACATATGCTGCATGTGAAGCCCCGGTTGAATAAGATGGAGAATTGGTATCCGAAATAAATGCCATTCCTCCATAACTCTTACCAGAGTTAACTTGGCTTCCGTAAAGTGAGGGATTTTGTACAAATCCATTCGACTTGCACTCCTTCTTCTTCAACTCCATAGCATGAGCTTGAAGAATTCCTATAAGTTGATCCAAAGTCATCCCAACCAATTCTTGATTTTCCTTCAAGAATTGGACTTTCACATCCCATGCACTTGGTAAAACATCTAATAATTTCTTATTTATCTCAAGTGCAGTGAGATTATATCCACCTTCATTTAATTCACTCACCAATTGTGAGTACCGGGTAAACAGTCCAGAGGTTGTCTCATTGGGTAAGGAGTCAAACAAATCGTACTGCTTCTTAACCAGTTCCAACTTAGCCTCCTTGTACTTCTCATTTCCCCCGCATCTAGTCTCTACAGCCTTCCATAAGTCATAGGTTGTGTCATGAGTTTTAAACAGTCTCATGACATCCTTTGTCAAGCACATACAGATAGCTGAGTGTGCTTTTCTTTCTATTTGATAGTCCTTCTTTTCTTGAGGTGTCATCGCATTAAAAGATTTTGCTGGAGGAACACCACGATAGTTTCCTTCAGCCACTGGAGCCTCATATCTTTGTGTTAATGGGCCCCATAGTTCTGGACAATGAAAATCCACAAATTGTTCAAATCTATCCCTCCAGTATGCATAGTCCATGTCTGCAGTGAATAGTGGCGGTTTATTGTTGGAACCAATATCATTTCCCTGCTTTATCATCTCCTTAATACCTCTTATATCTTCCTTGTCAACGGCCATTGAAGATATACCTGAAACTTTACTCAAAAACAAAAGCTTGAAAACTTGTTAGTATCAAAAGGCGTCACTTAGTAAGTGACGCACTCAAGTGTCGCAACGACTAGCGGCACTTGGCAAGTGACGCTATCGAGTGACGGATGAAGTGACTGATGACACTGTAAGTAAGTGTCTCTCAATCAAGCAAGTGACGCACTCAAGTGTCGGACTTGAGTGACGTACTAAAACAAATAGGCGTCACTAGTAAAAGTGACGCAATAAATCAAAAGGCGTCACTAAAGGAAGTGACGCAATAAATCAAGCGGGCGTCACTAACAGTGACGCACGTAAGTGACGGTGGATTAGAGTGAACGACACTTAAGTTAAGTGTCGTATAAGCCTCAAATGACGCTTCAAGTGACGCGTTCAAGTGACGGTAAAACCCTAATTTGGGATTAGGTAGTGCCGCTGTAAGTGACGCGTCCAAGTGACGGATCGAGTGTCGCAAAATGGCTGCAAAATCCCAAAACCCTAAAAAAAACTCGAACTTTCGTAAACCTAACGAAAATTCCTTGAACCCTAATGGACGAAACCTGTAAATGATGAAGAATATCGACTGTATTTCACCTTAGCAACTCAAAATCCGTATGTAATCTCGATTCTTGATTCAAACAAAACCGAAATCAACCCAAAACACCTTCTAAACGTCAATGTTATCACCTAAAGGCTCTGTGACCAGTTGATAGTGCCCCTGACGTTGGATCTAGATGACAATTGACTACAATTGAAATGCGGAATCAATCAATTGCAAGTATTGCTAACAAACACAAACCGAAACAAATGTATTTGAACAAAGTAAACGTGTATATCATCTTGTATAATGAATTGGGAACGATTACAAAGTGGTTTTGTCGTCAAATTGTGCTAGGGTTTCGTCCAACCCTAGCCTGAAACCCGTAGGTTTGTATTTATACTAAAAGTCTGCCGACATGCGTCACTTACCTAAGTGACGCTATGCGTCACTAAGGCAAGTGACGCCTAACCTAAAACGTAAGTGTTGCATATAACAAAAACTATATTTTCACTATACGATTAACGACACTTATTACAACTCGATAGACCAACTGACAGACAACCTAATATGCATCAACAGTGAATTATATTAATCATAAAATTCACAAGTGTTGATTGCGGAATGGATTAGCCCAAGCTAATCCAAATCAAACACACAAGCTAATCTATTACAAATGAGATAAACAGCAGTGGACAAACACGCTGACTGTTCACTCGCTGAGTCGACAATACATGCTTAGACAAACTACTCACTGACAAACAAGTGATTAACACGTATGAACGACTAACCTCTAAAGTACAATATGTTGGACTATGTATACTACAAGAGTTCCTAGAATATATCCTACAAAATACGATCTTGGAATGACACGTGTCGCTGCTTGATTGGCTTGATCTCTGATAAACCGACATTCTGCGAGTCCCAATTCTCTTACCGCAAATATCTCTTTTCCTTTAGACCAATCAATCGCTGCCACGTAATCCTTCTGAATATTCTTCACATTTGACAACTCTTGCTGAAGTATACCTAAGTACAGTACATGTGTACTTGTTGATGGAGAGGCTTTATTGAATAGTCACTGAAGAAGCACTAACTCTCCTCACTCACTGCGAACTAACATGCTCTTGTAGAGTGACTTGATATATTGATCTTCAGCGACTAGCTGTTATTCGGGCAGTAACTTTTGCCTTTATTGATTTGAAGATGTAGAACTCTCGCTACTTAATATCAGCGACACACATAGTTGAGTTCTAATCTTCCTCAGCATATCAATTCCTTGAGAATAGAATGAATAACGATCAGCAATAACAAACTTCAGCAACAACAGCTTTGATACAATTCATTTCTTCATCGAGTAGTGTATAGTTGAGATGGTCAGCGACCAGCAACTTCAGTATGGTCAGCGACCAGTGACTCAACGTATATATATGCAATATATACGATATGCTTGCCTTGCACTCTTTTTATCGGCATCAACAATCATGGCAAGACTGTTTTTGTTGGGAAACGCACTTCTTCGCAATGAATCTACAAATACATTTACGTGGTTGATGAATATATGACCTGGTTTATCATTGAGTACTATTACTAATAACGCATAGACCTTTTTACTTGTAGACTTTTGTAACCTACATGAAAAAATCACCAGAAACGATTATCATGGATCAAGATCGATGGATATCAGATGCAATTGCAATTGAAATGCCGACTACAAAACACGGGTTTTGTATATAGCATATTACTTCAAAGTTTAGTAGTTGGTTTGTGGCTCTTCTGTTGAGACCTGAGCCACTGTCAGATTTGCTCAGAAGACAAGTCTTGTGCCACTGCTAGAAGAAGTCTACCACTGTTAGTTAGTTTTGTATTGACAGTGCCACTGTCAGTTAGAATTAGTCTAACAGTGCCACTGTTGGTATAAGTGTATTTTGTATCAAGTACTTAACCACTGTTGGTAATACAAGTACTACCCCTGTTAGTGTATAGCTTAACCACTGTTAGAAGTCGGTTAGAGAGAAATATGGAATAGATAGAATTTCCATAATAGTTTGATTCTGTAAAGGACTCTATGTGATATAAATAGAGATCCTGTAAAACCCTAGAAAGTGGACGAATCTCTAGTTATAAGCTTCAAGGTTGTAAACCCTAACACAAATTGTGTGTTCGTATTATTGATAATAATATTGAAGCTTTTGATTAATATTCTGTGTTATAAGTTTAGTTCTTCAAGTTATTAATAAACTATTCCGCAAGCTTATTAATAATTAATCAAAGTAATACATATTAAGATCCTGACTGGGATCAACAAGTGGTATCAGAGCTAGATATTACTTTGATCTTGAAGAATTCTATTAAAGTTTGCAGCTTTCTCTTCAAATACTAAGATGTCTACTGAAACGATGGAAGGAATACAGGCAACAAAGATTCCTATGCTCAAACCTGATGAGTTTGAGTTATGGCAGACAAGAATAAGGCAGTACATGCTTCTCACAGATTATATGATGTGGGAGGTGGTTATCAATGGACCTAATTATCCAAAGGGTCCAGATGGTGAAAAATTGGAGAGACCACCACCCAAGACAGATGCTGAGAGAAAAGAAAGAGCCACTGAATAGAAGGCATTGAGTACATTACTCTTGTCAATTCCCAATGAGTATCAAAAGAAATTTGATAAATGTGTAGATGCTAAGGTACTCATGGAAGCAATAGTCACAAGGTTTGGAGGTAATGATAATACAAAGAAGAACAAGAGGTCTCTTCTCAAACAACAGTTTGAGAACTTTGCTGGAGTAAAGTCAGAAACTTTAACTCAAACCTTTGATAGGTTTCAGAAACTGGTGGGAGATCTTGAAAATCACAATGTTAAGATAGACAAGGATGATCTTAATAGAAAATTTTTAAGATCACTTGGTACAGAATGGAACATGTACACTGTGGGACTAAGACAAAGTGCAGACCTTGATCAGAAGGAAATTGAGGATCTGTACAATGATCTGAGAAACTTTGAGCCTGAGGTTTTGGCTATAAAATAGTCCACTGGTAGTTCTAATTATACTGCTTTTGTGTCTGTTGGTGAAGCTGGAAGTAGTAGCACATCTGGTGCTAATGATAATGTGCTAGAAGCATTCTTTGCTAGCCATGTGAATTCATCATTAACTACAGAGGATTTGGAGCAGGTCAGTGAAGAGGACCTTGAGGAGATGGATTTGAGATGGCAAATGGCTATGATCACCATAAGGGCAAAAAGGTTTATGCAGAGGTCTGGTAACAGAAACTTCACATTCAAGAGAGATGGTGTAGCTGGTTTTGACAAAAGCAAAGTGGAGTGTTTCAACTGTCACAAGTTGGGTCACTTTGCAAGAGAATGCAGGAACACACAGGATGGAGGATCACAGAATACAGTTAATGGAATAATGAGAAATAGTTCTGGTCCTCAAAGAAGATTGGTACCTGTACAGAACACCACTTCAGACTCATTGGTAGCACAAGATGGAATGGGAGGATTTGACTGGAGTGATCAAGAAGAGCTTGTGGTAAAGAATCAAGCTTTGATGGCTGTCACATAAGAACCAGAACCTTCAGACATTCCACATGAGGTACAAGTTAAATTATGTTCACCTGAATGTAAGAAAATGGTTAAATTTTACAGGGATCATAATGTTGTTGTGTGCAATGAGTTGAAAGCCTTTGAAGTCAAAAGTCAACATGCAACTTTAGCTATTGAAAATCTTGAAAAACAAATTAAGGCTTTTGAAAAGAATGAATCACAATTTCACTTAGATATTAAATATCTGAATTGGGAAAAGAAAGCCTTACAAACAAAAGTTGATATGCTAAGTGCCAAGTTGGCTGAGGCAATTTCTGATAAAGAGTCCATAAAGTTGAAAGTTGATGAATTGGAAAATGCCTCAAAAGGTGTTCAAAACTTAATCAAGTCTCAGATTCATGATAAATTGAAAACTGGATTAGGTTACAATCTTAATGCTGTACCCCCACCTTATAATCATACTTACTTCCCATCTAAAATTGATTTTGACTTAGAAAAACTTAAGGTAGGTGTGTCTGAGGAGGTTAAAAAGGTAGATCCAGTAGTTAATTGTGCTGATAATATAAATTTTGATAAAGTGGAAATATCTGATTGGACTGAGGAAGATGAGAGTGATAGTGATAGTTCATCTAGTGGTAATTCTATGGATAGATGTGTTAAGTCTATTACTGGTCTAGTTTCAGAACTTAAGAGTGATAAACTAGAAGAAGGCAAGAAGTTGTTCATGGAGAAAGCTAAGGTGCAGCTTGAACAAGTGAATAGGACTAACAAATCTAGAACTGATCTAGGTTATGTGAATAACAAGGTTAATCATGAGTCCAATAAAATGGCTGAATGTGTTAAGTGTGCTAGCAAACATGATAAAAATCCTGCAAAGAAAATAATCAAACCTACACCTAGAGGGAATCAAAGGAATTGGAATCAATTGGTGTCACAAAGGCTGGGTAATGGGTTTGAATGTGTGAAAAGAAAATCATGTTTTATTTGTGGTAGGTATAATCATCTTCAACAGGACTGTTACCATAATCCTAAAAATAATAGGAACCGTGGTACAGGACAAGTGTTGAGAAATCAGCCTAGCAGAGGTAATGCTGCAGCCACTGTTAATACTGCAGCAGTGCCACTGTCAGAAGCTAACAGAGGCAAGACAAGAACAGGGGAGGGTTTGACCACTGTCAGGCATGGTACCTCTGCTGGTATTAAGCATTTGCAAAGAATGTTTATACCAAGTAAAGCTACCACTGCCAGGGTAATAAATACGAATTTGAAGGTGACCACTGTCAGACCATTAACCCCTGTCAGGTCTAAAATAGATTGTTTTTGGAGACATAAGAATGACAAAAATGCATCTACATCAAAAGTGTCCAAAATCAATGAAGCATTGAGATCAATCACCTTTAAGAGGGTTGATGTCAAAAATGCTCAAGGGAAACCCAAAGCCAGATTGGTTTGGGTTCCCAAGAGAAACTAATTATTTCTCTTTTTATATGTGCAGGGCAAGCCAAGCTTATGGCATATTGATTCAGGATGCTCAAGGCACATGACTGGAGATAGGGAGAAACTGCAAGATTTTAAAGCTTTTAATGGAGGAGATGTAGCATTTGGCAGTAATCCTAAAGGAGGAAAAATCACAGGTAAAGGCAAGGTAAAAAGCAGTAAGCTCACTTTCAATGATGTTTATTATGTTGAACAATTGAGATATAATTTGCTAAGTGTGAGTCAAATCACAGATAAGCAAAATCCTATTTATTTCACTGACACAGAATGCATTATACTTTCTGAAAAACTCAAAATACCTGAAGATAAAATTTTAATGAGAGTTCCAAGAAAGAATAATGTATACTGTAGTGATTTAAACAAGATGGAATCTCAAAATGTTAACTGTCTTATATCTAAAGCTACTGTTTCTGAATCTGAATTATGGCATAGGAGGATGTGTCACTTGAATTTCAAGACCATGAATAAACTTGTTAGGAATAGGCTAGTGAGAGGCTTACCTGAAAAGTTATTTGAATGTAGTGACCACTGTGTAGCTTGTCTCAAAGGCAAGCAACACAAGACTTCTTATAAGACCAAGCTTGTGAATACAAATACCACTCCCTTACACCTGTTACATATGGACCTGTTTGGCCCTACCAATGTAGCTAGTCAAGGGAAGAAATCTTACTGTTTGGTGATAACTGATGACTATTCTAGAATGAGTTGGGTATTCTTTCTTAGAACCAAGGATGAGACAGGTGAAACACTTAGATCCTTCATAACTAGGATTGAAAATTCAACTAATCAAAAGGTTAAGATCATCAGGTGTGATAATGGGACAGAATTTAAGAATCATGAAATGAATAAGTTCTGTGAGGAGAAAGGTATAGAAAGACAGTTTAGTGCCCCTAGGACTCCACAAAAAAATGGAGTAGCTGAAAGGAGGAATAGGAAATTAATTGAGGCTGCTAGAAGCATGCTAGCAGATGCTAAACTTCCAATGTCCTTTTGGGCAGAGGCAGTCAGCACTGCTTGTTATGTTTTGAATAGGATTTTGATAGTCAAACCTCATAACAAGACACCCTATGAGTTATTCTTTAAGAGAAAACCTTTGGTTAGCTTTTTAAAACCATTTGGATGTCCTTGTACTGTCTTAAATACCAGAGATCACCTAGGTAAGTTTCAAAGTAAGGTAGATGAGGCTGTCTTTGTTGGATACTCTATTCAAAGCAAGGCTTATAGAGTGTTTAATAAAAGGACTAGGATCATAGAGGAGACCATGAATGTGACCTTTAATGAAAATACACCAAATGTAGAAGGAAAAGGTCCAGAAGTATTGTTTGATATTGATGCACTAACCCATGCTTTTAGATATCCAGATTTGTCTTCTAGTGCAGGTACAAGTGCAGGTGATGATGCAAATGGAGATAGCAGCTCAAGTCAGCCTACAAAGGATACCTTGGAGTATGTATTATTTCCAATTTGCTCTCTAGATCCACCAGCAGTCTTTCAACAGGATCACACAGAAACTGATGGATTAACTCCAGAAACAAATGAATCATTTGCAAAGGATGATTCAGATAAGGGTACACATGGTTTAAGGGGTTCACATGAAGATTCAGAAAGTGAATTAGAGATACCTGGATTATCAGATGAAGAGCAGAGATCACCAAAGAACTATGAACAAAGTCCACCATTTCAAGTTTTGGAAGGAACTTCTTTGTCAGATTCCGAAACAACTCCAAAGCTTTCAAAAGATAGAAAGGAAAGAGATTCTTTTTCAGAATCAGAAATGGATACTATTGTGGGTCCTAATTTGGAAAGAGAATTGCTTGATACATCCACATCTAAGTATCTGGTTCATAAAGATCATTCCTTGGATTTGGTCATTGGTGATATTGGTTCACATGTTCTGACCAGACAGCAGTCAAAGATAAGAGAAGAAGATTTACATACTTCTTTATATGTTTGTTTTCTTTCTCAGATGGAACCAAAGAAAGCAGTGGAAGCTCTCAAAGATTCCAGCTGGATTGAAGCCATGCAAGAAGAATTACTACAATTCAAGCTGCAGGATGTATGGGATTTGGTTGATTTACCAAAAGGAAAGAGAGCTATAGGCACCAAGTGGATTTTTAAGAACAAGAGAGATGAGAGAGGGATTGTCATCAAAAATAAAGCCAGGTTGATGATGTTTTTGCTCCTGTTGCTAGGATAGAAGCTATTAGATTGTTTTTAGCTTATGCATCTTATCAGGGTTTCAAGGTTTATCAAATGGATGTGAAGAGTGCTTTTCTTCATGGTCTAATTGATGATGAGGTGTATGTATGCCAACCTCCAGGGTTTGAAGATCCAACATATCCAGATAGAGTGTGCAGATTGAAGAAAGCTTTGTATGGTTTACATCAAGCACCAAGAGCTTGGTATGATACTCTATCTGAGTATCTTCTCAATAATGGATTCAAGAGAGGTACTATTGACAAGACTCTGTTTATCAAGAGGATTCAGAAAGATATTTTGCTGGTACAGGTCTATGTAGATGATATTATTTTTGGATCTACAAGTGATTCACTGTGTAAAGACTTTGAAGAGCTAATGCATCAGAAGTTTAAGATGAGTTCAATGGGAGAACTCACTTTCTTTTTAGGATTGCAGGTTAAGCAGAAGCCAGATGGAATCTTTATTAACCAAGGGAAGTATGTGAAGGATATTTTGAATAAATTTGGTTATAAAGATGTAAAGATAGCTAGCACTCCCATGGAGGCACACAAACATCTTAATTCTGATCCTGAGGGGGAGGAAGTAGATGTGCACCTGTACAGGTTAATGATTGGTTCTTTGATGTATTTAACTTCATCTAGACCTGATATTATGTTTGCAGTGTGTCTTTGTGCTAGGTACCAAACCAATCCAAAGCAGTCACACATGTATGCTGTGAAAAGGATCTTTAGATACTTGAAAGGTCAACCAGATTTGGGACTTTGGTATGCTAAAGGATCAGACTTTGAGCTAAAGGCTTTCACAGATAGTGACTATGGTGGTGAAAACATGGATAGAAAATCAACCAGTGGAGGATGTCAATTTCTTGGAAGTAGGCTAGTGTCATGGCAATGCAAGAAGCAGACCACAGTTTCTACATCTACAGCAGAAGCAGAGTATGTTGCAGCATCCAGTTGTTGTGCACAGGTGCTCTGGATTCAGAATCAAATGATGGACTATGGTTTGACTTTCATGAACACTCCTATTTACATTGATAATACATCTGCTATTAGTATCATACAAAATCCTGTTAAGCATTCAAAAACCAAACACATTGAAATCAGATATCATTTTATAAGAGATTGTTATGATAAACGATTGATTCATATTTTCAAAATTCATACTGATAATCAACTTGCAGATCTGTTTACCAAATCATTTGATGTAGGAAGGTTTACATTTTTGATATCTAATATTGGTATGATCAATCTCACTTAGTGTTTTGGTCAGGATTTGATACTAACAGAGGTGAAGTATATTGTGTGTGACAGGGTCAAGTGTTGCCACTGTTAGCTTCATCATGATAACAGTTGGTTCCACTGTTAGTTTACGTATGCCACTGTCAATATATTTTCAACCTCTGCTGTATGTTTGTGTAGTTTAACCCCTGCTAGTTGTTTTTCTTAGTTTAATATTGCAGGCTAAAGCCACTGTCAGGAGACATTAGGAGAGCTGGAGTCTAATGTTTTATTTGTTGATTTTTCTTATTTGTTAAAAAAAAAAAAAAAAAAAAAAACGTGTTATTTTATGAAGTCTATGACCCTGCTAGTTCTAGTGTACCCCTGCTAGTACTAGTACCCCTGCTGGCTTTATTGAGGATTATAAATGGTTGAATTTGATAAAGTGAGGTACCCCTGTTGGGCTTAAGTGTTCGTTGTGCCCCTGTTGGTGCATACCTGACAGTGCCACTGCTAGTTCTATTTACTAGGGCTTGGCACTGTCATCACATAAGTATCCAAACACTTCACTTTTTCATTTACGCTTTCAAAATTCTCAAAACTCTTTAATAAACGCTCTCGTTTGTGTTTCATCATTGTAAACCATTCTTCTTTCTTTTGTCAATTTCATTCATGGCATCATCATCTTCATCTGATTCTGGTAATTCTACGTTGAGTGTTCATTCTGAACACAACATGAGGGCTTTCTTGGACAAAGAAGTCGCAGATGAGTATCTTCATCCGATTATTGATTTCTTGAGTAACTGTCCGGTTACATATGCTCTTACTGTTGCTCCAAGATTGGTCAGATCACATATTCAAGAATTCTGGAAGAATGCAAAGGAAGGGAATGTTAATGGCATTACTCACATTCATTCCACTGTCAAAGGCAACAAAGTAATGGTGACTGAGATTGTTCTTCGAGAACTTCTGCAGTTTGATGATGAAGGAGGAGTTCTGGAATTGTCAAGAGAGGATCTATTTCAAGGAATAAAAGATATGGGTTATGAAGGTGCTGGAAAAGCAAGGTCTGAATATACATTCTTGAAGTCATGGTTCTGTCCTCAATGGAAGTTCTACATTCATACCTTTCTGGTATGTTTATCTCAAAAGAGGACTAGTTTTAATGAATTTAGTTCTAGTATTGCATATCCTATAATCTGCTTGGCACAGGGTCTTAAATTTAATATGTCTAGGTTTATCTTAGATAATATGATCAAAAATGTAAAGGGTGATACATTTATTATGTACCCTAGATTTGTTCAACTTTTGTTGAATAAGCAGTTGCCAAATTTGTCAGCAGATAAAAGTGTAATAGTTAGTTCTACTTTATTTTTGAAAACTATTAGAGCCATGTATCAATATCAAAACACCTTTTCCAAGAAGGAAACTGCATTGTTTTCTACAATGTTAGTTGCTCCTTCTGCCACTGGTGGTGTATTACCAACACCACTTGGACCAAATGATGACAGGACAACAACACCAGTTGGTTCTGAACACACATCAGGAGGTGGCACAAAAAGAAAACAAGGGAACCAACAGCCTGCCCAAAGCAAAACCAAGCGATCCAAGAAAAATAAACAGGCTATGGAGATTCCTGTTTCTCCACAGTCTCAGTCAAATGAGCAATCACAACAGGTGAACATACTTGATGAAAATGTTCATTCTGGAAGGGCTGCCACTACTGTTTCTAGCCCACTGGCAGGACATGACAGTGGTAACATCAATCAGACCCAACCAGAGGCAACTTTGTTTGATGAACCTATGGGTAATGAGTCAAATGAAGGTCCCAGTACCACGAATCAAGGGGCATCTGAACATCTTGCAGAGCAAGTGACAGATGTAGTCAATGATTCATCTAGGAGGTCACACTCCAATGTTGATGAGACTAGTCATATAACTAAGGAATTAACGATTGATGATTTGGTACATGATGTCAGGCTGATATGGACAAAATTTGAGAGGGAAAGGGAGTTGAGAAGGGAGCAACAACTCAAGTTGGCTGCCCAGGATGAATTGATTAAGCAGCAGCAGGAGGAAATCAATGATTTGAAAACCAGATTGGCAGTGGTAGAGGATGTTGTGTTACAGGTCTTAAAGCCTGCTGCAGAATTACAAAAATCTTCAGGCAAGGGGGAGAGAAAAGAAAAAGATCAAGAGAAAGATAATGTTCCTGAAGATAAGGATGATGGTAATGATGGTTCTGATGGGAATTATGATGATAATGATGGAGGTGCTGGTGGTATTAGCTTCATGGATACATCTGAGATTAATGAAAATGTTGAGGATGAATTGAATGTGACAGATTATGTGGTTAATGAAGGCTTGGATGAGGAAGTGGTAAATACTGAGATTGATAGAAGCATGGTGGTGTATGTGGGTGAAAATGTGCAAGCAAGTCAGAATGTTGCAGAGGATAATGCACAAAGAGGTCCAGCTTTGAATGTGTTTCCATTGAACAAAGGATTACCTTTTGAGGCTGTGGCTAATTTGTATTTCTGGGATGTTATGGGAGAAAATATTGACATGGGCAAAAGAGTGAGCTTCAGTGATAGGATGGTGATTGATAAATCTGTTGAAACAGAAATGGAAGGTGAAAATGTAGAGGTTGAGGGGGAGTGTTTAGAGTCCAAATCTGCAGCTGAAGAGGAGGTAACAGTGAAAAATTATAATAGAAAGAAATCAATTCCATTCAGAAAGTCTTCCTCTGTCAAGAAAACTACTGTTATAACTCAACCTATAACTACTGTTAGCAGTTTGGTTTCTACCACTGTTGAGGTATCTACCCCTGTTGGTACCTCAGCAGCAACCACTGTTATACTACCTACACCTGTTATCACAGAGTCAACCACTGTTACATCAACCCCTGTAAATACTTCAAATATTCCCACCACTGTCACAACAACCACTGTTATCACCACTACACCAAGATCTATTCTACCCCCTGTTATTATTGAAGAACCCTCATCATCACCCAAACCTAAGTCTGACCTTCCAAAGATTGATGCTAAGGACAAAGGTAAGGGAAAACTAAAAGAAGAAAGAAAAATTAAGAAGGTAGTAGAGTCTCAAATTGATTTAGATGAGGCCAGGAGAGCTCAGGAGGAGCATGATGAGAGAATGCTAAGAATGGCAGTTGAATCAAAGAGACTAGAAGGTCCTGATGTTGATGTTGTACTGGAAGATATGAGTGTGGTAACCCTATCTCAGAAGGCTGCAAAGATGCTCAATGATATGGCTGTAATTGGTAAAGGGTTATCTGCACAGAAGATTCATGAAATGATCAACAAAAAGGATGGTAATGATGATTTGGATCCAGGGTTTGCAAAGCTAAAACAAGCAAATGAAGAAAAGGCAAGAAGGAAAAGACAAGCAGAGCTTGAAAAGAAAAGAAACAAACCACTAACTGCTGCTCAAAGGAAAAAGGAATTGATCAGAATTCTTGGTGGTAGATATGCTCCAAGAAGTATACTAGAAGGATGGGATTTAGAGAGGTTGGAGAAAGCTTATGCTAGACATCAGAATGAAGGAAAGATGGATTTTGAAAAGAAGCTCATGCAAGACAAATTCATTGAGAAAAAGTTGTCTGAGGATAGAAAGAAGATTGCTGAGCAGGTAAGAAAAAAGGAACAAGACAGAATTGAAAAGGAAGAGCAGGAGAAAGCAGAAGCTGAAGAGAGAGAATTAAAAAGGCTTTCTGATAGGAATCTAAAGATTAGATGGGATGGAGTTCTTGCTTGTGACAATGTAGTTCCTGATTTGGAAAAGGATGCAGCAGAATTGAGAAAATATATTAAAGAGGTGAAGGACAGTAAAGAAAATATTCATATTAATCATGATAGATCATCAAGAATAGTTGAATGGGAAGGACATAAATCAAAGGTTGCTGATGTTGTTAAAGAACAGATAAAGATTGTCAGAGAGGATGGAAATAAGCAATATTTGACATCTGTAGTTGATGTGCTGAAAAATGTGAATAGGTTAGACATTTTAGATTTGTATGAGCTGAACAGTCAAAGAAACAGGCAGGCTTCACTGGTGATAATGGAAAGAGATTTGGGAAGATGTTTAAATATGCTGTTTGAGCCTGAACCATTCACAAATTTGTTCTTAAACTGTATTGAGCTGGTGAATACCTGGAGACACTTTGTTAGAGCTAGAGTCATATGATTTTGTTCAGAGATGGAGTCACAATTTACATGCTTGATGAAAGACAATATGTTTTGGGGACTCAGATTTTAAGAAATGTGCTTGCATCTCAACTAAGAACTACAGTGATCTCAGAAGGTGCATTCAATGCTTTATATATGGTGTTCAATCAGTTTCATAAAAGAATGGAGTTGGAAAGATTAAGAGAGGAGGAGAAAAAGAGAAAACAGAATCAAGCTCCTAAGGATGAAAAGAAAGATGAAGAAACTTGACTCATTACTGAGAATGATCAAGTTTAGGGGGAGATTGTTGAGACCTGAGCCACTGTCAGATTTGCTCAGAAGACAAGTCTTGTGCCACTGCTAGAAGAAGTCTACCACTGTTAGTTAGTTTTGTATTGACAGTGCCACTGTCAGTTAGAATTAGTCTAACAGTGCCACTGTTGGTATAAGTGTATTTTGTATCAAGTACTTAACCACTGTTGGTAATACAAGTACTACCCCTGTTAGTGTATAGCTTAACCACTGTTAGAAGTCGGTTAGAGAGAAATATGGAATAGATAGAATTTCCATAATAGTTTGATTCTGTAAAGGACTCTATGTGATATAAATAGAGATCCTGTAAAACCCTAGAAAGTGGACGAATCTCTAGTTATAAGCTTCAAGGTTGTAAACCCTAACACAAATTGTGTGTTCGTATTATTGATAATAATATTGAAGCTTTTGATTAATATTCTGTGTTATAAGTTTAGTTCTTCAAGTTATTAATAAACTATTCCGCAAGCTTATTAATAATTAATCAAAGTAATACATATTAAGATCCTGACTGGGATCAACATCTTCTCCGTACCAAGTACCAAAGTTGGTATGGTGAGTTTTATAAACTCTATAGGAAGACTTCTGTCGAAGAATTTGAGTATAACTGACCAATAATAGTTTCAAAGTATAAGTTGCAAAGAAATAGTCATGTGCAAGGTTTTGTATGATATTAATTAGAAAATGTACGTTGGTCACCTGCTTATCTTCGAAACTATTTTTTGGGGGGAATGACACAAGTATATTAGAGATTATAAATTCATTTGTCAAAAAATTAGTTTCCTCTCATATAAGATTGAGAGACTTCGTGAAACAGGTAACAATGCACCACTTTACTTCTCAACTTCTCATATATGCAATGATAATTATTACAAATTTTACTATAATGTAAAACTCATTGTTCAAATGAATATTTCCATTGTGGATTGATGTTGCTATTGGAAAAATAGAAAACAGAGAAGTATATGATGATATGTTAGACATGTTTTAGTCAATGTTTATCACCGATTGTTAACTCTCATTGTACGGAGGTCATATAAAATTAGCAAAGCAATGTTATACTATAACTAGGAATATAGGCACGTTGATTTATCAATAATATCCTTTCTCCTTTTATTATTATTGGAGGAGGTAAAATACGTAAACAATTTGACTTTAGGCTAGGTTGACTTAATCCTCCCCTTTAATTGATTTAGTTAAATAAATCTGGACTGCTGATTAAGATTATAAAAAATGTTTACATAATATGTTAGTTTTTGATTAGTAATTTTACTGGATTAAACCTTATCTATAACAGTTCGGTTGTGAAATTTCAGAAAGTCAGTTACGAATTTTAAAATTTAAATTCTCCACATCTATTTGGATGGTGGATTTCGAAATTTGAATTTTAAAATATATAAAAATACGTAAAAGTTAGAGAAAATTACATAAATCATCCTTATAGTTTACTTTAAATTTCACTCGCAGTCTCTTACTTAATTTAGTTAGTGGATCATCCTTTCTTTTTAAACGTGTTACGTCAATAGTCCTTTATACTAACGATTGTTAACACTCTGTTAAAAAGGACCATGTGTGTAAATTTTTGTAATCTAAAATTTTTTTTGAGTAAATTTAAATTATAAAATCTAACATATGTATAGATACATTATTATATGTACATAACATTTTTTTATTTCCATCATTTTATCATCATCAAAGTTGGTTATGTTCTCCTCTAAAACATCAAATTTTATAAGCAACAAATGTGTGTGTGTGAGAGAGAACTACTAGATTACCTGTTTGTTCACATGTGATTAACTTCAATCATATGTGAATATTGATGTACATTTAATTTATAAAGAAAAAGTCAAAAAAATCCTAAAATTATATTAAAAAAAGAAAAACAAATATATGTTCACATGTAAACAAATAAGGTAAAATGTGTTTTAACACGTAATTTTAGTATTTTTGACTATTTTTTTCTTTCTCAATCTAATATAAATCAATGTTCACATACGATTGAAGTAAATCACATGTGAACAAACACATAAACTAGTAGTTCTCACGGTTCTCTACTTTTAGTTATTTCTCATTTAAACCGCTCTCTCTCACTCTTTATATATATATATACTAGCATTGTAT
Organism: Pseudognaphalium luteoalbum; assembly: GCA_963422505.1. Lineage (NCBI taxonomy): Eukaryota > Viridiplantae > Streptophyta > Magnoliopsida > Asterales > Asteraceae > Pseudognaphalium > Pseudognaphalium luteoalbum. Next base: position 16,009,713 of record OY730196.1, read on the forward strand.
CCACGCAAAGCGGCGGCACTGAATAATATCGTTTGATATCATATTCATTAATGTAGCAATTGAGTTTAAATGTTGCATAATATATTCGCAAAATCATAAAAGTACAGAAAAATAAATCATTATCGTTACTAACAGTCTACTACGAAAAATGAAATACTAAAACTAATAATTGCACGAATATGTGATTTATACATCACTTAAAAATTCTTTATACACTACATTTGATGTGTAAACTCCGACATGGTTCATTTCCTTAGGGGGCTTCACTAAAACCTTTGTATTATTGCGAGATATGCCTCTAGACAACGCAACATAAAGTTGCCCATGCGAGAATACAGATTCCGGTAAATAAACACCCACGTTCTGAATTGTCTGACCTTGAGCTTTGTTTATCGTCATAGCAAAGCTAAGTCGGATAGGAAACTGTTTTCTCTTTAATTTGAAAGGAAACATGTCTTCTTTAGATGGACATAGAGGAATTCTGGGCAAAAATACACGTTTTCCAGTATGTTGACCAATGGCTATTTCTGCATCGATGACATTAGGTTGAAAAGCTTTGCATATCAATCTTATACCATTACATAGTCCATTCGATGGATCAACATTTCGCAAAAGAATTATTGGGCATCCAATTTTCAATCGAAGGCAATGAGGGGGCAAACCACTAACATTGAGCGAGTTTAAGAATTCCATTGGATAAAAGTTATTCTTGTCATCTTCTGCTTCATCAAAGCTATAGTAAACTTTTTCCTCTCCTTGAAATCTTTCAATCAACTTATTATTAAGGTCATCAACATTTTCATTTTTAGTTGATAAGATCGCTCTAGAAATTATATAATCTGAACAATGAGCGTTGGTTTCTAGAGAAGGAAAAACTGCATTTATTAAATCAATTTTGGACTTGTCTTCCTTAGTATAAGGAATAACCATGTCATCCGGTATGCGAATATAGCTTCCATCAATGGCTTCTTCAACTCCATCACCAACACGTAATAGAAAATCTGAAAACCATGGGTCAGTAAGTGCTCTCATATTTATAGTTAACCGCAGTTTTTTAATTTTTGGCCAAAGAGGTGACATGCATAGACTTGAGTCTACAATTTGAGCTCGAGTACCATGTCTCACAACCGGCAACACTTGTCTAAAATCACCTCCCAAAACCATTATCTTTCCACCGAAGGGAAGTCTCACTCCCATAATATCTTGCATTGTTCGATCTACCGCCTCAATTGCATGCCTTTTAGCCATAGATGCTTCATCCCATATGATCAACTTGGCAGACCGTAATAATTGAGCAGTCCCACTCTTCTTTTTGATGTTGCATACAGAGTTATTATCAAGATTTATGGGAATCTTAAATCTCGAGTGAGATGTTCTCCCTCCTGGCATGTTATTAGCTGCCGCACCCGACGAAGCTGTTGCAAGTGCAATAAAACCACGGGAGCGAACCTCGGCAAGTAAAGCTTTGTACAAAAATGTTTTTCCAATTCCACCTGGACCATCTATGAAGAATACCCCTGGACACTCATCATTTACGTGCTATATTATTTCATCATACGCGTATTTTTGATTAGCATTGAGAGTATCTCAAGAACGTAAGTGTTCCTCATCAACAACTATGTTGTACTCCTCTTGTACCTCACGATGACCATTTGATTCCAAAATGATATTTGTGTTTACCTTTGGAAGATCAAAATCATTGACATTACTACCCATAGATTGCAAAAATACAGTGATGTCTTTCAATACCATATTTTGAACTAACTCATCATGCTCGCAATGTCGCCTATAGTCTTCAGAAAGTGAATCATAATAGTCATCCCATAACTTTCGAACATCTCCGGGCTCGCAAAAAATAAGTATAGTTGCAAAAAGCCTTCTAAGAGCACCGGGAAACTGGAATACAGAGGCCTCTGTAAGACATTGTGATAAACTATTATCATTTTCTATTAATCCTCTTTCAAGAGCTGCTTTCCGAAATGTTGAATGCAATATACCATTGACAGTATAAAGATCTTCAAAACACGTAGGTCCTTTAACATGTGACAACAGTAAATGTAGGTAGTACCGCTCTCCTTCAGCGGGGTTAGCGGTGATAAGTCTACCTCTCATTTTTCCACCTTTTCTAGGACTCCAACGTCGTGTCATCGGATTCCAAGTAAATTTTTGTGGAAATTCTTTATACAAATACTGCCTTGCAGACACATTCGCTTTGTTCATCTCAAAAAATGCAGTTAACATTGACCTCTGGTCTCTCTCCCTATCAACAATGTCAGTCATTACGTCATTTTCATTGAATCGAACCATCTGCTTATTTGGGAGATGAACCTGTAACGCCATGACATGAAGATGGATTTGAGAAAGAGGAAAAGTAAAAATTTGCCACATTGCCTCAGGAGGTGAGACATAACGTGCATCCTGATATTTCTTTATCTCATTAACTACTTCCACTCCATCCGGGTCAATGTTGACAACTTGCTTGTCATGACCTTTGTATACATATTTGAAAACATATTTCACAGATTTTATACTCGAGTAAACCTCAACGTTGATGTGACAATTATACATCATCAGCAGCTTTGGGTTATAAGGGACCACCCATCTATTGTCACGAGTACTATCCTTTACCTTTACCTCGATGCCATTGTTTCTCCTCCGATATAACGGATAGGAGTCTTTACCTTGTATTGTGTTTTCGTTAAATTGCCTCGGATATCTGAAACGACATTGCTTTGGTTCACCCTGCATACAAGGACAATTATTATCTAAATGACCACAAGGACCATGCATCATGTGCTTCACAACCAGTTCATGCATCTGTGGATATTTTTTTCGGGTCTGGAATTCCAGCACACACAATCTTATCATAATGGTCTGGATTGTTGAGCTTGTATTGACGTTTCATTATCAAAAGGAAATGAGCATGTGGCAAACCACGCTTTTTAAATTCTATCGATAGTCAAGGAATCCATGTCGATCCATCAAAAATCGAGGCTATCAAAGACTGACAGTCTCCAACCACTCCGACCGAGGTACGCCAATTCTTGAGATTGGCGGGGTATTATCGTCGGTTCATCAAAAATTTCTCAAAAATAGCTCAACCACTCACGACGCTGACTCAAAAGGATAAAAAGTTCAACTGGACCGACAAACAAGAGTCAGCATTTCAACTTCTAAAGCAAAAGCTTTGAAGTGCTCCAATTCTATCACTACCCGAAGGCACCGATGACTTCGTGGTATACTGCGATGCTTCTCACTGTCTCGGTTGCGTGTTGATGCAATGGGAAAAAGTAATTGCTTACGCTTCGCGACAGCTCAAAATTCATGAAAAGAACTACACCACCCACGATCTCGAGCTAGGAGCTGTCATCTTTGCCCTCAAAATCTGGAGACATTATCTCTACGGCACTAAGTGCACAATCTTTACCGACCACAAAAGTCTCCAACATATATTCGATCAGAAGGATCTCAACATGAGACAACGTCGGTTGGTCGAGTTGCTTACCGACTACGATTGTGAGATCAAATACCATCCGGGTAAGGCAAATGTTGTTGCCGATGCCCTCAGTCGAAAAGAACAAACCAAACCACTTCGAGTCTGAGCCCTCAGTATGACCATTCACAATGATCTAAATATTCAAATTCTCACTGCTCAACTCGAAGCTCTAAAACCCGATAACATCAAAAATGAAGCCTTGCGAGGCATGGAAAAACAATTCGAAATCAAGCCTAACGGGATTAGGTATTTCTCAAACCGAATATGGTTGCCTAGTTTTGGAAACCTACGAGACTTGGTGATGGATGAAGCTCACAAGTCCAAATATTCTATCCATCCTGGATCTGACAAAATGTATCATGGCATCAGGGAACTTTATTGGTGGCCGAATATGAAAGCTGAAATCGCTACATACGTCAGCAAGTGTCTTACTTGCTCAAAAGTCAAAGCCGAGTATCAAAAACCTTCTCGTTTACTCCAACAGCCCAGCATTCCTGAATGGAAATGGGAACAAATTGCCAGGGATTTCATAACCAAACTACCCAAGTCATCGAGCGGTTGCGATACCATTTGGGTGATCGTCGATCATCTCACGAAATCTGCTCATTTCTTGGCGATTAAGGAAATCGACAAAATGGAACGCCTCACATGAATCTACATCAAGGAGGTTGTTTCTCGACACGGTATTCCAATCTCGATTATCTCCGATAGGGATAGTCGTTTCACATCTCACTTTTGGCAGTCACTTAAAAAATCATTGGGTACCCGTCTCGATATGAGTACCGCATATCACCCTCAAACCGATGGCCAAAGTGAACGAACAATTCAAACATTGGAAGACATGCTACGAGCTTGCGTAGTTGACTTCGGTGTAAACTGGGAAAAACACCTTCCGTTGTGCGAATTCTCGTACAACAATAGCTATCACACCAGCATCAAGGTTGCACCTTTCGAGGCACTGTCCGGTCGTCAGTGCCGATCACCAATTTGTTGGACCGAAGTGGGAGACGGTCAACTCACTGGTCCTGATATCATTCACGAAACTACTGAAAAGATCTTCAAGATCCAAAACAAACTCAAAGCCGCACGTGATCGTCAAAAAAGTAATGCTGACGTGAGACGCAAACCACTCGAGTTCCAGGTTGGGGATCGAGTGCTACTCAAAGTTTCACCTTGGAAAGGTGTTATCCGATTCGGTAAACTCGGGAAGTTAAATTCCCGATACATTGGGCCATTCGAGATCCTCGAAAGGATTGGTTCAGTGGCATATAGGTTGCAGCTGCCACCCGAACTCAGCAGTGTGCATCCCACTTTTCACATTTCAAACTTGAATAAATGCCTGTCTGATGAGACACTCATTATTCCACTCGACGAGATTCACGTCAATGACAAACTTCACTTCGTTGAAGAACCCGCTGAAATCATGGACCGTGAGGTCAAACAACTCAAACAAAGTTGCATTCCCATTGTCAAAGTCAGGTGGAATTCGCGGCGTGGGCCTGAATTCACCTGGGAACGGGAGGATCAAATGCGGCTCAAATATCCTTAGTTATTTACTGATGCTACTTCAATCACGACTTCAAACTAAATTTCGGGATGAAATTCTCCTAACAGGGGGAGAATGTGACACCTGCCAAATTAGGACTAGTAATTAGTACCTAATCAAGTGTAATACATGTAATTAGTTCTATGTTAGGCTAATTAATGTATCAATATATATATTGTTGAATATATACAAATATGCGATTTGATTAAATCGTACAAGTTTCAAATCGAATGCAATTCGATTTAATCAATACGGACGTTGGTGAACAGTTTTATTAAATAATATAACATTATTTAATAACTCTATTTTATCCCAAAATATTATTTAGATAATATTTCAACTCGAATTCGTATCGTACAAATCACAGTTACGCGATTAAAATAATAAACTCGCAAACAAAACGAAACAAGTTAAGTTATATTTTATAACTCAATTATTAAGTATTTGATAAAATACTTCAAGTAAAATATCGAATAGACATTTGTATTTTAAAACCTATAGTTAAATGTACATAAAATAATTTAAACGTTTAAACAATCGAGAAAACGAACACCGCACGGAGCGCGATTGCGGGAACTGAAGTGTGGGGCTTTCACCAAAACCCCACTTCCTCCTCCTTTCCTTCCTCATTTTCCATTCTTCCACTCTCTCTCTATCTTCTTTTTTCTCTCAAACACCCACCACCCACCATCACCTTCAAACACTAAATTACACCACCAAACGGCCTCGATTTTCATCGCCCATTTGGAAGAAAAGAACCATCGCGTCACGATCTACAACCCCATCTTTTCGAAATCTTCCGGCGTTAACTTGTAAGTTTCTGAAAAAACTCGAAACTCTCTGATTTTACTCATTTTCACTTGTTTATGGGTTATTTAAGCTTAAAATGTCCAAATATGGGTTGGGTAAAAGAATCTGACCAAACGGTCGCCGGAAAACGTATTTTTGGCTCAAATTCCGGCCAACAGCTCGTTGTGTCGCAGAGGCTCCAGGCCACCTGCGACAAAAGCCCTTATGTCGCTAAACCCCCATTTATGTCGCATATAGCGACACAAGTGACTATGTCGCAAACCCTTCGGATGTTGCATTTAGCGACACAAAACACTATATCACAAAACCTATTTCCGTCGCATATAGCGACACAATAGACTATGTCGCACCTAGCGACACAAGCCTTATGTCGCACATAATGTCGCATGAAACAGAACCAAGAAAACACATATTTTACTAAGTGTCGAGACCTAAAATTTTATCACTTGATTTCACCCAAATTCAAGTCCAGGTGCATTTTTCACCAAAGCAATATAATAGAAATAAAAAAATTTTGAGTTGACTTGACATCTCGACCCCAACCAGGGGCTAGCCCCTTGGACCCCGCCAGGGGTTGCCACCCCTGGGATCCCGCTAACCAGGGGCGCTGCCCCCGGACCCCCGTCACTTAAAGTTTACAAATACTTTTTAAGTATAACACCTTTCTAAAATCAAAATAATAATGTGAGATTATTATTGCAAACAAATCACCAACGGGTCGTACATGTTTTCAAAACACAATCAAATCAACCAAGTCGTAGTAACTTGGACAATTCAATCAACCAAATCGTAGTAATTTGGACATTCTAAGTTGGACGAACAACTACAAGGGCAGTCTTTCGAGATGCCTACTCATGTTATAACCATCACGTGTCTTGGACACCCTCAGGTTACAAGTCTTCGGACATCAATTCGCAGCTAATCAATTCAAGTTTATTTAAATAAACACTCAAGGCTCAGGTGAGTCTCATAGCCCCTATTTTACGGTTTTCATCTGGGGTGTGATTACATTGCTCATTTTATTTTACAATATGAACGCAAGTACAATACAAATCAAATACTACATGAGTTGTTTTCACTAATCATTTCAAAGCCCTCCATAACATAGTTTGGTAATACATTTGTAGTGTGAATGTTAGTATATGATATCATATAGGATTGACAATCCTCGTCCGGGTTAGCACGCACTAACTGGTCAAACGGACGTATTAGCATTTGGGAAGACGAGTGTAGATTAGGCACTCGTAGGAGGCAACTCAGTTAGGTTTCCTTAATTGGACCTGACGCTCAAGTTAAGCTTAGACTATGTGCTCATGGCTGTATAGTCTTTTATTTTGCTTAATTGCATTTTAAATCCAATTAAATCTTGCGGTTCATACAAATATGTGTTGACATACAAACCCGTGAGCTCACCCCAGCGTTTCGCTGACCCATTTTAGCATGTATCACAGGTACTCAGCAGTAGGTTGGCTGCCCAATCATGAATCATTAGCTCGAGTCTGCATCTAAACAAATCAGAGATTTAGTTGCATTATTATTTTTTGTATAAAGTAATTATGTAATGTAAATCTCTCAATTTCAAGTAACTGAGCTAATGTAAACAGTATTTTGATGTAAACCTTGGTTTTTATCAAAACAATGTAAAACGACACATTTAGTGGTTGTTCATTATATCTTATGTGCTGTGTATATTAATTAGTCGCGCCCCGACCCGATTTGCCTCCGCAACCCGAATTTGGGGGTGCGACAGACTTACCAAGTCTATACTAACATTCGATTAGGTATTCTTGCCTGGTTGTGTGAAAAGTATAAACAAGGTATTTCCTTTTATAAATTGTTAAACTAGACTCGTCCACACGACATCAAGGTGTGTTGTTGTTCGTGGTATCCTCGCTGCCATTGTTTCGGAGTGCTTCTTGAGCAGCTAGGGCGTCAGCTACCCCTTGAGCAATGAGTCGGGCTATTTCATCTTGGCTATACGTTTGTCGCCTCGGTGGCATGATTCTTGAATAAATAAGAAGGAAAAAGATATATGAGATGTTTTGAACAATGGTTATGATTATCACAATTGTATATATAAGGAAAAATATAAAACAACATAGAGTGACAATCAATCAACAACGTGAGGTAATAAGATCTAATGTCATTAGGATTACGAGTTCAAAGATTACAAAATATAGAGTTTACAAAAGATACCAGGAATTGTTACATCCGGACGAATTACATGAGTTTTACATAGGTAGCTAATAGTTACATGATAGATAATACACTAATCTCGGTGTAGATTCAGTTGTGGAAGCAAAGAGGTAAGGTGGTCCATAGATTCTGCAAGTCTGCTAACCATTCTGAGAGTCTCCTCGATTTCCCGTAAGCGTGTCTCGCATTGTTGCAGCCTTGATTGTAAAACTGAGATCTCGTTTCGGTTATTGATTACTTGATTATGAACAATCTCCATGGTTTCTGTGGTTTCCTCTAATTGATCGTGCGTACAGGTGATAGTCTCAAAGATATCTGCTTGACCTATGTACAACTGTGTGATACCATCTTGGGTTTGTTCCATCCAGTTAAAGAGAATATTATGTTGTTCGATTTCCATGTTGAGCAACCGGCGTTCGTGACGGTAACAGGGAACAGTGAGATATGTTGGTTCTTGAGTGTACGGGGAGAGATCCATGGCTGAATATTCTCCGACATCAATAGGGATTTCTATGTCTTCCTCAATCCTCCAGGTGGCCATAGCCGTGGGTAACCAGCTCCATTGGTGGGCGATTGTGCGATGGCGAGCTATAGCAGAGATGGCACCTGTGATGGAAGGATTGTGGTAGGGCCTAGCTCGAGGTGAGTTACTAGTGCGTCTAGCCACGAGTGGTTCTGTGTCACACCCCCTAATTCGGGTTGCGGAAACGAATCGGGTCGGGGTGTGACTAATCAATAACCAAAGCACAAGATATATAGTAAACGACTCTAAATGAGACGTTTTAGAAAATACATTACAATATTGCGCATTACATGAGTTTTCAAAAGTAATAAGTCATATAGATACATCATTAGTGAGTTCGCAAATTGATTCTAAAGATTTTAGTTACATAATCATAGTACAAAAGATAATGCCAGTAAAATCCTCATAAGTGTATGCATGCGACTCGTACTAGCTTAGCATATAAGTAGATCCTGCTAGGCATCCCTACTCAAGCTGCGTACCTGAGAATGCATCACTAAAAAGGTCAACCAAAAGGTTGGTGAATCTCACAGGTTTATAGTAAGTTACAGCTTTGAACACATCAACTAGTAAAATTAAGTAATGATTGCACGTATGCAATAGTTTCGATATATATTGCCATGAGCACCATAGTTGAAGCTTAACAGTGTAGTGTGAATAGTACATTTAAGTACAATATCACGTACCCCCGTGAGTGCTATCCGAACACTCATATTTAACAAATACTAATATACCTGTTTCTACGGTGAAATCCGTGGTAGCGCTACTACCCCAGGCAGGGATTGTCAGTCCCAAATGGATTCATCTACTAGTAATCGCGCTTAAGTCCATAACTAACAACTAATGATAGGAGGCTTACAGTGGATAAAAGTAAAACCCATGAAATCGATATACCAGTAAATCAGTAAGTAAATCAAGTAAGTAATTTCATGTGTTCGAGTAAACCAAGCAATGCATCTCCCCCAAAATAGTAAAACAGTAAAAATGGGTCGTGAGACTCACCTGAGTCTAGTAGTATCAAGCAGTAAATCAAGCAATGAGGTTCTCCGAACCAATAACCTCTAGCGTCCTAAACGCGTAAGGTTAAGTAAGTAAGTGGATATCATTAAGATTATCCATGCTAGTTGTTCACTCAACTAGTTAATGTCCATTAGTCTGTTATTTGTAATTGTTCGTATTTGTAGTCTGTCGTTGTGTAAATATGGCCCGTTGGTGAGTTTCGTAATAATGAATATCAAAAGCATTATTATTATGTTTGTTTCATTGTATACTTACAAAAGTATATGTGTCATATGTTTCCGAGTTATTCCAAATATTGTATTGACGTTAAATCAAGTATATTGTGATATTGTCTTGTTTGAAAAGTCGGTTATGCAAAGTTAGTGTTGAACACTATTTACGAGACAATAAGGATTGTCTGGAATTACTATTCATGAGACAATAACATTTTGAGTCGGTTTCAACTATAAAAGTGTTAGTTTTTGCGATAATGATGCTACGACAATCGAGTTTTATACGACAATAGTGATGCGACAATAGGATTTCGGATACGGTTCATGCGACAATGGTATTGTCGCAGGTCTGAGATTTCCCGTTTTTGTTTAAGTGTTCGTTTTTGTTGACTAGGTCAAACGTGTTCGGTTTGACCCGAAACTTTTAGGGAAGTCTTAAATATGTTAAATAAACTTTAGAAAATTGTGGTTACGTTTTATGGTTGACCCGAAGTGTCGGTTTTGTAAAATGACTAAAACAGTCCCTAAGTTTAATAGTTCCAGATTTTTACTCAGTTTCGACTCGCGATTTCACCCGTTTCTATTCCGATTCAAGCCTAACCAAAAATCACACATGTTCTCCTAGATGTCTAGTTCATTTCTGCACTTTATGATACTTTTATATGTTCGTTTACTATTTTAAACAAAAATGGAAATGAAAAGTGCTCAGGTTGAGTCTAAGAACGAGCTCAGTCCATAGATCGGTTCCTACACAAAATTCCGTGGGGATCTGGTCAAAGTGGTAAACATAAAAGTTGTAGCCAACATCGTAACGGTCATTTTTCGTTTAGACTTCGTAAGTTGATTCTTCCTATAACTCAAGATATGGTCTCGAGAAGGAGGCGGATGTTCCTGTCCGCCGGAACAGTAACGCGCACCTTAACGGAAATATTATTTTAAAATAGAAAACGAAGTCAAAATGTTACGAAATTGGTTTCGTTGGAAACATAACATCTTGAACTACATTATAGAGTTAAGAAACGTCAATTTTCATGTATCAATGATTTTTATAAATTTTGTTAAAGTGGGGTTAACTTTCTGGGCAGAAAGTTTAAACACATGTTTTAAGTTTTAAAACGTGTTCCGGTTTATGTATTGGACATTATATGGTTGAGTGGTTACTAGAGTATGATTATAAACATATTTCAAATATTATAAAAGAGTTATGAAGTTCTTACAAAGCTAGTACAACCGAGAAGAAGAAGAAGGGGTTGATGTGCTCGTTTCCTTGAATTTCCGAGTGGCGGTTTATGGTGGCTCAATGGTGGTTGAATGGTGGTGTGTGGTGGTTGTTCTTGGGGCTGGAAATCAGTAAGGGAAAGAGAGAGAGAGTTGTGATAGAGAGAGAGAGAGACTTAGAGAGAGAGTGGAGATATGATGAATGAGGGTGTGTTTGGTTATTTTAATCAAGAAAATGGAAGCAAGATCCACAATTTGGGGGAAAGGGGCATGGGGCTGGTCTCATCTGTTTTTGGTGGACCCCACCCCATGTGGGTGTGTTAAATTGTTCCCCAAGGTTACGTTGTGCGTGGTGTTCGTTTACCCGTTCGTTTCGTCATCCGTTTAAACGTTTTATGTATTAGTTTTCGTTAACGATTTAAGTCACGATATTTTTAGTGAAAGTTTTACTCAAATAATATATTTTAGGTTACTAAAATGTAATTTGGGTTTTCGTTTGGTCGTCGGTTGCGAATTGTTCGTTTATTCTTATCGTGTAACATTTTTAAACGTTATAAATATATATGTGTAATAGTAATATTTTTACCTGAAGTATTTTATCAAAATACTTAGTTTTAAGTTATAAAAATATAACTTTGATTTATTTCATCGGTTGAGCGCGTTTCGCACGTTTTCATAGCGTTCGGTTACGTTTTAAGCAAAACATACGTGTTCGTTATATTATAACCATAATATAAAGTAATTATCAATGTTATTAAATAATTTCATATTATTTAATAATAGTTTCACCAACGTCTGTATTTGAATTCCTGCGTGATTTATTTATACGCGATTTTTGAATAATTGTTTTGTGTTATATATACATATAATCATATATATAATACTTGTACGCTTTGGTATTTTAAGTATATAATACTTGAAATAAAAATTTAAATTTGGATCAAATTTTGGGTCATTTTTGACAGGGTGTCACATTCTCCCCTTGTTAGGAGAATTTCGTCTCGAAATTTATTCGTAGTAATTATTAGTGTGTCAAAGTAATAGTCGGTGCGTATTCTAAGAAAGTGTGTGAGTCTACTAAGAGTGATATAACCTCAATCCAGTGTTACCTTCCTCCCCTTGTTAAGCTAATGCCCTATTGGCCATTAAAGGAATAGAGAAAGTGTGTTGTAATGTAATCAACCATTTTGTCGGTAGGACAAGGTCAGTCGGTCTGTCAGTCACTAAGGTGTAGCTACGCTTTGTACTAGTAACCTAGAGTAATGTAGTAAATCCCACTGTGTTCATACAGTTTGTAGCAATCAGTAGTGTAGTAGTATAAGCTAAACTCTACCAGTTTCCAAGAAATCAAGTTATCATATAAAGACATACCCACAGTATTGGTTGGGTCAAGCTTTGTTTCATTGGTGTTGTTCGCAAGATCTTCAGTTGTCAGTAGTGGACAGTTAATTTTGTAGTGTCCAGTAGTTCCACACTTAAAGCAAACTTTCAAGGTTTTAGAGCCTCTGCTCATAGGAGGGAATTTGCAGTCAGCAACTTGATGTCCAAATAGTTTGCATCGGCTGCAGGGCTCGACACATGACCCCTTATGATGTCGGTTGCATAGGGAGCAGAAGGGTTGTTTTCCTTTGTAAGTCTGGACTGTTTTTGCCCTTTTTGTTTGAGGTTGAGTAGGATGGTTAATGGGAATCTCTTCTAAATTCCTTTTAGGGTTGGTCATCCTTGTCTCGGTATTCTCCTCAGTAAGAATACCATGTTCAGTTACTTGGGAGGTAGGGCTACCGACTAAGATATTCGTATCTTGAGCAGTCGGACTAAGTAGCATTAAGTGTCTTAGATTATTCTCCATTGTTAGCATGCACAGTTCGTACTCTTGAGCGCGTTTTTCACTCTGGTAAGCAATTTGTCTTAAATCAATAATGTCTCCCCGTGCTTCAGTCAGCTGATTTCGAAGTAGGTTGAGGGTTTCATTGAGAAAGTGGACAACTTCCGTGCCTATATTACCAGTAATGGGTACGTTGGTAAGGGATGTGGTAGTAGCTAAAATAGCAGCAGTAAGGTTATCAATAGTGTAGCTAGGGGCTGCATTTGATTGGGCTATCTTAGTATTCCCCTTGGCAGTAAGCAATGCATGTACTATTACCGATTCCACCGGTTGTTTCACAGTTTCCTCCTCAAGCGTCATCTCTTCTGACACTTCTTCAGTTGCTAATCCTGCGTCGCTATCTAAGGTAAGAAGGTAAGGAAACAACATATGTTCCTCACTGAGTTGGTCGTCCTCTGACGTGTGATTGTTGTTGGAGTGTTCAGTCATTTCCTATGACATAAAGGTTTCATGTTAAGTTGATGTTTTTGTAACTAATTGTAATCATTGTACATGCGTGTCCAAAGATTACGAGAGTTGAAAATTATAATAAGTTTTCGAGAATTTTGTAATATCTTGGACCAATATTTGTCCGGATGAAAATGATGTTACTACTAATGGTAGGAAAGGATGTGAGATAAAGTTTTCCTCAAAGGTGTATGATGATCCGGCGGAATAGGTTGTCAGCTCTAATGATCCTACGAAATAAGTAACGGAAGCCTATACAACGCTAGCCTAAAGTATACCTATTCCCACTGTTAACTATAACGGTGAAATAATGCTGCAGACCTTACAGTGAGAAAGTATGTTGTACTATAACAGGTGTGTTACCAAGTATCCTATGCCTATTATTATATATCACATATAATAATTCATAGTTTGTTCAGACAGGTATATACCATATATATTTATATATAGATATATATCCCCCTAATTGTGTCTAGCATAGACAAGTATGAGTCCCGGTTCTCTCGTGGTCAGAGTCAACTACTGCATTCCTGTTCAACATGACCATTTCAAGTCTCACATCATCTTCATTTAATTGTACATAGTTGATCAGGCTATGTTAAATTAAACTTGTAAGATGTAATCCCTGAACCAATCATACCTAATAAGGAATACTACCTAACGGTCATAGTCTAGGCCTACTACATGCAACCTAGTTCACTATAACCTTAGGCTCTGATACCAATCTGTCACACCCCCTAATTCGGGTTGCGGAAGCGAATCAGGTCGGGGCGTGACTAATCAATAACCAAAGCACAAGATATATAGTAAACGACTCTAAATGAGACATTTTAGAAAATACATTACAATACAGTGCATTACATGAGTTTTCAAAAGTAATAAGGCATATAGATACATCATTAATGAGTTCGCAAATTGATTCTAAAGATTTTAGTTACATAATCATAGTACAAAAGATAATGCCAGTAAAATCCTCATAAGTGTATGCATGCGACTCGTACTAGCTTAGCATATAAGTAGATCCTGCTAGGCATCCCTACTCAAGCTGCGTACCTGAGAATGCATCACTAAAAAGGTCAACCAAAAGGTTGGTGAATCTCACAGGTTTATAGTAAGTTACAGCTTTGAACACATCAACTAGTAAAATTAAGTAATGATTGCACGTATGCAATAGTTTCGATATATATTGCCATGAGCACCATAGTTGAAGCTTAACAGTGTAGTGTGAATAGTACATTTAAGTACAATATCACGTACCCCCGTGAGTGCTATCCGAACACTCATATTTAACAAATACTAATATGCCTGTTTCTACGGTGAAATCCGTGGTAGCGCTACTACCCCAGGCAGGGATTGTCAGTCCCAAATGGATTCATCTACTAGTAATCGTGCTTAAGTCCATAACTAACAACTTATGATAGGAGGCTTTCAGTGGATAAAAGTAAAACCCATGAAATCGATATACTAGTAAATCAGTAAGTAAATCAAGTAAGTAATTTCATGTGTTCGAGTAAACCAAGTAATGCATCTCCCCCAAAATAGTAAAACGGTAAAAATGGGTCGTGAGACTCACCTGAGTCTAGTAGTATCAAGCAGTAAATCAAGCAATGAGGTTCTCCGAACCAATAACCTCTAGCGTCCTAAACGCGTAAGGTTAAGTAAGTAAGTGGATATCATTAAGATTATCCATGCTAGTTATTCACTCAACTAGTTAATGTCCATTAGTCTGTTATTTGTAATTGTTCTTATTTGTAGTCTGTCGTTGTGTAAATATGGCCCGTTGGTGAGTTTCGTAATAATGAATATCAAAAGCATTATTATTATGTTTGTTTCATTGTATACTTACAAAAGTATATGTGTCATATGTTTCCGAGTTATTCCAAATATTGTATTGACGTTAAATCAAGTATATTGTGATGTTGTCTTGTTTGAAAAGTCGGTTATGCAAAGTTAGTGTTGAACACTATTTACGAGACAATAAGGATTGTCTGGAATTACTATTCATGAGACAATAACATTTTGAGTCGGTTTCAACTATAAAAGTGTTAGTTTTTGCGATAATGATGCTACGACAATCGAGTTTTATACGACAATAGTGATGCGACAATAGGATTTCGGATACGGTTCATGCGACAATGGTATTGTCGCAGGTCTGAGATTTCCCGTTTTTGTTTAAGTGTTCGTTTTTGTTGACTAGGTCAAACGTGTTCGGTTTGACCCGAAACTTTTAGGAAAGTCTTAAATATGTTAAATAAACTTTAGAAAATTTTCGTTACGTTTTATGGTTGACCCGAAGTGTCGGTTTTGTAAAATGACTAAAACAGTCCCTAAGTTTAATAGTTCCAGATTTTTACTCAGTTTCGACTCGCGATTTCACCCGTTTCTATTCCGATTCAAGCCTAACCAAAAATCACACATGTTTTACTAGATGTCTAGTTCATTTCTGCACTTTATGGTACTTTTATATGTTCGTTTACTATTTTAAACAAAAATGGAAATGAAAAGTGCTCAGGTTGAGTCTAAGAACGAGCTCAGTCCATAGATCGGTTCCTACACAAAATTCCGTGGGGATCTGGTCAAAGTGGTAAACATAAAAGTTGTAGCCAACATCTTAACGGTCATTTTTCGTTTAGACTTCGTAAGTTGATTCTTCCTATAACTCAAGATATGGTCTCGAGAAGGAGGCGGATGTTCCTGTCCGCCGGAACAGTAACGCGCACCTTAACGGAAATATTATTTTAAAATAGAAAACGAAGTCAAAATGTTACGAAATTGGTTTCGTTGGAAACATAACATCTTGAACTACATTATAGAGTTAAGAAACGTCAATTTTCATGTATCAATGATTTTTATAAATTTTGTTAAAGTGGGGTTAACTTTCTGGGCAGAAAGTTTAAACACATGTTTTAAGTTTTAAAACGTGTTCCGGTTTATGTATTGGACATTATATGGTTGAGTGGTTACTAGAGTATGATTATAAACATATTTCAAATATTATAAAAGAGTTATGAAGTTCTTACAAAGCTAGTACAACCGAGAAGAAGAAGAAGGGGTTGATGTGCTCGTTTCCTTGAATTTCCGAGTGGCGGTTTATGGTGGCTCAATGGTGGTTGAATGGTGGTGTGTGGTGGTTGTTCTTGGGGCTGGAAATCAGTAAGGGAAAGAGAGAGAGAGTTGTGATAGAGAGAGAGAGAGACTTAGAGAGAGAGTGGAGATATGATGAATGAGGGTGTGTTTGGTTATTTTAATCAAGAAAATGGAAGCAAGATCCACAATTTGGGGGAAAGGGGCATGGGGCTGGTCTCATCTGTTTTTGGTGGGCCCCACCCCATGTGGGTGTGTTAAATTGTTCCCCAAGGTTACGTTGTGCGTGGTGTTCGTTTACCCGTTCGTTTCGTCATCCGTTTAAACGTTTTATGTATTAGTTTTCGTTAACGATTTAAGTCACGATATTTTTAGTGAAAGTTTTACTCAAATAATATATTTTAGGTTACTAAAATGTAATTTGGGTTTTCGTTTGGTCGTCGGTTGCGAATTGTTCGTTTAGTCTTATCGTGTAACATTTTTAAATGTTATAAATATATACGTGTAATAGTAATATTTTTACCTGAAGTATTTTATCAAAATACTTAGTTTTAAGTTATAAAAATATAACTTTGATTTATTTCATCGGTTGAGCGCGTTTCGCACGTTTTCATAGCGTTCGGTTACGTTTTAAGCAAAACATACGTGTTCGTTATATTATAACCATAATATAAAGTAATTATCAATGTTATTAAATAATTTCATATTATTTAATAATAGTTTCACCAACGTCCGTATTTGAATTCCTGCGTGATTTGTTTATACGCGATTTTTGAATAATTGTTTTGTGTTATATATACATATAATCATATATATAATACTTGTACGCTTTGGTATTTTAAGTATATAATACTTGAAATAAAAGTTTAAATTTGGACCAAATTTTGGGTCATTTTTGACCGGGTGTCACATTCTGAGTGGCTGCGACATGAGCGAGAGAGAGATTAGTACGTGTAGTTTGTCTAGATGACGAGTCAGCCATTTTTGTGGCAAGAATTGTTTCAATAAGTGAGGTCTATATATATATATATCATAGTGTGTCTAGTACCAACATGTATGGGTCCCGTTTCTCTCATAGTCAAAGTCCACTAACGTATTCCCGTTCAATCATAACTATTTCAGACATTTCATCATTTTTCTTTAATTGTGCATAGTTGATCAGGCTATGTTAAATTAAACTCAAATGATGCAATTTCTGAACCAGTCATAACTAACAAGGAATACTAACCTAAGAGTTATAGTCTGGGGTTACTAATGCAATCCTAGTTCGCTATAACTATGGCTCTGATACCAATCTGTCGCACCCCCAAATTAACAGCAAGTCGGGTCGGGGTGCGACTAATAACGGATCATCACACAATAGTTACAAGCAAACGACCTCTAAATGAAACGTTTGAAAATACATTTCATAAAAATATATTGTTTACAAACTACAGTTGCAATAACTTGCGAGTTCGCTCGGTAGCCTAGAGATTCTAATACATAACTTCTATTACAAAAATAGTAATGCAGGAAAATCTCTTGTTCGTTTGTAAAGTATGAGACTCGAGCTAGAGTTCCCTGTAGGCCATCCTACTGTGGCTGTGTACCTAAGATTACATACTAAAATGGTTAACATATTGTTGGTGAGTTCATAGGTTTAAACAGTTATAAAGCAAAAGTAGTGATCACAAGGTTTATCAGATTTGTACGAATACAAAAATAAGTATATATAATTGCCATGAGTCTCACAGTTCGACGCTTAACCTGTTTTGTGCCTCGGGCAGGTGTATAATCCA
This sequence comes from Pseudognaphalium luteoalbum, assembly GCA_963422505.1. NCBI lineage: Eukaryota > Viridiplantae > Streptophyta > Magnoliopsida > Asterales > Asteraceae > Pseudognaphalium > Pseudognaphalium luteoalbum. The sequence goes on from OY730196.1 coordinate 16,027,928, forward strand.
ATACACCCGTAACAGTCAAGTACTACTGTGTCCGTGGGTTGGCTAGAGCGACTAGCCCGGACAGAGATGTCAATCCCCGATAGATCTATCCAATAATACTCGCGCTTATACAATTAACAAACTATGATAAAGTGAGGACTTTTAGTGGATTAACGTCTCATGCAATTCATATAAAAGTTGTTATCAGTTGTTTGTGATCATAAAAACGGAGTATGTAATCTCACCCAGTAGTGTAAAGAGTAAAAGTGGGGCTATGAAACTCACCTGAGTTTGGTATGCTAGTAAATAAGCAAGCTGTGGGTGTCAATGTCCCAATATGCAACCCTCTAGCACCCTAAACGCATAAGGTTGTGTGCATATGGGGGTTAATGTCCACTTATATAATTAAGTGTGAGTGGAGGGTTAATGTCCACTTATGCTAGTTGTCCACTCAACTAGTTATGTCCAAATGATTGTTTGTTTGTTTGCGTTTAGAAAACGTATACGGCCCGTTGGTGACGCTTGTAATAATAATTCCCAAAAGTATTATTATTATTATGTTTGTTTCGTTGTATTGTATACATATGTAAGTATATGTGTTTGCGTGTATGTGTCGTATATGATTATTGGTTGTTACGCGGATCCGGTATTTAGTGAATAATATGTTAAGTTTATGTGAGTTGCGACACTTAGTAACGACACTAGAATGGGTGGCGACACTCGGTCAGTGTCGCTAAGTGTGAATTTTTATGTTTTTGGCGACACTTGAGTTAGTGTCGCCACACTTGAATGTGTAGTGGCACTCGGTTAGTGTCGCTATGGTGACACTTAATTGGATTTGGTGACACTTGAGTTAGTGTCGCTAGAGCCGACACTTAAATGTATAGCGGCACTCAGTTAGTGTCGCTATGGAGACAGGTTAATTGGATTTGGCGACACTTGAGTTAGTGTAGCTATCGGATTTGGCCCGAAGCGACACTAAAGGTCTGATGTGGTCTCGAGTTTGTGAACGTGGTCAAACGACCTCGGTTTGACCTGAAACTTTTAAGGAAGCCTTAAATACGTTTTTAAAGCTTAGAAAAATTATCGGTTCGTGTCGGGGTTAACCGAAGTGTCAGTTTTTAAATAATTACCAAAAAAGTCCCTATGTTATGTTTTCCAGATTTTAGTCCCGATTCCTCTCACGATCTCGATGGTCCGCAATAACTCCTGAGAAAATTACCCATAATACCCCTATATGTTAGCTATTTTCTGTGATTTTTCCAAGGATTTTAGGAGTCATTTAGTTGTTTAATAAAATCAAAAGTCCCATGAGGTCCAAATATGACCAATCCGGATACAAGTTCAAAGATCTATTTTTCTGAGCAAATCCGTGTATTTTCATGAGATGACAACGAAGAACTTTTTAAAGTTAACAAAATTTTAGAGGTTTTGGCACTGGTCTCATACATTTTAGTGGTCTAGAACTCAAGATATGGTCTCGAGAAGGAGGCGGATGTTTCTGTCTGCCAGAACAGTAATGCGCACCTTAACGGAAATATTATTTTAAAATAGCAAACAAAGTCGATATATTACGAAATTGATTTCGTTGGAAAGCTAACATCACAAACTACATTTTAGGCTTAAGAAATGTCTATTTTAGTTAAGAAATGAATTTTAAAAAAATCGTGGAAGTTGGTCCTTTTTCTGGGCAGAGAACTAAACACAAAATTTAGAGTTTTAAATCGCGTTTCGGTCTATGTCTTGGACATATCTTTGTTGAGTGAGCCCTAAAACATGTTAATATATATATCAAAAATATTTTTAAAGAGTTCTAAATTTCTTACAATGATTTTATAACCGTGGAGAAGGAGAAGAAGACGTTGTGCTCGTTTTCGTATGTTTTGTTGAACTTCGGCTTGGTGGTGTTATGGTGGATTATGGTGCTGATATGGTGGAATGTGGTGCTTGTTTTTGGGCTGGAATTCAGTGAAAGGGATAGAGAGATCCGAGATAGAGAGAGAGGTAGGGAGTAGGGAGTGATAGATGGAGTATGGTGTATGATTGGTGAAGGTGGGTATGTTTTGAGTATAAGTAAAGAAAACATAATATGGTGAAGGGGTATGGGGTGTGGTCATTGGAAGATTTTATGAGGGCCCCACCCTCATATGAGTGTGTTAAATTATTTCCCCAATCTACGTTACGCGGTGCCCGTTTACCCATTCGTTTCGTCGTTCGTTTAAACGTTAAACGTTTATTATACGTGTTTTAGTTAACGATATAAATTCGGTATTTTTGATTGTAGTATTTATTCAAAATACTTGGTAAACATTTTATAAAATGTTTCATTAAGTTGTCGGTCTTGATTTGCGCGTTCATTTTACGTTTATTAAATCGCTTAACGTTTTTAAACGTTATAATTGTTATCGTGTATTCATGATATTTTTACTTGAAGTATTTTATCAAAATACTTAGTTTTGATTTATAAAGATATAACTTTGATTTATTTCATTTGTCAGGCATGTTTCGCGCATTTTTGTTGCGTTCGATCACGTTTTGAGCAAAACGTATGTGTTCGTTATATTATAAGCATAATACAGTGTAATTATAAATATTATTAAATAATTTCATATTATTTAATAATTGTTTCACCAACATCCGTATTTTCATTGTCGGATATTCATCCGGTTCGAGTTTGCACGATTAAACTTAATCGTCTATGTGTATATATATAATAATATCATATATACAAAATGTTACACATATTTAGCCTAATACCAAACTAAATACATGTAATTATACAAGTGTTAGGCTCTAATTAAAGTCCTAATTTGTCGGGTGTCACATTATAACTTTGTTTCGGGTGGTCTCAATCGAATATAACACGTTTTAAAATGGAACAAAATATGTTTGAATTTTATCCGAGTAAATAAATATTATTTTCAACAATAATACTTTATTTAGAAGTGTTTTGCACCAACGTTCATTTTTGTATTTCTACACGGTTTCATATTCGTTTATACGCGATCATTAAATAATTGTTTTATGTTATATATATATAATTATATACTAGCTTTGTACCCGCCCAAAGCGGCGGGTAGAATAAATTCATTTAATATCATAGTCGTTAATGCAACAAATACGCGATGATATATAGGTATTTAAAATTAACCATTATCCCTACAAGTAATCTACTACGAAACATGAAATAGCATAATAAATAGTTGCATGTAATCATAATTTATACATCACTTAAAACTTCTTTATACACCACATTTTCTGTCTATACTCCAACCTGATTTATTTCTGTAGGAGACTTCACTAAAACCTTTGTATTACTACGAGATACGCCTCTAGACAATGCAACATAAAGTTGCCCATGCGAGAATACAGACTCTGGTAAATAAACACCCACATTTTGAATTGTCTGACCTTGAGCTTTATTTATCGTCATCGCAAAGCTAAGTCAGACAGGAAATTGTTTTCTCTTCAATTTGAAAGGAAACATGTCATCTTCAGATAGACATAGAGGAATTCTGGGTAAAAATATTCGTTTTCCTGCATGTTGACCAATTGCTATTTCTGCATCAATGATATTAGGTTGAAAAGATTTGCATATTAATCTTGTGCCATTACATAGTCCATTTGATGGATCAACATTCCGCAACAGAATTATCGGGAATCCAATTTTCAATCGAAGGCAATGAGGGGGCAAACCACTAACGTTTAGCGAGTTTAAGAATTCCATTAGATAGAAATTATTTTTGTCGTCTTCAGTTTCATTAAAGCTATAGTATACTTTTTCCTCTCCTTGAAATATTTCAATCAACTTACTATTAAGACCATCAACATTTTCATTCTTCGTTGATAAGATCATTCTAGAAACTATATTATCTGAAGAATGAGAGTTGGTTTCTAAAGAAGGAAAAATTGCATTAATTAATTCAAATTTGGACTTGTCCCATCTCGGTATAAGGAATGACCATGTCATCTGGTATACGAATGAAGCTTCCATCAATGGCTTCTTCAACTCCATCACCAACACGTAACAAAAAATCTGAAAACCACGGGTCAGTAAGTGCTCTCATATTTATAGTTAACCGCATCTTTTTAATTCTTGGCCAAAGAGGTGACATGCGTAGACTCGAGTCTACAATTTGAGCTCGAGTACCACGTCTCACGACTGGCAACACCTGTCTAAAATCACCTCCTAAAACCATTATCTTTCCACCAAATGTGAGTCCCACCCCTATAATATCTTGCATAGTTCGATCTACCACCTTAATCACTTACCTTTTAGCCATAGATGCTTCATCCCAGATGATTAATTTAGCAGATCGTAATAGTTGAGTAGTCCCACTCTACTTTTTGATGTTGCATACAGAGTTATTATCAAGATTAATAGGTATCTTGAATCTCGAGTGAGTTGTTCTCCCTCCTGGCATGTTATTAGCCGCGGCACCTGATGAAGCTGTTGCAAGTGCAATAAAACCGTGAGAACGAACCTCGGCAAGTAAAGCTTTGTACAAAAATGTTTTTCCAGTACCACCTGGACCATCTATGAAAAATACACCTGGACATTTATCATTCACGTGCTTCATTATTTCATCAAATGAGTATTTTTGATCAGCATTGAGATTCTTTCGAGATCGTAAGTGTTCCTCTTCAACAACAATATACTCCTCTTGTACCTCACGATGACCATCGGATTCCAAATTGATTTTTTTGTTTATCTTTGGAAGATCAAAATCATTGAGATTACTACCCATAGATTGCAAAAATACAGTGATGTCTTTCAATATCTTATTTTGAACTAACTCATCACTTTCGTAGTATCGCCTATAGTCTTCATAAAGTGAATCGTAGTGGTCATCCCATAACTTCCGAACATCTCCTGGCTCACAAAAAATTAGTATAGTTGCGAAAAGCCTTCTAAGAGCATTGGGAAACTGAAATATGGAGGCCTCTGTAAGACATTGTGTTAAACTATTATTATTTTCTATTAATCCTCTTTCAAGGGCCGCTTTTCAAAATGTTGAGTGTAATACACCATTGACTGTATAAAGATCTTCGAAAGATGTAGTCCTCTAACATGTGACAAAAGTAAACGTAGGTAGTAGCGCTCTCCTTCAGCCGGGTTAGCAGTAATAAGTCTACCTCTCATTTTTCCACCTCCTCGAGGACTCCAACGTCGTGTGGTCGCATTCCATGTAAATTTTTGCGGAAATTCTTTATACAAATACTGCCGTACAGACACATTCACTTTTTTCATATCAAAAAATGTAGTTAACATCGACCTCTTGTCTCTCTCCCTATCAACAATGTCATTAATAATACCATTTTCATCAAACCGAACCATTTGCTTATTTGGGAGATGAACCTGTAACGCCATGACATGTGGGTAGATTTGAGAAAGAGGAAAAGTAAAAATTTGCCACATTGCCTTAGGAGGTGAGACATAACGTGCATCTTGATATTTATTTATATCATTAACTACTTCCACTCCATCTGGGTCAATGTTGACAACTTGTTTGTCATGACCTTTGTAAACATACTTGAAGACGTACTTCACAGACTTTATACTCGAGCAAACTTCAACGTTGATGTGACAGTTATACATCATTAGAAGCTTTGGGTTATAAGGGACCACCCATCTGTTGTCAAGGGTACGATCCTTTACATTTACTTTGATGACACTATTTCTCCTCCGATACAACGGATATGAGTCTTCACCTTGTATGTTATTTTCGTTGAATTGCCTCGGATACCTGAAACGACATTGTTTTGGTTCACCTTGCATACAAGGACATTTATTATCTAAATGACAACAAGGACCATGCGTCATGTGCTTCACAACTAGTTTATGCAATTGTGGATACTTTTTCAGGTCTGGAATTTCGGCACACACCATCTTATCATATTGGTCTAGATTGTTGAGCTTGTATTGACTTTTTATTATCAAAAGGAAATGAGCATGCGGCAAACCACAATTCTGAAATTCTATGACATAGACATACGCCTTTACCTCCCCGAGGATATGTTTCTCAAAGAGTTGTTTTTTGAGATCCTCCAATTTCGCACGAAAAACCCTTGCAACAACATCTGGGCGATCTTGTGCAGTCTAACAAAGTTCCAGGTCATCAAGAATTTCTTTCCATTTAGGATTTCAAGTAATTGTAAGAAATATATCAGGTTTTCCGTCATCTTGGACTAAAGCCATAACATTAAGAAAGCGTCTACGCATGTCACGTGGCCCTCCGATGAAGGATGCGGGCAAGACAATCCGTTGTCCAATTCTATCGGGTTGAACTTCACCAGCGTTAACACAATCCACAATACCTTGGTACAAATCGGCCCTTATCTTACTCTGGTTATGTTGACAAAATGCCAAACGTGAAGTCTCAATCTTTATATACACATCTACTGCGAACTGTTGTAGCAACCTCCCTCCTAATAGAAGTAAGTTTTTGGTTGGACGGATCTGAAATTTGTAACAATAATATTCTCTCATTGTTACAATCTTCCTCCCTGTTCTTGAGTTAGCCACTGTTTAAGGGTGATATAGGTCATTGTAAATTATTTAAGAACGTTTTTTTGGATATTAAAATAATGTAAAACGAATTGGAATTGCACTAAAATAAGTACCTTTCTGAATCATCAGCGAAGTTCTCCTCATCATTAATAATTTCATTGATGGACACCCCTTGTCTTGGTATTTTTGAATGCCACCCAGGTTCACCGTTAGGAAAGAATAAGGGATAAGATAATGGATCGTAACAAGCGAAATAAGGTTGGTATTTTGACTATATTCAGACCTTCCATAAACTACTATACTTCTCTTGTATGCAGTTATGTTGTCATTACCTTCTATCCATATACCAGCAACCTACATAAACATTGAATTCAATATGGCTTATCATACGATGTGAGTGTTAAACATAAGATATGTAATTAAATTAAAATAAATTACTTATATTACAACCTCAGATGTCATGGGCTTATTATACACCCTCTGGTCAAGCTCTACGGATGCATTCAAGGTGACTCGGTAGTCGTCGAGTGGTCCTAGCTCACCAAGGCTTCGAAATGTTCTCACATATGGGTTTGTGGCAAGAACACTTATTAATATCTCGATGAAATTTTTATCGAGATTTGTCCATTCGAGTCTACGTGAAATTTAACACTCAGAATCGTAAAAGTACAACTCAAGTATCTGGGTGTTCCATCTCTCGGAATTAACTGGTCAATTCTATGATAAATTCCTCCGTTTACACGAAAAATATATACTCCAGATCTCATATTGCTCACTGAATCATCTAAATTTATACCCATAGATGTGAATGAAAAGTTTGTGCTGTACTTACGTATGTTGTTCCTAAACGTTTTGCCCATTTCAGATTGTGACGTAAAAAGATGATATATTTCATCGGGAATGGTTTGTGGTACCAACTTTGTCTTTCCACTCATGCAACAAAAAGATGGAAACTCAAATTTATAACGCTTTGCTCCACAATGAATACAATTGTTTGTTTCTTTAGGATACGATGTTGTTTAGGTATACCACTGTAAACAAAAGTGTACGGATCCTCTTGAAGAATGTGACCTTCAATTATTGATGGACTCCCAAGAACTTCATGAGAATCCATATCTATGACAGATGAGGTTTGACTCGTGACCTCATTATATTGAGGTAGTAGCCCACCACGTTGAAGTCGGATGCCTATGTTTAAATATTTAAAAAGGCGCTTAATAAAAGTTAAATCAGTAACCTTCATAAAATATAAGATAATACATATTATGATCGTCATTACCGTTATATCTTTCATGTGTCAACCTTGAACGTACTTGAGTAGTTTCATCTCTACCAGTAACACTGCTCATTTCAACAATATGTTGGATACTCGGTATCGTTTGAATGCTTCTTTGACTGGGTAAAATATTTTCTTTGTTCCAGTTGAGAGTGTTACTCGAGGTTGTTGGCATATTTCCACTCAGTGTCAACTTACTATTATTTGAACAGGGAGATGGATAATTCGTCATTTGAGCATCCAAATTTTCCAATGGAACCCATTTTGATGCATCAATACTAATGGGAGTTGTATTAATTTCTTGAATTCTTCTCTTTTCCTTACTTCGTTGGTAGTAGTTTCTGTTACAGATTTTCCTGTTATAAGCAACTTTTTCTGAACTGGAAGGAGTTTCTTAATTATTCATTTGAGTTGTCTCCGCAGTAGTCACATTTCTTGAGGTGGTCATTATTTGACTATTTTCCTCCCCATTCGATGTTGTTCTCATTCTTTTCTTTTCTTTTTGTTGTTGATAGTACCATCTATGATATTGCCTTTTATGTTCTATATAAATATATAACATATACGTATCTTAAGTAGACTAATTAGGAAAAATAGAAGACATACCTTTCTGAGCATCAACTTGGCAAACATCAATGCTCATATTATTGCTCGAGTTTCTCTTCTCTTGTCTTGCATAATACATTTTGTTGTATTCCTTTTTCTTCTCTGTAGCAATTTTAGTTAATGAATTATGCATCACAATTTTAGTTAATGAATTATGCATCACGACATATCAATATATCGAGTAATATACACCAATCCACACATACTCAGACACACAAATGATGATTTAAGGTTTTTTAAACTATCTACATCCAAATACCTTTTAAAAGATCAACATCAGATTGGTTAACTTCACCATCAATATTTTCATCATCATCAATCCTCATTGCTCATTGTAAGTTACATTAAGTTAAATAATAATAATAATAATAATAATAATAATAATAATAATAATAATAATAATAATAACTACTATAGTAATAACAACAATAATAATAAAAATGTAATTAATTTAAAATATATGATCAAAAAATATTGATGGATTAAAAGTTAAAGAGTTTAACAATATATATATACATATATATATATATATATATATATATATATATATATATGTATGTATATTGGAACGTTAACTTATGGATGTAAGTTAATATTTGTTTTGTAGATATAGTAATTTTCAAGTATCCATTAATCAAAAGCTCATTATTTAATAGGGTACGTTTTAGGTAGTTTCAAATGTAATCTTGATAATACTTTTGGGTTGTATAATGTATATTGTCATAAGTCTTGTAGAATATGTTTGCATGCATATCTACGGAATAGGACATCATCTATACTCTAATACGCCTTCTTGATGGACATATAGGAATATATAGATTAAATATTCAAATAGAAAAGTATTAGATAATCATAATAAATGAAAGTACGAAGCGAATGAATAAAAGTAAAGTTGGATAACTATTACAAAGTTATAACCTATAACTGATAAAAAATACAAAGTCCATCAACGCTAATGATATAGTCACTACATGTGCCTAATATAGTCCTCTTCCGGAATCACCAGATCAAACACGATCTTCGTTATGTCCATCGTTAATAAGTAGTTCACTGAAAATAAAATATCATGCATTAATCGGTGAACCAAAGTTAGTATATTAGCTTATTTAGTATCATTGTAAGTAAGATAATATTTTACAAAAACCCAATTTATAACTTATGTGACACCCGGTCAAAAAGGGCCATATTTCGCGCCTATTTTAAACTTTATTTATTTATAATTAGTGTGCAATAATACCAAAGTATTCACAAAGTATATATATATATATATATATATATAATTATATATATAACACAAATGATTATTAGAAATCACCGGTAAATAATTTGGGCGAACCAGAAAATACAAACTTGGTCATTGGTGACAAGACTTTTTAAATTATGTTTTGTTATTAAAAATGAACATTTGTTAATCGGGAAATAGTTGAACATAATTTCATTTTATTAAAACGTACTCTGCGAGACAAGCTACCCGAAATATATCCGTCTAAACAAATAAAAAAAAACAAAAGTTATATTTTATAACTTAGGTAAAGTATTTTTATAAAATACTTTGGGTTAAAATATATACGATTTGGCATTACAAAATTTATCATTTAAAAATATTGATTTATTTAACGATCCGGTAAATGAAATACGGGTATTTTATACTGTAATTTGGGGACAAGGAACAAGCAACCCGTGCCCATCTTTTCTTTTAAAAATAGGCCGACCAAACATGTATTTCTTCCAAATATTTGGTCTATCTTTGACTTTGTGAAAAGCAAGACCAAACCCGCACGCATCACTTTCATCTTCTCCTTCCATTTCCAAAACTCTATCTCTCTCCTTCTGGCAAAACCTCACAAACAGAATCAGGAAACCACAACAAACTGCCGATAGCAATCTCCACCTTCATCATCATACTACGTCATCACCATCTCACTCGATCTCTCTCCATCTCTCTTTCGGTCGAATAACCACCGAACCACCACCATCACCTCTCGGGTCACAATACCACCGCCACCATCAACATCACATCGACATCATCACCATAATCGGGTTATCGTCACCCTCACCATATCACTCTTTCTCCCTAACGGTTTAACCACCACCCCCGAACACCACCCTCAATCTCAGTGCACCATTACCACCAAGACCATCACCATCATCTTCATTATTTTCGGAGGAAAAGGGAGCAAGGGAGAAGGAGCAAAACAACACCATCATCGTTGTGAACCACCATCACAACACCGCCACCACCACCACCACCGTTGGACACCACCACCTTCGGCTTCCATCACCCTCCGTGAGCAACCACCCTTATTCCTTTAATATATTTGTTAGTTATATATACTGTTAATGTCGAGTTTAAGAGTTAAAAACTGATGTTGTGGCCATGTCAATTTACTACTATGTTGTGGGTGATGAACTATGTTGTTGCCATGTCTTAGATGACCATTTTACAAAAAAATTACAAACAAATAAATATACACATTTGGTAAGACTTAAACAAATGTAATCACTAGCTAACTGGTAAGGTTTGGAAGGCTGAATGCAGTGGTCATGGGTTCGAACCCCATGACCTGTTTTGAGTTATTTTCTTTTTCTGACTTACGGGTTACACACATATATACATGTAGCTGGTGTTATAATAACAAAAGCAGGCTATCGCCTCTTGTTAAGGTGGTGTGTCGAGAGGCGAGAGGTCACAGGTTCAAGCCCTGTGACCCTCTTTTTAATTTCATTTTTAATTTTGACTAACTATTGTTAATACATATATACATAAACCTAATAATATATAAAACAAAAATAACACACAACAAGGTGGTAAGGACTTGGGTTATGAAGCGAAAGGTCAAGGGTTCAATCCCTGTGACTTATTATCTTTCTTTTTTATGTATATTCACTTTTTATTATTTATTATTTTTTTTACACAAATATATATATATATATATATATAAGGTATATATATACAATATTAAATAATATGTTAATATATCTCTTACGTTTAGGGCATTAGAGGATTCAGATTGGATATTATTTGCTGTTAGGAACACTAGCACCCACAGGTGAGTCTCACGACCCCTTTTTACAACTTTTACTTTGGGGGAGATGCATTACTTGTTTTACTTGAACACATGAAACTACTATCCTTACTAAATTACTTTACAGACTTAATGCATTACAGACTTAGTACCTTACAGACTTACTACTCTACAGACCTGATAGTATACAGACTTACAGTCTTACAGATTTATGGTCTTACTGACATACTGTCTTACAGACCTACAGACTTACAGACTTACTAAATTGCATGAGTTTACGTTTAATCCAATGAAGGCCTCTGAATCATAGTTGTTAGTTATAAGATAAGCGCGAGTTTTAGTATATGGATCCATATGGGACTGACAATCCCCGCCTGGGGTGGTAGCGCCATCACGAACCGTACTCGTATAAACAGGTGTTTCTTACTCGTTTTCTATGAGTGTTTTGGATTAGCACTCACGGGGGCAAATTACAGACTTGTTAAACTTCGACTATGATGGCTCATGGCAAGATAGACCGACCTTACTACATTTGTACAATTATACTTTACTGTCTTACTTAATTGGGAAATTCTTACTTACTGACATATACTTTGTGTGAAATCTTTACTACTGACTAATCATATTCGTACGATAAATTACTTACAGTATTGTGTACAAATTTCTATTATTGTTTATTACAAACCTGTGAGATTCACCAACCTTTTGGTTGACACTTTTAGTGATGCATTCTCAGGTACACAGCAACAATAGGGTTGCTCGGTAAGGAGGGCCCGTGGGATATGCTAAGCTAATACGAGTCGCATGCATAAACACTTATGAAGATTTTATTTGCATTATCTTTTGTACTCTGATTATGTATTTGAAATCTTCTAAATCATTTTGCGAACTCGCTAATGATGTATACTTATGACTTAAAACTTCGTATTACTCATGTAATTTAACGTATTTTCTAAAACGTCTCATTTAGAGTCGTTTGCTATTATCTTGGCTGTTGATTATTGATTAGTAGCACCCCAAAACTCGCTTCCGCAAACCATTAAAATTAGGGGTGTTACAGATTGGTATCAGAGCCTAAGGTTATAGCGAACTAGGTTGCATTTAGTGGGCCTAGACTATGACCATTAGGCAGTATTCCCTATTTAGGCATAACTGGTTCAGTGATTTCATCATACAAGTTTAATTTAACATAGCCTGATCAACTATGTACAATTAAATGAAGATGATGTAAGATCTGAAAGGGGTTATGTCGAACAGGAATGCACTAGTTGACTCTGACCACGAGAGAACCGGGACTCTTAATTGTTTTGTGCTAGACACAACTTGGCAGATATATAGGTATATATGGGTTATACATATATGATTAGGCTATTATATAGTATGGATATTAATAGGCCTAAGATACTCGTTAACATAAATATTGTTCGAATACACCTTGGATTTTGCTTATGGTAAGTTGATCGAGTCAGGAAAAATCGTACCGGGATGTGCCCTGGTTTAGAGGGTCATCTCTTCGAAATAGACTTACCCAGGTAGAGTTAAAAACTTCGAAACTTCATTCGGCATGAAATGGTTATCAGAGGACCCGTCATTCACTCACCCATCATGGTTAACATTCAGATCCAGTATTCCTCTAAGTACAAAAATATTTTCCTGCCTTCCTATCACATTTCGCATAACCGCTGATATATGTTCGGATGTAATATCCCCAACACTTTTGTAAACCTTAATCCTCGTAATTATTTGAACTTGCAAGTTAAATGATTACAACCACTATTATTCTACACTATTGATTGTCACTTGTGTTGTGATATATTACTGTTATATATACAACTACGATGATCATATTCTTATACGAAACTCTGACATGTCCCTTATCTTCATTGAAGGAACATGCCTCAACGACGCCAAATGTACACTCAAGCTCAGGTTGATCAACTAGTTGCTGATGCACTAATTGCTGAGCGACGACGATCTGAAAGTGATGAAACACCACCAAGTACCACAGTGGTAAAACCTTGCACCTACAAAGACTTCCTTAGCTGCAAGCCTCTGAACTTCAACGGCACTGAAGGTGCAATTGGGTTGTTGCGCTGGCTAGAAAAGACAGAGTCAGTCTTTCGCATCTGCAACTGCTCTGAGGACTGTAAGGTCAAGTTCTCCACCTATACTTTTATGGATGATGCTTTGACATGGTGGAACACTTATGCTGACTCTGTGGGCCAAGACATTGCTTTGAAAACTCCTTGGGATGAGCTGAAGAAAATGCTCAAGGATGAGTATTTTCCTAGGGATGAGATCCAAAAACTCGAGGCCGAATTCTGGAATCTCACCACTCAAGGGGATGACATTGTTGGCTACACTTCTAGGTTCAATCAGTTAGCACACTTGTGTCCCTCTATGGTCGATGAGGAATCCAAGCGTATTGAATGCTGTCTCTGGGGACTTCCGCCAAAAATTCAGGGGATGGTTACTTCATCAAATTCTCCCACATTTCATGGCACTGTGCGTATGGCACACAAGTTAATGGCACAAATGGTTCGCCAAGGAACCGCTGTTAACAAAAACACTGGTAACGGCTCTGGAGATAACAAAAGGAAAGCGGATGGAAACCCTGGAAATCAGAGCCAAGCCAACAAAAAGCCTGCAATTGCTAAGACCAACGCTTCTGAATCTGATGACAAGATAGGGTATAAAGGAAGCAAGCCCTATTGCTCAAAATGCAGCCTTCACCATGATGGTTCGTGTCCTTGCACCAAATGCAAGCGATTCGAGCATGTGGCCAAAGACTGCAAAACAGTCACAACTGGTACCAACACCTCAGCACCCAAAACCTGCTATGAATGCAACGGTACTTGACACTTCAGGAAGGATTGCCCAAAGCTGAAGGACAAAAACAGCAACACCGCTAAGGGCAGGTTCTATGTGCTTAACACTGAAGGTAACCACCAGGACCCGAGACTTATTGACTTACTCAATACGGGTATGATCACTTACAGATGACCCGACTGCCTTTATACTATTTACTTTGGTAGATCTTACTTGCTGCTTAATAACTTCTATGTTTTCCCTAGATTCTAAGTACTTGATAGAATTAGGAAAACGACAACTTAGTTTCTACACGATTGATAGTACCCCTAACGTTGGATCTAGATGACAATTGACTACAATTGAAAGGCGGAATCAATCAATTGCACGTAATGCTAACAAACACAAACCGAAACAAATATATTTCAACAAAGTAAACTTGTATATCAGCTTGTTTAATGTATTGGGAACGATTACAGAGAGGTTTAGTCGACAAATGGTGCTAGGGTTTCGTCAACCCTAGCCTGAAACCCGTAGGTTTGTATTTATACTAAAAGTCAGCCGACATGCGTCACTTGTGGAAGTGTCGCATGTGGCCGCCTTCATGCGTCACTTACCTAAGTGACGCTATGCGTCACTAAGGCAAGTGACGCCCAACCCTAAACTTAAGTGTCGCGTATAACAAAAAACTATATTTTCACTATACGACTAACGACACTTATTACAACTCGATAGACCAACTGACAGATAACCTAAAATGCATCAACAAACTCCCCCGTGTCTTCAGCTTGGTCTTCAAAAATCTTTGAGTCTTTAACTATTTCCAGCCAGCAGGAAATACACCACCAGCGTGTACTCCATTGGCTATGCAGATATCGACAATCTTCTGAAATTTAATAGCTTCAGCTCTATCTTTTTCTTTGAACTGAATCTTGTTCTGATGTAGTCTTTTCATATCTTGTTCAAAAAGATTAATCAAACTCAAAGGGTCAAAAACACAAAATCTATTTCTCTTCAGACCCCACATAAACCTCTTTTTAGGTTGAACAGCATCCCACGCTGTTTTCTCTTCATTTTCCAAATCTGCATCTAAAAACTCCGAATCCGTAGCTGGTTCTGATTTTGGAATAAACACAATCACAGCTTCACCAGTAATATCATCATATTCCCAATATAACAACCTATTCAAAAAGTCCAAAGGAATGATCTCTAAAGGTATCTTCTGTAAGCATTTTGCTGGTGGATAGATCATCCTTACAATTGGTTGTCGTGTAACCGGATCCAACTTCTTCTTAAACTTATATCTCATACCCAATGTCGGTTTAATCAGATTATACTTCTTGCTGTTAATTTCCCGACGAATAACTACTTGAAAGAAATCTGCTCGTGAATCTCGAGCACGGTTGATCAAGGGTATCTGAGATAATCTTTGAAGCTCACATTTTGGCAAAGTACTTATTTTATAAAACTTTAAGTTGAAGTACTGAATGCCATCACTCCTTTTAATCATGAATACCGAATTATTCTCATCAAACTTCCAACTTTTTATCAAACCCGTGTAATCAGTTCTGACTTTGTAAAATTTACACGTAACTGGTACCTCAGCTATAGGTTTAAGCACTATGTCAGGCTTTATCATTGAAGGTTGAGCCGTAGAAGCTGATTGCTCATTAGTTTCTGTCTCAAAAGCATGACCTGATTCATCTTCTGAAGAATCTGATTCGATAATAGGAGCATCATCATAACATTCATCACTTTGGAGCTGCTCCCCCTCAACCTCAACTTCATCATTTCCTTCAAAGAAATAATCCTCTGCCACTGGATCATTTATCACATCTTCCTCAGGTATCGATGTATTTTCATTCATCATATTTTGCAGAAATGTAAGATCTACATACGAATAATCAACAGCGATTGGTCTTGCCTGACCCTGAACCTCAACAAAGTAATCCAAAGAGATATTTTCATTAATTGCAGAAGGTTATACATTTTCTGGTTCTGGGGGAGGCGTTACATTTGTTTCCAAGGCACGCTGACCTTCCTCCCCCGAAACAATAGTAACAGAATCCAATTCTAGCAACCTAGAATCTAACTCGGAGACCTGTAGCTTCAACGCATCCACCTGTGCAGCTTTAAGCTCTAAATCTTTGATTTGAGACGCCTGAGCTGCAATGATCGCCTGTTGATCATCAAAACATTTCTGCAAAAGTTCCATCTGAGCCAAAACCATCTGTAGTGATGGCATGTCAGATGGTGGTGGTGGTTGTTGTCGTTGAGAGGTCGGTTCCTCTATAACCACGGTAGTCCGCTGGCGTCTTCTGTGAGGTAAATCAGCGTAAGAGGGTGAAGACCCAGCAGGACGTTTGCCTGGATTCCTTGGGACGTGGACCCTGCCAGCAGAAATCCGTCTCAATATACGCTTAAAGCGTCGAGGATCGGCAAGTTGAATACCATCAAGAGCGGTTGGTGGGGGCACGTCACCCTCAGAATCGGGTGGAGTGGGCCCACCATCATCAGAATCAGCCTCGACTTGGTCAACACGATCAATATCATCTAAGTCTTGAGCAATATCAGCATCAACCAAGTCGTCCTCGTTGACCGGAGGAACGACATCATCCTCAAAACCATCATCGATTGGCGCAACATAGTTCTCGTTGAATATGTGCCCAAAAAGCTCATGGTCTGCCAAAATTTGCTCACCCTTTGGCGCGAGCTTGCAGTCATTGAAGACTCTGAGAAGCATCGGTGTCGGCACCAGAAGGGATCGCTGATCAGGAGCTATGTCAAGATTCAAATCATTTAGCAATAGCTGCACAAACCTTGGATACTGCAGCCATTTATCCTTACCAGCTCGGATATTCTCCACCATGTTGCCGAAAATGTAACCGCTGAAGTTGTACGGCTTATTGTAGACGAGGGCCAACATGAGAGATAATGTGAGGTGGCTAGCAGCATTGTATCCCCCTTTCCTCGGAGATAAGCATACGATAACAATATGGCACAAGTACCTCCAGACCCGGCAGATATACTGTTTCCTAAAATCCGATAGCTGGTTCGCTGGATAACCCATCCTCTGAAGTCCCCCATATATAAACGTGGTTGGGAACATAGTGGGCATGTAGAGTTGTCAGTAAACTGGAGAACCCGTCTAATAGAATTCTCGGTGATCTCGATCTCTTCACCAAACATTGTTGAGACAATCCTTGGAACATCACCCTGAACCCGGATCACCGCATGATCATAAAACTCCTCAATTTGGTTCATATAAACCGGAGTCGATGCGGTAATAGCATAATGAATCCTGGAACGGCGAAGAAAATCAATCATCGGCCTGAAAGGCGCCGAATTGGCGTGCGTTGATTCCAAAAATGCCGTGATGTTGTGACGGGTGTTGGTGTGGCGATAATAGTTCTGTAGGTCAGCCATCTGTAAGCTAAAATACAAACAAAAATAACCGAAATCGTTATAGAGTTAGCCCGAACACAGATAGGTTAAAAAACGAAATTTTACTTTAGGCGTCACTTATGGTAAGTGACGCATGGCCACTACCGACACTTAGGAAGTGTCGTATTATACAGTACTCAAAATTAAAATTAAAGTATAGCGTCACTTATGGTAAGTGACGCTATCAAGCGTCACTGATGTAAGTGACGTTTGTATTTTGTGAGTTAAAGTATACGACACTTAAGAAGTGACAGGTGAAGAACATGCGACATTTAACATAGTGACGGTATCCTAAGGCAGTCACTTAAGAAGTGACGGTGTAAGTGACGTATTGTCATAGGCGTCACTTAGACAGTCACTTAAGGGAGTGACGCATTATGGGGCGTCACTTGGATGAGTGACGGTCTTAACAAATAATTTAAGTATATGCGTCACTACAAGAGTCACTTAAGAAGTGACGCAAGAATAAGCGTCACTTGTCGAGTGACGGTATGGGTGTTCAAAATTACCAAGTAGCGTCACTTGAGGTAAGTGACGCACGAAGTGACGCAACGATGAAGATCATCGTGTCACTGTTCATACCCAGATTTCAAAATTGGGGTTTTTCAAAATCAAAACAAACGGATTGTGCGCATGATAAAGACGAGTACTACACACTATTTATTACCATTAAACATGATCAAATCAAGCACTAATTCAACCGATTTCAAGTTTACCCAAAAACCCGTAACCCTAATTCGAAATTAAAGCATGAATATCGAACAAAAAAGGTTAAGATTAGTACCAAATAGGTCGTGTGAATGAGGGGAACAAAGATATAGCACTGGAATGCACAAACAAGCCGTAAAAACCACGAACAGATCAACGAAAATTGCACAGTCGAAGTGACGCAGAGACAGTATGAGTGTCGGTATGTCAGAGCAAGTGACGGTATAAGTGTTTGAAAAGTGGTGAGGTTGAGTGTCGTGGGGAGGAGTATTTATACACCAACCCTAGTATGCGTCACTCAACCCGGCACTTAAAGCGTAGCTTACCCCGACACTTACTGTGTCACTAGAGTAAGTGACGCAATATCGTATGCGTCACTGGTGGCGTCACTTATGAAAGTGACGCGCAGTTCACTTTTTGTGAAAAAGTTGTGATTTTATCATTTTTCGCGTTGTGATTTCGGTACTCAAATTTGAAAAAGTAACTGTAACTTGGATAATAACTAAAATTAAACTAACTTAGATAAAATAAAACACATACAAGAATGTAAATTTACAACGAGAAAATTAACACATGCTTTTTGGTGACGGAGTTGATATAGTCTGGTTAGGGATCATATCGGAATAACAAGCATTTATTAGGAACATTAAGTGTTATTTCGATCATCAGTATATTTGTCCTCTTTAAATTTACTTGACATACTAAAAACATTTTTTATAAAAATTATTTCAAAACGATTATTAGTATATTTGTCCACTTAAACATGTTACACTCACATTTAGGAGGTATTTTATTATTATTGGTATGTGCATTTCGCTGTAGTTCCCACCATAGATATACATCTTAAGTTAAGGCATAGACCATGTTTCCATTTACAGATAGAATATAAGAAAATCAATTTTAAGAATCAAGTCAGCGGTGACAGGTCTGTACTTACGTACAACAGAGCGACATAGCTTGATTCAGGTTTAAGCAAAACCAGACTTGGTCAAACCATTTTGGCGACCTTGTAAGGTATCTTAATTTTAAAGACTTTTCAAGTACTTTGACTTGTGTTTGCTTAATTTTAGTGTATATATTAACAGAAGCTAGGTCTATACTTACATATAACAGAGGAAACTATCAATATATACCCCCAAATGATATCAAATAACCATCTTTCATGAAAGCATGTCTAGTATAAGTAAGAAATTAAGACTTTTTATCATACATCTAATGATGGTGTACCACTTGAAATAGACAATTAAAGATTAAGCTTCTTAAGACTTCTCAAAGAGTTTTGCATAACATGCCTACTAATATATCGTATGATGAAGACAATGTTTATAAAAACTGTTTTCAATACGTCAGATAAATCTACTGTCACATCCAAGATAAACCTTAAATTTCCATTTTTATGCATGTCACCGATGTACTATCATATCCCAAGTTGTTTACAGACACAACTTCAACGTCTATTTTTAAAATGTAGCAACCTTGCATTTCTTTAATACTAGAAAGTATAAAGAGTGGCAGTTGCGTTTTTTTTTTTTTTTTATAAAAAAAAACAATACTTTAAAACCAATCCAAGTCACAAATTACTTTTTCATGGTAAAGAACCTTAGACCGATCATGTTGACTAATTCATCAAATCGAGCTCTAGAAAAAGCCTTAGTGAATAAGTCATCATTTTGTTTTAGGGTATCTATATGGACAAGGTCGATAAGGTGTTTCTCATAGCAATCCCGTATAAAGTGAAACCTAATTTCTATGTGTTTGGTTTTAGAGTGTTGTACGGGATTGCGTGTGATTGATATGGCAGCAGTATTATCAATATGTATAGGAGTCATAGTTAAGAGTAACCCGTAGTCACGCAGTTGGTGCTGAATCCAAAGAACTTGAGAATAGCACCTTGCAGCAGCAATGTACTCGGCCTCCGCTGTTGAAGTAGAAACCGTAGTCTGCTTTTTGCATTGCCACGACACCAATCGGGATCCAAGGAACTGACATCCTCCCGTTGTTGACTTCTTATTGATGTTGCAACCACCATAATCTGAGTCTGAATAGGCAGAGAGCGTAAAATTCTTCTCATTGGAGTACCATAGACCGAGAGTGGGTCTATATTTGAGATAGCCAAAAATCCTCTTCACCGCCTTCATATGAGAAACCTTTGGTCGTGCCTGATATCTTGAACAAAGTGAAACAGCAAAGACGATATCAGGCCTTGAGGCAGTGAGGTACATCAGAGAACCTATCATCGAACGATAATCTTTTTCTTTGCAGTCCTCATCATCATCAGCAGGTCCAAGATTATGGTTGAGTTCAATAGGAGTTCCATAAGGCTTACAAGTGAGCATATCATATCGTGTCAACATGTCATTGACATATTTTGACTGATGAATATACATTCCTTTGGATGACTTCTCAACTTGCACACCTAGGAAGAAAGTGAGATCTCCCATTGCACTCATCTCGAAAGCTGACTTCATGACCTCTTCAAATTCTTTACAGAGAGCCTCATTCAACGACCCAAAAATAATATCATCAACGTACACCTGAACTAGTAGCAAATCATCCCCTTTCCCTTTTGTGAAGAGAGTACTGTCGATGTTGCCCCGAGTAAAACCATTTTCCACCAGATGAGTAGCAAGCCTCTCATACCATAGGCGAGGAGATTGATGAAGTCCATACAATGCCTTATTTAGTTTGTAGACATAATTTGGATTCACCGAATCTTCAAAACCCGGAGGCTGTTGAACATATACTTCCGTATCAATTTGACCATAAAGGAATGCACTTTTGACGTCAAGTTGCTTGACACGAATCCCTTTAAATGATGCAAAGGCCAAAAAGATACGAACGGACTCCAATCTGGCGACGGGGGCAAAAACCTCATCATAATCTAGTCCTTCAACTTGAGTATACCCTTGAACAACTAGTCGAGCTTTGTTCCTTGTAACGACCCCTCGATCATCCTTCTTTACTCGATATACCCATCTAGTGCCTTTTGGATCAGCACCCTTGGGTAATGGTACTAGCGTCCACACTTGCAGCTTGTGAAATTGCTGCAGTTCATCTTGCATGGCCTCGACCCAGGATGGATCTTGTAAGGCCTCCGAGACTTTCTTCGGTTCGGTTTGGGAAAGATGGCATGAATTGACGGTTGCCATAAATCCCAAAACCTGATCAGCTGAAGTATGCTTATCTTCAGCAGATTGCTTTGCCTGATTTCTAGTTTGAACAGTAGAATGAGGATCACCAATTATATTTTCAACTGGGTGATTCCTATGTATCCGGGTGACTGGAATAGCATCTGGCACAAGATTTAATTCCAAGTTGTTCAAATCACCTTCAGTGGCAGAAGCAGGCCAGATTTAATTCCAAGTTGTTCAAATCACCTTCAGTGGCAGAAGCATCTTCGTTCTCTTCATTAGTGAAGAAACGAGAATAATCCATGTCTTCTTCATCCTCTAAGAGAGGCATATCTGGATCATGTGGAAGATCCTCGGCATTGACAGTGTTTGAAGAAGAAGGGATGGCAGTAGATGGTGGTGTGGGCGTAGGTACAGATGCAGTAGAAGTAGTGGATGTAGGTGCAGGCATTTATTGTGTTGGAGTAGGTGTGTGAGTGGGTGTCGTATAGGGAATTGGATTGGATGTAGTTGGAAGAGAATCGGATGTTTGTTGAAAAACATCGAGTCCATGAAGCATTGTAATTAACTCTTCTGTTTCTTCGTCCTCCGGAACATTGAAAGAACTGAAGAGTTTTCCATAATTGAAGAACCAATCCGGACCCGTTCCTTGAGGTGGTTCCGTATACCTTAAGCATTTGACCTCAAAGTGTTCCTCTATCTCGTTTGTTGATTTGTTGTATACTCGTTTGTTTGGAGAGTTGACCAAATATCCAAGAAAAATCCCTTCAACGGCTTTATCACCAAACTTAGGGACACGTTCTTTGGTAATCATTATCAAACAAGGACACCCAAATGGCTCCAGAAACTGCAAATTCGGCTTGCGGTTATTGAATAGCTCATAACATGTTTTGTTCTTCTTCTTAACCGAGAGCACCCGATTCAAAACATAACAGGCAGTATTAACTGCCTCGGCCCAGAAGATAATAGGCAGCTTGGAATCTGCTAGCATAGTGCGAGCAATTTCAATGATGGTCCTATTCTTCCGTTCTGCAACTCCATTCTGTTGAGGAGTTCTCGGAGCACTGAATTGATGATCAATACCCCTAGAAGCACAGAATAATTCGAGAGTTGAGTTCTTGAATTCGGTTCCATTGTCGCTTCGCAGTCTTTTCACCTTTAAGTTGCACAAATTTGTCAACTTATCCAACAAGTAGACTAAAATTCCCATAGTTTCATCTTTTGTTGCGAGAAAATATACCCACGAGAACCGTGAGTAGTCATCCGTCACTACCAAACAGTAAGAGCGACCACCAATGCTCTTCGTAGAAACCGGACCAAAAAGGTCCATATGCAGTAATCCCAACGGAGCATCTATTGAATTCACAACCTTAGACTTATGGGACTTCTTATGGAGTTTGCCCTTGTGGCAAGAAACACAGTCATCCTTCAAAGCGAAGGACTGTTTCGGAACTCCACGAACTAAATCGTTATTAATCAGAAAATTCATTTTCCGGAAATGAATATGTCCCATCCGTCTGTGCCAAATGAGTGATTCCTTTTTTGAAGCCTTGGAGAGTAGACAAGTGAATTCACCTGTAGTCTCCACAGTTCTCATATTCATCACATATGTGTCATTTCTTCTAGGTGCTCGCATTACCACCCATTCCTCTGGAATGACATACCCCGGCTTCAATATTACACACTTAGTCTTTGTAAATGATGTGGTATAGTCCTTATCACAAACTTGTGAAACACTTAGCAAGTTATGTTGAAGTTCAGCCACATAATTTACATTCTCAAAGCTAACCTTTCCATTAGTTAGCGTCCCTCTACCCGAAATCGTTCCCCCTGTATCTCCAGCAAAAGCAACATGTCCTCCTGCGTATGGTTTAATATCCACTAGGAGAGACACATCACCCGTCATGTGTCGCGAGCAGCCACTGTCCATAAACCATTCGCTATCTTTCACACGTTCAGACTACTACAACACATAAAAATGAGGAGATTAGTGAGAAACGGTGACTCAAGCCTTTACAGACTTAGGTCGACCATAGTCATCAACAATAAGCACATCAGATAAAACTTTATTTTTAAACAAATCAGATTTTGTATCTGATGTGTTATTACTGATGACATTTGAGTCCTCAGTAGACTCTTTTATTTTCCAAACCTTTAATGGTTCGGAATTTGGTTTGGAAGCAATGTCGGGCTTTGGTTTTGACAAAGAATTTTGCCCAACATTAATTAATTTCTCAGCAGGCTTAGGAGAGTTTGAGTGATGCCTAGGAGGTGATTTTGAAAAAGAATTTCTGTAGAATGATGTCCTAGGCATATCTCTCCCATAACACTGATGAGAAAGTTTGGGACAGTCACGGATCAAATGTCCTTGTCTCTTGCAGTAGAAACAAGAACGAGTCTCTTTAAACTGTTGAGTTGGGGGATTTACTGCAGGAGGTGGCGAAGCATTTCTAGAACATGAACATTTCGTGCACATTTTAGAGAATGCTTGTTTTGGTTTAGAGGTTGAGGCTGAAGTTTTTTCAAAAGAAACCTTTTCATTTGTCACCTTTTGTTGTAAAACTTTTGCAGGTGACTGTTGAGTTTGAGGTTTCACATTTAAAACTTTATTTTCCTTTTTAGTTTGAACCTTTGTTATAGGTTCAACTTTTAAGATTTCTGTTTCAGGTTTAGCCTCCACCTTCTTAAACTTAGGATATTCCTGATCAGTAATATCCTCTATCTCAACAATCTCATCAGTATGAACTGGAGATGTACTTTCAGCCTTAACAAACTGTGGCAAAGGATACTCTGGCCTTTTGGTTTTCTCCTTTGTCAGTTTGTTTTGCTTGGCTTCTTTGGCCTTGATTCCATAGAGTTTTGTATAATCAACAGAGATCTCCTCAAGGCCTTCTTTAACAAGCGGAGGACAATATTCAGCATGAGAAGGTGGAGGTACCTAAAGGCTCTGATACCAGTTGATAGTACCCCTGACGTTGGATCTAGATGACAATTGACTACAATTGAAAGGCGGAATCAATCAATTGCACGTAATGCTAACAAACACAAACCGAAACAAATATATTTCAACAAAGTAAACTTGTATATCAGCTTGTTTAACGTATTGGGAACGATTACAGAGAGGTTTAGTCGACAAATGGTGCTAGGGTTTCGTCAACCCTAGCCTGAAACCCGTAGGTTTGTATTTATACTAAAAGTCAGCCGACATGCGTCACTTGTGGAAGTGTCGCATGTGGCCGCCTTCATGCGTCACTTACCTAAGTGACACTATGCGTCACTAAGGCAAGTGACGCCTAACCTAAAACTTAAGTGTCGCATATAACAAAAAACTATATTTTCACTATACGACTAACGACACTTATTACAACTCGATAGACCAACTGACAGACAACCTAATATGCATCAACAACGATAACTAATAGGAGCTTAGTTCACTTTACGACACTGCAGACTATCACTGACCATATGAACACTGTAGGAATTACAGTTACCTAGGCTACTAGTGCACATTGTAGCTACACTATAGTTGTCGACTGACAGACTGACTGACCTTGTCATAATGATATAAGGTTCAACACACCTCGAAGCATTCCTTTCCCATTGTTTAGTCGCCAGTAGGGTACTAGTCCAACAAGGGGAGGAATACAACACTAGATAGGTGTTGTCCCACTCACAATAATCTCACGCACTTCCTTAGAATACGCACAGACCATTACTCTGACGCACCGACCATTACTACGAACAAATTTCGGGACGAAATTTCAATAACAAGGGGAGAATGTGACACCCGGTCAAAAAGGGCCATATTTCGCACCTATTTTAAACTTTATTTATTTATAATTAGTGTGCAATAATACCAAAGTATTCACAAATTATATATATATATATATATAATTATATATATAACACAAATGATTATTTGAAATCACCGGTAAATAATTTGGGCGAACCAGAAAATACAAACTTGGTCATTGGTGACAAGACTTTTTAAATTATGTTTTGTTATTAAAAATGAACATTTGTTAATCGGGAAATAGTTGAACATAATTTCATTTTATTAAAACGTACTCTGCGAGACAAGCTACCCGAAATATATCCGTCTAAACAAATAAAAAAAACAAAAGTTATATTTTATAACTTAGGTAAAGTATTTTTATAAAATACTTTGGGTTAAAATATATACGATTTCGCATTACAAAATTTATCATTTAAAAATATTAATTTATTTAACGATCCGGTAAATGAAATACGGGTATTTTATACTGTAATTTGGGGACAAGGAACAAGCAACCCGTGCCCATCTTTTCTTTTAAAAATAGGCCGACCAAACATGTATTTCTCCCAAATATTTGGTCTATCTTTGACTTTGTGAAAAGCAAGACCAAACCCGCACGCATCACTTTCATCTTCTCCTTCCATTTCCAAAACTCTATCTCTCCCCTTCTGGCAAAACCTCACAAACAGAATCAGGAAACCACAACAAACCGCCGCTAGCAATCTCCACCTTCATCATCATACTACGTCATCACCATCTCACTCGATCTCTCTCCATCTCTCTTTCGGTCGAATAACCACCGAACCACCACCATCACCTCTCGGGTCACAGTACCACCGCCACCATCAACATCACATCGACATCATCACCATAATCGGGTTATCATCACCCTCACCATATCACTCTTTCTCCCTAACGGTTTAACCACCACCCCCGAACACCACCCTCAATCTCGGTGCACCATTACCACCGAGCCCATCACCATCATCTTCATTATTTTCGGAGGAAAAGGGAGCAAGGGAGAAGGAGCAAAACAACACCATCATCGTTGTGAACCACCATCACAACACCGCCACCACCACCATCGGACACCACCACCTTCGGCTTCCATCACCCACCGTGAGCAACCACCCTTATTCCTTTAATATATTTGTTAGTTATATATACTGTTAATGTCGAGTTTAAGAGTTAAAAACTGATGTTGTTGCCATGTCTTAGATGACCATTTTACAAAAAAATTACAAACAAATAAATATACACATTTGGTAAGTCTTAAACCAAAGTAATCACTAGCTAACTGGTAAGGTTTGGAAGGCTGAATGGAGTGGTCATGGGTTCGAACCCCATGACCTGTTTTGAGTTATTTTCTTTTTCCGACTTACGGGTTACACACATATATACATGTAGCTGGTGTTATAATAACAAAAGCAGGCTATCGCCTCTTGTTAAGGTGGTATGTCGAGAGGCGAGAGGTCACAGGTTCAAGCCCTGTGACCCTCTTTTTAATTTCATTTTTAATTTTGACTAACTATTGTTAATACATATATACATAAACCTAATAATATATAAAACAAAAATAACACACAACAAGGTGGTAAGGACTTGGGTTATGAAGCGAAAGGTCAAGGGTTCAATCCCTGTGACTTATTATCTTTCTTTTTTATGTATATTCACTTTTTATTATTTATTATTTTTTTACACAAATATATATATATATATATATATATATATATATATATATATACACACACACAATATTAAATAATATGTTAATATATCTCTTACATTTAGGGCATTAGAGGATTCAGATTGGATATTATTTGCTGTTAGGAACACTAGCACCCACATGTGAGTCTCACGGCCCCTTTTTACTGCTTTTACTTTGGGGGAGATGCATTACTTGTTTTACTTGAACACATGAAACTGCTATCTTTCCTAAATTACTTTACAGACTTAATACATTACAGACTTAGTACCTTACAGACTTACTACTCTACAGACCTGATAGTATACAGACCTACAGACTTACAGACTTACTAAATTGCATGAGTTTATGTTTAATCCAATGAAGGCCTCTGAATCATAGTTGTTAGTTATAAGATAAGCGCGAGTTTTAGTATATGGATCCATATGGGACTGACAATCCCCGCCTGGGGTGGTAACGCCACCACGAACCGTACTCGTATAAACAGGTGTTTCTTACTCGTATTCTATGAGTTATTTTGGATTAGCACTCACAGGGGCAAATTACAGACTTGTTAAGCTTCGACTATGATGGCTCATGGCAAGATAGACCGACCTTACTACATTTGTGCAATTATACTTTACTGTCTTACTTAATTGGGAAATTCTTACTTACTGACATATACTTTGTGTGAAATCTTTACTACTGACTAATCATATTCGTACGATAAATTACTTACGGTATTGTGTACAAATTTCTATTATTGTTTATTACAAACCTGTGAGATTCACCAACCTTTTGGTTGACACTTTTAGTGATGCATTCTCAGGTACACAACAACAGTAGGGTTGCTCGGTAAGGAGGGCCCACAGGATATGCTAAGCTAATACGAGTCGCATGCATAAACACTTATGAAAATTTTATTTGCATTATCTTTTGTACTCTGATTATGTATTTAAAATCTTCTGAATCATTTTGCGAACTCGCTAATGATGTATACTTATGACTTAAAACTTCGTATTACTCATGTAATGTAACGTATTTTTTAAAACGTCTCATTTAGAGTCGTTTGCTATTATCTTGGCTGTTGATTATTGATTAGTAGCACCCCAAAACTCGCTTCCGCAAGCCATTAAAATTGGGGGTGTTACAACTTACGTGCATTATTTTGAATCAACTTAACCCGAGATGCGTGTATTATTGAGTTGTTTCTTATGGATCGGGCAATCATCATAGGTAGCGATTGTGGAGTGTTGATCAAAATCATCTTAATTATATAGCCCCTACAAGTATATTAGATAATATTAGTAATCTAAATCACTCAATTTCTACGAGCTAATATAAACTTACGTGTAATCTCGTAGAAATATCTCTATCGCACACCTATTGTTCCTTTGCAAGCGACCATAAATGATTCTTCCAACAACATCTAAAACAAAGTTATAAATCGGTAATATGTTTATATGGTTGAATATAAAATTATAAGGTATTTAATCACATAAATAATTTTGATTCACCTATTAACATTTTTCGCTTAGACTGCTCCATCACAAGGGTTCTAATTGAGTCACCAAGGGATAAACTGGAAACTAGATTAAACCTTGTGTTTTTGTTGATAATTATCTCTCAGTCATCACGAACAAAGCTATATCCTTCATACCGAGGATACTCATAAATAGTTCCATCGATTTGAAAATTATTCAAAGAATATAGTCCTCCCATCATAATTCTTCCTTCAAACAATCCCAATAAATGGGGTGGAATAATTGCCGCCATTTTTTTGTCTCTAATAAATAAAACCAGTACTTATCAAAAGTCGATTATATGTGTTAATTGATAATTAAAGTTTGAATAGTTACTTATTGTGGGACGATGACTTATAGGGAAAATGTTTACTAAATTTGGAATGTTCACTAGACTTTGTAGTTTATGGTATAACCGATAGATTCCCTATTAGTCGGTTATCAACTAATATGTCACGAGGAATCACGGTGTCATGATTCTGATCAGACAGACAATGCTCAACTCTCCACACTCTCCTGTGAGGGAGTCAGTGACCCTTGTTATTGAACACATTTGCTCGTGGGCGAAGGAATAGAGTAGCAAGTCTACAACAAGTCTAACCGTTCTTAATACCATAAAGACTACAAATTTAGCAAACAACTAACTTAGCAAATATGTTCGGACTTAGTTGATCAATTCCTATTAATGAAGTTTAAGCATGGTAAGCAAAGGAAAGTGTTGAGGTTTCTTGCGTACCTTACTTTATGTTTCATAGGTTAAGGAAGAGTATCGATTTAATTTGGATTCTAAACTTGCCTTTCTCAATACAATTAACACATCCCTAGGTTTTCGTAAATGGTTATTTAGCCTATAGCCTACCTAATCTAATCTAAACTAATCTAATTAAAAACGTAAATAAAATGCTGATGGCTTTTTGCATAAAGTTAAACCCAGACCATGTCGGAAAATGCTATGGTAGTCCACAATGTATTTAATCGTTTTCTGATGTTTTCATTGTGGATTCAATTGCTTCACGATGTTTACATGATAAGTACATTGTGATTTCAAGTGTACAATACTCATGGCAATTCCACGTAATCACATTGCATTTTATGAAGCTCGCATAATGTTACAATTGAAACCATAGTTTTACACAGATAACTATTGACCAAGTAGTAAGGTTCGCGACTTCTCTTTACAAGGTTACAATCACGGTTGTTAATCGAAAGGCGAATATAAGTTTTAGGTTTAAAATCATAAGATAAGTCCGTTCATAAAGTTTCCGTTTTATAATGTCGATCCATAATACAACTACCTTCGGTCGTTACCGGCTTCCATACGTATGTACTTTGCTTAAAAGCATTTCCAGCACTATACCGAGTAAACAGTCGAATAGGGGCCGTCATATTATTTCACGACGTATTTAAAGTCATCCCACAATTATATATGCTAACTACATCACAACAAATACAATAGTAATCTACTCGCTAATCATGGCATAAACTATCTCTAGCATAATTAAAGTATACATATTTAATCAAGATAGATAAGGATATAAATAACCGAGATTAATATGCGAGAAGGAGTAGACTTGAATTAATAAGAGTTGCTCCAAGCGTACACCAACGATTACAAATGCTTTCCTCACCAAGGATTACAAGCACGTTCCTTACTTCTACTTTAACTAGCCTAATACTAATTTAAAATAAAGAAAGAAAGAAAAGCTAGAAGAAAGTATGAAAGTGCCTAGATATGTAAGTATCCTAGTGCCCTTGGTGTGTTTTTGCAAATGAGCCTCATGCCTCCTATTTATAGAGGATTTTTGGTGCATTTTAGCAAATGGAAGCACACATTAGCAAAAGGTGGAAAAGGTAGTGGCACCAAGTACGAAAAGGTGAAAAAGGCGGTGGCACCAGGTACGGAAAGCAAGAAAAGGTCTAGCACCGGGTACGCGAAAGGACAAAAAAGTGCAATCCGTATGGGGGTGGCAGCTGGCGGCGGCCAGGTGGCAGCCGGCGGTGGCCAGGTGGTGGCCGGCGGCGGCTGGCTGCTACCTGCACCAGCCCGCTGCCCGTTGCTTCGTTTCTCGATTCGTACGTGTTTTCTTCGTTATGCGTCCGTTTGCGTTGATTCTTTTTGCGTTGGATTCGTAATTCAAAAAAGAAGATTTTGATGAAAAGAAATCCCAAAAATATTTCTTTGAACTTTAGATGTGTCGTACGAATCATTTGGATCTTCCGGAGTGCGTAGAATCTTCATTCTTCGTCTGATTTAGTTGATTCTTCTTCTGTTGGATTCGTAATTTGAAAACGAACATCTTGGGTCAAATAGATGTTGGTGATGGGCTCTTTTTTCTTGAATTCTCGTTTTGATGTCTTGAATCTTCAAACGTGCGTGGAATCTTCGTTTTACATCCGTTTTGCTTAATTTTTATCGTGCGACCTTGTTTTGACCATCTTGGCATAATACTATTGATTTGAAATGTTTTTGAGTTAAAGTGCCAAGAATCGTTCCAGAATGAGAGAGATATCGGTAGTAAAAACGTGACTTTTTACGCGATATCAGCATCAAAATGAGATTTCAAGACAAAAGTACCCATCATCAACATCCATCTCATCCAAGATGTTCGTTTTCAAATTACGAATCCAACTGAAGAAGAATCAACAAAAACGGACGAAGAATGAAGATTCTACGTACTTCAGAAGATCCAAACGATTCGTACGATACATCTAAAGTTCAGAGACATATTTTTGGGATTTCTTTTCACAAAAGCTTTGTTTTTGAATTACGAATCCAATGCAAAAAGAATCAACGCAAACGGACGCATAACAAAGAAAACACGCACGAATCGAGAAACGAGGCAACAGGCAGCGGAGTGGTGCGGGTAGAAGCCAGCCGCCGCCGGCCAGCCACCCAGCCGCCGCCAGCTGCCACCCAGCCGCCACCGGCTACCACCCCCTGCACACTTCCTGCTTTTTGGTCCTTTCGTGTACCCGGTGCTAGACCTTTACGTGTTTTTCCGTACCCGGTGCACCACCTTTTTCACCTTTTTCGTACCCGGTGCCACCACATTTTCCACCTTTTGCTATTGTGAGCTTCCACTTGCTAAAATGCACCAAAACTCTCCTATAAATAGGTGGCATGAGGCTCATTTACAAAAACACACCTTCCACACCTTTCATATCTTTCTTATTTCTTTCTAGCTTTTATTTTCTTTTTCTCTCTACTTTCTCTCTAAGCTAATTTAATTAATTTAGTGAGAGATAAGTAGGAAATTAATTATGTAGTAGTTAGTAGTAGCTAGCTTAGCAATGTAACGATTTGGAATATTCGGAAGTAATATAAGCATCGTTTTGCTCGCAATAATTACGGGTAATATCTATCCTTTCTTTTATTAATTATTTGTAATGTTCTTGTTTGATGTTTACGATTTATTAACATTAGAAATGTCTATTGCCATGATATACGAGTAGTTGCTTATATGTTTGCCATGATTTAGATAGTTATAATGGGATGATATTAAATATTGTAAAGTAATATGACGGCCCCTATTCGACCGCTCCCGGATATAGAGCTGGAAACGCTTTATGCGGAGTACAAACGTATGAAAGTCTTGGACGACCGAAGGTAGTTATATTACGGATCAATATTATAAACGTGCTAAATGAATTTCTGTTTATAGTTTAATTATAATATTATGAACGAATGATGGCATGTTTGACCAACCGCTTATGACCAGACTGCCCCAACTTATTCCGGTAGGGTAAAACCTGTTTATACGACTATTTATTCAATAGACCATGACATGATACGGACGTCTCTGACGATCGAGATTGGGGAATAGGATTTGAGGGTAGTCGTTGGCCGATGTGTTCAGTACATTTGGGAGAACTTCCGGTGTATTGTAATTGTTTGTGTTTACTATCCATGTGACATATCTTCTATCTGATTGCGGACAACTCTACGTTTGTTAGCTGATAGGATCGTAAAAACAATTCATTCCAACATAGTTTAAATTTATAAAAAGAAATTTATATGAATGGGAATTATTATACTTTATTATTGTTTAAATATATGACACTAGACCTAATTTATGGAGCACCTTTTCTAGTTATCCACGTGACTACAACTTAGATATTAGGGAGTCATGAACCTTAATTATGGTAAGTAGTTATCTGTACCCATGACGTGCAATAAGTAAGACACAGTGAACAATTCGTTGTACATATTAGATTTACATTCCTGCACTGCCTTTTATTTAATTAGTTTAGAATGCCACTTTCACTGTCAATTACTCCTAATCACACGTTAGACGTAAGAGGCCGTGGAATTACTCTGTAAAATACACTGTTTATTACTAAAAGGTATGGTCTGCATATGAAACACGTTTTGACAAACTGCGAATAATCCAGGGATGTATAACTGTTTGAAAAGGAGAGGTCTAGGTCATAAATCAAAGTAATTAGAGCTTAAGGAAAGTATTAACAAGGTCTAGAAGGGAAAGTCTTAGTGACTTAGATACATGAACCCCCTAGATCTTACATATTTGGTTCTTTAAACATAGCAAGTTAATAATTAGATACACATTTAGAAGAACGTGAGATAAGCTTAGGTGTTAAGAACGGTCAGACCTATGAGACAATACGCTGCTTTATTCATGTACCTCGGTATTTCACCAAGATAGGTTGCTTATCTTTCAAGTAGGTAAGTATTGGGAGTTTAGCGTACTGCTCCTATCAGAATCACGATAACCTAGTTCCTAGTGACATGCCAAAGGGAATTTAATTGGTAGGGTTTTAGTGTTTACACCAAAGTCTGTTAATCTATTAATCTGAAAGTGTCCCCATCATATACACCATCCCGGTATTATACTATCCCAAGTCATGGTGAACCACGTCTTCCCTATCCTTGGTTGTTCCATACGTGCTAGCCAGCTTATTTTTTATTTCATTGTTAGTAGTTTAAATTAGATAAAAACAAAACAAAACCAACTATCTAAACCCCATCTAGAAGACTGAATTATTCAAATGAGCTCCGTTTCAAATTCGACCATCTGGAGACGACCTTGATCATCCTTACCACGTACTAGTATCGGGTATTTGTACCTATTACCTATAGGTAGTTTGGAGGTTTAGGCCCCGAGCAAAATAAATTTTAAAACACCCTGATCGCCCCTCAGTCGTTACAATAACACCAACGACACTAACGGCTGGGAGTGCATCAGGCAGTTGTTTTCGTACTCAAGATTTGGAGACATTATCTATATGGCACCAAATGTACGATCTTCATCGATCACAAAAGTCTCCAATATATCTTTGACCAAAATAATCTGAACATGAGATAATACCGTTGGGTCGAACTACTTACCGATTACGATTGCGAAATTCGGTATCACCCAGGCAAGGCTAATGTTGTTGCCGATGCCTTAAGCCGAAAAGAATGAGTGAAACTCCTTCGAGTGCGATCTCTCAGTATGACAATTCACAACGACCTTATTATTCAGATCCTTACCGCCCAACTCGAAGCACTCAAACTTGAAAATGTGAAAAACGAGTCCTTGCGTGGCATGGACAAACAATTTGAAACCAAACCTGACGGGGCCAAATACTTCTCAAACCGAATCTGGTTACCAAGTTTTGGGAACCTGCGAGACTTGGTGATGGATGAAGCTCACAAGTCCAAATACTCTATACATCCCGGTGCCGACAAAATGTACCATGGCATCAAAGAGTTGTATTGGTGGCCCAACATGAAGGCCGACATCGCCACGTATGTCAGCAAGTGCCTTACCTATTTCAAAGTCAAAGTTGAAAACCAGAAACCCTCCGGATTGCTGCAACAACCGGAAATCCCTAAATGGAAATGGGAGCAAATCACCATGGACTTTATTACCAAACTTCCAAAAACACCGAGCGGTTGCGATACCATTTGGCTCACTTAATCTGCTCATTTCCTGGCTATCAAGGAAACTGACAAGATGGAACGTTTGACACGGATGTACCTAAAAGAGATCGTGTCAAGACACAGCGTACCCATCTCAATTATCTCTGACAGAGACAGCCGGTTCATTTCTCGCTTTTGCCAATCACTACAAAAATCATTGGGTACTCATCTGGATATGAGTATTGCTTACCACCCACAAACCGACGGCCAAAGAGAACGAACCATACAAACACTGGAGGACATGCTACGAGGCTGCACCTTTCGAAGCACTTTACGAACGTAAGTGTTGATCACCTGTCTGTTGGACTGAGGTGGGAGATAGCCAACTCACCGGTCCAGAAATCATTCATGAAACCACCGAAAAGATAGTTAGTATCCAAAACCGGCTAAAAGCCGCACGTGATCGTCAGAAAATCTATGCTGACGTGAGACGCAAACACCTTGAGTTCCAAGTTGGTGACAAAGTACTTCTGAAAGTGTCACCTTGGAAAGGTGTCATTCGATTCGGTAAACGCGGAAAACTAAACCCTAGGTACATTGGACCTTTTGAAATCTTGGAAAGGATTGGTCCAGTGGCGTATCGACTGCAGCTACCTTCTGAACTCAGTAGCGTGCACCCTACCTTTCACATTTCTAACTTGAAGAAATTTCTGTCTGATGAGACACTGATTATACCGCTCGACGAAATCCACATCGATGACAAACTCCATTTCACCGAGGAACCTGTCGAAATCATGGACCATGAGGTCAAACAGCTGAAACAGAGTCGTATTCCCATCGTCAAGGTCCGTTGGAATTCTAGGCGTGGTCCATAATTCACTTGGGAACGGGAAGACCAAATGCGACAGAAACACACACATCTATTCGACGATACCACACAGTAGACGGGTGCAAACTAATTTCGGGACGAAATTCTCTTAACAAAGGGAGAATGTGACACCCAAAAAATTAGGACATTAATTAGAGCCTAACATTTGTATAATTACATGTATTTAGTTTGGTATTAGGCTAAATATGTGTAACATTTTGTATATATCTCTAACCCTTTATTAAGCATTTTCATATGTTGACCTTATGTCATATGGGAAATCCCCATAATGCCCTTCAATTTAATCACCTAACATGTCAACCTTATTTTGACAAGTCAACTATACAATAACTCTACAAAATCAATTACATTAAGATATTCACTACTTAATCAATTACAAAATCACTACACAAAAAAACATAGCAAAATTAACACTATATAAACACACTTGTACTCATGAAAAAAATACCAATCTATTCATGTGCATTTGGATTTTACTATTTGAAGTTTAAATTTATTTTCAACTATCTGTTATGTAATTTGTCACGTAATCATATGAATATGACATTTATAATGCACATATCTTAGACATGCAATGTTTTTTTTTAATTTGTTATAGTGTTGTTCATCATATTACTTCGTATTATTATTATTTGTTTGATTTTAACCCGTATATTTTATATCAAATTTTCAACTGCTCTTTCACCACCTTCTTTAACGAATTTCAAATATATTCCCGCCGCATTGCGCGGGTTATCGGCTAGTGACATTATTATATATATACAGGTACACGATTAAGTTTAATCGTGCAAACTCGAACCGGATGGATATCCGACAATGAAAATACGGACGTTGGTAAAACAATTATTAAATAATATGAAATTATTTAATAATATTTATAATTACACTATATTATGCTTATAATATAATGAACACATACGTTTTGCTCAAAACGTGACCGAACGCAACAAAAACGTGCGAAACGCGCCTGACAAATAAAATAAATCAAAGTTATATCTTTATAACTCAAAACTAAGTATTTAGATAAAATACTTCAAGTAAAAATATCACGAATACACGATAACAATTATAACGTTCAAAAACGTTACGCGATTTAATAAACCTAAAATGAACGCGCAAATCAAGACCGACAACTTAACGAAACATTTTATAAAATGTTTACTAAGTATTTTGAATAAATACTACAATCAAAGATATCGAAATTATATCGTTAACTAAAACACGTATAATAAACGTTTAACGTTTAAACGAACGACGAAACTAACGGGTAAACGGGCACCGCGCGTAACATAGATTGGGGAAATAATTTAACACACTCATATGAGGGTGGGGCCCTCATAAAATCTGACAATGACCACACCCCATACCCCTTCACCATATTACGTTTTCTTTACTTATACTCAAAACATACCCACCTTCACCAATCATACACCATACTCCATCTATCACTCCCTACTCCCTACCTCTCTCTCTATCTCAGCTCTCTCTCTCCCTTTCACTGAATTCCAGCCCAAAAACAAGCACCACATTCCACCATAGCAGCACCATAATCCACCATAACACCACCAAGCCAAAGTTCAACAAAACATACAAAAACGAGCACAACGTCTTCTTCTCCTTCTCCACGGTTATAAAATCATTGTAAGAACTTCAAAACTCTTTCAAAATATTTGTGATATCTATATTAACATGTTTTAGGGCTCACTCAACAAAGATATGTCCAAGACATAGACCGAAACGTGATTTAAAACTCTAAATTTTGTGTTTAGTTCTCTGCCAAGAAAAAGGACCAACTTCCATGATTTTTATAAAATTCATTTCTTAATTAAAATAGACATTTCTTAAGCCTAAAATGTAGTTCGTGATTTTAGCTTTCCAACGACACTAATTGCGTAATATATCGACTTTCTTTGCTATTTTAAAATAATATTTCCGTTAAGGTGTGCGTTACTGTTCCGGCAGACAGAAACATCCGCCTCCTTCTCGAGACCATATCTTGAGTTCTAGACCACTAAAACGCATGAGACCAGTGCCAAAACCTCAAAATTTTTGTTAACTTTAAAAAGTTCTTCGTTGTCATCTCATGAAAATACACGTATTTTCTCAGAAAAATAGATCTTTAAACTTGTATCCGGATTGGTCATATTTGGACCTCATGGGACTTTTGATTTTATTAACCAACTAAACAACTCCTAAAATCCTTGGAAAAATCATAGAAAATAGCTAACATATAGGGGTATTATGGGTATTTTTCTCGGGAGTTATTGCGGACTTTAAGTTGTCGAGATCGTGAGAGGAATCGGGACTAAAATCTGAAAAAACATACTTCGGTTAACCCCGACACGAACTGATAATTTTCCTAAGCTTTAAAAACATATTTAAGGCTTCTCTAAAAGTTTCGGGTCAAACCGAGGTCGTTTGACCACGTTCACAAACTCGAGACCACATCAGACCTTTAGTGTCACTTCGGGTCAAATCCGATAGCGACACTAACTCAAGTGTCGCCAAATCCAATTAACCAGTCTCCATAGCGACACTAACCGAGTGCCTTTACACATTCAAGTGTCGCCTCTAGCGACACTAACTCAAGTGTCACCAAATCCAATTAAGTGTCGCCATATCGACACTAACCGAGTGCCGCTACACATTCAAGTGTCGCCTCTAGCGACACTAACTCAAGTGTCGCCAAAAACATAAAAATTCACACTTAGCGACACTGATCGAGTGTCGCCACCCATTCTAGTGTCGTTACTAAGTGTCGCTACTCACAGAAACTTAACATATTATTCACTAACCACGTAACAACCAATAATCATATACGACACATACACACAAACACATATACTTACATAAGTATACAATACAATGAAATAAACATAATAATAATAATACTTTGGGAATTATTATTACAAACGTCACCAACGGGCCGTACACGTTTTATAAACGCAAACCAACAAACAATCACTTGGACATAACTAGTTGAGTGGACAACTAGCATGAGTGGACATTAACCCTCCACTCACACTTAATTATATAAGTGGACATTAACCCCCACATACACACAACCTTATGCGTTTAGGGCGCTAGAGGGTTGCTTATTGGGACATTGACACCCACAACTTGCTTATTTACTAGCATACCAAACTCAGGTGAGTTTCATAGCCTCACTTTTACTGTTTTACACTATGAAAAACAACTAATAACAACTTTTATATGAATTGCATGAGATGTTAATCAACTAAAAGTCCTCACTTTATCGTAGTTCGTTAATTGTATAAGCGCGAGTATTATTGGATAGATCTATCGGGGATTGACATCCCTGTCCGGGCTAGTCGCTCTAGCCAACGCACGGACACAGTAGTACTTGACTTTTACGGGTGTACTGGATTATACACATGCCTGAGGCACAAAACAGGTTAAGCGTCAAACTGTGAGACTCATGGCAATTATATACACTTATTTTTGTATTCGTACAAAACTGATAAACCTTGTGATCACTACTTATGCTTTATAACTATTTAAACCTATGAACTCACCAACAATATGTTGACCGTTTTAGTATGTAATCTCAGGTACACAGCCACCGTAGGATGGCCTATAGGGAACTCTAGCTCGAGTTGCATACTTTACAAACGAACAAGAGATTTTCCTATATTACTATTTTCTTAATATTAGTTATGTATTAGAATCTCTAGGCTACCGAGCAAACTCGCAAGTTATTACAACTGTAGTTTGTAAACAACATATTGTTATGAAATGTATTTTCAAACGTCTCATTTAGAGGTCGTTTGCTTGTAACTATTGTGTGATGATCCGTGATTAGTCGCACCCCGACCCGACTTCCGCTGCTGTTAATTTGGGGGTGCGACATATAATCTATAACTCAAATAAGGTATTTTTATAAAATACTTCGACTCGAAATCATATCAAAAATATATAAATGAAATTTATAAATCAAAAATATTAAATTATTTTATGATCGGGTACACAAACACGGGTCAAAATACCACGAAATAAAGCAAGCCAGTCCAACCACCTCCAATTATTGGAGATGGTATGCTTCTCCTTCTTGGCATAAATCGACCCCAAACACCCCTCATTTCATTTTCTTCTTCATCCTTTTCATCTATCTCTCTCGGCTCTCTATATCAACCAACAAGTTCAACAACAAAATCAGTAGCAGCAGAAGCAACCATCGTGTATCATCAACATCATCATCTTATTCATTATCTCGGCAATCCTCATCATCATCACTTACGGTTCTTCAATTTTTTTTTCCTTCGTAAGAAAACTTCACCTTTTACTTTAATTATGTGTTTCGAGTAATTATAACATCATGTATAAGTGTTCTATCTATGAGGTTATGTCCAAAATCAAGTTAGAAAAATGTTTTGTAGATTAATTGCACGAACAGCCCTAAGAAAGGCCCTCACCCGATTGGGTGAGTTTTCATACCTGATTGGGTGAGCTGCATACTCAATTGGGTGAATTTATCCGATTGGGTGAGCCGCATACCCGATTGTGTGAAACTTATAAGTTAAGAAACAATAACTGATCGCGTATTTTAGTTCGAATTTGTTACAGAGGTACGATTCAATGAACACAAAAGTTATACTTATAGATAAATATTTACACAACAAATGAAATCTATATAATTATATTTGTACGAAACAAATATGATTGTATTTTTGAAATATAATTTCATATCGTCACCAACGGGCCAAACATGATTTACAAACTTCAAACACAAACACAAATTGAACACACAGGACATAATCTAATTGAGTAACCACTAGTATGGATGGTTTATTAAAACATCCATTTATTTACATATAATCTCGTGTGTTTAGGACACTAGGAGATTACGGTTGGATCATAAGTATACTATAGGATCGCTAGCTCCCACAGGTGAGTTCATAGCCCCACTCTTTTAAACTGTTTCTAATTGTTTTTGGAAAAGAATGCATGCACGCTATTTTCATAAAAATTGTTTTATGAAACAACTATCGTAAATTGTTTTACAACTGTTTATCCTGTACGTTATACATGAGCATTAGGAACTTTTACTAAACTTACATTTGGATAAGTTTCACATACAAGGATCATCTAAGGTTCAAGAAGCTTCGTAAACTCTTATATAGGAACTCAAGAACAATAGATTGCTCTAGATTATAATACAAGAAATACAAGAAAATAATAGACTACTATTTAAGAATACATGAATACTCGAGGTTAGAATACAAGACACTAGATCACAAGAAAACTAGAATACAAGGAAAACACAAGAACTCAAGGACTAGATAACAAGAAACTTAAGGTCAAGAACATTATGTGCAAGGTCAAGAACTCAAGAATGCAAGGTCAAGAACTCGAGATCAAGAACTTTATGTGTTGTGTTTTATTAATTGTATTATGTGTTTTATTATATGTGAAATATCCGTTGCTTGTACTATTGTGGGAACTCAATAACTCAAGAAACTAGAAACTAGAAACTAGAAAGCAAGAACTCAAGGAACAAGAAATTAGAAATTAGAACTCAAGGATTCAAGAAACTAGAATCTAGAATCTAGAATAGAATCAAGAATGCTAGAACCAAGAAACTAGAAAAACTAGAAACCTACATGAACAAGAAATGCGAAACAAGATTTCAAGAATACTATTTTGGTTTATACTACTAAACAAGAATTCAATTACTTTTCACAGATTTTGCAAACGTTTTACTCCATATGGATTTCATACGTCATACATTGCTGTGTGATTATTGTCACACATAATACTGTTTACCTATCAAAACCTATGAACTCACCAGCTTTATAGCTGACCATTTTAGTATGCATTTTCAGGTACAAGAAGATAGTAGGATTGGCCTCAAGATCCTAGCTCTAGTTGCTCACTATACCTCTGTGCAATGATTACCGGATTAGTCACGCCCCGACCCGAATCACTTTCGCAGCATAAATTTGGGGGTGTGACAATGTATATAAGGTTTCGTTTGCTTGGAAAAGAAGGTTTCTTGGAGTGTGTTAATCGTTTGGATCATGTAATATTTGTAGTTTTCCCCAGGGCCAGGTTGGGACCGTACCAAAATCATCACGGAGTGATAACCAGTGGCACGACCTCCGTTGATGGGGAGTTTTTCTCATGTCTTGCTTTACTTCATGAGTTTATTCCATCTCTTTTACGGTCCTCGCAGTTAAGGTATTGGGAAGAGTCTAGATTGTGTCCTATGTTATTTATCTAGATTGCTGGTGTTTCTGTTTGACTTTCTAGAGACTTGCTAGTTGGCCTCTTTTAATAATATTTATTGCCATTGAAAAAAAATAACAATACTGTATATTTTTTTTAATACATTTGTTAGAAAGAAAGAAGAAAAAATGAGGGGATTTAAAAGTTCAATAACAATATGCATATTAGTTCCGAATGTAACATCCTCTCGTCGGGTCTGGTAATTTCTAATTTTAAATTGATTATTTAATTGTTTTAGAAATTATTTAATATTATTGTTTCATTGTGAAACTTAGATAAATAAGTTCCAGAACTTATTATGATTAGTAAAATATTACTTGTTTTAAATTATTATAATTGACGGTATTATAAAGTAAAATTTCTCGCAAAAGATTTCTAGGTTCTAGACAATAGATTTAAGACGGGTATGATATACCCAAATAAGGAGGTCGGTTTATGATATTAGTCGACCTAGTTCCAATTTCATTGCCCTAATTGTGTTCATCACTGCACTTCACCAAAAACCCTCACTTAAACAAATTGTGACACAAGAGATTTTGAAGGTAAATGTGTGTTGAAGCTTTGGAGTTAATCTCAGATTCATCATAATCATCATCATCATCATCACCTAGTCATTATATGAGTGGTAAGTTAAATTTAAATTAGTATTCCTTGAACTTGAATTTGTGAAATTGAAATGATATAAGAAGTATATGATGTTGCTAGTTGATATATGATGTAATTGCGACCTTAGAATAGTTAGATTCTGGGTTTTATAGTGTTTGAATGGTTGAAAATGAGTTAGAACACGAGCTGAGTTATGCAGCAACAAAGTTGCAGGTTTTATGGGTTTTACTCCATAGCCGATCGGCTATGTTATTGAGCCGATCGGGTATATGTGTTTGAGCCGAACGGCTTCTTTTAGCCGAACGGCTAAGATAGACCAAAATGACCACAGAACTTGACCTGAGGAAAAAATGTAAACATTAGCCGAACGGGTGAACAAGGTGAGCCGATCGGGTACAGTGTCCTAACCGATCGGGTGATTTTAGCAGTTTGGTTAACATAGAACAAAAGCATCACAGAACTTTGTGTTGAAACAAATGTGTAGGGAATTAGCAGGTTAGCCGATCGGCTATGGACTTTAGCCGATCGGGTATGGTTTGGAAAACACAATTAGATTTATAATGTTATGAATAATAATATGTGGTTAGGAACTAGATGGTTATGAGGAATATATTAGGTTCCTAATGTTATGAATTATTATGTATTGTGTAATTGATATGTTAAATGGAATTTGAATATAAGTTAAAGATTATTAAATGTGTTACTAACTTATATTTGATTGTTGACTCTCAGATCCTCTAAAAGATAAGTGATACCTGGAGTACGAGATTGTGAAGACAAAGGTATCGGTGAGTGGATTTAGAACTCACCATTTGATTTAGTTGTAACTATTTGGTTGCAACAAGTAAACGTAGATATGTGTTAGACTATTTAGTCTTGATTATGGATTATAAATCTACGTGATATGTGAATCTATGTATATCAGATTATTGAGGTCAACGTGTAGTTGGACTTTTGGTTATTATGTGAATTACACAGGTTTTGATTCATTTGTTGTGTTTGAGACCTGTGTATGAGTTTAATAACCAATAGTTATCGGTCTATTCTGTAATGGCCATACAGATTGACGTTAAGTATTTTTTGGGAATCCCCGGGTATTATGATATCCCAAGAGCCACCGATCCTCATTGAAAAAGAATGTGTTTACTAGTACTTGCTGTAAATAGATTGTTATGCTAAGTTGAATTGTGTGTGATAAATTCATTCACTTAGCTTTGTGCTAATCCCTCCAATTACTTCATGCAGGGTATGTTTTGATTAATAGTGGGTGCAGGAGGTGAAAGGTTGTTTAAGGAATGTTTGACTGCGCTCGAAGACTCTAATATGGTTTTGTAATAAACTTTGTTTTGAGAATTTTATAATACCCCGTTTTGAATACATTTGTAAGGTTTTAATGACTTGAAAGTTTAGTATCAATTATGTAATCAATATAAATATATATTTGTATATTAAGGTAATGTAATTTAAATTCATGCTTCCGAGTTTATTAATATAATAATTCGTAAATAGAATGAGGGGTGTTATACCGAACTTCCGAATAGAATTTTGATGTCATCAATCAAAGTACTATGGGTGTGTCTCGCCACCACTAGTATATTATTGAAGATTCTAGAAGATTGAAATTTTAGTTTTAAGAATGTCAATCTCATATAATTTCACAATTCTTTTTTGACATTAAAAAATATAATAGACTTTCTTTAAAAAAGAATCCCTTCATTTGGAATGGTTGGTGATTTGTATACCATCAACTTTTAACCATACACCATTAGTTATGCTTTAAACTGTTGTATTGTACAACAGATTGATACACATTAGTGGTGTATGGTTAAAAATTGGTGGTGTACAAATCACCACCCATTTGAAAGCTCCACAAATTAGCTTCTCCAAAAATCCTTATCCCCTAATTAGGGAATTACAATATTACCCTTCTTTAAATTATTAAAAATTTAGAGTTGTATAATAATATAATATCATATATTTTTGTGTCATTTTACATTAATAAGCTCCATCTCAACTAGATTGTCAAACACTTATTAACAAATAAAATCTACAGCTTTAGTTTTCAACCTCCATCTCCAGCTTCAGCTTAACCTCCGTCTCCAGCTTTAGTCCTTCTTCATTTCTAGCTAATTTTGCCATACACACCTTTATTATATAGTATATTTACATTTTCGTAATTGAAATTTTAAATCCCCTCATTAATGCCTGCAATCATTTTGTGTTGAATCATAACATGATGCATGATAATATGATATTATTATCTTACAATTGAATATGAAATCACATTAAAACGTTCATAATATTTTTGGTATTTGAAAATGAGAGTGCTCATTAATAAGGGTGTAATGGATAGTAAAACCGCCCCGACCCAAACAGTATTGGTTCCCATTGAGTGGACCCATGTTCTATGAGTTGCTGCTTCAAATGTAGAATAACATTAACATTAGTTAGTAGTCATTTTTACTATTCAAATTGTAGCTTTTGCAGGAGATCAATAGAAGAGACAATTGTTGCAAAAGTTTTATTGTAATTAGTTTTAGTTACTCTTGTTCTTGTAGTCTTTATTATTGG
This sequence comes from Pseudognaphalium luteoalbum, assembly GCA_963422505.1. Taxonomy (NCBI): domain Eukaryota; kingdom Viridiplantae; phylum Streptophyta; class Magnoliopsida; order Asterales; family Asteraceae; genus Pseudognaphalium; species Pseudognaphalium luteoalbum. Next base: position 16,072,574 of record OY730196.1, read on the forward strand.
AAGATTGATCATCTCGCATTGATCTCTATCATAAATCATTTATACATATCTTGATTCTATACAAAACCATCCATGGTGAATAAAAATAGTAAACCAAAAACCTTTTAAGATTATATTGTGACTATAGTATTGTGTTATCGAAGAGTCTTTGATCTAGCGGTATGAGAGAACCTATCAACTTCGGTTTGTTACACAGTCGAAAAATTCAAAACCGAATTTGAATTCAATTTTTAGTTTAACTGCATTCGAAATATTCAAAACCAAAAAAAAAAAAAAAAAACTAAATTTAAATTTGATTAAGTATTTTGATTAAACAGTTTTAAATCAAATATAGAATACTCTTATGAATATAAATAATGTATGGGTTAGGGTTAGGTTGTAAGTGTTTAAAAAAAATGGTATTATGCTTTTATGCCTTTTATCCATCACCTTCACCACCAGGGGTGGAGCCAGGAATTCTCGATAGTGGGGGCAAAAAAAATTCATTTTTTATTTCTTTAATAGTTTCGTGGGGGCGCAAATTTTAAAATGTAACTAATACCTTAAAAAATTTTATTTTATACGTAATTTAAATTTTCTCGTGGAGGCGACTGCCTACGCTGCCTCCACCCTGTTTCCGTCCTTGTTCACTAGGGGTGAGCAAATAAACCGATTAACCGACCCACATTAACCAACTCAAACCATTAACCGATGGTTCGGTTGTGATTTTTCAATTAACCGAAATATTCGGTTCGGTTATGGTTAACTGATTGATAACCGAACCATTTAACCGAACCGACCCACATTCTATACTTTTATGTAAATTTTATATATTATTTATGTTCTTACATCCTACTAGTGTGGTACTGGCTAAATTTAAAGATTCATATGTGGGCTTTGGCCCAAATACTCACACGGCTCATATACTACACCGTCACTTCCTCTTCTCTTTGTTTTATTTTTTCAGTTTCTGTTAAAACCCTAGCCGCTCTCTTCTTTTCTTTTTGTACTTATCTTTTTCGTATGAAAGCTAACTACACACAGGGTGTTGAGTGGCGCATGATTCAACGAATAATGTGGTTGTCAATCATGGAATAAAGAAACTTTGATGCTGTTTACATCAACTAATCTGTGATGTGTTGTATACATGTTCCACGAGTTATTTTTGTATCGATTTCGTGTTGCTGTATGATTCAATAAAAACCGATGGTTAACCACTTAACCGACCCGAACAGAGCCTGAAAACAGATTAACCGACCCACTAAAAATCGAAACCGATCAATTTTTGAAATGCGTTAACCGAAATTTCAGTTTTAGGTTCGGTTTTGAGTTAAACCGACCCAAACCGACCCATACTCAACCCTGCTATTCACCACGATCAATATATTATTAGTTGCCATAATAGGCATAGTCTAAGTGGTAGTTGCATTTTAAATTTTACTTTTATAATCTAAATTTATATTACTATATAATACATTTAACCATTTCTTAGTGAGTTCTACTATCTCACTATCTCATTATCTATTATTTAAGAGCATCTTCAATGTATGCACTATAATAGTTCATCAAATTGCATTATTTTAGTGCAAAAATATAATCTTTCGAGAATATGTTTGGACTAAAAATAAGTTGATCTACTGTGTTGCATTAAATTCTTACATTAAATTTTTAAAATTGATTTAAAATATACAATTCAACAATATAATACTAAAACTTTTATATAACTATTGAATTATCATAAGAGATATAATAACAATCATTTTATTTAAAGTTTTCAATTTTATAAATGAAAATTTTATAATATTTATCGAATTTCTTTGATAAATATGATAATAAACATTATATTTAGTAATTTTAAATATATTAATCATAAATTTATAAATAATACATGACAATAATACATTTTAGTTAATATATATTATTATTTAATGTGAATAGTGTTTAGTGTTAAGTTTAGTGATACACCAAATATAGTGCATTTGACATTGACTTTTGGTTGCACTATAATAGTGCAAAGTTTAGTGCACACATTGGAGTGCATTTTATACACTTTTGCACTATTTTAGTGAGAAAAAGTACAATTGGTGTATACATTGAAAATGTTGTAAGAGTACTTATTCTTCACTAACTACAGTTTTCATCAATCAACAAGGATGTCGCTAAACTTTTTTAGGGAACTTGTTTCGTATTGCTTTGGGCAATTTGGAAACATAAGAATTGCATCGCGCATGCTGCTCATGATGATAAACCTCAATTGTGTTATGCGGATATTTTTCATACGATTCAAAGGCAGTCTCTATTTTGAATTTCAAACAGGTTTAAGAAGACCAATGCTAGCTAGGATTGTTGGATTAATAACCCTCAAGCAGTGTTCGGACTATTAATTGGTTTGATATTTTGGGTTATAATTTCTGAACTCTTTCTGGTTGTATTTACCTCTCTTGAGGCTTTTTCTATATCACTCACCCCTTCCTCGGGTTTGAATGTTTTCTCTAATAAATTACTCCTTCCGTCCTAATTTTATTGCTCACAGACTAAAAAACACGCAGTTTAAGAAAAGTGTATTAGTTGTACTCTACAACCAATAAGATTTAATCTCTCACCACATTCAAATGTTTTGATTGGCCGAAAAGTATAAGTGGACTTTAAATTTGGAACGTTCCAAAATGGAAATGTGAACTATAAATTTAGGACGGAGGGAGTATGTTTTTGCCATGTAAAAAAAATGTAACCACTAAAAGTCTTTTTTGATTAGTTAAATATCAAAATTGACAGTTATAATGTGACATCCCAAAATAGTGGTGTGGACATTTTAAACGGGACGGGCAAAGTACAGTCACCACTTTCACCGCTGCTATGTGTAGCTACGAGGGTAGTTTATAATGAATCATATTGTCCACCCATAACCAAAAATTGAAAATTATACAATTAATCTGTAGATTTTACCCCTTTACGAATACTTCTTCGTAGATGCAAAATCACCTGATTACTGATTTTATACCATATTATTTTCGACTGTGTAACAAACTACATATACATGAATTAACTTAAGAGTTCTAGGGTTGTTCATACCGGCAAGTCACCTGATGTGCTAAATTTCAGAGTTCTAACTGACTCAATGGTTAGTAACGGTGCAGTCATAGCCATGTTATTGACAAGCCCGTTAGGAAGAAGAAACTAAACCAGAAATAACAATGTGATAATTGTTGTAATATCTTTATATATTGAAAAAAAGCATATATAGTCTTGGAAGACGGTAGGGAAATTTAGGGGTGTTTAAAGTACAAAATTGAAATATCAAATCTAAAATTCTCTCCTAAAACCGGTTAACCAGCAGAAAATGGTATGATCAGGTTTCTTCAAATCATAGCTCACTGTCGTCGGTCTCTCCTGCACCTGATGGTTTACCATTGACTGCAATAAGTTCCGTATCGAATATAAGTGTGGCCCCACCTGTTTAGATTGAAGATAAATAGTTAGAACGGGTACAGGTATAAAATAGCTAATAGCTTAGAGTAAAACATTTGAGGATACACGGTGGTGACCATTTATTTACTTTCAAGGCCAACCTACACTAGAACCAGACATCTATTGTAGCAAACTAAATATCAAACATCTAATTTTGACTTTAAGACTCGATGGGTGTGTTATTTTGATTCATTCACACCAAATCCCAAGTGAAATTACCATCCATACGAATTAACTGCTTTTTTATTGATATAATCCACATTGATCTTGATGTATGCCCTTGTAGGAGGTTTACAAGAACCAACATCAACTTTTTCATATTGATTTATATTGTATTTTTTGTTTATGAACGAAGGTCTGCTTTTAGAGGATACTTCATGTTCATTGCAGTAAGCATTAAATGGTCTTCCGCAAAATGAAAACACTAAAATGGAATGAGCATCCATTAGTCAATTACCTGGAATAGTAGGTGGTGAACCCTGATCTCCATAACCCATCTTTGAAGGGATCTTCAACTTACGCTTCTCTCCAACGCACATTCCTAGTAGTCCCTGGTCCCACCCTGGAACATCAATTTCATTAAAACAAATATAATTCAATTGTAATCCATGAATACAATATAGAGCCCTTGCTTGTCTAACGATATAATAAATCAAATCAGATACAAATAAATAATAAATTGCAATCTGAGTAATAGATTATCAATCCCTTCCTTGTCTAAAGATATAATAAATCAAATAAGACACAGATAAATTACAATATGAGTAATAGATTATCATCGTATAAAAAAATATTATACTTTCTGTCACCTTCTCCCACACCATATATCAAAAATGAAATATCAATATGACCTAAACTTCAATGAGTGAAACTCTATTAGTATATTCCATTCTAAGAAATAATGATAATTCATAATACTAGCATATATCATTCGGTTGGCATTCATAATAATAATTAGCAGAGCACTACAACACACTTTGATAGGTTCTTTTAATAATACACTAGTTTTTTCCTACAATACAATATGATTTATATATTATTATATGTATTGACAAATGGGCTATTTAACATTAATGCATTTACACCCATTAAAAGTTGCTATTGTTGAACAAGTTCAGTGTATTTTTTTATTGCACTTTAGCAAATTCTATGATTGTTTATGTTAGAATAGCATAAGCCAATGGCCCATGGGCTTTAGGGTATAGTTTAGTTAATGTTTCCCTTCTATATATTGTATCATTCTCTCTTGTAAACATAACCAAGTAATGTCAATACAATGTAGTCGTTTCATTATTTCCCAACTCTGTTTACATGGTATCAGAGCGTGGGTTTATGCTTGTATCAGAGATTTAGGTTTAGGGTTTATAAATTGCATATTAGGGTTTGAAGTTTTATTTCCGCCTCCTGCCACTTCAAAATCGCACCTCGTAGAGTGCTAATCAGTAGTCACTGCCTCCACAGTGGTCATCAGAATCACCAGACGCTCTTGCCCGATTAGTATCGTGGCCGGCGCTGCTCAGCCACGCGCCGGCACGTGAGACTTTCTCAGGCCACCTTAGACAACCGGAATCTCTAGTTTTGCAATTCAATGTCTTCCGAATTGATCCCCGGTGAGATATTTTCGATTCCGAAAAGTTTTTTCGTTCTTGATTTTGTGAGGTTTGTGAGCAGTTGCGAGGTTTGCGATTCTGTTCTGGTTTCTATACATTTTGTTTTGTTGAGTTGGTATTCTGAGTTAGTATTTTGGTTATCCCTTTGGTATTTTGGATTTGGTATTTTTGGTTTGCTGCTCTCTTGACTCGGTTTCTGATTTTGTGTTTCATGAGGATGACTTTGTGTTGCTAATTTTGGTATTGTTGCTGATTTAGTTACATGAGTATGAAACTTATTATGAAGTTAATATTGTTGCTGATTTTGGATTATGATTTTGTGATGAGACCTGTTCCGGCAGGTTGCTTAATTCTTTGGTGTAGTTGAGACCTGAATAAGGTTGCTTCGTTTATGGATTTAAGTTGAGACCTGAATAAGGTTGCTTCGTTATTTGGTTAGTTGAGACCTATTTCCCAAGTTGCTTCGTTGGTTGAGACCTTTTAAGGTTGCTTCGATGGTTGAGACCTCTTAAGGTTTGCTTCGTTGGTTGAGACCTCTTAAGGTTGCTTTGTTGGTTGAGACCTTTTAAGGTTGCTTTGTTAGTTGAGACCTAAATAGTTGCGTCGATTTTTTAGTTCGATTCCAAGTCACATTGATCATCTTTGCATTTGTTTCAAGTTTTGGATTATTGCTACGAGGAAGATTCAAGAGAAGATTGATTAGTTTTGGGTTAGTAATATTTGTAACAAGCTGGATGCTCCAGCTTGAGGGGGAGTGTTAAGAATAGCATAAGCCAATGGCCCATGGGCTTTAGGGTATAGTTTAGTTAATGTTTCCCTTCTATATATTGTATCATTCTCTCTTGTAAACATAACCAAGTAATGTCAATACAATGTAGTCGTTTCATTATTCCCCAACTCTGTTTACAGTTTAAAAACTAGTGAATATTGGAAAGCAATATAAAAGAGTTAATAACTAATAAAGCATCATTAATAATTGATTTATCCCTGAGTATGATACATTATTTCCTTTGTATAGAGCCTGTCATTACCAAACTTGGAACCTATTGCGAAAGAGGATCCTGATCTGAGTCTACCTTGACAACAATTATTACATCAACCAGTTTGTGATTTCTTTGAGATAAAGGCTTAATTCAATTAACTACATTTTTTTGTTTATATGAATCTTGCAAACTGCATCACTTACAAGGGTGATCACTGTACAACACACAGAATAAATGAAGGACAGTTTGTTCCATACCTTTAATCACCTGACCAGTACCAAGCTCAAATTCAATTGGGTCACCCCTCTCAAAACTGGAATCGAAAACAGTTCCATCAGTAAGTTTTCCATGCAAAACGGGAGGTCAATGTCAGCTAACCGAAATATTAACAGCCAATAATAAAACACATCACATCACAAATTATCATGTTTAATAGCGTATAACCATCTTACAATGCAAGCTTACAATATAGCACCTTATTGTCCTTCCAAATGAAATAAATAACAAAAGAAACAGCACAACTAACTAACTAACAGCATGATACATGTGAGATAATGAGACAAACCCCCTCATGAATTAATATACATAAAACAGGGACTTCTGTTATACATAACTGGCATGTTATACCATTTTCATTTGGGTAGGAATAAGTATCAAGACAAAAATACAATCAGGCAACTCGATCCTTCTAAAAGTCCATTAAGAAGTGATCATGTGTTAAGAGTGATTAAAGGCAGAACTTTAGTAGCTGTTTCTGGAGTTAGTATAATCGGAGTATCAAACTATTAGAAAAATCTGACTCATATGCAGTAATATCATATCCAACCCTTTTAGGTAGAAGAATTAGCCAACTTTGTACAGATACATATTAAATTTGATTTAGTTACAGTTTGTACAGACAGATATTAAAATTTGGTTTTGTTACAATTAATGGTGCATCTCATACTTAAACTTGCAAGAAAAATTCAATCACTCAATTACTGCAACAAGATTGTAGAAAATAGTAAAAGTTGACGTACTAAGTAAATGAATTTAAAACAGAGGGGGAAGGAGAAAGGAAACAGCAATATATCTTGCTCACCCGGTAATGAACTTTAATCCTATCACCTTTGTGTGCTTGAATTTCACATGATGTTGGCTTGTACTGCAACAATAATAGAAAAGAGGTTCATGACATAATAAAGAACCTTATAGAGTCAATAACATAGATTTAGCATTACACAAGTCAACGTTATAATATAAAAAAAATTAGAAACAGAAAATATCAACAGCTAAATAGGTGAAAATAAATATCAATAATCATATCAAATTACTCTCTACAAAAGCATGCTTTGCATAGCCTTTATACATAATGTTATAGATATTGACACTTCAGCTATCATTACGATCTTCGTCTTCACTAGCTAGGATGCCACACATGTACTACCAGTATAATTCCGTTACATACGAAAAAACACACATAAAGCAACAAAAACACAGATTCTTCAAACTTTAACATTAAAAATTGGCAATCGAAAGATTGACAGCCGAAATTTGCTGTAAAGTGTTTTAGATTTAACTTAAGTAGCCTACTATTTATTTTACAAAAGAAGATTATTAAGTTGTTACAACTATATCAGATAACACCACGCATAAATTAGTGTATGGATCTACTTATGATGTATCAAAACACAATAAGCTAAACACGTGTTTTCAAGTGTTCCGTAAATTCTAATCATAGACGTAAAATGTGCCGAAACATCATGTGCAATGCAAGTATAGATCATCAAATAAACACATTCAACAAACATATAACTATGCTCAACAGGTACTTAACCTAAATTAAACCAAATCAAATAATTACATCATACTGATAGTAGTAAGACATAAGCTGCCGGAAATTACCTTAACGCCGATCTGTAACTCCGTCACATCAGCAGTCTTCTTCGCCGATACTGAAGAAGATTAAATTGTAATCGAATTTACACAATCGAACCATAACGATTAACAGCAATTTAATTAGAAACAATAGAAATGCATTAACTAGTAAATGATTTGATGTAAGAACTTACCAAAAGTAGCGACAATTAGCAGAATCAATAGAAAGTGTGGTTTCATCGCAGAGTTTAGATTCGGTTTCGCCATTTTCTGAACTGACTGAGATCGCAGAGTTCTGTTAGAATGGTGTAAAACCTTGGTGACGCGGTTCAACCAATCATGTGTTGCCATGTCATGGGTTAATGAGATTTAGCAATATTTTGTTTTACCCTAGTGGTTTGGAAGTTGACCGTTTGAGTCCTTTGAGTCTTTGACCTATGTGCTAATTGTGAATTAGAAAAATACTCGCACAATGTATAATCTATTGTCTAATATTTTTCGTTAGATGAATCATGAATGTAGATATGAAATTATCTTTAATTTAAGTTTGTTTGATGTCCGCTAGCACCATACTATTTGTGATTAGAAGCAACATGGTAAGAATTAAAAAACCAGTAATTTTAGGTCGAATGTTTGATGTTTCACTTCAATTTGTGAATCGATTTGTTAGTGTTATTCTATTATTTGTAACTCAAAGACAATTTATAAATGATGAATTGAACCAAGGGAACATCTAATAAGAAAAGCTTAATTAATATGTGTATATGTTGTAGACTTTTTCATATTTACATTACACATATGTGAATTAACTAAAAGTATTCGATTAAAATTTATCAAAATTATGTATGTTAGTCACGTTCATATTGTACATGCTTATATAAAATTTTCAATATTAAAAAAAATTGTTACTTTGTTCAATGACATTTAAATTATTGTATATAAAATCGATATGGTTGTCAAACTAATGATATATGTATACCTTTTATGAAACAATTATGAATTAGTGAATCATTTACTAAGTTATTAATAATGTAAGTTTGGGATCAACATGATTGTCATTCTATTCTATTAAAGGACTATACATAATCACCAAACATTAATGAAAGTTAGTAGCAAATAAAATAAATATAAATTGTACTTTTTTTGTCTAATCGAGTTAAGTAATTACTTGAAAATTAACATAGTCATTAACCAAGTGTTTTAAAGATTTATATAAGATAACACATACAAAATACTCCAACATACAAAAGTTAAAGTGTACTATATATATTTATATTTTGAAACGACCCATTTTTTACATTTAAGATACACCTATTATTGTTATACAACTTAATCGTAAGCAAATTAGGTATGTACTTCACTTACATGATTAAAGTTTAGCTAGAAGCAAAAGTTGCTGGAAGAGGCAGGGTACCCATCGAGTAAGGCTAGTACCAGCGGGGTACTAGTTGAACTAGCCAGGTGAAATGCAAATTTTGACGACAGAAAGTAGACTTCATTTTGGACACTTACTACCCGCCGGGTAGCACCTTTACCATCCAGGTAGTTCATATTTTTAGCTGCACAACTCAATTTTTAAGTATGAACTTTGCACGCACATATCTTTTGATACGAAAACTATTTAGACCTGAAGTTTGCAGACACATCCACCCAATCATAATAAAGGTTTTACTTTTTACAATTTTTCAACTTTCACAATAACGAAGAATTCATACGTATCCAATTTATTGTCATTTTAACCATTTTTATAACCGTGTAAGTTTTCAAACCACATGTTTTCATACCTGGGATTCTTACCAACATATTTCTAATACCATTTTGAATCAAAGTCGATAGATAAAAGTGTGTATCTATACTTCAACTCGTTTTAGAGGATCAACGTCTTTGTGATTCGTTTTGACATTATTTTGATTCATTTAATAACACTAACACCATATTCACATTTTAACATCTAATTTTAACATTGTTAACATTTCAACATTTCCAAATCTTACCAAAACTCGATTTCTAATATTAAAATACGCTTTTACAAAATCATGAATATATTTCATTATTTGATCAAACATGTCCTACAACACTTCTATTAACCCATAACTTCTCAAAACATATGTATAACCACAATATGAGATGACTACATCCTTCCTTGAATTTCAAAGTCAAGGTACTATAAGACCAAAAATCAAAAGCTTCATAAACGACCCACGAGTTGACTTCAAAAATGCGTTGTTTGAGCGAATTACACAAGCTATGATCATAACGACAGTTATAGAGAAAGGAACCTGCTACTCACAATTAGCAAGCAATCCACGTTAATCCTTCTTAATTTCCTTCCCTTCTCTTTGCCTACTATAACCTACAACATTAAACACTTAAAAGAATAGGCACATCGCTTAGTGAGCATATAAGTAATTAATTAAGTAATTCACTAACACAATTCACAATTTGAAACAAGCAACAATAATCACATAATCTTAACCAAATAACTAATAAGCAACATGTAGAGATCAAGTCACTATGCGGATCCTGACCAATATCACTTAGCACCATTCCACAATGATATGCATGCTAAATCAACATCATGTGCTATGCACATATTCGACAACAACACTATGCTAACAAAGTTAGCTAATCTCTACAAATCTGTTCATTTCATATATTCAACAACAAGAATCGTTTGACAACAATAATCAACAACTAGAAACAAGATAAGATACAAGAAATGCACCACTTGATTGTGTAAATCTCTTGCTCGGAAGCAATCCGGTATTACACAATTATTACTCAATTAACCCTTATATCACTCACCTTGGTGTTTTAGACCAATATGCTAGTTAATGATCACGTACAAATGTCATGCCTTTAACACCTAGTATACATCACATACCAACACAATAACACATTTAGAGTCTAACAATCATCAAAACTAACTAGTAATCATCTTCAACCCTCCCTCACTTTAGTTTGACTTGGTTGGACTTTTAATCAACCAACTAAACTACACTTTCTTTGATCATAACAATTTCTCATATCTAATTACTTACAATTTTACTTAACTTCTTGCTCAAACATCATATTTATACTCTACTAACATTACTAATTACACTTTTAGTTGATTTACATTAACTCACAAAGGTTTTGATAAAACCATGAAATCACTCAAGAACACAAATTGTGACTTCATCACTTTCAACTTGCATCATGTGAAACACCTCGAAAATTTTAGACCATTTTTTTTACACTCTCGATAATGTTCCATGACCACCCTATTTGTATATTTTATCTTTAATAAATTTTCCCTAGTTAAAACAAGCTTTTACAACCTAAAATTTCATTTTTCACTACCAAACGCGATCCTAGAAAGTGAGTGGGATCGCGTTCTTATGTTTTAAACATTCTGTAACCATTTAAACCTTGAGAATGCGATCCTGGAAAGCTGCTGAGATCGCGTTCCTTAGTGTAAATTTAGAACTCAACAAAACTCAACTTTTTAACCAATTTCAAACACGCATAACTTTTTACTCATTATGAATTAGGACCTAAAATTTTGCACACACATCCACTATAACATTATAAAACTTTCCCTATTGACACTTTTCTTAATTTAGCATTTTATCATGATTTGGACTAATGACCATTTTATGGTCATTTTTAACCCATTATATTTACATACCAAGTTACAAACTAGGGACATTGAGTTTCTAACATTTTTACCACATATCTATTACCACATTTGAAGTCTAAAATTACTTATACATTAGTCATACCCAAACCACAGCTCATTTTAACAATTAGACCAACAAGTGACCCATTTGGGCACTTTAACGACCCGTTTGGGTATTAACTCATATGACCACTATTCAAATACCAAGTTCACATTTCTTTGACTATTCTAAGTCAAACTAAGCCAATTTCATTATTGAAAACTCATTGTAACCATATAATATCAAATTTCCATAAAACCATAATGTTCACATTATTTACATCTAGTATTCAAGATCATTAATTCCAAAACTATCAACGAGTATACCATAACTCATTGACTACTTTGACTTTCACATTGCACCATGTTTGACTTTGACTACAAGTCTTATGTTTACAAACATCAAGTTTCAAAACGTTGTTTCTTGACCAAAAAGGGGTGAACATATCCATATCAAGAGCATGATTAAGAGATAAGCTTGTTACCGACAATGCAACAAGCTCCGCCACTAGCAACATTCTGGCCTTTTGCCCGGATCCCATTGGGTCCCACTTAGCTCACCTAAGCACAAATAAATATAATAGAGTAAGCATAAAGCTTAGTAAGAAACGGGCTATCAATGATAATCCACATCAATTCAACATATGTATATTAAGGATCCATAATATCACATGCTAATTCCCGCAAAAATTAACATCTTCGGGCCATACCCCGGTACACAATAACAAATTCATCAAGTAAATAGCATATCCATTCCCAGTCCTTCCAAGTAAATGGAATAAGCATTACTTGAAGTATGATAGCATCATCCATTAACTTACCTTGCGATAACCCACTTATTAATTAACTTGTAACACCTTGATCACGTTTATCACCTAGTCACATATAATCACATAAACACATATCAATTACACATTCAACTTTCTATCTATATCATATTACACGAGTGTTAATTTCTGTAACACTTATGATTTTATTAATTTTTTCATACACTTTATTACTAATTACATACAAATGGGCAGTCTAATACCATTACTAATCAATATCATTAACTTACACCAAGATCATCACTTCTTAGTGTATAATCACATATAATAACATCATCATCATCATTAACTACCCCTTTTATATGTAATTATCATTGCTATTCTTATCAAAACAATGATCATAATCTTTTAATTCATCATATACATGATCAAAATCATTTTTTTACCCATAAACATATGATTATGAGTTTACTCAAACTAATATCATTTACATATAGAATATAACTTAATTGAGTGTATGAAACATGAATTAAATTACTAACTATTGATTTCACTAGTCTAGGGTTCATGCTAATCATCCCTAACATCAAATTGAACACGAAAGGAGACTAGTAATACCTTAGAGAAGTTAGATTAAGAGATTACAAGCCTTAATTTAGCAAACCCTAGCTTAATTTTGTGATTCCTCTTGTGTTCTTCAAAACCGACTTCACAATCCTTCAGTACGTGAATTACCCATTTTCAGTATGTGGAAAAAAATTAGAAGAAAACAGAATTTGAGCTTTTATACTGTTATTTTCATTTTTTACCCTCAACTTATAGCACTTAGCGGGCTTAGTCCCTCTAACACTTAATTCATTACATGACAAGTCCTATGGACACAAACACTTTACATAGTTAGTCCCACTAACTTAAACAGTTAAAATTGTATAATTTAAAGTTTTGAACTTACAAAAATTGGGGCGTTACAACTCCCCCCCACTTATTAAGGATTGTGTCCTCACAATCCATTCCTGATGTATAACCGGATAATAACGCATCATTTCTTCCTCGGGTTCCCATGTGAATTCTTAACCCTTATGATGTTTCCACTGGACTCTGAATAACTTTATCTCTTTATTTCTCTGCTTTTTGATCTTTTCATCAAGAATCATCAGAGGTTGTTCAACATAATTCAACTGATCATTAATTTCAATTTCATCCAATGGCACATACACGGCTTCATCAACTAAGCATTTTATTAGATAGGACACGTGAAAAGTGTTATGTATTCCAGCTAACTCATTAGGCAGCTCGAGGCAAAAAGCTACCTTTCCAACCTTTTCTAGAATTTTAAAGGGACCAATGAATTGAGGACTCAACTTTCCTCGCTTTCTGAACCGAATGATACCCTTCCAAGAAGATACTTTTAACATAACAAAATCTCCAGCTTGGAATTCAATTGGACCCCTTCGGTTGTCAACATAAGATTTTTGTCAATCATCGGCTATTTTCAACCGTTCTCTGACTAGATCAATTTTCTCTATCATTTTTTGAACAATATCAGTACTGCCCAGTTCTCTTTGCTCAATCTCTCCCCCAACATATTGGAGTTCTACATTTTCTGCCATATAGCATCTGATAATGTGGCATTCTAATACTCATGTGATAGCTATTATTATAAGAAAACTCAGCCAATGGTAAGTGAGTATCTCAGCTACCACCGAAATCAATGGCACATGCCCTCAACATGTCTTCTAGTGTCTGAATGGTTCTTTCACTTTGTCCGTCAGCCTGAGGATGATATGTGGTACTTAAATGAATACGAGTACCCATATCTTCTTGGAATTTGGTCCAGAATCTAGAAGTGAATCTACTATCTCGATCAGAAATAATAGGAATAGGCATACCATGTCGTGCCATAACTTCTTTAACATACAAATCAGCAAGTGCCTTAGAAGTATAAGTTTACTTAATTGGCAAGAAGAGAGCACTTTTCGAAAACCAATCAACAAACACCCAAATAGTCTCATGATGACATTGAGTTTTGGGTAATTTAGTGATAAGGTCTATGGTAATGTGCTCCCATTTCCACACAGGTATGTCTGACAGTTGCATTTTGCCAAACGGCTTTTGATGTTCTGATTTAACCTGCAAACACGTTAGACATTGTTTGACATATTTCACAATCTCACGCTTCATCCCAGGCCACCAATAATCCACTTTTAAATAATGGTACATTTTTGTTGCACCAGGATGAATGGAATATCTAGACTTGTGAGCTTCATCAAGTAACAACTTTCTGTGCTTAGGAGAATTAGGAATCCAGATCCTTCCAAAGCGTGTCTTGACACCACGTGAATCATCCACAATATTATGAACTTGACCTTTAATGCGTTCTGCCTTAACATTTAGATCCTGAAATGCTTCTCTTTGAACATTCTTGAATCTGGTCAAGTAAATCAGGGATAACAGTAATACGAAGAGATTTGACAATCAAAGCATGATGCATAGCTTTTCGGCTAAGAGCATCAGCTACAACATTAGCCTTTCCTGGATGATAGAGAATTTCACATTCATAATCCCTTACCAAGTCAAGCCAACGTCTTTGTTGCATATTAAGATCTCGCTGATCAAAGAAATATTTGAGGCTTTTGAGAGTCCCGAATTCACTATTGATTAGTGAAATGGAATCGCAATAAGATAAGTTTAATTGTAGAAGGGGGGGTTGAATACAATTAAAAACTTTTCCTAAATTTAACCAAGTTACTTAGACAGTTTTTAATTGTTTAATACATACAGAGGATGCAATAATAGATATGATAATATCAAAGTAAAGGAGTAATAGTAGCCGAATGGTGAATATTATTTAACATAAAAATTCACAAGTGTTGATTGCGGAATGGAATAACCCAAGCTAATCCAAATCAAACACTCAGGCTAATCTATTACAAATGAGATGAACAGCAGTGGACAAACACGTTGACTGTTCACTCGCTGAATCGACAATAGGACAAACTACTCACTGACAAACAAGTGATTAACACACATGAACGACTAGCCTCTAAAGTACAATATACTGGACTATTTATACTACAAGAGTTCCTAGAATATCTCCTACAAAATAGGATCTTGGAATGACACATGTCGCTGCTTGATTGGCTTGATCTCTGATAAACCGACATTCTGTAGGTCCCAATTCTGTTACCGCAAATATCTCTATTCCTTTAGACCAATCATTCGCTGCCACGTAATCCTTCTGAATATTCTTCAAGTATGAGAACTCTTGCTGATGCATGTATAAGTAAGGTACCTTTGTACTTGTTGATTGAGAGGCTTTATTGAATAGTCACTGAAGATGCACTAACTCTCCTCACTCACTGTGAACTAATATGATCTTGTAGAGTGACTTGAAATATTGATCTTCAGCGACTAGCTGTTATTGGGGCAGTGACTTTTGCCTTTATTGATTTGAAGATGTAGAACTCTCGCTGCTTAATATCAGCGACACACATAGTTGAGTTCTAATCTTCCTCAGCATATCAATTCCTTGAGAATAGAATGAATAACAATCAACAATAACAAACTTTAGCAACAGTAGCTTTGATACAATTCATTTCTTCATCGAGTAGTGTATAGTTGAGTTGACTAGCGACCAACGACTCGATCATGGTCAGCGACCAGTGACTCAACAATCTCCCCTAAATGATTGTGATCGAAGCTCCCTAGACAAACTTGTTGCTGTGAAAGTTTATAGTCAGTGTTTAAGAATTTAAACATTCAGTGACTTGTACTTGTGATCCATTCATTTATCTTTTTGGATTATTTTGATATGATCTGAGTTTTGCACTTTGGTTTTCTCAAAAGATCAGATTTCATTTGAATTGTAAAATGATATGAATTACAAAGAGTTTCAGTTACAATAAACCTAATCTATTACAGACTACACATTTTTCCAAAATTTTTCTTCCTTCACTATACCAAGCTCTTCAGCTAGCTTGTATTTCTCTGTAGAGGGCAAAAATCTGACCTGTCTTGCTAATCCTTCTTCTAGAATAGCTTTTCTCATCACTCAATCCTTTGCAAGCATACTAACAGATCTGATCAAGTGCACAAGTTGCTCATGATCTATCTTAACAGATCTGATCAAGTGCATAAGTTGCTCATGATCTATCTTTTCAAGCTCTGACTCTCTTTGAAATCTTAATACACCATTGAAGTCTCTGTAGACGAGTCCCTTCACACCTTCAGTTACTTCAGTACCCTCAATTCTTGGCACACCATCAGGGAAAGAAAGATCTAATCTTGAAGTGTTTGGAATTCTGTATATGCTGCTGGTACCTGACCTATACCTTGAGCTAGGTGGTTTCACCATGTCTTCACCAAATATGATAGTGTCTTCTGGTCTAAGTAGTTGAAGTGCAATCATCTTCTGGAATAATCTGTCAATCTCATTCAGTACTTCATTCTTGGCTGCACTAGAGGAATGACTGATAGCAAGTCTGATTTCATTCCATTCTTCCCTGTGCAGCTTACAGACTTGATCAAAATTGATAGCCTGAGTCTCCAATCCTCTGTTAATAAGTAGCTGAGCTTTAGATCTATTCTTTGGCTTTTTCAAATGTACCTTGGTGATAGGTGCAGGATTTGATCTTCCAACCATTCGAGAAGCATATTTCTTTCTTTCTATTTCATTCCAAAGCTTATCCACTGATGAATTTACTCCCCCTTTCTTTTTCAACCCTTTGCCCCTTTTCTCAGCATCAAGTTCTCGCTGAACTTCAGTTTTTTTAACATCCTGAAGAAGATTGGCCATATTAAAATCAAACTGTTCTTGCTACTTCTTCAAGAACATTTCTCTTTCTCTTTCTATAGCTTCATCTCCACTTAATTTCAACAGATAAGCTCTATCAGATTCTGATTGTTCTTTCAACATTCTTTTTCTTTCTTCTTCTTCTCTAGCATCTGCCTCAGCCTGAATTTTTAGAATCATCTCACGCTCTCTATCCTGTCTAGCCTTCATCTT
Source organism: Pseudognaphalium luteoalbum (assembly GCA_963422505.1). Classification (NCBI taxonomy): domain Eukaryota; kingdom Viridiplantae; phylum Streptophyta; class Magnoliopsida; order Asterales; family Asteraceae; genus Pseudognaphalium; species Pseudognaphalium luteoalbum. The sequence continues at coordinate 16,089,943 of OY730196.1, forward strand.
TCTGGCAATTCTCTGTTCATCAGTTTCTTCTGGATGTAGATTTTCTGATGAAGAATCAGAGGAGAAAAGGAGAGCAGGAGCAGAAGTCTCTGGCATTGTAATTTCTGGAGAACAGGTAACTGTGTGAATAGAAGATAATGCGATGGTCACTGTTGTTGCTTCTGTTGGTTGTGCTACTGATGTCACTGGTATTGTGATTGGTAAGGTTGTTGTTGGGTTGATCTCAGATATGACATTCTTTATTTGAGCTGTTGTGGGTAAATCAGGCTTATCAAGTATGGTTTGAAGATGAGACATAGTTACTGATATATCCTCCTCACTGATGATTAGCTTTCTGTGCTTGGAGGAGGTGGACCCTGATGTAGACGTTTTGCTGGTCCTTTTTCTTTTGGTTAAGATAGAAGAGATGTGTAGTTGATCCTCCATCTGTTCATCAGTATCATCTTCTTTGTTATCAGCATCTTCATCTTTCTTATCATTATTGTCATCATCTCCATCATTCATGATAACATCATCATCAACATCTCTATTCATCCATTGCCAGCGAGCTAGTTCGTAGCTCACTGACTCCCCCTCAATCCTTGCTGTCTCATCAGCAGCCCACTCCTTGATCTTTTCATCATACATCCTGAGTTCATCTGGATGAAACTCGAGAAAATTAATTTCATCAAACTCATACTCCTCCTCATCATCTTCATCCATTTCAACCCAAAGTAGCTCAGCATCCAGTTCTGGCTTTTCAGCGATAGGGCGAAGAGAGAAAGATTCTAACAGAATATTTTTGTGGTCAGCATCTTCATTGATGAAAGCAGTATTATCAGCAACCAAATTCTCCCCCTTTTCATCATAGAAAGATGCTACACACTCCTTGATCCAGCGATACAACTTTTTGTTATCAATCCGGAGAGCAGCAACTTCAGCTTTAGTAGCATGATGATGTGCGATTATGGAAGAAACAACTTTATCAGTGGCCTTAATATACTTTGAAACAAAAGCTGCCATTTCCTTTTGTTGAACATAGAGAGCTTTGATGGTTTCATCATGTGTGCAGAAATTCATGTTTGTCATGGCAATGGCTTCAGAGAGAGCCTTAGATTGAGTATTCAGTTACTGAGAATGAGAGACGCCAACATTTGTTAAAATGCTTATCTTGTTACTAATTTTCTGAGCTCCAGGTAGGAATTGGTTCATAGACATTTGTTAGAGCTTTGACAACAGAGGTGAGATCAGCAACTTGGCCTTTGAGAGATTCCCTGTCTTCAGTGAGAAGCTTAATTTGTTGCTGAGACGATGCAATATAATCCATCAGCAGCTTCTCAGAAGTGGAGGGAGTGAATGATGAAGCGTTGTCATCAGCTTTGGGAGATGGAGGTGGATGTGGTATTTGGTGAATTGGTGATTGTGGTGGTGTAGGTAAAGGTTTGGATCGTACTCCCTGATCCCCTACACCCATGGTAGTTTTAGGAAGGGGATCATCACCAGCTACCTGAGATATGTTATCATTGGAGAGAGACATTTCGTCTAGCTCCTGGATTGGTGAAGAAACAATAGTAGCTGGTGGAGCAGGGGGAGTGATGTGGATGCAGCAACAGTAAGTGGTGGTGGAGGTGCTTCATCTTCAGAGGTGGAGGTATCCATTGGTTGGGTTTCCTCGTCATCACCAGCTTGTGTTCTAGCTGATGGATCATCGGAAACAGAAGTGTCAGCCTATATCTCTCCATGTGACTGTGGAGAGACATTGACGGCTGGTGCAGTGATAGATGAGAGGTGGCTCGGGTCTGTAGCCGGTGGTGTGACATCAACAATAAGTGTGTTATCACCCGTTGATGCCACTAGCCCTTTATCTGAAATGTCATCCTTTTGTGAGCATGACAAGTAGCTAGTGGGGGTGACTCGATTTAGGGTTGTGGAATGCACCCGAATCACTGCTATCAATGGTTTGAGCTATTGTTGCTGTCTGTAGTTTTCCCTTTTTAGAGTCACTGGACTTTCAGGAATCCAGCGAAGCAGTTGAAGGCTTGGATTTATTAAGAGAGCCCGCAGGGACTGAACGTTCAGTCTCTGCTTCACCCTTGGCGTCCTTAGACGTCTCACTTTTGCTATGTCCCTGATCCTTTAATGTCAGGGACCCTAAATTGGATTTTTTCTTGGGAGCAGTGGATGTTTTCTTGATTGGTGGTTTAACCACAGTAGTCACTGGGGGTTTGTTCAGTGATGTGGTCGATGGAGGGGCAGAAGATGACGGATGTACAGTTTGTAAAGGCTGAGGTGCAAGTATGCCCTTTGTTTTCATGAATTCAGGGAGAGACACAATCGCTGGTTTTGAAAATATTTGAGAGCCAACCAGAGTAGGCTCGAATCCCATGAATTGGACTCTTTCATACTCAGGAAACTGATCTTTAAAGATCAGTGAGAGGAACCTACAGTATGGAACATACTTGCTTCTGGTGTTCTCAGCGACTCTATGAACCAGCTCGTTAAAGATCACACTTGCATAATCAACTCTTAGAGAGTTGATAAGTGACCAACTGATTTGTGCCTATAGGGTGCTGAATTAATCATAGCTCCCTGTTTTTGTGCCCAAACATTGAATAAAGTTTGAAAATAGGGCATTCCACACACCATCCATTTTGGTTTTATGTACAGTGGAGTATTTACGATGACCAATGCTGTTAACGGAGTATTTACAGTCAATCCCAGTGAGATTGACTATGCCTCCCTTGGCCACATCTCCATCAGGCAGTGGGACATAAACATCATGTACAGGGAGTTGTAAAATAGTACGGATGATGGTGGCAGAGATTGTAATTGTTTGAGTTCCATTGTCAATAAATCCCTGAAGTTGGGATGTACCATTAACAACTGGATGAGTACAGGTATACCAGAACTCACTCAGCCATTCAGGGTTCATCTCTCCAGGGGACAAAGTGAGAGCAGGGAGAATAAAGTGATTATTTAGAAAATTGATTATCTCCGCATACTCTGTTTTTGAACAGTTAATATTACCCAAATAATTCGATTTTGGAACCAAAATGACAAGATCTTCACTTACTGCAGAGGCTCGATGAGCTTTAATCTCTGCAGTCGGTGTGTATGAGTTCAAAAAGAATTTTGATTTTGCCATTTTGAGTTCTAAAAATTGATTTGCAGTTTTATTAGGGTTTTGAAAAATTAGAGGATTTTTGAAAATGCGAAAATCAAGTATGCGTAAAAATGAATATGAGTTTTAAGTCACTGATTTATAGTATACGCAACTTGATGATCGTGTGGTTAAAACTGAATCGTCGTGGACGATGGTGGTGGTTGATGCTAAAGGTATAGGGGTGATGATGGTGGAGAGTGGTGGTATTAATGGTGATGTGATTGGTGCGCTAGTAAAGTGCACTGACGTAAGAAAAAGAGTGTCAGAAATATGCGACTTTTTCCGATATACCATAATACATTTAATTTGAAATCCGTTAAATTAAATACAAAACGTATTTAATCTAAGGAATTTTTGTCGATTGAGAAATCACCATTAAATGATACATCAGCAAGTCACTAATGCATATAATCAAATAAATTGATTATCCACCAAAGAAAAATATAAATATCAAAGAGAGATAAGAGTAATCTTATATTTGGCTGTGATGTTATCTCGCTGATGTAATCACAACTTAGAATACTGACTAAATCATAGAGATGTAACCACTACAAAGATATTAATAAAAAAAACTATCAATCTTTAGATGATTTAAGAAAGATATGAGTATATATTATGTTTCATATAAATTGTATAGCATATTACTATACTAACTTTTGCTGATCCAGTTACAACTTAGAATACTAACCAGATTAGCTAGAGAAAAACATAGAGCAATGCTGTAGAATTAATATTAAAACATAATAGATACTCATGAGACTATAAGAATTATAGAATTAGCAGAACATAATAAACCGATTATTACGCTTGATGATTAGATCAGTTAAAGTTAATTAATCAGTGACTATGCTCAACTACAACTATATTTTATATAGACAAATTATTAATATATATATATATATATTTTAAATAACACTAAAACATCAATAAATAAACAAACTCAAGGAGTTCATTTATTCATTGAAGTTTAGCATGCTGATAACATGATTAGTTCAATTGATGAACCTATCCAGAGATGGGTTCATAGTGGCCAAGCCTTGTTTTTGGCTTCCACTGATTTGAATAAATAGTAGCTGAATGCTCACTGACAATTATCTATTTTGAGAAGGGTGTAATTGAACATTCAGATAACACATGTTGCCTGTTGCCACACTTATAACACTTCTTATTTGCATAAGTGGCCTTTTTTACTTTCTCTGATGATAGTTGACACTATCAAGCAACTTTCCCTACTGATCATTACCTCTTGCATCTTTGACTTAAGATCACTGATAGAGTTGATATCAGTGACTGATGCAGTGTCAGTGGATTTGCTGATGATAACTTTTTCATCAGCGATGGCTTTGATGAGATTAGGACTTACTGATGATTTAGTTGTTAAAACATTCATCTCATCATTACCATTTGATGTATCAGATTCTTCAGTGACCAATTTTCTTTTTGTAAAGTAATTTGGTCTTGGCTCACTGAGAACTGATATTGGTTCAAATACAGCTTATGAAAAGGTACCCTTAGGGTTAAAGATAGGATCAACTTTTGTTGAATCACCAAGTGAGGTAGCATGTCCATAATCTCCTCCCAATATAGCTTTAGCTTGTCTCGGAATTTGATTATTAACACACTGATTTAATTTTCCAGTGGACTTACACCAAAATTCAGTGACCTTTTTGAGTTGTAAGAATTGTGTTTCAAATTGTACTTTTTTCTTAAACACAAACTTGATTAGCATAAATTTGAGCTTCAAGATCCAGTTTTATCCTTTTTAATTTTGACCCATTCTCACTTTGATCACTGAGTTGAGATTTCAAGTCACTGATCTCACGTTTTTGTCTTTTCTGAATGTCATGAGCATTTGATAAGTCAACTATCAAAGACTCAAGGACATTATCCTTTTCAGCAACTGAATATGATTTAAAGCAATGTACCTTGTAGATGGTTTTAGGATCCCATACAGACGCTGAGCACATCTGAGTGACTTCCTTGATGTCTTTATGGAATTCAACATCATCAGCCATCAGACAGTACTCCCTGTCCATACAAATCATTGCTTCTTCTTCTTCATCAGATGATGAGGATGAGTCAGAGTCGCTGAGTGAACCTTCTTCAGCGATAATACCTTTTCCCTTCTTCTTTCTAGATTTGGACATTTCCTTTAGCTTCTTGTACTTTGCCTTGTATTTGTTGTACTTGTCATCTCTGAAGCTTGGCTTTGGTTCAGGGATTGGGTTTACTGACTTTGATCTACAATCAGCTGCAAAGTGACCAGGTTTGCCACACTTGTAGCATTCACCTTTTGATTGGAAATTATCAGATGATGGAGCACCAACAAATCTTTTTGATCTGGTGTTCCTTCTGAAATTAGCAACCATCATGGCCATGTCCTTTTCCAGCTTATTTAGACCCTCATCATATTCATACTCTGGTTGATCATCAACCTGATCACCTTCTCCATCAACTTTCAGCGACTTAGAGCTCAGCTTGGAGGCTTTTGACTTCTGCCTCTGATCAGTTTCATCAAGCTCAGCTACAAGGGCATTTGATATCTTCTGACTTCCAAGAGTTGCACGAATATGCTCACTCTGATCAGCTTGCTTCTCAGACTGCTCCTAGTTGAGCAAAATGCCATAGACTTGAGTAAGATTCAGAGTTGTATAATCATTCCTCTGTCTGGTGCATGTTGCAATGGTTCCCCAGACTTTCCTTGGCAGCAACTCCAGAAACTTCTCAACAACAAATCTCTGTTCCTTACCTATACCAGCCTTCTCCATTTTGTTCATCAGCGACTGGTATCTGGTATAAGTAGAGGATAGAGACTCATTGGGCTCCATGGCAAACAACTTGGTACTAGTGAGTGAGATTCACTTCCCTGCATCGAATAATATCAGGAGTTCCAATATAGATATTTCTCAAGGTATCCCACATGTCTTTAGCAGTCTTACAAAGTCTAACAGATTCAAACACTTCATCAGGGAGTGCCATGCCTATGTAGATTTTAGCTTGTTTAGCCAACCTAACAAATTGTCTATCCTCATTCGACCACTGTTCCTGTCTATTGGGCACAACCATTTCTGGTATAACAGGAGTAGTAGCTGTAGCAATAACAGTAGGAACAATTGTGGTTGGAATGTGGGGACCATTGGTTATTGTATTGCAAAGACGATCATCAACGAAGTCCAAAAACATCGTCATCCGGGACATCCAGGTTTTAATCCTAGATGGATCAAACGCTGGAGGTTTGGTAGTAGAACCATTTCCCTTTTGATACTCAGAGTCAACACAACTGTACTTTACTGATTCCATTATAGATCTGGTTAATTGATTTAAACCAACTCTGCTCTGATACCAATTGAGAGTCCTGAATTCACAATTGATTAGTGAAATGGAATCGCAATAAGTAAAGTTTAATTGTAGAAGGGGGGGTTGAATACAATTAAAAACTTTTCCTAAATTTAACCAAGTTACTTAGACAGTTTTTAATTGTTTAATACAAACAGAGGATGCAATAATAGATATGAAAATATCAAAGTAAAGGAGTAATAGTAGCCGAATGGTGAATATTATTAAACATAAAAATTCACAAGTGTTGATTGTGGAATGGAATAACCCAAGCTAATCCAAATTAAACACTCAGGCTAATCTATTACAAATGAGATGAACAGCAGTGGACAAACACGTTGACTGTTCACTCGTTGAATCGTCAATACGTGCTTAGACAAACTACTCACTGATAAACAAGTGATTAACACGCATGAACAACTAGCCTCTAAAGTACAATATACTGGACTATTTATACTACAAGAGTTCCTAGAATATCTCCTACAAAATAGGATCTTGGAATGATACGTGTCGCTGCTTGATTGGCTTAATCTCTGATAAACCGATATTCTGCGGGTCCTAATTCTGTTATCGCAAATATCTCTATTCCTTTAGACCAATCATTCGCTGCCACGTAATCCTTCTGAATATTCTTCAAGTATGAGAACTCTTGCTGATGCATATATAAGTACAGTACCTTTGTACTTGTTGATTGAGAGGCTTTATTGAATAGTCACTGAAGATGCACTAACTCTTCTCACTCACTGCGATCTAACATGCTCTTGTAGAGTGACTTGAAATATTGATCTTCAGAGACTAGCTGTTATTGGGGCAGTGACTTTTGCCTTTATTGATTTGAAGATGTAGAACTCTCGCTGCTTAATATCACCGACACACATAGTTGAGTTCTAATCTTCCTCAGCATATCAATTCCTTGAGAATAGAATGAATAACGATCAACAATAACAAACTTCAGCAACAGCAGCTTTGATACAATTCATTTCTTCATCGAGTAGTGTATAGTTGAGTTAACCAGCGACCAACGACTCAATCATGGTCAGCGACCAGTGACTCAACAGCTTTTATGATCAGTGTATATTGTACACTTTACACCATAAAGATAATGCCTCCAGATTTTCAGTGCAAAAACAACAACCACTAATTCCAAATCATGAGTTGGATATCCTTTCTCGTGTTCCTTCAACTGTCGAGAAGCATAAGCAATCACTTTACCTCTCTGCACCAGAACACAACCTTATCCATTACGTGAAGCATCACAGTAAACTACTATGTCCTTAGTACCATTAGGAAGTACTATAACAGGTGCGTAACTAAGCTTTAATTTTAAAGTACGGAAGGCTTCCTCAGCTGCATCATTCCATTCATATTTAATATTTTTACGAGTAAGCTTTGTGAGAGGAGTAGCAATTTTGGAGAAATCCTGGATAAACCGTCTGTAATAGCCGGCTAAACCCAGAAAACTCTTAACTTCTGTTGCATTGGTTGGAGGTTCCCATTTCATCACCGCCTCAACCTTTGCAAGATCAACCATAATACCTTGGTTATTAATAACATGACCCAGAAATTGTACCTCACGAAGCCAAAATTCATATTCGGAGAACTTGGCATATAGTTTCTCATTTCTCAAAGTTTGTAATACCTGTCTTAAATGAACATTATAATCATCAACAGATTTGGAATATCTAAGAATATCATCAATAAATACAGTTACAAACTTATCGAGCATAGGTCGACACACTCGATTCATGAGGTCCATAAAAGAGGCAGGAGCATTTGTCAGACCAAAAGGCATAACCACGAATTCATAATGGCCATACCTTGTCCGGAAAGCGGTTTTAGAAACATCATCTTCTCGAACTTTCAATTGGTGATAACCAGAACGTAAGTTAATCTTCTAGAAGAAACTAGCACTTTAGAGTTGATCAAACAAGCCATCAATCCTAGGAAAGGGATACCTATTCTTGATGGTTACCTTGTTCAACTCTATATAATCAATACACATCCTCATGGTGCCATCTTTCTTTTTAACACATAGTATTGGTGCACCCCATGGTGAACTACTCGAACGAATAAAGCCTTTGTCAAGTAATTCTTGCAAGTGTTTCATTAACTCTTGCATTTCAGAAGGGGCGAGCCTATAAGGTGTTTTGGCAATTGGTGTGGCTCCCGGTACTAATTCAATACGGAATTCGACTTGCCTATCGGGTAGGATACCCGGTAGCTTGTCAGGAAAAACATCAGGAAAATCATTAACAACAAGATTTTATGTAAGTTTGGGGGTTTGTTTCTGAATATCAATCACATGTGCCAAAAAGGCCTGACACCCTGATATTGCGTAAAAAGTCATGTTTTTACTACCGATATCTCTCTCATTCTGGAATGACTCTTGGCATTTTAAACTCAAAAACAGTACAAATCAATGATATTATGCCAAGATGGTCAAAACAAGGTTGCACGATAAAAATCAAGCAAAACGGATGAAAAACGAGGATTCCATGCACTTTTGAAGATTCAAGGCATCAAAACAAGATTTCAAGACAAAAGTGCCATTGTTGTTGTGATATACCTATAAATTGCTTTATGCATTATGGGGTATCGGAGGTCAACAATTGTTAGACTGGGTTGCTACAGGTTAACCACCATAGGAATTGTGAACATGTGTTGTGAATGGAACTTATGTTGGTTAAAGGTAGCAAACAGTTATCGGTAAATCATTGTAATGGCCTGCAGTGATCGTAAGTGTTGCTTGGTGGGCCACCGCGGTCTGAGGGCGCCACAAGGACCACCGATCCTCTTGGTGATGTTGAGTCTATGTGTTAATTGTTGATAATTAATTATGTTGAGCTAAGTCAAACTGTTTGTAACACGTTTATTCACTTAGCTTCGTGCTAATCCCGTTGTTTACTCCTTGCAGGTTTTAACTAGAATGGGACTGGGCAAGGAGTGCTTGGAAGTAGTTGACCATGACAACTCTGATATTATTTTGATACCATATATTGCCCAGATATATTTTAATAGTTTGTAATTTAACAGACAGTACATATAGTATGTATAATGTTTTTGGTAAATGATGTTATGTTAATTATTCTATAAAATAAATGGGATGGCGCTTCCGATGTTGTTATAAAAAAAATAAATGTGGTGCGTTATACGCACTGTGCCCATGGAGATTCCTCGAGCCCGCCGTACAAGGACTACCCTGCGGCTGAGCCGGTTTTCTCTGTGCACACTGCGACATCACATGAGCCGCATATCCCACATATTAGGCAGCCATCTTCCCGTGTCATGACCCGTCCGGGACCATCTGAGTCAGCCACATCAGACACATATTCGGAGACAGACTCACCTCAGTCAGGGTTCAGACAGGACATGCAAGTTGATGACCAAGTACCGGTGCAGACTGATTATATGCCTGATATGACTACTGCTACTGTTGTGCCTACTTTTTCAGGACTCACAGGGATGCTTCAGAGCAACCCAATGCTTTCCTCTGAGCATCCACCATACCCGATGCATGGTGCTTCCTTAGGATCGTATGAGGTTGCAGAGATGGGACTAGATCCCAACTTCCATTTGTACCCGATCCAGCCACCAGCATCCGGTAGGCAGCGCAGTTCGTCTTCAGCATCAGTCTCCCGCAGGATATCCAGTGGACAACACTCTGCCTCCCGTCATGCACCTTACAGCTCCATGCCACCTCCAGCTCACGAACCACCATCCGACCAGGATCCTTCTCACCCTTGATCTTATCAGATTTTATTTCCATTTGTGTTGGATAACTATATCACTTATTATTATTATTATTATTATTATTATTATTATTATTATTATTATTATTATTATTATTATTATTACTGATATTTGGGATTACTGTATTTGTCTGTTGCTGCATGAACTATTTGGGCTCCAACCTGTAATCTGGTTGGACCCACCTATCTATCTTATCTTATCGTTTATCTATCATTTACTTATTTTATGTTTTTCTTAGTTAATTTTTAGATTACTTGCAATAAAAGAGAGCAGTAAATAGTATGAAAGTTCCCCGAGAAGAAACTGAGATGACGCACGAATCACGCAAAGATCCTGACATAAACTGATCGACCTACACATTTGAATCAGAATCTTCATTCACACATCTCAGTCCTTTCTAGGGGAGTTTTTTTTTTTCCATTCCTTAGTGATTTTCTTTCATCACCTATAACTCGCCGTTATGCCATCATGCTTAAATTCTAAGTGTGGGATTCTAAATCCCACACGAATCAAATCAACTTAGAAATAGGGTTCCAAAATATTTTCAAACTTTAAGTGTGGGATTCTTTCCCAAGAATTTTAAACTTAGTTTGAGAACATTAGGGACAATGTTCCTCTAAGTGTGGGATACACGGTATGTTATACCGTATTCTTTGACTTTGATTGCTTGTCCAAAGTATAACTTTCCAAAAATAAGCTTAACTTCAACAGTGGGGTATCTCCACTCATTTAGTTAGCTTAAATTTTTCCTAAAAACCTCATTTTTGCTAAAATTTTTAAAATTTTCTGACTCTAAATAATCTTGAGAAAAATAAATTTTTCAGAAATTAATTAAACTGCTTTGGAAAGTAAAATAAGTTAAGATACGATTCCTTTAAAAATGAAATGTTAATCTAAGAGCATCGCACGGCTAGGCACATACAACCCTATTGCAGTGAGGTATTTGAGCCTAATAAAAGCATTCATCTTTAATTCTTCACTTTTTCATTTGATGCATGTGCTTTAAGTTAGAACTTGCTCTTGGTATACGCTTCGAGACCACACCAATGGGCACCGTACGCGGTGAAGGTGCAGTCAAAGGACCTTGACATTCCTTAGGATATAAACCCCTTTCTATCATATCTTTTCAAGCCTCAAAACCCTTCCAACACTCACTTTTAGTGTTGATGATCCGCCTAGAAAACCCTGTTGAGCCTTAGCCTATTCGTTTCTTTCAAAACCCAAAAAAATTTGAACCCACTTATTCCACACCCACCAAAAATCTTATCTTAGAAATTTTAAACTTGTGGAAAATGTTATTTTAATTATCCTTTTTGCTTTCACTCCAAATCACAAATACTGGTGTTTACTCAAAACTTTCTCGTGTGCGTTCCTCTGATAAAAATCAAAAGTTGAAAAAGTTTACGGTGTGAAAAATTGACACCAAGTAAATGCAAAGTTTTCAGAAGGATGAAAAAGATTAAAGAAAGAAAAGGATTTCAAAAGGGCAAAAGAAAAGAAAAGAAAAGAAAATAGAATAAAGCTAAGTGCTTCGAATCTCTCGAAAATTCCTATTCTTATAAAAGATATAAACTCCCCCGAGAGTTTTCAAAAAAAAAAAAAAAAAGAAAAAGAAAAAAAGAAGATAGAAGTCAAAATAGCTATCTTCTTCCCTTGCCATTTATCTGTTTCCGTTTTCATTAAAAAGGTGCTTAGAGTAATGTTTCCCAAAAAGTTTAAAGTTCTTAAAGATAAGAAAACCCCTATTTTAAACCAAAAAAAATTCCCACTTATCCATACCACTAAACCCTCACCAATCATTACAACCCATTCCGAATGTCCTGGGATGATTAGCACCGTCCTCATTGAAGTGGTGGAGATCCGATTCTTGATCAAGCCTATGATGAGAAGCAATGCATGATTGGCTTTATGAGCGATTTCGTTTGATTAGAATGATAGGAAACCCGATACACTCTGAGTGAATTGAGTGACCACCTTTGTGAGATCGCCTAGTCATGTACAATATCCATCGAGAATTGTGAAAGTATGCCAAGGTTGACATTTCAGGATTAAGGGAGGGTTATCTTAATGATGCTTGCTCTCTAAAAAGGTTTTCTTGGTCTCTGATTAAGTAAAAATCTCAGGTTAGTTCTTGTCAAAACCCAAAAACTGATTTTTTCAAAACCTTTAGAGCAAATGAGAATTTTAAAGTTTGCTTGAGGACAAGCAAAAGTCTAAGTGTGGGATATTTGATAACACGTAAAAAGTCATGTTTTTACGTACGTTATCTTTCACATTTTAGGCACAAAGTTAACAAAAACATACATAAAAGGACATTATTCATAAAGTTTTCTTAACTAAGTCAAAATGGAGTCGATGTTTGTAAAATCACTAAAAATGGCATGAAAAACGTAAGAAACCGGGCAAAACTTCTTTATCGCACCTCCGTTCATTCATTTCAATGCATTTTGAGCTACGCAAAGAATTATCACCTCTAACTTATGTCATTTTCTTTGTTAGGAAAATATGAACGCGTGGATATAAAGAACATTCAAAACGGATAAACGACGAAGAAGTTACGTCCGAACGAAGAAACGAAGAACCGAAGGGCCAGGATACGGCTGAACACAGCCGTATACGGCTGAGCCAGACCGTATACGGCTGGACACAGACCGTATACGGCCTGTGCAGACCGTATACGGCCTGTGCAGACCATATACGGCCTGTGCTCAGCCGTATACGGGCTAGCTCAGCCGTATTCACCCTATGCACAGCCGTATACGGTCCAGTTCAGCCGTATTCACCCTAGCTCAGCCGTATCGTGCGTTTGGGTGATAAAAATCTGATTTTTATTCGCCTTTGAAATACGGTTGTGCATTTCATGGTTAGGGTACGGTCTACGGATATGGCTGTGCGATCTCTATATATAGAAGCCTCATTTCATAATCTCACACACATCTCACACTTCACATCTCAACAATCTTCGTTTTCTTACATTTTTTATATTTTTACTCTCTCTAGATTAGTTTAGATAGTTTCTCTCTCTAGAGTTTTCTCTCTCTAGAGAGAGATAGATAGTTAGTTGGTTAGCAGTAGAGAGAGAAGGAAAGCTGGTATTGTAATCACGGTGTAATAAGAAGCATTCTTGGTGCAAGACTCTGCCTTTCTTTTCAGCTGTTACTCTGCTCAATTTTACTGGTGATATCTTTCTTTTCATACTTATACTATGTCCGAATTATTTCTGCCTGTTTGTATGATGTATGTTACTGTTATTGCCATGCTTATTGAGTAAGTGTGCTGTTGCGGTTGTTGAAATGTAGATAGCTAGAAGTAGGGATGATGTTGAATTAATCTTTAAATCTATTGTGACACCCGACCAATTAGGGCTTGTGTTAGTGCCTAATCATTGTACTTATACATGTAATTAGTTATATTTAGGGCTAATTATGTGTATCACTATGTGTATTGATATATGTTTATATATATATACACACACACGTATGCGAGTTGTTTAAATCGTACATTTCACTATCGGATGAATTCCGACACATTATAAATGCGGACGTTGGTGAACAAAATGTTAAATAATGTGAAATTATTTAATAAACTCAAAAATCTCTAAATATTATGTTAATAATATTTAACATGTAAAACGTAACGTATAAAGTATCATAAACGCGACGAAAATGCGCGAAACGCGCCCGACAACCAAATGAAAGCCAAAATATATTTTATAAGTTTAAAATATATCATTTCGAGTAAAACTTTCATTTAAGATATCGTATTTTAAACCGATAACAAAAACGTGCAAAAATACCGTTACGCGATTTAACCTCCGTAAAACGAATGCGCAAATCGAGGCCGATAATTTAACGAAACATTTTTATAAATGTTTTCAAGTAGTAACATTAAATATTTCAAGTAAAAATATCGAGACTTAAATCGTTAGTTAAAACGCACGTATTAAACGTTCAACGTCTAATAAACGTCGAAACGGGCGAGGAAACGAACACCGCACGGAGCGTAACTTAGGGGCACAAGATTTAGCACCCACATGGGGTGGGACCCCCACAAAATCTGCAGATTTTGTGAACCCCTCCCCTTTGGTTACTTGCTTGACTCAAAAACCCACCTCACACTCCTCATTTTCATCATTCACTTCCATTTTCAATTTTTACACACCACCTCTTCTCCTCTCTCTCCCTCCTCCACGAATTTCATCATCATCATCACCAAAACTCAGTCATTTTTATCATCAAGAAGCACCATCTATCATCCTTCATCAAGAACAAAAAGAAGAAACAAGGATCAAGGCTCAAATCATCATCTTCTTCATCATCTTCAACTTTTCTTCATCATTTCTTGGTATGAAAGACCACTCCCTCTCTTTAATCTGATTGCATGTCACTTATTTACATGTTTTATTGTTCCATTAGCTTGATTATGTCCAAATGAGATGACAAAAATCGTTTTTACATAACATATTTTAACATGCACAAATCTGCCCAGAAAAGTCAGACTCAAAGAAAAATTCATATAAAATCGTATACTAAGAGTTAGATGATGCATTTTTATTAAAATTTTCGTATTGAAAAGATCTACAACTTTCATGTTTTACACTTTTTCCAGATCTGTACGTATTTTTGTGTATAAACCAATATTTAAGCCTGGAATGAGATTTGTCGGAAACTGAGTTCGGTTCTTACGCAGAATTTTCTACCTATCTAGATGGACTCTATAATTACCGGAAAAATTAATATTAACAACTAGACATATAGGAGAACAACTGGTAAAAATTGTGGACTCTAATTCAAACCATAACTAGTTAAGAAAAATTGGCGAAGTGAACCGACAAAACCGAAAACCCTCTTTGTGGACTGATTTTGCAATATTTTAAAACCGACACCTTGGAATGACTCCGACACGAACCAAAAATTTCTGGAGACTCTATGAACTAATCTAAGGCTTCCCTAAAAATTTCAAGCTAAAACGAGCCCGTTTGACTATGTTACCAAAGCAAAAACACAACTGTTGACTTTGCAGGTTGACTTTGACTTGCGAGTTGAGTTTGACCTGCGAACTGAAGTCTTGCGAGTTGAGTTTGACCTGCGAACTGAAGTCTTGCGAGTTGAGTTTGACCTGCGAACTGAAGTCTTGCGAGTTGAGTTTGACTTGCGAACTGAAGACTTGCGAGTTGACATTGACTTATGAGTTGACTTTGCAAGTTGACTTTTTGACTTTGCGAGTTGACTTTTCAAGATTGACTTTTTGACCTTGAGAGTTGACTTTTTGACCCTTAGTTAATTTCCAGAAAATCACATTTTAGACTCTGGATTACGGGCCTTAATACCTTCGGACATATATATATACATATATAAAAGCAATAAACACCTACAAAGATCAAACCTTTATGATATAGAATCATACATGAAACTCATATGCTTCGAGAAGTATACAACACTATGAACATAATAATAATACTTTGAATTATTATTACATAACCACACCAACGGGCCGTACATGATTTCAAAACTCAAACAAAACAATCAAACATTTGGACATAACTAATTGATGGACAACTAACATAGATGGTCTATTGAGACATCTACTCACTCATATGACCTTGCGCGTTTTGAACGCCCGGCAGGTTACAGTCTGCGGACACTCATTTGGTACAAAATCATACTTGCTTGCTTTGCAAACACTCTAAGACTCAGGTGAGTCTCATAGCCCCTCATTTTACTATTTTTAACCCAGGGGTGGGAATACATGCTCAGTTTTCATTTACATTTGAACGCAAGTACAAAACACGATATATTGACTGCATGAGTTTGCTCTACTAATCATGAAGTCCTCTATCACATAGTTTGTTAATATGGATTTAGCGTGAATGTTAGTGTATGGTACCATATGGGATTGACAATCCCCGTCCGGGGTAGTCGCGCTACCACGACTGCGGTCGAACGGATGCATTATCATTTGTACATACGAGTGTAGATTAGGAACTCGCAGGGAGGCACGCACGATCGGGCACTTAATTGTGATTCCTGACACCTCAGTTAAGCTCGAACTATGGGCTCATGGCAGTAATATACACATTTTTATGATTGATTTCATACATAACTATATCTTGCGGTTCATACATTATTTTTACTATCAAACCTATGAGCTCACCAGCTTTTAGCTGACCCTTTTAGCATGTATTCTCAGGTACTCAGCAGTTGTAGGCTTGCACTCAGGAATTAGCTTAGCTCGAGTCAGCATGCAAACATCAGAGATTTTATTGCATTAATATATTTTGTATAAGTATTTATGCTAGGAAATCTCTCCTATTCAGAACACGAGCTAATGTATTTGGTACAACTGATGTAAACTTTTATGGAATTAATGTATTTTGTTAAAACGACGCATATAGAGTTGTTCATTATATATCTTTGTGCTTGATTACCTTGATTAGTCGCACCCAAAGTATGCTTCCGCTAATCACGAATTTGGGGGTGCGACATCTATATAATTTGGGATTGTTATATTTGTTATGTATAAACTTATCATGCATCTAGACTTAGCTATGGATCACCCTTTCCAGTCCTTCGCGTGACTACTACTTTAGGCTTAGAACCTGATCAACTCTAGGTACAGTAGGAAGTTATCTGTGTTATAGTAAAGAAGCCGTGTATGTCACTGTAATCCGGCTGTAATACTGGGCAAATGCCCCGGAAAAAGCCGTCTGTGCTGACACTGTGGATTACCTAGAGACCTTAGAATATGGCCTAGAAACCAATATAGCTGTGGAAATGTTACAGTACACAGTCTGTCTACCCCTGTAACCGAAGCTGTGGAAACACTTTAACATTGTACACCGTATCTGTACCTAGGGATGAAAAGCTATGGAAACACCTTAGTACACCGCAAGTACATCCTTGGTTACATAAATCTGTGGAACTGTTTAAGTGCAGTACATCGTGAACGGTTCCTAGGTTGGTACGCTGTGGAAGGAGTATGCATTGTACACCGTTGGTGTTCCTAGGGCTGAATGACTGATTGCAAAGGAGAGGCTAGATCATGACAGAAGTAGTTGAACTAATCAAACGTAAGGAATGAGTCTGGAGATGAAAGTCAAGCCCAACAGTGGTTCAGGATTCTTAAAACCCCTAGACTCTACAAAACTGATAGTTTAGAATAGCAAGTTAAATAATCTGAACATGTTTAGGAAATGGCATTTACATTTAGGTGTTAAGAACGGTCAGAATTACCTGCGTGGCAGTCTGTTACCTTATTCCTGCACCCTTCAAGGGTCACTTGTCCACAAAGACAGTGTGGGGGGTTGAGCAGCTTGTTCTGATCAGAATCACGATAGCCTAGGTCTCGTGACATACTAATTCTGGTACTTAACTAGAATGAGTAGGGTCCTAGTGTTTACACCCATAATGCATCTGTTTATTAACTAAAAATGTCCCCAATTATCTTTATAATAAGTATCATCCACGTGCATGATTATTGAAGTTTCAACCGCCGCAATTCTCTATCTGTCTACCTAGCTACCGATTCTTCTCTATCTTATTTACTTTTCCTGTCTTTAGTTAATTAAATTAGAAAACCCCCAAAACCTACCTATTTGCACAAAACCCATCCTAAAAGCAAAACTCTATCTTTGGCATCACTTCGTTTCAATTCGCTCCGATTTAAGAACGACCTCGAGTTATACTTACTGCTTGCTCACCCTGTGTGATAGGTAGTACTTATAAATTGAGTCCTCAGCTCTTTATAAATTTAAAACTTAACAACCGACGCCTCCCTGATCTGTCCGGTCTCTGGTCCTCCGACGACAAGGACGGTCCTCCTTCCCCCTAAAAGGCAGGAGGGCTTCTTGAGTCGACGGTTCGAGGCGCGTCACGTACTCACACACAATTCTGAGGGATCAATCAACAAACAAGATTAAACAATACCAAATTAAACATCCTAAATAAAAATAAAAACAAACAAACCTAATAGCTACAAATCCAACATAATTAAAAATCCTACAAATAAAATTAGTCATAATAATAATAATAGAAATAGTGTCTGGAATCATAACCACATAGGATGCAAATCATCCTAATCACTGTCCTCAGCGTCATCCATGCTCCTATATTGATGAGAAGGCTCTCCCTGATCTGATGGTGGTGGTGTGTAGAACTCATGTGGCATCTGGTACTGAAATGGCTGGTATGGCAAATGGCTAAAATCAAACAGCTGCAAGAAAAGACCATCCTGATAGACCAAATGAGCACTGGTCTGATGAAAATGCTGCCTCTGCATAAACTCCATCTGATCAAACCTCTGAGTGTGCTGGAGGCTCATCTGATCTAACTGCTGCGATAACCGATCAAACTCCCCAGCATATCCTCTACTACGGCCTCGTGCCGCTCCTCTACCTGCAGCTACAGCCCTAACCTGTCTAGGCTGTAAAACCTGCCCAACTGCAGTAGTCGCAACCCAATAGTACATCTCCGGATCACCACCATATATACTGCAAGGCTCAATAATATCCAAAGCCTCTAGTCTCCGTGTAGTCAACCAATCCATACCAGGCTGCACAACAGTACACGAACCTATCTCAGCCGGAGTTTCCAACCCAAAATGCCTAGCCAATCATGTAACCAAATGACCACCACATAAACTACTCGAACTCCTAGTACCAGTGGCTATCTTAGACATCCACCTAGCTAATCTCCACGGCACATTAACCAGCCTCTTCCTCAAAATCGCACTAAGATAGAAAAGATCAGGTTTAGAAACCTTTTCTGGTCCCTCTCGACGACCCACGATAGTGAATGTCAATAATCGGTGAATCAAACGGTGGTGAGGATCTCGAATAGCTCGATAAGAAGGAGCTGAATCACCATAACTACCCTGAGCAATAGACTGCCACTCTTCCGCAATCTCCAAATCAGTAAGTTTCGTCACTGTACCCACTGAAATATGATCCAGAAAATTTGGGTTGTGGATCTCATTAGGCTCATATAATCCAAGTCCAAGAGAAAACTCAACAAGAGACATATATCTCGGCTGTCCCCCAAGCTGGAATGAAATAGTCTCAGCAGTCCACTCGGTCGACCTGTGATCAAACCGAAATGTACTGTAAAACTCCACCACCAACTCTCTATATATTTGTTCCCGAATGCTGAACATTATGTACCAGGCGTAAGAAACAAACCCAATGTTACCATCCTGTAGTCTATATGGGGCAGAAAGTAAGTTCCTAATCGTCTCATGCCCAGTGGCAAACCCATTTCTCTCAACCACATGCTCGAGAGCATGCCAATCCACAGCATGAAAAACCTCAATTGGCTGGTCAATATTCTCAGCCAAACGCTCCCCGAACTGGTATCTCAAAGTCTCCAAATATGAATCATGAAAAGTAAGATATTTGTGTGTTCTGATCAGAGGGTTACCCAATGCCTGACCGCCTCTGGTTCTCCTGCTAGCCATTTAACTGCTAAGAAAAACAATCATTAACAAAACAGGAAATGCAAATAAGTGTGAAAACGTAATAACGATCTAGCTCTAGATTGTTTAGATCTTGATCTAGGATATAATAACATTGAAAATAATATGCAGCAGAATAAGAACAAATCAATGTTATCACAACAAGCCCCAATTTTATTCGATCACAATAAAACGGTTATACAAATATAACAGGATCAAGAAACCTTGATCTTGAGGCTAAATAAACCCTTAGACGTCTACATTATGTGTGCACACTTTTTCCTATGTTTCAAAGCTTAACCAATGCTCTGATACCACTTGTTAAACCCAGGCTAATCTAATAAACAATTCAATAAGCCTTGAATTATTATTGAGAAGTTGCGGAATCACACTCAATAATATTAAGAAGATCGAGAATTATAACAATTTGTAATACACAATTAATATCAAAAGCTTCAATCTTATTAATGATATAAGACGAATACACTTAAGTATTAGGGTTACAGAAAACCTTGAAGCTGCGTAAAACAATCTTAACCTAATCCAGGTCTTAGGATCTCTATTTATAATGCATAGAGTCCTACACAATCTCTAGTTATTATGGTATTCGAATCTATCCCATAAATAACTCTAACCGACTTATAAGCTTACACCAACAGTGGCTATGATACATTATAACTAACAGTGGTTAACTTATACAAAAACCAAATACATATTTCCAACAGTGGCAGCCTTCAATACTAACAGTGACTAGTTCTTCAATTCTTCTAACAGTGGCTAGTTAACAAAGCAAACAGTGGCTAGCACTACAATAGTTGATCAAATCGGCTCATATCCCAACAATAAGGTTTCAAAAGAAATTTCGGCAGCATTTCGGCTTAAAATGGAATAATCCACCATTAAGGTTTTAGCCTAAACTACCGCAACAAACACAATTTCAACTACCTTATTGCATTATGAACCAAAAATTATTCAAATTGCTAAATTGTATACACTTGTTTAAAATTTCATGACAAATTGTTGAATCAAATGCAATATAATAACTTGGTACCACTATGAACATACGAACGTGTACAATTACCAAACTCGAGCAATAGCAACTAACAATCATTCATACAATCTCATAATGAATTATTATAAATTACATTCAACATAAATAACAATGTATCACATAACCATAACCACAAATACTTGAGTAACAATCAAATAATTGCATTAATCATCATGTGGTCATAAAACCAACAAGCTTGAACCAAAAACCATAGCAATTAAGTAAACATTATAACCGCATTATACGTATATGAACGAATAAACCATGATAAGCAATACGTCATAAAAATGAGCAGGGCATTACATCACATTATTCAAACTATGCATAGGTCAACCAATACATGCCTAAAACATACTCAAATTCAAAATACCCACATCGCAATCACAAACCCTAACCTTCAAACAAATGATTTAACCAACAAAAATTATAATCGGAAGCTATACCTTGTAGAGGATATTTTGTAGTACAAGAAAATAAGAAGATGGGGTAGAATGCGTGGCCGGAAGGTGGTGGTTGGATGGTGTTGGCAGCCACAGCAGTGGTGGTGGTGGTAGGTTTTGGTTTTGAAAATGAAGAAGAAAAGGGGCTGCAACCGGGTTATGCATTTTTGATCCAACTCACGACAAGCATTAACAATCCCAACATGCTTAGTCATCAGTGGCTCTTCATTCAAATTCTTAACTCTATCTTCAATCTCACTGATGATCTCATCCTGGACTACACTAAACTCTAACCCCGAGCTCTTAAAGATCTCTACCAACCTCGTGTAGATTTCCACCATCCCATAGTGGAAATGTTCTCTAGGTTAAAACCTTACCTCGATCAATCATCACATTCAAATTCACCACTAAATAACTAGCAAGGTCAATCTTACTATGCGGGTGAATAAAATCTGGGTGAAGTCTGTTTGCTTCCTCCTTAGCCAGAATATCCAACTGAGTCACCTTCCTTTGGAGATAGAAATGGATGGTGTTAGTTATTATCACTCGATGAGGTGTCGGATCCCTAAGATGGTCATCCGAATCCATCAGACGGATCAAATCCCTTAAACCAGTCATGAATTCTTTATCCGCTTCAGAATTAGCATGCCCAGTAATATGATACAACGCTATCAACATACGATGAAGACATGATCCCTGATTAGCCAAAAAAGGAAATGAAGAATGTTGCAAAATCTCATAAATCTCAGTACATCTCTTCTTCTGGGCAGTGAAAAAGTTCTTTTCTTCATCAATCCTCGAGTCTAATGATTCCCCTAATTCAGCCAGTGCATTATAATACTATCGGATAAACCCATACTTAAACTCTATCTTTGCACCATCAAACACATCCTGAATCATAACCAACTGGTTATCAGTGAAATCCAACGTAGATTTCTTCAACAACTCGACCATAAAAGGAACATCCTCTCCGAATTTCTCCATAGCATCTAACAAACCCTGGCAAGATGAAATGACAGGAACGGGCATACGGCCCAAATAGGTGGTAGAAGGAACCGTGTCGGTGGAGCTCGGATCTGAATTAGCAGAATCAGCAACCTTAACCAAATTGTTATCATTAGCGTCACTCTCGTAACTCCTAGCCATTGGATCCAAACCTAAATAACAATTAAATCTGAAACAAAAGCACTATTAACGAAAAACAAGTTAGTTCACACAAGATAAATAAAAATTAACGACACAAAATTTAATAAGAGAATTCCAACCGGCGGATGGATTTCCATCCGCCGGTTGAAACTAATTACTTAAAAATTTAACCAAATAAAAAGTAAATTGTTTCAACCAACTTTATTAACAAAAACTTATTAATGCACTTAAATAAACTAATTGAACAACTTTACAAAAAATCTATTTAACAATTTTTTTATTAAATACAAAACTCTTACAATAAATACTTTCTATTTAAATAAACAAAACGCAACCGTTCCCCGGCAGCGGTGCCAAAAACTTGATGCGTGTGAAAGCGCGTCTTGTTTTATAATTTATAAATGGAAATACCTAATTAATACTTTTCACACGACCAGGCAAGAATACCTGATCGAATGTAAGTATAGAATCGGTAAGACCGAGTCGATCACATGAACGGTGATTGTTTATAAAAATAAGAAATACTAATTAACTAGAAAACAGTAAACAGGGGGACGTTTTAGTTCCGTTCGAACAAATGTTTATGAAATAATAAATTAAAATAAATAAATTAAATAAACTTGAATTAAAATAAATAAATAAGAAAACAATAGGAAGGAATAAATAATTGTATAATTAATGTCACTCAAATTCATATATCCTGATTTATCACGTATTGATTATCTAATTGTGATTTCTTTTATATCAATCTAGTCACTAATCAAAGATCATAAATTGAATATGAACTAGCCAACTTTCTTGGTCCAACTAATTCCTATAATTCAGGTTCCAACATAAAATAACGGTTCGTCGTCACAAGATGATCAGTCAATTGTGTGTTTTCCCCTAAATCATGCATCAAATATTTACAACTCGTTATAATTATCTCTAGTGGTATGAATCAACAATACCCAATAATTAACTTATTGTCTCATTCATTTTAAAGTGCATAATTATTACTTTCTCAACCTATCAGACTCAACATATTTAGCAATAGTCAAAACCCTAAAATTTTAACTATCAATAATTAATAACATTAAAGGAAATCAATCTCATTAACATTATCAACCACGTTGAGAATTAATAATTACCAGTTACCAATAAATAAGGATCCACGAGTAATATAACCATTTTCAATTAAATAACTTATTCAATACGCAATTATAATCATTCAATAATCATTATCTAAGCTAAATCAATCATACAATCACTTTGATATTCAATTCATCATAAAAATAGTAAACAACAGATTATTCAAGCTTAAAGTCATCAATAAAACTTGATAAAAGAAGTTATACCGAATTAAAAAGACGAATCATAAAGAATTAAGATGAACTATCCTCAATCTTCACTCCTCGTGCCTCCAAAAGCTAAAGAAATTCGTAACTAAACCCTAAAGATCAAGAAACATCGACTGGAACAAAACCCTAGCCGAACTCTCTGTTTTTGAAGTTAAAATCGCAATTTATACTTCCTGGAAAAACCATCCATACGGCGTATGGATATTCCATACGGCGTATGGATGTAAAACAAGCCCAGCCCAAGTCCACGTGACCTGGGCTTCCACCGTCTCAATCCATATGGCGTATGGATAATCCATACGGCGTATGGATTGACTTTTCAGCCGAATTTATATTTTTCTTCTTTAACTTTTTCCTCATCCTTCGGCTTTGCTTTATTCTTCAAAAATGCATCATTTAACTCATTTATTGACTGTTTTCCGTTCCTTTCTTCATAACGCTCTATTTCCACATCTAATTGCAAATATGAACGAAATCAATATCTATTCTTAAATAAATGCAATAGAAACATCCAAGAATAGGGGTAAAATACTACTAAAATATAGTACTTTTGAGCGTTTATCACATAGACATGTATCATATAAAAAATTAGTGATCCTTATGTCTAAAACTTAAAACTACCACATTCAATCAATCAAAAAAAGTTTAGACCCAAGCAAGAGTATTCCTTTCAATCGGGTTATGCACAGAATTAATGATCTTATTACAAGTCTAAAACGTGTAATCCAATATCAAACCTTATTCGAATCATGCATATTTCAGTACAATTCAGTCCAAACAGGTCTTACAATCAAAATTACATATCATTTGAAACAAGTCAAGCAATCATGATCCACATTTTCATCAAGTGCATACTTCCAATAATCACCATATGAGTGAATACATTCAAAACTCAGGCCTTAAAACTACAATGTACATTCCTATCATGCCTATCCTATTCGTTCAATCAACTTTCAAAATCCATAGTATTAAACAATTTCTTGAATCAAATAATGCAATAAAACCACTCTTTAAGAAATATCTCACAACCATGAATTCTATTTAGCACAAGAATGAACAACACATGCACCATCATCGTTACTTTCCCAAATGTACATGAAGTATAGTGAC
The DNA here is from genome assembly GCA_963422505.1 of Pseudognaphalium luteoalbum. Taxonomy (NCBI): domain Eukaryota; kingdom Viridiplantae; phylum Streptophyta; class Magnoliopsida; order Asterales; family Asteraceae; genus Pseudognaphalium; species Pseudognaphalium luteoalbum. Next base: position 16,114,705 of record OY730196.1, read on the forward strand.
AATAGGCTAACTAATCATGAATCCAGTCATAAAATAGATATTATAATCACGTTAGCAAAAGAATTCATGTATTCTTAACAATTATGAACATCATCATCAACAAAAATTCGGAATACCCTATTGCTCATAAACCCTAATCATCAAAATTTATCAAATCAAGCAAGAAAATGCAATCTCATGGTAGAAACTAATTATCTAATATATATATATATATATATATATATATATATATATATATATATATATATACACTACCAACAATTCAATTGATTACTTCTCATACTCAAAATCGCAAACCCCCCCCCCCCCAATTTAGAACAATGTAAGGATTAAAATTGCATAAAAACAAGTAAAACTAGTTAATCCATACCTTAGGGGCCATTGAAACAAGAAATAAGTGATGAAAACTATAAAAATTTTCAAAATTTTGGTGTGTGGATCGAAGTTCAAGCCGCTGTGTGAGAGGAATAAGGATTTGGTGAGAAAAAGTGATGAAAATCGGGCTTTAAAAACTGCATACATCATTGGGACCCGCCGGTTGGACGTCAGTACCCGGCGGTTGAAGTCGGGTTGGGCGCGGGTTTGTCCTGGGTCACGCCCTGTGAATGGGTCATAAGTTATGAACAACCCGACGGGTTGATGGAACACAACGCCGGCTAAGTATCATGACCCGCCTGATGAACAAGCCCACCCGCCGGCTCCTAGAGCCTTTAAATGGCCATTTTCTTATGTTAACATCACTTGAGAAATTTTAATTCACCCGAAGGCCAAGCCTTCTGACCCACCGGTTCCCCTACACGACCCAGCGGCTGGTGTACTCCACCTGGCGGCTTTTGATTCGATTTCAAATATATATATATATATATATATATATATATATATATATATATATATATATATAACTCTGGTAATAATAATACTAATCATACTAATAATAATAACTCTAAGAGTTAAAAGTAAAGGATACGAAAATGGGCTAACCCAGTCGGTGCTTTATTTATTTCCGAGTCGCAAGCTTGACTCGTCCCTGAATTCACTTGTCCTTAGGGTGAATGGCGAGTTCTTCCCACTCGCTTTATGTGTCCTCCTCGTGGTATAGCTTCAATATGTGACCATTGACTATGAAAGTTCCACCATTTGTGTCGTATAGCTCAACGTAACCAGAAGGGTACCCATGTTTAACCACATAAGAACCTGTCCACCTTGGTTTGAGCTTGGGTTGCTTCAATTTGAACCTGGATAGAAACAATAACACCTTATCTACTGCTCTAAATTCCTTTCTCATTTTTAGCTTTCGATCGTGCCAAGCCTTTGTTCTTTCCTTGTAGAGCCTTGAATTCTCATATGCATTCATCCTTAACTCATCAAGCTCATGCAATTGGAAAACTCTTTTCTCTAGCCTTTACTAAATCCAAGTTGCATTATTTTAATGCCCAATATACCTTATGCTCAATTTTCAGTGGCAAATGACAGGTTTTGCCATATAGCAACCGGTATGGTGTTGTTCCAATGGGAGTCTTGTATGCTGTTCTAAACGCCAATAATGCATCATCCAATTTCTTTGCCCACACAGTCCTATTGTTTTGGACTGTTTTCTAAAGAATTCTCTTCAAAGCTCAGTTGGTATTCTCAATTTGACCATTAGTTTGAGGGTGGTATGAAGTAGAAAACCTGTGATGAACACCATATTTCTTCAAGACCTTCTCCAATTGGGCATTTGCAAAGTGAGTACCTCGATCACTAATCAAGGCTTTTGGCATACCAAATCTTGCAAACAAGCTTTTCAGAAAATCAATCACAACTCTAGCATCATTAGTAGGAAATGCCTTTGCCTCGGCCCATTTTGACACGTAATCTACCACAACCAAAATGTATTGACATTTGTAAGAAGGTGGGAATGGTCCCATGAAATCGATGCCCCAAATATCGAATACTTCACAAACTTGTATCCCATGTTGTGGCATTTCATCTCTTTTGGAGATGTTGCCCGTTCTTTGGCACGCGTCACAAGTTTGGCACAAAGTGTTCGCCTCTTTAAAAATGGTGGGCCAATAAAAACCTGCATCAAACACCTTCTTGGCAGTGACTAATGTACCATAATGACCTCCGGTTGGTCCATGGTGGCATTCATCCAGAATCCTTCTCGTTTCAGCTCCGTAGACACACCTTCTAATCATTCCATCTGCACAAACACGAAACAAATATGGTTCTTCCCAAATATATTTCTTCAAATCAGAGAAGAATTTGCTCCTTTGTTGCTGTGTCAACCCTTTCCTCATAATTCCTACAGCCAGATAGTTAGCAAAATCCGCAAACCACGGCACTTCTTCCTCATTCCCTCCAGCTTCTTCACCTACCTACAACAAGAATTCCGCGGGAAAGGAATCATCAATATTAGTCTCGCCTTCCTTGCCAAGGTCTGGATTTTCTAACTTCGACAAGTGGTCGGCGGCAAGGTTTTCAGCCCCTTTCTTATCTTTGATTTCGATGTCAAATTCTTGTAACAACAAAATCCAACGAATGAGACGCGGTTTCGCGTCCTGTTTAGCAAAAAGATATTTTAGGGCTGAATGATCGGTGAAAACTATAGTTTTAGACAACACAAGATATGGCCTAAATTTGTCAAAAGCAAACACTACAACAAGTAATTCCTTTTCTATTGTGGTGTAATTCTGATGTGCAACATTAAGTGTTTTGCTAGCAAAGTAAATAGGCTTAAAGTGTTTGTCCTCTCGGTGTCCTAAAACAGCCACTAAAGCAAAATTGCTCGCAATCCACATTAACTCAAACGGTTTAGTTCAATCAGGGGATACAATTATGGGTGCATTAGTTAATTTTTCTTTCAAAGCCTCAAATGCACCTATACAAGCTTCATCAAAAACAAATGGTGTATCTTTCTCGAGTAACTTAGTCATGGGTCGAGGGATTTTTGAAAAATCCTATATGAATCTCATATAAAAACCCGCATGTCCTAAGAAACTTCTAACTCCTTTAACATTTGTGGGTGGTGGTAGTTTAGCAATTACATTAATTTTAGTCTTGTCTACCTCAATTCCCACACTTGAAACCTTATGCCCCAACACAATCCCTTCCTTGACCATAAAATGGCACTTTTCCCAATTTAGAACCAGATTTGCTTCCTCGCACCTTTCCAACATTTTATCAAGATTAGATAAACAATTTTCAAAAGAATTTCCAAATACAAAAAAATCATCCATGAAAACTTCCATGGAGGTTTCAATCATATCCTGGAAAATGGCTATCATGCATCGTTGAAAAGTTGCGGGTGCATTACAAAGACCAAAGGGCATCCTCCTATATGCATATGTACCAAAAGGACAAGTGAAAGTAGTCCTTTCTTGGTCTTTTGGATCAATAGGAATGTGAAAGTACCCAGAAAATCCATCTAGAAAGCAATAAAATTCATTCCCTGTGAGTCTTTCTAGCATTTGGTCTATGAAGGGTAAAGGGAAGTGATCTTTTAGGGTCGCATCATTTAGTTTCCTGTAGTCTATACACACTCTCCAACATGTAACAGTCCTAGTCGGGGCTAATTCATTTAGTTCGTTGGTCACTACAGTCATTCCCCCTTTCTTAGGCACATAATGGACAGGGCTCACCCAAGAGCTATCCGAAATCGGATAAATAATCCCAGCATCAAGAAGCTTGATTACCTCTTGCTTGAAAACATCCTTCATATAAGGATTAAGTCTCCGTTGTCTTTGGACAACGGGTTTTGCATTTTCTAAAAGATTAATCCTGTGTTTGCAAAAAGATGGGCTTATGCCCGGTATGTCGGATGTGCGCCAAGCAAAAGCGCCCTTGTGAGATTTTAAAACATCAAGTAACATGCAATTTTCAGATTGTAAAAGAGTGGAAGAAATTAAAATGGGTAGTAGATTCCCTTCATGTAGGAATGCGAATTCCAAGTGTGATGGTAGAGGTTTGAGCTCTAAATCCTTTGGTGGTTCTTCAATAGATGTCTTAATTCTGATTTGATCTTCACCCTTGAGCTCCTCATAAGACTTTCAACTTGTTGCTCTTCATTATCCATTTCAGCTTCCATAACCTTGAGAATTTCCAAGGTTTCATCCTCTCCTCCAAGTAATTCCAACATTTCATTAAGTATTGATTCTGTAGATCCCGTATCTCTGATCTAACGGATCGTTTAATCAACCAAACGTGCGGAATCCGTTTGGTTAGCGATTATTGAACGAATAAACAAACACACGATTTCTATAACGTTTTTTGTATATTAACAATTGAAGTATAAACGTTTACACACACTTTCTCTCTGCCTCAAGACCTCTCTCTCTGTTTCTCTAGGGTTTGATCACCCTACAAATGAACCCTAACATGCCTATTTATAGGCTGTCCAACCCTATAGCGACACTAGCCAAGTGTCGCTATATGCGAAGTGTCGCATAAACACTTATTTTTTGTATATTTTCTATTTCACTATTCGTTTACAGACTCACATATACACACTAAACATTATACATACGCAGACTAATTGACTTTGACAATTACAAACGTTTGACCAACTGTCTGACACACAAAATGCACCAACAAACTCCCCCATGTCAGCAGCTTGGTCAAATAAGTCTTCAATTAGTCTTCATCAACAATCTCTTTCATGTCTTCAACAATCAGAAGCTCTTTCATGTCTTTAAAAATCAGAATCTCTTTCATGTCTTTAACAATAAGAATCTCCCCCATTGAGATAGCATGGTCTTCAAAGAAATCTTGATGTTCAAATTCATGTGACTGACACAAATTCATCATACAATAAGATCTTCAAACTATGTGACCATCTCTCAATCATCAGCAGCTTCTCCAATAGAATTTATCTTCACAGTCTTTGGAGAATAACTGACATCTTTTACATCTTCAATATTTGACTTTAACAAGATATGTGATGTTTGAAGAAAATAATATAGAAATAAAATCTTTTTGTATTTTCTTTATAAAGGAAAAGTAAAGAACAAAGATTAAAACAAATTTGGGGATAGGATTGTTTTACGTCTGCTTAGAGATCATATCAGGCCAACAAACAATTATTAGGAAATAGTAAATGTTATTTTGATTATCAGTATATTTGTCCACTTTAAATTTACTTAGCACACTTAAAACACCTTTTATAATAATTATTTCAAAACGATTACTGTTATTGTTTATCCACTTAAACACATTACATCCGGGTCTGTAAGTTAACCTTTTATTGTTAGTATGAATATTTCTCCATGGTTCCCACCTATGACATACCCCTGTAACCCAGACATGAGCATAGCTTCCTAATCCAGAGAGAATATAAGAATATCATTTTTAAGAATCAAGTCAGCGGTGACAGGTCTGTACAAACGTACAACAGAGCGACATAACTTGATTCAGGTGTAAGCAAAACCAGACTTGGTCAAACCATTTTGGTGACCTTGTTAGGTATCTTATGATTTAAGACTTTTTCAAGTTCATTGACTTGCGTTTGCTTAACTTTTAAGCATATACTAATTGAGACCAGGTATGTACTTACGTACAACAGAGGAAACAATCAGTATAGACCCCCAAATGATTTCAAATAAACCTCAGGTATAGAAATATGTCATGCTACGTTAAGGAATTAAGACATTTAGTCGTACATCATATGGTGTTTACCACAAGATCATAGACACGTATTAGAATTACTTCTTAAGAACCCAGAAACCGGTGTGTATCATGTCTACCAGTACATCATATGATGAAGCTAATGTTTATAAAAGCTATTTTAAATATGCCAGATAAACCTACTGACACATCAAACATAAACCTTAAAATTTCCATTTTGTGCATGTCATCTGATGTACAATCATTTCCCATATTGTTTACAGACACAATCCAATATCTTTTTAAGAATAAGAATCTTGCTGTTCACATTTCTGATCCGAATAATCAGAATTTTAATTACTCCCCCTGAACAGCAAATTCTTTTCAAAAATCCAATTCAAAGGTACTCCCTTTAAACATTAAACATATTTTTGTAATTTTTGATTTAAGATATTTCGCAACATTGCATTTCTTTGATACTAAAAAGTACAAAGAATGGTTGTTGCAATAATGAAAAAATTTAAAAGAAAAGTATCAAAATCACATATCAAGTCAAATCAACTGCCGTTTAGCACTTTTACCACCACGAAACTTCAAAAACTTCAGAAATTTCATCCAATCACAAATCATCATAACATTCTTCCAACAATATCCACATCCATTGCAGTCACTAAAAATATTAGTTTACAAGAAACTGACTGCATCACCACAAACAATCAAATGTTAGTACTTATGGGTCACCCAAGCCTTGATAGACTTGGGTTTTCCATGATCATCCATAATCATCACATCAATGAGTTTATGATATTTTAAAAACTCAGAAGTTTTCATTGATGCGTTGTTTGTGGATTTGGGTTTCCAAACCTGTTTAGGTTTAGATGATTTGTTTTCAACAATGTTGTGCTGTTGAACTTGAGGTCTACTAGGCACAACTTTGTTTACTCTTGCCATAGGTTTTGGAGAGTTTGATGCACAACTAGATACAGGCGAATACGAACAACGCCTTGAAAAAGTTTTTGAAAAAGAATTCCTGAAAGAGGAAGTTCTTGGCATCCCTCTACCAAACCTATCTAGGGATAATAACTTACAATCCCTAATAATATGGCCCTGTTAACCACAACGATAACAAGAACGACGCTCCACAACAGATGTATTCCAATGAGTTCCCTCAAATCGTTTCGGTGGAGGACAGTACACAGAAGGTCTATTAGGAGGAACATTTGTTGAACATGCACTCTTAGGTGTACATGTTGAAGTAGATGTTCCTGAGGTTGAGTTAGTAGATTTAGAATCCCTTTTAACATTTTTAACTTTGAAAGATTCATTATCAACCTTAGTTTTGCCTTTGCATTTAAAACAGTCAGGTTTGACAGTTATTTTCTCAACCTTAATGGTAGACACTTCAGGTATATCTTCTACCTCTTCAATCTCCTCAACACTAACTTGAGATTGACTTTCAGGTTTAACAAGCTTAGGCAAGGGATACTCTGGCCTTTTGGTTTTCTCCTTTGCCTGTTTGTTTTGCTTAGCTTCTTTAGCTTTAATACCATAAAGCTTCGTATAATCAACTGGAATCTCTTCAAGCCCTTCCTTAACAGGCGTAGGACAATATTCGGCATGGGAAGGTGGTGGTACTTGGTTATAACCAAGTCCTTCCTTCTTTTTACCGCCTGTCCCTTGCTTGTTAACGATTTCATTAAAGACAAAAGTTGCGGATGAAGAACCTAAAATTTTGCTTTTATGGTTATCGTACTCACTTTTTAAATCAGAGAGCTCCTTTCTTAACAGTTCTATTTCAGTAAGATAGCTGTTGATAGCATCTTGTTGACTAAAAACTTTTGATTTGTAAGTCTGTGTGTCTAACTTATATACCTCAATTTTCTTATCATAAAGTTTTTCATTTTCTTTCAAAAACTTGTTAGATTCTGTAAGTTTTATAACATTTTCCCGCAACTTTAAATTGTCCTTTTGATAGACCTCAAGAGATTCAGTCAATTGAATACAAGTAGCACAATTAAAAGGCTCAATTGGTTCATTTTGTACCTCGGGTGTGATGTGAGCCATCATTGGAGTATGTTGATCCTCTTCTTTATTTACCACTATTTTCTTTTGACCATAAGCCTTTATAAGAGCGTCCCATAACTCTGTAGAAGTTGCTTGATTTTCAAATTTACTTATCACAACTTCTGGCAAACACATGGTAATCATCTCATATGCTCTATTGTTATTGTCAAACTCTTCCCGTTCCTTGACTGACATTTGTGCTCTTGACTTAAGCACCCCATTGAGTCTTGGTTACTCATATCGATCAATAGTATTAAACCAGTTCCACAACTTTGGATCTTTGTGTTCAATGAAATTGCATAGCTTAATCTTCCAATTAGCAAAATCACTATAGAACAAAGATGTAGAAGGAAGCATTTTCGTACCGAAAGCCATTTCCGAATTTTCCCTCCAAAATTGAATTCGAAAATTTCGTAAACTTTTCGAGTATTGCGAAACTTTTCCGACACTAAAATTAAGCTCTTTTAAGCTTAAAAACAAAATTTAAAATTATCAAATGTTTCGCATTTTTCCCGCCAAAATTTTGTCCGAAAATGTCAAAAAATGACCGGGTAAAATGAAACTTTTTCCAGGCTAAAATTGAACACTTTTAAGCCTATGGAAAAATTTTGAAAACGCAAAATTTTTTCGGAGTTTCCCGCCAAAAAAACACTAGATTAGCGTCACTAAAAGCCAAGTGTCGCAAAAAAAAAATTTATTTTATTTTATTTTATTTTTTTTCGAATCTAGAGCGACACTAGATTAGCGTCACTAAAAGCCAAGTGTCGTAAAAAAAAATTTATTTTATTTTATTTTATTTTTTTCGAATCTAGAGCGACACTAGATTAGCATCACTAAAAGCCAAGTGTCGCTAATAAGTGACGCACTCAAGTGACGCTATTAAGTGACGCACTCAAGTGTCGCTTTCAAGTGACGCACTGTGTTGATACATGTTAGAGTGTCTGTCAGTTGGTCTAGTTAGAGTTTGTATTTAGATTTAGATTTCCTGATTCCTGCGACGTTATGCTCAATGTCGCAGGTGCGACATCAGGTTTTGGGCCTGCGACGTTGTCTATGTCGCATGGGCTTGGACCTGCGACGTTAAGTGTAACGTCGCAGGATCGAGTGTTTAGTATAAAAACACTTTATGTAATCAGTTTTAGGGTTGACAAAACAGAGAAAAACGATTAGAAAAACCTTAAACGCAACTTGTCGAAATTATCTGTAATCCAGTCGATTGTAATCAATAAACAAACGTTTATATTGGTTTACTTGCTTTGTATTTGTTTGATTGATTGTGTGATTGATCAATTGGTGTTTCCGCAACCAATTGATTCGTATAACTTGATTCAAGATCAATAGGAAGGACTTTCAACTGGTATCAGAGCCACGGGGGCTCGTTTTTGAAGCATAGGATCAAGTTTTTGACTTAAACTAACGATTCGGATTCGGATTCTGATTCTGTACGACCGGAGGATGGCGGTGAGACTCCTACGGATTCCGATGGTGAAGTGCCCCATCCATCGCAAATGGAACGCATTAGGGTACACGAATCGGCTAGATATTTGCGAATTCAACGCCGTATTCGTCAGGGCAAACGCTACACAGGAAAACGTCCTCGTGCTGATGATGATTCTGAGTTTGTACCAACTACTCGTCATGCACGTCGACCGTCTACTATCCAGCCACCTCCATCTTCAGCCCTGGTTATCGAGCCGACTCCGGCATTTTTACAAAAGATGATGGATGATATGCGTCTGATGCAACAACAACTGCAAGCACAAGCTGACAGGAATGCATCTCAGGCTGCAATCATTGAGGTTCAATCGAAGCAGATTTCAGAGCTGCAGGCCAGGGTTAACGTGTTGGAGGCTAGGTCTAGTGCCTCGGGGGAGTTATTAGGGTCTGAGGGTCCCAATGTAGAGTCACTAGGACCAGAGTCTGTAAACCCTCCTATTATTGAAAATGTTATTAATGAAAATGTTCAACGTTTGGATTATATTTGTGTTGATGACATCCCCGCTCAGCCGAGACCACTAGCGGTTGATTATTCTTTTGCTGATTTGACATTTATTCAGAGAATGGTTAATGGGGATGATATGGATAATGATCAAGGTTATGTATTTGATATGGATGATGAGGTATCGGTTGATGATGAGCACTTAGGATCAGATGAATATTATGATGATGCACCGGTTATTGAAACTGACTCATCTGATGATGAAGGGCCTGCTAGAACTTCTCATGAAGAATCTAGTTCAACTCAGGCAGTGCCTATTCAACAAGATTCTGCATCTGCACAACCAACTCAAGAGGCATCTGAAAGTTTGACTGCTGAAGAAAGAATGGAAAGAAATAAGCAGTGGTGGCCTCAAGGTAGATCTGCAGAACCAGTGCCTGTAACATGCAAAATTTATAAAGTTCGTGGAGATTATACCAGTGTGATTAAGAGCTGGAAGGTTAGTCAAAGAATGATCATGATTAAGAGATTGGATGGTATTCAATATTTCAAATTGAGATTTAATCAATTGAGTACTTTACCAAAAGGGGAGATCAATAGGTTAGCACAATTGAATTTGATTAATCCTGAAAATGATGATTATGCTAACTATGTTCAGAGGACTTTGCGTCAAGAGGTTAGAACCAAAAGATATAACAAGCTGAAACCGACGTTGGGAACGAAATATACATATAAGAAAAAGTTGGATCCCACGACAGGTCGCCCTATGGTTAAAGTTCATTATCCACCAGCTGACTGTCTGACTGAAATTCCTCTGGAGCAGGTTCCTTATGATTTTCTACGAAGATTTGTGTATTGGGAACTTGATCCACACACTGGTGAGGCTGTGATTGTTTTTGTTCCTGAATCAGAGCCAATACTAGAATTTGGAGGTATTTGGAACTTGAAGAAAGTTTCATTTCGGGTTTTTGATCCTATGAGTTTGATAAATCTTCACGAAAAAGATTTGAGAAAACTCTTTGATAATAGGATTCGAGTGAATGACAGTAATGAATTCAACAAGAAGCTTGCACAACAATATCAGAAAGTTGTTAAAGTTTGTGTTTATAATGGGATTCATGCTGATGGAAAATTTCCTGCAAACTGGGCTTAATTGAAGATTCTTTTGAAGACCAAGCTGAAGACACGGGGGAGTTTGTTGATACATGTTAGAGTGTCTGTCAGTTGGTCTAGTTAGAGTTTGTATTTAGATTTAGATTTCCTGATTCCTGCGACGTTATGCTCAATGTCGCAGGTGTGACATCAGGTTTTGGGCCTGCGACGTTGTCTATGTCGCATGGGCTTGGACCTGCGACGTTAAGTGTAACGTCGCAGGATCGAGTGTTTAGTATAAAAACACTTTATGTAATCAGTTTTAGGGTTGACAAAACAGAGAAAAACGATTAGAAAAACCTTAAACGCAACTTGTCGAAATTATCTGTAATCCAGTCGATTGTAATCAATAAACAAACGTTTATATTGGTTTACTTGCTTTGTATTTGTTTGATTGATTGTGTGATTGATCAATTGGTGTTTCCGCAACCAATTGATTCGTATAACTTGATTCAAGATCAATAGGAAGGACTTTCACACTGAAGTGATGCTAGAGGGCAAGTGACGCAGGTAAGTGACATACTTAAGTGACGCAGGTAAGTGACGTACTTAAGTGACGCTAGGAGGTAAGTGACGCAGGTAAGTGACGCTCTAAGTGTCTCTAGGAAGTGACGCAGCGAGTGACGCAAAAACGGCTGTGAACCCCAAAAAACCCTAAAAATCGAAAATTTTGAAACTCTAGCGAATGTTGACGAACAGCAGATGATATAGCACCAAAAATCAACCCAAAACTCAATATAATCAACACAAATAACCTAGAAACTGATTATAATCGATTAATACCTTTGCGAATCAACCGAAAACATTCTAAACTCGATCCGAAACCGTCGAATCCTTGATTCACAGCTCTGATACCACTTGTAGATCTCGTATCTCTTATCTAACGGATCGTTTAATCAACCAAACGTGCGGAATCCATTTGGTTAGCGATTATTGAACGAATAAACAAACACACGATTTCTATAACGTTTTCTGTATATTAACAATTGAAGTATAAACGTTTACACACACTTTCTCTCTGCCTCATGACCTCTCTCTCTGTTTCTCTAGGGTTTGATCACCCTACAAATGAACCATAACATGCCTATTTATAGGTTGTCCAACCCTATAGCGACACTAGCCAAGTGTCGCTATATGCGACACTAGCTAAGTGTCGCATAAACACTTATTTTGTGTATATTTTCTATTTCGCTATTCGTTTACAGACTCACATATACACACTAAACATTATACATACGCAGACTAATTGACTTTGACAATTACAAACGTTTGACCAACTGACTGACACACAAAATGCACCAACAGATTCAAAGTTAAGTAACTCCTGGAATTCTTCATCAATCACCTCATCAACAACATCAATGTTGAAACATGTATCATCGGTTGAATATGGATGCTTCATAGCTTTATCAACGGTAAAAGCTATTCTCTCCTGCCCGACACCCAAAGTTAATTGTTTATCTTTCACTTGAATGATGGCATCGGCGGTATGAAGAAATGGTCTTCCAAGAATGAGTGGAACTTTTCTGTCTTCTTCCATCTCTAGTATCACAAAATCAACCGGAAAAGTGAATTGCCCAACTTCCACCATCATGTTTTCCGCTATCCCAACGGGATATTGGAATGACCTATCCGCGAGTCTAATACTCATCCTGGTGGGTTTTAATGATCCTAATGACAACTTGGCATATAATGAGTAAGGCATCAAATTAATGCTTGCACCAGATCGGCTAAGGCATCACAAGTGATGAAATTCCCCAATGTGCATGAAATGATGAAACTGCCCGGATCACCAAGTTTTTGTGGAATCTGATTTTGTACTATAGCCGGACATTCTTCATTTAGAAACATAGCCGATGCCTCCATGAGTTTGTCTTTGTTGCTTACCAAGTCTTTGATAAACTTGGCATAGTTTGGCATACCGGCTAACATGTCAACCAAAGGCACATTGATTGGAATGCCTTTTATCATATCAACTAACTTTCCATATTGTGCAACAATCTTTTCTTTCCTTAACCTTTATGGGTAAGGAATATTCGGTTTGTATGGCTTTACAATAGGGGTAGAAGTGGATGGTGTAGGATTGGTCGGGACAGCGGTAGGTTGACTCAGACTCTCATCATCATCTTCATTTTCATCCTCCGAATCCTGCAAAACGGAGTTAGTAACAGTTGGCTCCTTGGTTTGAGGTGGTTCTAGCTCCTTCCCACTCCTTGTAGTGATAGCATTTACATGGTCATTCCTAGCTTGAGGTGGTTGATATGGCTTTGAATCACTAGAACCTCCAGAGATTAGAATTTGTCTCGGGTTTTTTGAGTATTGCTTGGTAAACCTCCTTTAGGCCTACTACTTTGCCCCTCGGACAATCTATCCATCTTTCGTTCCAAGTCTTGAATAGCCGCTTGTTGGCTTTTCTGCCCTTGCTCCATTCCAAGTCACAAATTAGTCATTTGAGTTTTTAACCTCTCCGTTATAGCTTTTTGCTACGTGACGAATTCTTTCATCATTTGCTCAAATGGTGACAAAGTTTGCTCCTGTTTCTGTCCTTGGAAAAAGTACCCGATGAAGTACCTTCCCTTGGTTGATATTGATTGTTGTAGCCTTGATTGGGATGAGAGAATCGATTACCTTGGTTGTAATTACCTTGGTAACCTCTTGAATTTCTATTTTGAAAACCACCACGTTGGTAGTTTCCTCCTCCTTGATAGTTGCCTTGAAGGTAACTAACATCTTCATCATCATCATCATCTCTTCTCATTATGGGTTGGTCATCATGTTGCATACAATGCACGGTTGCATGATTACCACCACAATATCCATAACCATCTCTAAGCTCCTAGATTTCTCCTTTTAGGACCCTGAAGTTACTATCAACCTTTGATGATAAGGCCTTCAATTTAGCAATTACTGCTGAGTTTTCTGAATTTGAGGTAATTTCCGCAAATGCTACTTGTTTTCTTATTGGTTTCCCCTTATTATCCTTAGCCCAATTCAGGCTTTGGATAACCTTGTATTCAAGCATTTGCCAACAATAATTTGGTGTTTTATAAAGAAACACACCACCTCCTGCAGCATCAAGGACATTTTGTGTTGCGATGTCAACACCCTTATAGAAGAACTTAATCTTTTCAGATTTTGTCAAACCATGCCCATGACAATTCTTTAACATCTTCTTGAATCGCACCCATGCTTCTACTAACGATTCCCCTTCTTGTTGCTTGAATGATCTAATGTCATTCAACAATCTTTCGGCTAATGCGGGTGGATAGAATCTGCTCACAAACTCTTCTCGCATCTCTTCCCATGTATGAATTGTATTTGGTTCAAGCTCCTCATACCATTCTTTTGCTTCTCCACATAAGGACATTGGGAAATTCCTTAACTTGATAGCTTCATCCATGTTTTCCCCATATTTGAACATGTCGTTTATCTCCAAGAATTCAGCAACATGCTTGTGAGGATCGGCCCTCACTCTTCCATCAAATTGGATGTCTTTTATGGCCCAAATGTGATTGCCTTTCAAAGAAAAGTTGTTATTGTCAACTCTTGGCCTTTGAATAGCCAATGTAGGTGTTGGTGCCACGTTTCGAGTTTGTGACCAGATAGGAGTATCATCTTCATTCGCCATTAGTGTCTCGGGAAACTCTTGGTCTTCTTCTTCTTCCTCTCCTTCCCAGTACTTTGAATCTTCTCCTTCGTTATTTTCTGAAATTGTGTCGTTCGTGGAGGAAGACTCCGTTGGTTCAACCGACTTGTTCTTTGGTTTTTGCTTCCTTTGTTTTCTTGTAGCTCTTTCGGGATTGGATAGAGGATCTAGGAGTTCCTTTTTAGAATTCCTAGTGCTCATTCATCACCTAATAAAACCTGTAAAAACACGAAAAATAAAACCATAAAACGCACCGATTCAATCTATCTAAATGCAAGAATGTAACTTTTCAAGAATAGATTTTGGAAAGGATCAATCAATCACACTAAATTCAAGTCTTAAAAACACATTCCTCGGTAGCGGCGCCAAAATCTTGATGTGTAAAATCTAGTCCATGACAATGGTGTCAAAAACTGGAAGTTTTGAATCAAAGTAATAAAAATTTATCGTTGTTAACTGAACTAAAGAAATACCTTGAATAGATTATTACACATCGGGCAGTGGATCCTATCGTGTAGTAGTATATTTTGGGTAAATCAAAGGTTCGAACACAGGGAATGTTATTATAAGAAACTTGAATACAATGCAACTAATTTAGAACAAGTAAAGAAAATGTGGTTTTTGTTAGGTGCAACCGAGTTGTTGCTTTGCTTAAGTCTATTAAAAACTACAACTAAGGCAATGGGATTCCGTAGAATCCGATTATAAAGAGTTATCAAGAAATACAAGGATACTTGCTTGGATTATTTCCTAGTGATTTCAGGGTGTGTTTAAGTTAAAATCAGTTTGTAACATGCAAGGTAAATTTACATTAAAACATAAGATTAATGTTCTCCATCTCCTATATTATTAACTTCAATTTACAAACTTATGATTTAACCTTAGTAACGGACATTCGCCATGGTTACCATCTTGCACATTTGAGCCTAAAGAGTATAGCTTATTCCAAAGCTACGTTCGCAATGTTTGTTCAATTTTACGATTGATAGCAAATGACTAAATGAAAGAAATTCGACATATTCACTAGTTATTTACCAAATAGGTTATAATCTTTTTCAAGCTCAAATACACAAGGGGTTTTGATTAAACATAAATTCATTAATTTCTAGTCTATAACTCATCTAAATGAAAGACATTGGCCATATTCACAAATTTGCACAATCTAGTATATTTGTTTAGTCTTGTACCAAATTAGTGTTTACTATCATTGGTAATTTATACATAGACATATAAATGGTAGAAATGTAATCTAACAACAAACATTAGCTATAGTTATTAGTTTCATTTCCAACAAGCTTCAACAATCAAACTAAAGCATACAAATTTCATGGATGAGCTTAAACTAGCATATTTACAAACTCTAAGGATTACACCCTAAATCACTAATTATTTCGTCCAAGCAAGTATAAGGGATTTTAGCTACTCATTTCTTTTGATAAACAATAACAATGTAAAATTGAGTTCATGGCAAAATTAATATTGAACAATAAAATCTAACCAAATTAACTTTTAATGAAATTGAAGATTGCTTACAAAAATGATGAACTTGGAATGATTCCAATACAGAAACAATAACTTCAAGAATACTAGCTCAAACCCTTTCTCCGTGTGTTCCTCAATGGTGAATAGTAACAATAGTGAAAATTGATTTTGGGTAGTGAATGAGTGGTGAAATGGATGTTATTAACACTTGTAGGAATTAGCAACAATGATATGTGAATGTGATGCGTAAGAAACCCAGTAGCAATTTTTACACCCCGTATGTATTCCGTGTGATGTATCCAGTGTCCCTCGATGAAAACCCAATTTGGGTTTTTATGGTTGGAAAAATGGTTGAAGAATTGGTTGAGAATTGAATGCTCCCAACTGCATAAAGATCTTCTCAATATTGGAATCTCTGACATGGTGTGCGTGTAGTTGAGGATTGCAGTTGAGAATTTAATTTGATGCATAAAAAGTCTTCTTATTTCTGTTGCTGCCGTTCATTCCCTCTGCTTCTTTGACTTTTTTTTTATTTTTTAATTATCTTCTTTTAATGTAAAGGGAAGTAGGTAGGAGTGAGCTGGACGAGCAAGGAACCGGCGGCTCCTCTTTCTACATCGAACCCGGCGGGTTAAACACCCCAGCCGACGGCTTCTTTTGATTCACCATGACCCGACGGCTATGGTCATCAAGCCGCCAGTTTGAAGCTGTTTTCCAGGTTTTTGCATTGTTTAAGTCCCAGTTCAAAACACATTCAAAATTCCTGTATCTTCTCTTCAAATCTGCTTGTTACCTACTCAATCAATTTTTCACTAAATAAGTACCAAAAGTTCTTGTAATTACACTCAAAACAATAGCAAAACTAATGATATCGCTATAAATTAACATATACAAAATGAGCGGTATCATATTAGGTGTGGCTGAGTTTTTGTTTTTGTATATGTTTATTCACAAATGTTATTCTTAATGCTAGTTGGTTGAATGTTTACTTTTACAATTTGTGAAAATTGTTCCGGGTTAACATATATTGAATTTGGCAATGGTGGTGAAGATTGTATTTTTAAGTTATACGGTGGTGTTTTGACCAACCGGATCCTTTCAAAACTTCAAATGAGAATCCACATGTTTATGTTTTATTAAGGTCATTTGATGGCATTGATCGAGTTTGTATCTCTTTTGTGGTGACATCCTGAAGTTTTATAGTCTGAATCGACTTACCCGACCCAAATTCAGGTGTTAAACCTTCAAACTTTTATTTATCGTTATTTAAGTTTGTTGTCCGGACTCCGGACATTATTATTCTTCGTAGGGGCGGTCAAAAAAACCGGGTTGGGTAACCGACCCGGTCAGTACCCGGAAACTTGACCCGATCAGTACCCGGAAACCCGACCCGATCTATACCCGGGTTGGCCGTACCCGGTTCGGGTTTTACTAGTACCCAGCGGGTACCCAACCGGGTACGCCCCCAGACGCTGCAAATCGGGTTGTACCCGAGTTGTACCCGAACCGGTTCCAAAAACCAGTTTTTAAACCCGGTTTGAACCCGGTTTTTTCACTAGCCGTTGTGTTTGACATTCTAGCCGTTTTATATCCGTTTTTTTACTTTTTTTACCATTTTGCCATCCTAAAACTATTATAAATAGATACCTTAGGTTTGGGTTAGTTACAACACTCAAACTCACTCATTCTAGTGAAAAAACACTCAAAACGCTTACAATTTACATACGAAACTCTCAAAACATTACTCTCATCCTCTAAAAACGCTCTCAAAATGGAAACTCAAAGTTCCTCAACTAACGATTTTGTTGGTTCGTCAAATGCACCAACTATTGTTCAAGTTTTGCAAACAAAACGTAATCCAGAGATTTGGTGTAACTTTGACAAAGTGTTGTTGTCGGATGGTTCGACTAAGGCACATTGTAAATGATGTGGGAGTTTTTTAAAAGCCAACTCCAACTCAACTTGAGCAAATATACTGATGTGCTAAAAATATGATACGAAAATTGCTGATTATCTAGACTAAAACACAACTAGGCAAGTGTACCCAATCGCACAATAGTATAGTAAAGGTAAATCCCGGTTAAGTTCGTCTCCACAGGGAACAATGTATGTATATTTTAAGTAATTAATATATCTAATAATTAAACTAACAAAACAAGTAAAGATTGAGAGTTTTGTGTCTTTTAACGACAGACAGTCAAAAAGAATTATTTAACTAATAATTAACTAAGAAAAACGAATAAATGATAGTGTAACTCAAATAGAGAAAATATACTTGTTTAGACCTTTTGACATCTAGTTTATTAGATATTTTGGATTAAGAACTGGATCAGATTTAGGCCACCTAGAAAACACAATTCGGATTACAAGTTGTCACTTAATAATCACCTAGTTAAGATTATACAATCCAAGTGTCCTTGAAATTTAAAACCTCTTAACTATGAAATGTGTAATCTCTGAAATCACAAGTTAACTTATGGTTATACTTTCATAAAAACCACTAACCATACAAGATGTCTCTAAATTATGGTCCACCAATATTATAAATCAACCAATCAATTCAAGTCTTCTAATTACGTATAATTAGAATTCACAATCAATCACTCAATTGACAAAGTAACAATATCATGCAAAAGTTATCACTAATTGCAAAGTAATAAAGTCACTACTTGAATTAATCAATCAATAAGTAACATCAATCGTTCTTTCATTACCGAGAAATCAAAGTATATAAATCCAATCACGTAAATATATCCAAACTAGATGCAAATTGATCTAAACATGTCGCACCCCCAAATTCGAGTTGCGGAAGCGAATCGGGTCGGGGCGCGACTAATCAATATACACAGCTCAAAAGATATAATGAACGACCACTATATGCGTCGTTTTACATTGATATTGATAAAACAAAAGTTTACATCAAAATATTGATTACATTAGCTCAGTTTGAAAATGAGAGATTTAAGTACATAATTAATCTATACAAAATATAATAATGCAGCTAAAATCTCTGTTTATTTGCATGCTGACTCGAGCTAATAGATCTTGATTGAGCAGTCCAACCTACTGCTGGTCACATGTGATACATGCTAAAATTGGTCAGCGAAAAGCTGGTGAGCTCACAGGTTTGTATGTCAACACATATTTGTATGAACCGCAAGATTTTATAATATAATTGAATTTAAAATGCAATTAAGCAAAATAAAAGTTATACAGCCATGAGCACATAGTCTGAGCTTAACTTGAGCATCAGGTCCAATTAAGGAAACCTAACTGAGTTGCCTCCTACGAGTGCCTAATCTACACTCGTCTTCCCAAATGCTAATACGTCCGTTTGACCAGTTAGTGCGTGCTAACCCGGACGAGGATTGTCAATCCTATATGATATCATATACTAACATTCACGCTACAGATGTATTACCAAACTATGTTGTGGAGGGCTTTAAATTGATTAGTGAAAACAACTCATGTAGTAGTTGATTGATTTGTACTTGCGTTCAACATGTAAATAAAACGAGCAATGTAATCAACCCCTGATTGAAAAGCGGTAAAATAGGGGCCATGAGACTCACCTGAGCCTTGAGTGTTTATTAAAATAAACTTGAATTGATTAGCTGTGAATTGATGTCCGAAGACTTGTAACCTGTCGGGCGTTTAAAACGCGCAATGTTATATGAGTGAGTAGACGTCTAAACAGACCATCTATGTTTGTTGTCCAACAATTAGTTATGTCCAAATGTTTGATTGTTCAACTTTGTTTATCAAAAACGTATACGACCCATTGGTGAAAGTTTGTAATAAAAATTTTAAATCATTATTATTGGGTGTTGTTTCATCGCATACTTTCCAAGTATATGTTTCGTGTGTTGTATTGCATACAAGTATTGAAGTTGTGTGCGTTCGACACTTAGTGTGAAACTAGTTTTGAAGTTTCTGTTTTAGGCGTCACTTAGGGCGTCACTCTGTGCGTCACTTAGGGGCGTCACTCTGTGCGTCACTTAGGGGCGTCACTCTGTGCATCACTTAGGGGCGTCACTCAAGTAAGTGTCACTATAGATGACACTCGGTTGGTTAGCGGCACTAGGTCAAGTGACGTTAAATGTGATTTTTAACTCGGCAGCGTCACTTGGGGTAGTGACACTATAGGCGACACTTGGTTCAGGCGGCACTAAGGGTAAGTGACGCTATAGGCGTCACTTGGGTAAGTGTCGCTGGTAGGGCGGCACTTGTGCCTGATCAGATTTATAATTTATTTTTAAAAATTTTTTTTTAATCCAAGTGTTCTAAGTGTCGGTTTTTCATTCGGGAAACTTTGTAAAATTATTTTTTGGTCCAAGTTATTAACTAAGTCACCCAAACTCATTTTCGTTATCATTTTCCAAATATAGTAAGTTTTTCGAAATCGAGCCACTTTTGTTGACTTAGTCAAACTTACTCGGTTTGACCCGAAACTTTCACCCAACCCATATATCAGTTGATAGAGTCCAAATAAATTGTCGGTTCATGTCGGAGTTCACCAAAAGTGTCGGTTTTTATAAAAGTCCCAAAACTACAAGATTTCATATTTTCGACTTTTGTCGGTTTGTTTCGCCATGGGTCCTACTAACTTCTGGTCCAAATCAAGTATCAAAATTTATACCAACTGATCTTCTATGTGTTTAGTTTCTAACATATGTTTTCTAAGAGTTTTAAGTCCCATCTTCAAAGAGAAACAAAATAGATAGTAATGCATAGCTCAGTTTCTGATTTCACCCAGTCCAGTCCCACAAATCGACTTATAGACAAAACTACGTTCGGATCTGGTAAAAACGTAGAACATGAAAGTTGTAGATCTTTTCAATATGCAAATTTTCAAAAAAAAATCATCTTCTAACTCTTCCTAGAACTCAAGATATGACGTTTTTAGTAAACTGTGATTTTCTGGACAGATTGTGTGCTCTTTGTATATAATTCATAAAAACGTATTTTGAGCTTAAATTTGGACATAATCTTGTTAGATGAGCTTTATAACATGTAATTAAACAATATGAAAGTAAGAAAGAGTTTCCTTACAAAGATTTTGATGGAAATGAGATGAGGAGAAAGAGGAGTTGTTGTTGAGCTTGTGTTCTTTGTAAAATAGTTACTTTTGTGGTGGTGGTGCTACGGTAGTTTGTGATGGTGATGATGGTGGTTGAATGGTGGTTTTTGGTGGTTCTAATCTCTGGAGATTATAGAGAGAGGTGATAGAGAGAAGGTAGAGAAAATGGGAGAAAGAGTGATAGTGGAAATGAGGTGGAAGAGTATGATGTAAGTATTCCACTAACTCATCACTTGCATGAAGTTCTAGTGGCTCATGTGGGTGGTGACCACATGGGGTCACATGGAGGAGGAGGGGGCCGGCCTAGGGGGCCCACACAAGGGTATTTTGGTCATTTTCTCATTTATCCGATTTGTGCTTCGTGCAGTGTTCGTTTTCTCGTTCGGTTTGGTGTTTAGACGTTTATTACGCGTTTTCAAGTAACGATTTAAATTTCAATATTTTCATTTGAAGTATTCATTCTAAATACTTGAAAAAACATTTATAAGAATGATTCGTTAATTTAGTGATCTCGATTTGCGCGTGCATTGTACGGATTCTAAATTACGTAATTGTTGTTTGTACGATACGAATTTGAGTTGAAATATTACATAAATAATATTTTGGATAAGATTGAGTTATTAAATAGTATCATATTATTTAGTTAAGTTGTTCACCAACGTCCGTATTAATTGAACCGAATCACATTCGATTTGAATTGCATACGATTTAATCAAATTGCATAGTTGTATATATTCATCAATATATATTTCTATACATTAATTAGCCTAACACAGAACTAATTACATGTATTAACAATTGATTAGGCACCAATTACTAGTCCTAATTTGACGGGTGTCACATTCTCCCCCTGTTAGGAGAATTTCATCCCGAAATTTAGTTTGAAGTCGAGTTTGAAGTAGCGTCAGCAAATAACTGAGGATACTTGAGTCGCATCTGGTCCTCCCGCTCCCAGGTGAATTCCGGCCCCCGCCACGAATTCCACCTGACTTTGACAATGGGAATACGACTTTGTTTGAGTTGTTTGACCTCACGGTCCATGATTTCGGCAGGTTCTTCAACAAAATGAAGCTTGTCGTCAATACGAATTTCATCGAGTGGAATGATAAGTGTCTCATCAGACAGACACTTCTTTAAATTTGTAATGTGAAAAGTGGGATGCACACTGCTGAGCTCGGATGGCAGTTGCAATCGATATGCCACTGGACCTATCCTCTCAAGGATCTCGAATGGTCCAATGTATCTGGGATTCAACTTCCCACGTTTGCCGAAACGAATGACACCTTTCCAAGGTGAAACTTTGAGTAGTACTCGATCCCCAACCTGGAATTCGAGTGGTTTGCGTCTCACGTCAGCATAACTTTTCTGACGATCACGTGCGGCTTTGAGTTTGTTTTGAATCTCGAAGATTTTCTTGGTTGTTTCGTGAATGAGTTCGGGACCAGTGAGTTGACTATCTCCCACTTCGGTCCAATAAATCGGTGAGCGGCACTTACGACCGTAGAGTGCCTCGAAGGGTGCAGCCTTTATGCTAGAGTGATAACTGTTGTTGTACGAAAACTCGCACAATGGTAGATGTTTTCCCCAGTTTACACCGAAGTCAACTACGCAAGCTCGTAGCATGTCTTCCAGTGTTTGAATCGTTCATTCACTTTGGCCATCAGTTTGAGGATGGTATGCGGTACTCATATCAAGACGGGTACCCAATGATTTTTGAAGTGATTGCCAAAAGTGAGATGTGAAACGACTATCCCTATCGGAGATAATCGAGATTGGAACACCGTGTCGAGAAACAACCTCTTTGATGTAGATTTGTGTGAGGCGTTCCATTTTTTCGGTTTCCTTGATTGCCAGAAAATGAGCAGATTTTGTGAGACGATCGACGATCACCCAGATGGTATCGCAACCGCTCGATGACTTTGGTAGTTTGGTTATGAAATCCATGGCAATTTGTTCCCATTTCCATTCAGGAATGCTGGGTTGTTGGAGTAAACTAGAAGGTTTTTGATATTCAGCCTTGACCTTCGAGCAAGTAAGACACTTGTTGACGTATGTAGCGATTTCAGCTTTCATATTCGGCCACCAGTAGAATTCCTAGATGCCATGATACATTTTGTCGGATCCAGGATGGATAGAATATTTGGACTTGTGAGCTTCATCCATCACCAAGTCTCGTAGGTTTCCAAAACTGGGTAATCAGATTCGGTTTGAGAAATACCTAATCCCGTTAGGCTTGATTTCGAATTGTTTGTCCATGCCACGCAAAGCTTCGTTTTTGATATTATCGGGTTTCAGAGCTTCGAGTTGAGCAGTGAGAATCTGAATGTTTAGATCATTGTGAATAGTCATGCTAAGGGCTCGGACTCGAAGTGGTTTCATTCGTTCTTTTCGACTGAGGGCATCGGCAACAACATTTGCTTTGCCCGGATGGTATTTGATCTCACAATCGTAGTCGGTAAGCAATTCGACCCACCGACGTTGTCTCATGTTGAGATCCTTCTGATCGAATATGTGTTGGAGACTTTTGTGGTCGGTAAAGATTGTGCACTTAGTGCCATAGAGGTAATGTCTCCAGATTTTGAGATCAAAGACGACAGCTCCTAGCTCGAGATCGTGGGTGGTGTAGTTCTTTTCATGAATTTTGAGCTGTCGCGAAGCATAAGCAATAACTTTGTCTCGTTGCATCAGCACGCAACCGAGACCTTGATGAGAAGCATCGCAGTATACCACGAAGTCATCGGTGCCTTCGGGTAAGGATAGAATCGGAGCACTGCAAAGCTTTTGTTTCAGAAGTTGAAATGCTGACTCTTGTTTATTAGTCCAATCGAACTTTTTGTCTTTCTGAGTCAGGGTTGTGAGTGGTTGAGCTATTTTTGAGAAATTTTCAATGAATCGCCGATAGTATCCGGCAAGACCCAAGAATTGACGTACTTCGGTTGGAGATGTTGGTGCTTGCCAGCATTTGATGGCTTCGATTTTCGATGGATCAACATGGATTCCTTGACTATTAACAACATGTCCAAGGAATTGAACGGATTGTATCCAGAACTCACACTTGGAGAATTTGGCGTAAAGCTCTTCGTGTTTAAGTAGCTCTAGAATGGTTTTGAGGTGTTGCGCGTGTTCTTGTTCATTTCACGAGTATATGAGAATGTCTTCAATGAAGACAATGATAAACTTGTCGAGATATGGCTTGCACACCCGATTCATAAGATCCATGAATACAGCCGGTGCGTTGGTTAGGCCGAATGGCATTACTTGAAATTCATAATGCCCGTAACGAGTTCGAAAAGCAGTTTTCGGGATATCGGTGTCGCGAACTCGAAGTTGATGATAACCTGACCAAAGATCGATCTTTGAATAAATACTTGACCCTTGTAGTTGGTCAAACAGGTCATCGATGCGAGGGAGTGGATATCGGTTCTTGATGGTCAATTTGTTCAACTCTCGGTAGTCGATGCACATTCAGAAAGAACCGTCTTTCTTTTTCACGAATAAGACCGGAGCTCCCCAAGGTGAAGAACTCGGTCGAATGAATCCTCTATCTAGGAGTTCTTGTAACTGGGTGGACAGCTCCTGAAGTTCGGATGGGGCTAATCGGTATGGTGCTCGGGCCATAGGCGCAGCACCTGGCACGAGGTCAATTGAGAATTCAACTTGTCTTGGTGGTGGCAGACCAGGCAGTTCTTCGGGAAAAACTTCTGGAAAGTCTCGAACGATGGGCACATCCTCAAGTCGCTTCTCCTCCGACTTTTTCTCCATGATGTGTGCGAGGATTGCCAGATAACCTTTTCTCAGGAATTTACGATTTTTCAAGCAAGATATGATGTTTAGTCTCATCCCACCGGTCTCCCCCTGTATGACCAAGGTTCTACCGACGGCGAGAGGAATACGAACGAGTTTATCGTAACAAATGATTTCAGCGCGGTGTTTGGACAACCAGTCCATACCAATTATGACGTCGAAACTTCCAATTTCTACAGGCATAAGATCGATTGAAAAGATTTCGTTGGCTAGGTTTAAAGTGCAATTAGGTATCACACTATCAGTTTCTATGAGTTTACCATTTGCAAGTTCTACGGTGTACTTAACATCTAGAGCAACAGGGGCGATGTCAAGTAGGGGGCAAAACTCGTCAGAAATAAAGCTTCTATCGGCACCAGTATCAAACAGAATAGAAGCAGATAAGTTGTTGAGGAGGAACATACCCGTGACCACATTCGGGTCCTGACGGGCATCCTCGGAGTTGAGTACGAATGCTCTTCCCCTTGCGTTGTTGTTGTTGTTGTTGCCCTTGTTCTTGTTTTTAGGACATTCATTTCTGAAGTGTCCTGTTTCTCCACACCCAAAGCAGGATTTGGGTTGGTTGGAATTGTTGCGAGAGGTGTTGTTATTGGATTTGGAAGCTCGGTAATCTCGGGTCAAGTGCCCGTACCTCCTGCAGTTGTTGCAGGGAGTACTGCATGGACCGTCGTGGTGGTAGTTTCACTTGGAACAATATGGCTTGTCCCCGGTGTAAGCATGTTTGGGTTCAGAATTGGTGTTGTAAACTTGGATGGTGTTGGATTTCTTGTTCTGGTTGTTGTGGTGTTCAGAAGGTTTGCGTTTGTTGTTGTTGGAGGAGGATGTATTGGATTTCTCACGGCTGACAACCATTGGCATGAGTTCATGTGCTAGCCGGATAGCACTTTCAGTAGTGGTTGGCTTAGATGAAGCGACGTTCCCCGGGATAATTTCCGGGAGGCCGCGGATGTATCTTTTGATGCTCTTCTCCTCCGGATCAACCAAACCCGAGCAGAACAGCGCAAATTGCTGGAATTTGGTGGTATACCCAGCAATGTCAGTTCCCTGCACAGTCAGGTTCAGAACACTTCCTCAAACCGATGCAGTTCTTCTTCAGGGCAGTATTTTTCCCTTAGCTTCTTCTTCAATTCAGCCTAGGGGAGTTGGTTTGCTATTTCGATGCCTACAGAGTTGGCGTGGGTGTTCCACCATGTAAGTGCACCTTCCTGAAAGGTGTAAGCAGAGAATTTGACCTTGTTTTCCTCAGCACAGTTGCATAGGTTGAATACGGATTCCGTACGTTCAATCCACCTAATCAGACCAATGGCACCTTCCGTGCCCTTGAAGTAGAGTGGTTTGCAGCTAAGAAAATCCTTGTAAGAGCAAGGTTTGATAACAGGGGTATTGACTGGGGTTTCGTCATTACTTCGAGAGTTTCGAGATGAATCTCGAGCAGCCAAAGCATCGACCACTGCTCGAGATATGATAGCAGCAAGTTCGGCATCACTGTAACTTTTCTTCTTTGGCGGCATGATTCTTCAAGAAAGAAACAAGAGGTACATGAGAAGTTGTACCGGAATGACAATTCAATAGATGTATATATATTTAAGCGGTAATATACAACATCACACAGTGAAAATTAACAATGTAAGATAGTCGAGAGGAATTGCTGATTGATATTACGATGTTAAATGATTACAGACAATTCCAAGTCACGAGTTTCAAAAGTTACAGACTTAGAGGTTTTACAAAAGTTCCGGGAATTGTTACATCCGGTCGAATTACATAGGTCCTATGAAAGCATAATAAAGTACAGGTTCAGCCTAAGCTAATCCTGACGTAGATTGAGTTGTGGCAGTAGTGTGGTGAGACGGTCCACAGATTCTGCAAGTCTGCTAACCATTCGGAGGGCGTCCTCGGTTTCCCTTAGACGTGTCTCGCACTGGTTCAGCCTTGATTGTAGGATGGAAATTTCATTTTGGTTGCCAATCACTTGGTTGAGGACAACCTCCATAGTTCCGATGGTTTCATCCAGACGGTTGTCAAGGGTGACCATGTGGTTGACGGTATTTTCATGATCTTCGGAGACTTGATTGATACGTTCGAGTGACGTGAGTCTCCAATTTTCATTGGTTTCTTGGAGTTCGATATCCATTGTATCAAGTCGTTGTTCGTGTCGGTGTAGCCTAGTGGCTAAATTTGACAAAGTAAAGTGAATGGGGTATGGGTCAGCTCGAGGCAACCTGGTGTTCCTCCTAGCTACCCTTGGATTTCGCGATCCATACGGA